>CM036759.1:64268589-64868589 GCA_020796225.1 Arion vulgaris
CTGCCACGCATGTCGTAAGAGGCGACTAAGAAGGTTTGCCTGAAATCGGATGCACGTGTTATAAACGTGTAGAAGTCTATGCGTTTAGGGGCCTACCAAACCAATGTGCAACGTATACACGTTCTTGGCAAAGATCAAACATATCACAAAGAGTGATTAAAATTGGTCATAAAGAACGAACGCAAAGAAGAAGAAGAAGAAGAAGAAGGAGACCCTGAAGTGAACTTTGCTGAGAAATATAGGTCGAAATATTGCTTGCAGGCTCTATGCAACGTATAACAGTACGAGAGGAATTATTATTATTATTATTATTATTATTGTTATAGGCCTAATGTTTTCTTTGTTATTTATTAAAATATTAAATGGCAGACATTGTTTACTATTGTAACAGACAGATAATGCACTCAGACATTGTTTACTATTGTAACACACAGATAATACACTCAGACATTGTTTACTATTGTAACACACAGATAATACACTCAGACATTGTTTACTATTGTAACACACAGATAATGCACTCCTGTCTATTTTCTTATATATAAACTGTTGGGGGCCCGTGTTAGTAAAATGTATTTAAAAAGGAGTCTACGGTCATGTACAGTTTGAAAACCGCTATCCTAGAACATCCCTTATACATTCAGGCAAAGAGCATGAATCAAATAAAAATGACGATTTAATAATAAGACGAGTTAACTGATTTTTATGATTGAGAATATTGATTGTTTCAATTTGTCTAGCTTCGATCAATCAATCATCATAAATAAAGAAAGTCTACAGCAGCGTTTCCAAAACTGGGGTCCATGAGGTACTCACAGGAAATTATCAAGCGTTTGAAGAAATATTATGGTCTTTGACATTTCAAACAGAACAATACATTTTTTAAATATGTATTTAAAAAAGCGGCAAACTAGTTCCGCTGCGAAATAAAAGGACCCGGATCAGACCGGAGTCTAAATGTCTGATAGGACAGTGAAAGATCGTTTGAAGTTTCCCGCAGTCTGAGAAATTTGAGCCAACTTGACTGTTGGTGTGGTGTAATAATAACTCCAGAGAAAGATTTTCATATACAGAAACTGTTGAGGATCCACAGCAACAAAATATATTTCAAATGTGGTCTGCGGTAATGCAAAGTCTGGAAACCGCTGGCCTATAGAAATTAGGCCTAGTTGTTGTGTATTGATAATGCGGTATTGGCAATTAAGAGAAAATCTCCCATTTAAAAAAATGGATTTGTGGATGAGTTAAGTGGACAATGAAGAAACAAATACTTATATTATTATCATTATTATTAGTTGTAGTCGTCTGTACGTGTGTTGTCTGGGCTCGCAAGGGGAGCAAAGATTTCTAACACCTACAAGGCATGTCGTAAGAGGCGACTGAGGTAGGGGCCTAGGAAGCTACCCTAGTAAATAAAAAGCGTCGCAGAAATCGATTGTGCAACACACGGGTAGACTTCTAACTTAGTTCTTTTCTTTCTTCCTCTTGCTGGCGCCGACAACACACAGCCATCAGTATGCATGCTCTTCGATATCTGTTGAGGGAGACTGAGCACCTATGGGTCTGTCGGAGTGCATTGACGTCAGCTCAGTAACTTTCTTTCTTTTGCTTCTTCTTCGAACGCTCCATATCAACCACTCTGTGTGATTTGTATGTGATCTGAGCATAAGAGCGATTGTACGTTGTGCCAGTTATGCACCTACAAGTAGGTCAGCACATCCGATTTCTGCTATGTTTTTTTTTACTATGGTAGCTTCCCTAGGCTCCTACCTCAGTCGCCTCTTACGACATGCCTTGTAGGTCGCAGTGATACTATTCTTTGCTTCCATTGTGGGATCCGACACCACACGAACGGTAACCAGTAACCCACATTTGAAACAAATTCATTAATATTACAACAGCTCAGGAATTTAGTTTCTTCGGGTTTTTTTATTTAAACAAAAATACACACACAAAAAATACTCTCAAAATTACCACAGTCGCTGTATCGCTAATAACTGCGCCGTTATCGATTTAGACAAGCATGAATCCCGTCGGTCGGTCGGTCGGTTGGTCGGTCGGTCGGGCAGGCGAGAGAGCCATTCTGTTTTTCTTGAAGATTATAATGTCTTATCAGACTTCGTCCCCATTGGAATTTTTTTTTGTTCGCGAATTTATTTTTATTTTAAAAAAAAAACGTTGCCATGTTTAGCTTCTAGTGTCAGTGATGTCATTGGAGAGAGTTCTCATCTTGTACAGTCTGAAAGTTCGGGAGGGATGTTGCGGGGGGCGGGGCTCCGTGGCGTAGAGATTAGGTGCTTGCATCTCGTGCCCCTCAGGGAACCATCGGAATATTTGTCCAGAGATCCCTGATCTCAGTGTTGGGGAGATCGAGTTCCTTATCTTATCGGAGACGAACGATAAAACGTGGGTCCTGTTCAATGGGAGCACTTAAAATAACCCTTTTCAGTTCAAAATTGTGAAGAGCAGGCTGGAAAGCTGCTGCCCGGGCAAAATTCATTAGAAAAGATTAAAAATAAAATTCCTACAAAATATCTTCAAAATGACATCGGGGACTCTCGCCGGTGCTACGGAGTTCGTGCACTGCCCGCTGAGATCTTCATGTGTAGACAGAGATCGGATCACACATGGTTACTCTCGAAGTTCAATCATGATGATCCTATTAATAAATAAATCAATCAATCAATCAATCAAAGTTTGAATCAAAGAACGCAACCCATGCACTTCTTAATGTGTTTCTACCATCGGAAGCACTTATATTGCAATGTCGACCGAGTGATTACCGAGGCCCAAATTTGGGGTGTAAAGAATAGAACCACTGTTACCTGCCACGCATGTCGTAAGAGGTGACTAGGGAGGTTCGGCTGAAATCGGATGCATGTGTCCGCCAGGGAATGCTAACCCAAAACAAATGATTGCAGAAAACGGATGCACCAGGCTGTAAGGTGCATAACATGGTGCAACGACCCCTCAAAATGTGGAATGGGATAACGGATTCTACGGTCGCCAGTCTGCCTCGGAGATTTAGCCACGCAGTAAGAATGTCAGACCTACCACCGCGAGGCTGGCCAAAACTTACCGCGGGAAGAGGTCGGCACAAACGGGGAAGCAGAAATCATAGGAATTATATCCTACAGAACTGCCCACAGTATGCAGACTTGAGAAGAAAGAGGTGGCCCACTTGCACTAGCGTCCAAGACAAACTGTATGGCTGATAATCTGAGGCAGACGGCTGCCTTTATTAGAGAATCCGAAGTCCCAATCTAGTGAGAACGCAGAAGAAGAAGAAGATATTGCAATGTAAACTGAATTATCCAGTAAACTGGCTTTGTGTTATCTTTCGAAATATCGAGAGCCGGCGAATCTGCTCAGACGAGCGAAATGGTTAATGATGATGCTCTTGTAGTGATGATGGGATGTGAGATCTGCCTACTTGTATAGCTCGAAGACGTGGCGAGTCAAGACGAGAATGTTTTATCGTCCATCTCCGATAGGACTAGGAACTCGCTTCCACATATATTGAGATCAGGGTCCAAAGACAAAGGACTGCACCGATATTTCAGACATACGTTTGGTTCCTGTCTGCAGTAATGGCACAGTACCTGCATAGAGTATAGCGTAAAGCACCGCTTGTATGTTGTCAGGCCTCACAAGGGGATCAAAGAATAGTCACACTGCGATCTACAAGACATGTTGTAAGAGGCGACTGAGGTATGGGCCTAGGGAAGCTACCATAGTAAATAAAACGCGTCGTAGAAACCGGATATGCTTGTCTACTTGTAGGCACATAACTGGTGTAACGTACAGTCGCTCTTATGCTCGTATCACATAGAAATCACAAAGAGTGGCTAACAAGTGTTCAATATGGAGTGTCCGAAGAAGAAGAAGAAGAATATTCCCGAAGAGCCTTAATGCCGCATGAAATAAAGTTATCCAAAAAAATCATTTACCAGGAGGTTGCTCTTCAACACCCCCCACCCAGCCCTTACCCTTAACGTATGACGCCCATGGTTATACTCTCTGCTTTCAACCATTCTTTCCATATTCCCAGGCCATATTTTCTTCATGATGATGGTGTCAACAAGTTTGAAATATCTAGAGCCGTGCTGCCGTGCATTCATACAGAGAGGCAGCCACATCAGTCTGCATCGTAAGAAAGGGAGGGCGGCATAAACAGCGAAATCAAAATACAATTTGAGACATTCAATAATTTAAAATCTTTATGCAACGCTTTTCTATATTGATCTGTTATTTCGATATTGATGTATACGATTTATGATTTATCGCACGCCTCTGCCTAAGCGCGTTGGTACCATTTGATTTTGGTTTCTGATGCAATCGTTGGAGTGCGCTCGCCGAAAGCGTTTTGATCTGACAGCGCGAAGCTATTTTCTGTAAGACCTGCATCATACTGAGAAAATATAACGCACGGTCCTGCAAATATCCTTATTCTCCATTACGTCCATCTTTGTTGCCTCCAAAGATTCGTCTTAGAATCTGTTGTCAACAGATCTGTTATAAAGTTCCATCTTATTTTGTTCGTCCTTCCTTTCTTTTGTTCGCTTGAAATATTGTCTATACATTCAATGTTGTCTCTTGTATCCTTCCTTCCTTTCGTTCGCTTGAAATATTGTCTATATATTCAATGTCATCTCTTGTATCCTTCCTTCCTTTCGTTGACTGGAAATATTGTCTATATATTCAATGTTGTCTCTTGTATCCTTCCTTCCTTTCGTTTGCTTGAAATATTGTCTATACATTCAATGTTGTCTCTTGTATCCTTCCTTCCTTTCGTTCGCTTGAAATATTGTCTATACATTCAATGTTGTCTCTTGTATCCTTCCTTCCTTTCGTTCGCTTGAAATATTGTCTATACATTCAATGTTATCTCTTGTATCCTTCCTTCCTTTCGTTCGCTTGAAATATTGTCTATATATTCAATGTCATCTCTTGTATCCTTCCTTCCTTTCGTTGACTGGAAATATTGTCTATATATTCAATGTTGTCTCTTGTATCCTTCCTTCCTTTCGTTCGCTTGAAATATTGTCTATATATTCAATGTTATCTCTTGTATCCTTCCTTCCTTTCGTTCGCTTGAAATATTGTCTATATATTCAATGTTATCTCTTGTATCCTTCCTTCCTTTCGTTCGCTTGAAATATTGTCTATATATTCAATGTTATCTCTTGTATCCTTCCTTCCTTTCGTTCGCTTGAAATATTGTCTATATATTCAATGTTGTCTCTTGTATCCTTCCTTCCTTTCGTTCGCTGGAAATATTGTCTATATATTCAATGTTATCTCTTGTATCCTTCCTTCCTTTCGTTCGCTTGAAATATTGTCTATATATTCAATGTCATCTCTTGTATCCTTCCTTCCTTTCGTTGACTGGAAATATTGTCTATATATTCAATGTTGTCTCTTGTATCCTTTCTTCCTTTCGTTCGCTTGAAATATTGTCTATATATTCAATGTTATCTCTTGTATCCTTCCTTCCTTTCGTTCGCTTGAAATATTGTCTATATATTCAATGTTATCTCTTGTATCCTTCCTTCCTTTCGTTCGCTTGAAATATTGTCTATATATTCAATGTTGTCTCTTGTATCCTTCCTTCCTTTCGTTCGCTGGAAATATTGTCTATATATTCAATGTTGTCTCTTGTATCCTTCCTTCCTTTCGTTCGCTTGAAATATTGTCTATATATTCAATGTTATCTCTTGTATCCTTCCTTCCTTTCGTTCGCTTGAAATATTGTCTATGTATTCAATGTTATATCTTGTATCCTTCCTTCCTTTCGTTCGTTCGCTTGAAATATTGTCTATATATTCAATGTTATCTCTTGTATCCTTCCTTCCTCTCGTTCGTTCGCTTGAAATATTGTCTATATATTCAATGTTGTCTCTTGTATCCTTCCTTCCTTTCGTTCGCTTGAAATATTGTCTATATATTCAATGTCATCTCTTGTATCCTTCCTTCCTTTCGTTGACTGGAAATATTGTCTATATATTCAATGTTGTCTCTTGTATCCTTCCTTCCTTTCGTTCGCTGGAAATATTGTCTATATATTCAATGTTGTCTCTTGTATCCTTCCTTCCTTTCGTTCGCTTGAAATATTGTCTATATATTCAATGTTATCTCTTGTATCCTTCCTTCCTTTCGTTCGCTTGAAATATTGTCTATATTATTCAATGTTATCTCTTGTATCCTTCCTTCCTTTCGTTCGCTTGAAATATTGTCTATGTATTCAATGTTATATCTTGTATCCTTCCTTCCTTTCGTTCGTTCGCTTGAAATATTGTCTATATATTCAATGTTATCTCTTGTATCCTTCCTTCCTCTCGTTCGTTCGCTTGAAATATTGTCTATATATTCAATGTTGTCTCTTGTATCCTTCCTTCCTTTCGTTCGCTTGAAATATTGTCTATATATTCAACGTTGTCTTTTGTATAAACTTCACTGTCTTTTGTAACTCACACAGAGATCCGTGTAGTTTTCTGTCGCGTGTTGTTTCGTTAGGTCAGTGAGTTGCCTCAGTATATCATATTCGAGGCAGTCTTGAAGTATGTGCTCTGCAGTCTGGTATGCCTGTCCACATGTACACATGGCTGAATTGCCAATCTTGAATTTTGTATACATGTGGCTGCGGAGCCGATTGTGTCCTGTTATAAGGCGCAGAATGACAATTTGTTCCAATCTGCTCATATTATAGTAATCGTCTTGTGTTGGTATTTGTGGCTTTCTGCTTGATTTAATCATCTTTTTCTTTTGGTGGTAGGTAACTGGCACATGCGGTTTCTCTCCTGTTTTGTTCTGTTCCAGGTTTCAGATCCACATAGAACAATTGATCTTATTACAGTTTTGTATTGATTGATAGAATCATTATCATTGCACTTCGGTGAGTAACCATGTGTGTTCCGATCTCTTTCTTACACAGGAAGATCTCAGCTGCAGTTCATTAATTCCGTTGCACCGGCGAGGGTACCCGATGTAATTTTGAAGATTTTTGTGAGAGTTTTAATTTTAATCCATTCTTATGAATTTTGCCCGGGCAGCGGCTTTCCAGCCTGCTATTCTCGATTTTGAACTCCCAATGGTTTTTTTACGTGCTCATATTGAACACGGGACCTACGTTTTATCGTCCGTCTCCGATAGGACTAGAAACTCGATCTCACCTACAATGAGATTAGGAATATCTAGAAAAATATCCAGATGGCTCCATGAGGGAGCGAACCTGGTACCTATGGCGCTAGAGACAAGCACCTACCCCACAGAGACCCCTACGTATTCAGTTTTGTATACGTTGCATGATGGCGTCTGTGGCTTAGGGGATAGGACTCGATCTATTAACCCAGACGTTCTGAGTTCGAATCTCACTGCGGACAGTTTGGTTGCAAATTGTTTCTCGTGGAGTTTTACAAAAGGACGATGGCACCACCCGTTCAGAAAGCAATGGCAAACTACTGAACGTAATAATGCCTGGAAAAATCACAAATAGCGTTAACAAGCTGGGGTTGATTAGCCAAGTCCTGAAACGGATATGCAATTTTTAAAAATAAAATATATATACATACGTTGCATGTGTCTGCCAACTTTGACCAATCAGATCTGATATCATACTACAGTATAACTCCAGATCTGATATCATACTACAGTATAACTCCAGATCTGATATCATATTACAGTATAACTTCAGATGTGATATCATACTACAGTATAACTCCAGATCTGATATCATACTACAGTATAACTTCAGATCTGATATCATACTACAGTATAACTTCAGATGTGATATCATGCTACAGTATAACTTCAGATGTGATACCAAGCTACAGTATAACTCCAGATGTGGTACTTTCAGTGAGGTTTTTCTGTTTGTCAAATCTGACAGTTAGTAATCTGTACATCTTCTTCTAACGCGCGATATTAACCACTTGTTAGCTTGGTGACTACGGCACTACTCTGGCTGGAGTCATAAAACTACACTCTTGTGTGCATTCTGAGTGATTCATTGAGTATTGTCCGAAAGGTAGAGGCTGGTTCGGTGCGTAGGCAATGGTCTGAATCACTACAAGCGTCAACAATTTGCAGAATTACATTCATCTTCGTTCCGGGGCACATGGGTATCGTTGGCAATAAGAGAGCAGGCAGGATGGGTGGCTCTGCTACCATATCCAGGGTGCCGGACAGTGGATTGGGGTGATATTTTGAACGCCCTCACAGAGTATGGCCGCAAAGAGGATTTTCATTTAAACTAATCCACGTCAACTACCAGATTGCAGGAGCTGGGTTTGAAGATTGGAATAGCAAGAACAGAACAGCACAACATATATATGAGTAGGCTCATCAATCAACATCACACTGGTACGGTCAGTCGCTGGATGCTGTTGGAGATATTGCGAAGGAGATGGGAGCATCTATGGACATGTCCGGATTGCAATGAAGATATTCCAAACTGAAACTGAACTGAAGTTGGCCACCCATCCGATTTCTGCGACGTTTTTATTTACTAGGTAGCTTCCTAGGCCCCTACATCAGTCGTCTCTTACGACATGCCTTGTAGGTCGCAGTGGTACTATTCTTTGCTTCCCTTGCGGGTCCCTGCACCACGAGGGTGGTGTTATATTCGAAAACCATGATTTTTCAGGGTTAAAATTTCTGGTCCCATAAAAACATGATCATGCCCATAACACTCGGCCGTTCTACATTTTCTAAAAGTACAACTTAAGTAAGTCGTATTTCTCATGAGTCGTCCATCTTTCATCTCAAACTGACCTCTCACTTCTGCAAGAGTTACACCCACGTGTTTCCTCCCGAATGCCTGCTCATCTGCCTATCATTGCAGAATCTGGGAAGAGTTAAATGGGTCATCGTTCCGTCTATCCCCTCCAGTTTTGAAGAATGGTGACCTAATTTCCTGAACGCTGAAGATCAATTCCAACAAACATTACTCTCCCTCCCCCCATTCTTTTCTAACTCCTCCTGCATTATGTCCTCTTTTCTCCTCCTCCGCGTTCCAGTTTCCCCTCCCTCAAAATAAAAGATATTTTAAAAAACGGAAGCCCACCTCTTTAATAATATTCTTGATCGATAGACGTCCATCGTTCATGTTGTGAGGCTGCACTGTTAGTCTGTGTGGCCTGCAAGCTTGTGTGTTCTCTCTCCTCGCCCCCAGCCCCCACCTTTCTCACATTTTGATATTAGCTTGTTTCTGTATGCATCCTTTTTCTGTGTTGGTATCCTTCTCTCTCCATCTTTAGCTTGTTTCTGTATAGCTATCTATGTATCTATCTATCTATCTAGCTGTCTATCTAGCTGTCTATCTAGCTGTCTATCTATCCATCCATCCTTCCATCCATCTATCCATCCATCTATCCATCCATCCATCCATCCATCCTTCCATCCATCCATCCATCTATCAATCCATCCATCCATCTATCTATCCATCCATCCATCCATCCATATATTATCCATCCATCTATCTATCATCTATCTGTTTATCTAAATAAATATATATATAGTATGTGTTTAATGCATCTCTCTCTCTCTCTCTCTCTCTCTCATCTCTTTTTATTTCGTTTTTATCTCAAATGTATCTCGCTCTTCCCTCCATTGTTTTTTTTTTATATTTCTAATTCGTGTCTCAATATTTGATTCTTCTCTCTCTCTTTCTTTCTCTCTCTCTCTCTCTCTTTCTCTCTGGCCTCACTCCCTCATTTGTATCTAGCCTCTTGTTTTTCCCCTCTTAATGCTCTCAATCTCTCCAGTTCGCTTACTCTCTCTCTCTCTCTCTCTCTCTCTCTCGCCTATGCCTCTCCTCTCGTTTCCATCTCACATCTAGCACGCTCACGTTTCTCATTCTTTCTCTTTCCTCTTTCTCTCTCTCTCTCTCTCTCCACATTCTCTCCCACTTGTCGTTATCATCTCCTACCTCTCTATTTGTCGTATGTCTCTCATCTTTCATCTCACACGCTCTCTCTCTCTCTCCCAACCGTGAGCATTTCTCCAGGGCGGGACAAAATAAATTTGCACAATTTTAGTTGGTCGTTAACTGAGCGCAAATGTAGAAGACCCTTTTCATCTTCTTCTTCTTCTTCTTAAGGATCCATATCAGCCACTTGTTTAACCACTCTTTGTGATTTATATGGGATCAGAGCCTAAGAGTGATAGTATGTCGTGACAGTTATGCGCCTACAAGAAGGTCAGCACATCCGACTTCCGCTGCGCTTTTTATTTACTAGGGTAGCTTCCCTAGGCTCCAACCTCAGTCGTCTATTACGACATGTCTTGTAGATTTAAGTGTTACTGTTCTTTGCTCCCCTTGCGAGCTCCAGCAACACATGGGCGTTTCTCTAGTCTGAGTGTCTTTGTTCCACCCCTACTATCTCTCTCTCTCTATCTCTCTATCTCTCTCTCTATCTCTCTATCTATCTCTCTCTCTCTCTCTCTCTCTCTCTCTATCTCTCTCTCTCTCCTCAAGTCTCGCTTTCTCTCGTCATTCATCATCTTCCTCTTGCTCTCTCTGTTTGTCTTTCTCCCACATATTACATTTCATATTCTTCATCTTCTCTTCCACCATTCTTTACAGAAGTGTGGGGGAATGTAGTGATCCTTGTGTCTGCTTGTTCTAAGACATTTTGTAAGCTGTTAATTACTTTACAAGTACGCAGCAAAAAAAACCATAGATACCCCCCATCCCCCACCCCCAACCGCGCCCCCATCTATAACCATACAACCGGCGACAGAAAGATTATTTTTTAATCCATATTTGTACCTGTATTCTTACAGAGTTCCGGTTCCGGCAAACAGGTAAGCTTGAAAAATGAACTTCCGGCAGACATCTTGAATGGAGATTTAATGGAGTTGTTTTCTGATGTTGCCTAACAGCTTTATGTAGCTGAGATCACAACATCTTTATGTAGCTGAGATCACAACAGCTTTATGTAGCTGAGATCACAACAGCTTTATGTAGCTGAGATCACAACAGCTTTATGTAGCTGAGATCACAACAGCTTTATGTAGCTGAGATCACAACAGCTTTATGTAGCTGAGATCACAACAGCTTTATGTAGCTGAGATCACAACAGCTTTATGTAGCTGAGATCACAACAGCTTTATGTAGCTGAGATCACAACAGCTTTATGTAGCTGAGATCACAACAGCTTTATGTAGCTGAGATCACAACAGCTTTATGTAGCTGAGATCAAAACAGTGCAATCTCCTCATCAAACGCCCGCTGTCAGAAATCATCAATTGTAGAGTGGCACGGCGCTCGCCTCAAGCTTCAAAATCATCTGGTTCGCGTCTAATGTGAAGTGGGTTGTCTGTTTTCCAGCGATTCACGACCTCGGAAATGGTGCCAATAGTTCTATCGGAGGCAGACGATGAAACAACGGACATGGGTTCAAGTTGAGCATGAACATAACATTTTGAAGTTGATAATCTATCAGAATAAGCTGGAAATCCGCTGCACCGGCAACAAAAATGATAATTTAAAAAAAAAAAATTATTTTCGCCATCCTACAAATTAAGGCTAGGAACATTGCCGCTGCTACTGAGATCGTACATTACCGCTGAGATCTCCCTGTGTAAGAAACACATATGAGTAAATACGGTTATGTACCGAAGTGCAATGATGATAATTTGAACAATCAGTAAATCAATCAATACGATCATCAGTATGTTATTCTCAGTGGCGGCTCGTTATTAAGGGCCAGTGGGGCCTCACCCCCCTCCCCAACTAATGTGTAACGTGTATTTATTATTAATAACTTAGAATATAACAACACAAAACCATGATTTTTCTGAATATTTGTATCTGGCCCCACAAACACAAAGTATCACGAGCTGCCACTGGTTATTCTGATTTATGAACATTTCTGAATTTTCACCAAAGCTACTTTTGAAGTGCTCTATCGCTAACACTTTCAGCTATCTTTAGGGGACTGAGAATTAATGACTCTCCGCTTGGCCTCCAAACCATCCTATATCATCTCTCCGTCCTCTTTCACTGCCTCCCGATTAGCAATAGTTTCTGGAAGAATACCATCATTATTCCTACCATCGCCCGTATCTTGCCGGGCTCGCAGGGGGAGCAACGAATAGTAGCACTGCGATCTACAAGGCATGTTGTAAGAGGATCGAAGTAGGGGTTTAGGGAAGCTACCTTCGTAAATAAAAAGCATAGCAGAAATCAGATGTGCTGGCCGCGCATAACTGGCACAAGGTACAATTTCTCTTAGATCAGACACAAAAATCACAAAGAATGGTTTAACAAGTGGTCGATCGATATGGAGCGATCGAAGAAGAAGAATTTCTACCAAGTTGTCTGCAAATAATGGACATATTGAATACGCTCTGTTGATTTGCGAAACGAATTGCTTCAAACCTCATGGGGGATGCCTGTTTGATAATACAAATGCTTTAAACCAAATTTTCTTCAAATATTTCTTGCCGTTAACCTTGTCGACGGGTTAGTTAATTTCTAAGGCATTTTTGATATGAGATATGTGTTGTGTTGGATGATCGATATCAATACGTTCTGTTCAGTTGTCTTCTCCCTGGCGTCGTGTGAAGGGTACACACATGCGCACGCGCGCATGCATTCACACACAGGGCGGGCTTACTCCCGTACTCTCTCTCTCTCTTTTAGCAAGAACACTCATTCAGTAACGCGTACGAGCGGAATCGTATTCGTTCATTCACACATTCTCTCGCTCTCTTGTTCTCGCTCGCTCTCTTTCTCTCTCTCTCTCTCTCGCTCTATTTCTCGCGCTCTCTGTCGCTGTCTCTCTCGCTCTCACTCGCTCTCTTTTTCTCTCTCTCGCTCTATTTCTCGCTCTCTCTACCGCTGTCTCTCTCGCTCTCATCCTCGTGCGGTCTCTCTCGCTCTCATCCTCGTGCGGTCTCTCTCGCTCGCCGTCTTGCTCTCTCGTTCTCTGTCCCTCTTTCTCTCAATCTCGCTCTCATATACCTTGCCTCGGGCACATCACTTTTTCACACACGCTCTCGTGCATTAAACACTCTCTCACATACACTCTTTCTCTCACACTATTTTCTCCTACACACATTATCTCTCCATCTCTGTCTTTATCTTATACTCACACACACATATCCGTCTTCTCTCCTTATGCTCACGCATGCGCAGTAACTCACACACACACACACACATCCGTCTTCTCTCCTTATGCTCACGCATGCGCAGTAACTCACACGAACGGTCACATATTCTTCTTTTTCAAGCTTGCACACATACGTCATTGCTACATCATCTTAACTACATCATTGCTCCATCATTTTAACTACATCATTGCCTCATCATCATCAAATAGTTTGTCCTGAGCAGAACTTTGCCACCCCAACAATCCTTCGAAATTTCTCTCTATCGTAGGCCAGATGTCCCACCTCTACAGCCGTCATGCTCAAACCATCAGTTACATCATGAATTCATCTCCGTTGTCTTCCTCTTCTCCTCTTTGCCGGAGTGCCTCCTTCAATGATGATCTTCTCCAGCCCCTCGTGTCTCTTTATATGTCCAAAATACTTCAATGTACTCATTCTTATTTGTAGTATCAGCCAGTTCTCTTTGATTTTGAGTTCTTTCTGGGTAGATCTATTTATTCTCTTCTCTGTCTATGATATACGGATGACTCTTCTGTAACATTTATATTCGAAAGCAGATATTTGTGTTTCCACCGCCATGTTAAATGTCCATGCTTCACACCCATAAGTTGCAACTGGGAATATGCCTTTTTCGTCTGTACAAACGGTCAATTAAAACAAGGATAAAGTGTCCTCTCAATGTATGCCTAGCATGGGCAGCTGGTATAGGAAATGTGCCTTGCCCATACCTCTACCAGTCCTATCGTACACCAACCCCCCTCCTCCTCCTCTACCCTACTATTTCATCCAAAGGAAAGACAAAGTTCATACGTTTGGAATCAAGCAGGTTTTGCAGAGAATGCCAGAAAATGGAATGAAATACACACAAAACCATCAACTGTCTTAGAGTTTCTTCCTCCGGATTTGTGGTCAATGTGTACTCCTCTAGCCTTCTGCATAACGGTGCTAAGGTTTACTTCCCCAGTCTTTAGCTCTTCCGAGCCTCCCTCCACAATGCAGTGGGTTTAACCACACCCAACTCTAAATAACTAGGCCTGACAACTGACGGGGAAACCCCATACCTATATTTAGTAAGGAAGGGGGGCTGGAATTTATATATGTTTAATAGAACACTGCAAGCTTTTTGCAATTTTACTCAATTCTGTGAGTGTATGGCTATTTATTGGTGAAAAATATTCATATTATTGATATTCCTTATTGTTAAACTAAACTTGTTGCATAATATAACTTCGATTTATCTTATAATATATTCCTTATTGTTAAACTAAACTTGTTGCATAATATAACTTCGATTTATCTTATAATATATTCCTTATTGTTAAACTAAACTTGTTGCATAATATAACTTCGATTTATCTTATAATATATTCCTTATTGTTAAACTAAACTTGTTGCATAATATAACTTCGATTTATCTTATAATATATTCCTTATTGTTAAACTAAACTTGTTGTATAATATAACTTCGAGTTAACATTTTGTGTTGATTTTAACATGAATTTGTCTATATACACCAATACTGGAATTCGAGGTCACGTGACTGGTTGTGGTCTGATTTCCCATAATTTCTACTTTATTTACTAATAGTAAATTAATTACTAATTTACTACTAATTTCATGAGTCTGCAGGCCCTATGAGTTTAGTTGGCTTTGGTTTAACAGTTGCAGATGGTACGGTCTACTGTCATACGGTAGCAGATGAAACATCTGATCTGACAGTGGGTTTAACAGTTGAAGATGGTACCGTCTACTGTCATAAGATAGAAGATGAAACATCTGATCTGACAGAGGGTTTAACAGTTGCAAGTGGTGCCGCCTAATGCTTGTCCCCCATCACGGGTGATGATGATCACAATTTGTCTGTGTGTGTGTAGATTACTAGTGAACCTGATGCGGGCTTGAAATGTTCTTTTACAATGTGGGCAAGGTATACTTGCATTTGTGGGGAGTTTTACTGCCTTTCTAGTTTGACATTTTTGTTGCATCCGTGCTGTTCTACCTGCCTCGCAGGCCGAAGAACCGTGTCGAAGAAGTGTGCGCCAGGCTGATCTGTCTTGATCTGTCTCTCCCAGTTGTCGACACCTATGCCAAAAGATTTATCATAGGTACTCTCATACGGTAGCAGATGAAACATCTGATCTGACTACAAGTGTATAATAATAATTGTCCATTGCCGGAAATGATGTCAGTATCCTCATACGTGTGTTGTTGCACCTCTCTGGTCTGTGCGGAGGCGACTGTAGAATTTAATCCTGGAACACAATCCCTTACCACAATTGCTCTAAAGACGCTCGTTTGCAAGGCTTGGCTGTGGGTCCGGTAAGAAATCAAGGTTTGTGGTCTGAATCTTGTTTTTGGAAATTTTGATTTTTCCAGAAACGTTTAACTTGTTTACTGTGTATTTATTTTCCACGGGTGGGACCTACATGGACCATTGTTGGACTTGTGGGTGGGACATACATGGACCATTGTTGGACTTGTGGGTGGGACATACATGGACCATTGTTGGACTTGTGGGGGGACATACATGGACCATTGTTGGACTTGTGGGTGGTACCTACATGGACCATTGTTGGACTTGTGGGTGGTACCTACATTGACCATTGTTGGATTTGTGGGTGGTACCTACATGGACCATTGTTGGACTTGTGGGTGGGACCTACATGGACCATTGTTGGACTTGTGGGTGGGACATACATGGACCATTGTTGGACTTGTGGGGGGACATACATGGACCATTGTTGGACTTGTGGGTGGTACCTACATGGACCATTGTTGGACTTGTGGGTGGTACCTACATTGACCATTGTTGGATTTGTGGGTGGTACCTACATGGACCATTGTTGGACTTGTGGGTGGGACATACATGGACCATTGTTGGACTTGTGGGTGGTACCTACATGGACCATTGTTGGACTTGTGGGTGGGACATACATGGACCATTGTTGGACTTGTGGGTGGTACCTACATGGACCATTGTTGGACTTGTGGGTGGGACATACATGGACCATTGTTGGACTTGTGGGTGGGACATACATGGACCATTGTTGGACTTGTGGGTGGGACCTACATGGACCGTTGTTGGACTTGTGGGTGGGACATACATGGACCATTACACAAAAAACAAGAACGAAAATTCAGTTCTTGGAAACTAAATGCTACAGAAAGATCCTACGAATACCATGGACATAAAAAGAAAGAACACCGATGTCCTGAAAGAACTGTTAAAAACAATTGGCTGATAAACAATATACTATACAGAAAAGTTAGATAATTTGGAAAATTAAGCGTCACGATGACCTGGAAAGAACAATATTAGAGGGCAGGGTCCCAGAACGCAGAGGCAGACCAAGAAGAAGATGGCTACAAGATATTAAAGAAACCATGAATATGACCATCGACGAAGTGGGTGAACTGGCTAGAGACAGAGTGAATTTCAGATGTGCTGCAAAGAGGCAGCGTCCTGTAAAGGATACGCACCTTAATGATGATGGGACATACATGACCAATGTTGGACCTATGGTTGTGTGTGTTATATCTTTTCGCGCAGCTCGTTTTCTCTGTGCTACAACGGCACGACGATTCTCAGCTATGCGACTTCTTCTTGTATTGTTACCGCGCCACATTTGGTTTACTTCTTCTTCTTCTTCTTCTTGGAACGCTCCATATCGACCACTTATTAACCACTCTTTGGGATTTGTATGTGATCTGAGCCTAAGAGCGATTGTACGTTGTGGTAGTTATGCGCCTACAAGTAGGCCAGCACATCCGATTTCTTCGACGCTTTTTATTGACTAGGGTAGCTTCCTTAGGCCCTACCTCAGTCGCTTCTTACGACATGCGTTGTAGGTCGCTGTGTTACTATTCTTTACTCCCCTTGCGTTCCTCGACAGTACACGAGCGCATATTGTATACAAGTGTATACGTACAGCCCTTAACGTTCTCTTCTGACCATAGTTTAGGTTAGAAGTCCATGATTGGCGGCTACATGACAGTATCGACTCATGTTGTTAGCACTGGACAACACTCAACCACAAGTGGTTCTTCTTGTCTCCGCCCCTGTCCTCATCGACCCCATCCCCGTGTGCTCATAATCAATTCTCTAGTTAATCTCGATTCCAGGCCTGGCAAATCTGAGATGGCCGTGACATCTCACTTAATTAGGTCATGCCTGCTTCTTGGTTGGTGAAAAGGAAGGAAGGAAGGAAGGGAGGGGGTTAAGCAGAGGAAATGTGTCATGCTAGGTCGTTCTGATCCAATCAACTATATTTTCATGCCCTTTTTTGAAAAAAAATGTCCATTGTTCCCTCCCAGTTATTCACACATGTAACCTAGAACCATGTTCGAGTCTCTGGTTCCTGGAACATTGTTCTCAATTCATGAAAGTCAAACAAGAACGACAATCGGCGTTGAAGTCATTGTTATTTGGGCGTGTTTGATTATGTGCCCATTGATATATTTTGTGCGTGGACGTGTTTAATAATGTGTCTATCGATATATTTGGTGCGTGGGTGGGTGTGCGTGGGCGTGTGTGGATGTGTGCGTGTTTGATAATGTGTCAATCGATATATTTGGTGCGTGGGTGGGTGTGGTTGTGTGCGTGTTTAATAATATGTCTATCGATATATTTGGTGCGTAGGTTGGTGTGGGTGTGCGTGGACGTGTGTGGATGTGTGCGTGGGCGTGTTTGATAATGTGTCAATCGATATATTTGGTGTGTAGGTGTGTGTGGGTGTGCTTAGTAATGTGTCTATCCATATATTTTGTGTGTGGGTGTGTCTAATAATGTGTGGGTGGGCTTAAGCACTGCGACCTACAAGACATGTCTTTGGAGGCGACTGAGGTAGGTGCCTAGGGAATCTACCCTAGTCAATGAGAAGCATTGCAGAAATTGGATGTGTTGGCCTACTTGTAGGCGCATAACTGGCACAACGTACACTCCCTCGTAGGCTCGGATCACATACAAATCACAAAGAGTGATTAACATGTGGTCGATATGGAGCGTTTGAAGAAGAAGAACAAGAATGTGTCTATAGATATAGTTTGTGCGCGAGTGTGTTTGATGGCATGTCCATTAATATATTCTATGTGATTGTATTTTTTAGATTCCAGTGGGATACATAATGGAATCTAAAATGATAAAAATAACAGAGCAGTTCACCTATTTTGGTAGCAATTTTGATTGCACAGAAAATGTTAAAAAAGAAATTATGATACGAATTGGCAAAGTAACATCAGCTTTTAAAAGTCTAAATAAAATATGGAACTGCAAGTTATATAGTATTAAAACTAAAATACGAATTTTCAATTCAAATGTTGTATCAATCCTAACATATGCTAGCGAGAGTTGGAAAATGACTAAAGATATAGAAAGCAAGTTGAATGCATTTGAAAATAGATGTCTGCGAAAAATAATGAATATAAAATGGAACGAATTCAGGAGAAGTGATGAAATCAGAGACATGTCTGGTCAACCACTAGTGACAACTGTTATAAGAAAGAGAAGATGGAGATATGTTGGGCACACTTGAGGAGAAATGATCAACGAATATCAAAACAGGCATTGAAGTGGGATGCAAAGGGTTCAAGAAAGAGAGGTCGACCTAAGGAGACCCTAAAACGAACTTTGCTGAGAGAGGCAGGAAATATCGGTCTCAGTTCCATGGAGGAGATTAAGCGAGTTGCCCAGGATAGAGCGGTATTGAGAAATTACTTGCAGGCCCTATGTAACGTATAACGGTACGAGAGGAATTATTATTATTATTATGTGATTGTATGTCGTCCATCAGAAGAAGAAAAAGAAGAGGAAGAAAAAAAAATAACGATGAAGAATATAGAAGAGGAAGCTAAAGAAAAAGAGAATTTAGGGAAAAAAAGAAGAAGACGAAAAAGAAGAAGAAAACAAAAAAAGAGGACAATGAAGAAGAAGAAGATATAAGTAGAAGATGAAGAAAAAGAGGAAGTAGAAAAAAAGGAGAGAAAGAAGAAGAAATAGAACAAGATGAACGAGAGAAAGAAAAGGAAAAAAAGAAGAAAAAGGAAGAAAAGGAAGAAAAAGGGAGAAAGAAAGAAGAAAAAAGGAAGAAAAGGAAGAACAAAGAAGAAGAAACAGAACAACAATGAACTTGATGGGACTTGATGACACATTGTCAATCCAAAATTGTGACCGATGTGATGTCTGTTTGAGAACCGCTAGTTTAATCAAACCTTCCAGCGGTTCTCAGAGTATGAGACGGCAACTAGTGCAGGTTTACTTAGCTATCAGTTATATTGGTCACCTTAATCTGGACATGTTCTTGGCGATCAAAGTCAGTTTGCCCTTACATGTCGTTTAAGATATCTTTCTCATAATGTGTGGGCGACCTGGTGACCTTTATTCTACTTTATCTGATAGCAGTGTGTGTCCATCCTTTCTCTCTCTCTCTCTCTTTATTTCTCTCTTTCTCACTATTTCTCTCTCTCTCTTTATCTGTCTCACTTTCTCTCTTGCTCTCTCTTTTTCTGTCTTTCTGACTTCCCTCATTCTGTCTTCACCCCCTCTCTCTCTCTTTGTTTGTACTTTCTTTCTCTATTCTCTCTTTCTCTCTCTCTTTCTCTTATTCCATCTTTCTCTATTCTTTCTCTTTTCTTTCACCCTCTCACTCTTTCGCTCTCTGTCTCTCTTTCTCTATTTCTCATTCTCAATGTTTCTATTTCTCTTTCTCTCTTTCTCTGTTTCTTTCTTTTTTTCTCTCTTTCTCTGTTTCTTTCTTTTTCTCTTTTTCTGTATCTCTTTCACTTTATCTCTCTTTCTCGCTTTCTCTTGTCTCTTTCTCTTTCTTTCTCTCCTTCTGTCTCTCATACTCTCTATCTTTCTTGTCTCTCTTTCTTTCACTCTCTTTCTCCCTCTTTCACTCTCTCTTTCTCCCTCTTTCCCTCGCTCTTTCTCTCTTTCAACCCAGCGACAACTGGATACCAGGAAAGCACTGTGAAATAAAGGCGGCAGGCTGTAATGTTGACCACATCACCCATCGTGAGCTGATCGTCAATAGAAAAAATACTGGCCAAAATGTAACCTATGGTATGAAAAAGTGTAATTCAAAAAAAAAAAAGAAACTCATGATATGTGCAATGATAATATGTACAATGATATGTGCAATGATGATATGTGCGATGATGATATGTGCAATGATATGTACAATGATGATATGTGCAATGATGATATGTGCAATGATGATATGTGCAATGATATGTACAATGATGATATGTGCAATGATGATATGCGCAATGACATGTGCGATGATATGTGCAATGATGATATGTGTGATGATGATATGTGCAATGATGATATATGCAATGATGATATGTGCAATGATGATATGTGCAATGATGATATGTGCAATGGTGATATGTGCAATGGTGATATGTGCAATGGTGATATGTGCAATGATATGTGCAATTATGATATGTGCAATTATGATATGTGCGATGATGATATGTGCAATGATATGTGCAATGATGATATGTGCAATGATGATATGTGCAATGATATGTACAATGATGATCTGTGCAATGATATGTGCAATAATGATATGTGCAATGATGATATGTGCAATGATATGTGCAATGGAGGGAATATGCAACTAGTAAGTTTGGAATATTTTCATTGCATTCCGGACATGGGAGGAGCCTTTGTCGAACAGATGAGAACGCGGCTACCATGCGAGAGACCCGCGTTCAATTCACGTTAAGACCAATGATTTTTTTTTCTTGTGGGCATAAATGAAAAATCCTAACCTGAACAACTTCGCGGCCACTGCACTAGCCATGCCACCATTACATTCCTCAGGCTCACGTCCCACATGTCAACACCGGCCTAAAAAGTAGTACTACAGTAAGTAGCGACATTTTTTTTTACTCTGGAAATGTCCATAGGTGCTCCGATCTCCTCCGCAATATCACCAATAGCGCCAAGCGACTGATCGTACCAGTTCGATTTTGATTGATGAGTCTACTCATATACCTGTTGTATTGTTATTTTCTCTCCACTCCAATCTTCAATCACAGAAACTAGCAAGTGTTGCTTAAAAATATTCTAAAGCCGAAGAATTGACTTCATTGCACCGGGTTTTACCCCATGTGGCTCGGCCCCTCTACGCAGGCTCTGGTCAAAGGGAAATAACTCGCGATAAACAAAAGAAATCTTTCTTGTAGCCCAGGAAATGGAATGGATTGCAGACAATCGAGACAAAACACGCAACCTTGTCTATCTGGTTGAAACCTTGTCTATCTGGTTGCAACCTTGTCTATCTGATTGATTGATTTATTGATTGATTGATTGATATGACCATCATCATTGCACTTCGGTGAGTAATCATGTGTGCTCCGATCTCTTTCTTACATAGAAATATCTCCACATATTGACTTTGTTGCACCAGGTTTCCCCATAATGCTCCGTCCCTATCGGTAGAAATGGCATGCCGTATGCTGAGATTGTTGCACAAAGCACGAACTCAGTAGCTCCAGCAACAACCCTGGGGATCTCATAAAAAATTGACTTGGTCCGGATTCGTACATAGGACCTTCAGAACGACAAGCAAACGTCTTAACCACCCCAACATATAGTCTCCCTACTAGTATCAACTTTTAATACACTCCACCCTTTATGCAAAGTCAAGTGGTTAGAGTACAGTCGTAGCAATTGAAAAGAATCTGATTCGATACGTTGTATATACATTTCTAATCTACCAAAAGAATTATGTAATTTGATTAGCGAATGAGCAAGTGAATAAATGAAACCTCAAAGTGAGGAAAGTATTGATCCACCTACCTCTTGCATTGGTTTTAATGAATAAAGACGAACTAATAGTTCAATTTTATCATTTTTCTACCATCTTCCCAACTATGAAATCTACCCTCTTGCCAACTTTCAAGTCCTTACGATGTCCAGATATCTTTAAACGGGGAACATAATCAACAGCCATTTAAATTCCAACTTACGTTTATATAAATATACAGTGGCGGCTCGTCAATTGAGGGCCAGTGGGGCCGCCACCAGTAATTGAAAGAAAGAATAATTTCCCGAAATAGACAAATAATAGTAAATACTCCAAAAACCATGATTTTTCCGAAAATGTGTGTCTGGCCCCACCAAGAAAACTGATCACGACGAATTATATATATATATATATATATATATATATATATATATATATATATATATATATATATATATATATATATATATATATATATATATTACATATCCGGAAGTCTGTTTGACGGGGGCAGGCAGGCACTGATAATAAGGAAAGCAAGCATTCACGCAAAAATGAGTCAAGTACCATACCAGGCGCCCTGACTACGTCTGAATTTATATCGGGCGAAAGCAAATTTTTTAATTTAAAATACTCCATAACATTTTCAGACTTTAGGGTATGAAATGCCCGACACTTCGCATTTCTAGGTCCTAGTATGCAGGAGGTAGGAGGGATAATTCCTTTCCTCGTGTGTGAAACGGGTGTGTGGATTTAACCCACACCTTTCTTGTGTCAAGTCGATACGCGAACGCTTATGTGTGTGGGTATGTGTGTGTGGGTATGTGTGTGTGGGTATGTTGTGTGGGTATGTGTGTGTGGTATGTGTGTGTGGGTATGTGTGTGTGGGTATGTGTGTGTGGGTATGTGTGTGTGGTTTCATGTGTGTGTGATGAACTGTTATTCATCCTCATGTGTGTGTGGTATGTGTGTGTGGGTATGTGTGTGTGTGGGTATGTGTGTGTGGGTATGTGTGTGTGGGTATGTGTGTGTGGGCATGTGTGTGTGTGTGTGTGTGTGTGTGTGTGTGTGGGTATGTGTGTGTGGGTATGTGTGTGTGGGTCTGTTCCTATCACTCTTCTACCTCATGACTTGATCTCAGCTAATGAACTGTTTCATTCATCCTCAGACTCATGTGATGACAACCAAACTACCTCAGGGCACTACCCTCCCAGGTCATGCCGTCCCGACATTGCACGTGCCATCTCGGTACTGGATTATACCCTCTAAATAAGAATGCCGCCACCTAAGAAGCCAAAAAATGGACCGACCACCGTGGAACAGTTTATGTCAAAGGAGGAACTACAGGTGAGAGAGATAGACAGACAGAAAGACAGAAAATACAGACATATAAAAAAGAGAGACAGATAAGACATGAGGTAGCGAGACAGAAGGACATACACATAGAGCCAGAAAAACAGAGAAAGACAGACATATAGAGTGAGAAAGACAGACATATAAAGCCAGAAAGACAGAGAAAGACAGATATATATATAGAGAGAGAAAGACAGACATTGAGAGAGAGAAAGACAGAGAAAGACAGACAAATAGAGACAGAAAGACAGATAAAGGCAGACGTATAGAGAGAGAAAGATAGAGAAAGACATATATAGAGAGACAGAGAAAAAGAGAGAAAGACAGACATAGATAGAGAGAGAAAGACAGAGAAAGACAAACATAGAGAGAGAAAGACAGACATATAGAGACAGAGAAAGACAGACATATAGAGACAGAAAGACAGATAAGAGCAGACGTATAGAGACAGAAAGGCAGAGAAAGACAGACAGAGAAAGAAAAAGAGAAACAGACATATAGCGACAAAAAGACAGAGAAAGAAAGATATATATATATTTATTACTGTGAGATAACTTATATTAACTATCTTGTAGCTCCGTGCAAGACTAGACATGATATTTACTGAGAGAGAACTTATAACAACTATCTTGTAGCTCCATGCAAACTGTGATGATATTACTGAGAAGAACTTATAACAACTATCTTGTAGCTAGGCATGACAAGGCATGATATTACGAGAATTTCTTTAGCAACTATCTTGAGGCTCCGTGTAAGACTGTGCATGATATTACTGAGAGATAACTTATAGCAACTATCTTGTAGCTCCGTGCAAGACTGTGCGTGATATTACTGAGAGAACACTTATAGAAACTATCTTGTAGCTTCGTGCAAGACTAGGCATATAGTAACTATCTTGTAGCTGCGTGCAAGACTATGCATATAACAACTATCTTGTAGCTCCATGCAAGACTAGGGATAAAGCAACTATCTTGCAGCTCTCCGTGCAAGACTAGGCATGATATTACTGAGAGAATACTTATAGTAACTATCTTGTAACTGCGTGCAAGACTAGGCATATAACAACTATCTTGTAGCTGCGTGTAAGACTAGACATGATATTATCTGATCAATTCCAACAATGTTTCAGGTTCTGGGTAAAAACAAACGGGCCGTCAGAAAAGATGGAAGCGGCGCTTCGCGAGCCAACAGAAACCATGCTGAAAGCCTACCGGAAGTGTTTTCCAACAGAGAAGGTGCTCAGAAGTACGTGCCTGTCAGCGGTGGTTCCGGTTCATCTTACAATGAAGAGCACGAGCCAGGGAGTTCAAGATCTGTCAGCCAAGTATCCTCTGTGGATTGCCAAGAGAATCCCAGTACGAAGGCGGAAAATGAAAGGTTTCTTAAAAATGTTCATTTTGAAGTCTCCCCAGGGAGGGATTTTCCAGGAGATATTCAACGGTTGGCTCCAGCCGGTTCTCTCACGCCCTCCTCACAAGATGAAAAAAGCGGTTCTCATTCAATCTTTGCGCAACCGCTCTCTGGCTCAAGTGATGGAAGCATTCTGGAGCGCTTGTTTGCTTCCAGATCGACTGAGAGAGCCATATTGGACAGTGGCAGCTCTTTCCATGACCACCCCTCGTGGCCCCACAGCCTTTGTTCAGCCCCCTTAGGCCAGCCTCCAGTTTTTTCACACGATCCACGGCATAGCGGCCTTGGTTATAGAATTACTACCTCAAATACTCTTGCCTCACTCGTGACCAGGCCAGCGTGGATCCCATTTGATCATCGTCGATCGTTGGGCGTTCCAGGGCAAGGCAACTTGCATTTACATGTACCCCCTAGCAGCAACATCGACATCCAGGGACTGAAACCGGCAGCGAGCTTCGTCAATGTGCAGCATCAACAGCAGCAGCACCAACAGCAGCAGCAACAACAGCAGCAACATTTAGACGGGCGCTCAATCCTCGCATCATTATCCGGCAACCAGATGAGCGCTGGTTCAGCAGATAACTCACCTCCTCCTCCTCACAGCGAAGAGGTGCTGCTGGTGAAATCGTCTCCCCCTAACAGTTGCACATCCTCCTACCTCAGCAGCCTCATGCGGCAGCCTCTAACTCAACATATGAGTGAGGCTTGCGGCAGTGCGTCCTCACGGGTCGTTAACACGACCCACCGCACAGAGTCTACAATCTACCTCCACCCAGCCTTTGAACTACCTCCCCCTGCTACCTCCAGTATCAGGAAGAATATGAATACCTCACCAATATCTACAACCTCTTCATCACCTCTAGGTAACTCATACATGCCACCAGGACTACCTCCATACAGCAATGCAAAGACATTTCCCCAACGGTTCTCATCATTGAAATCTACTCAGGGTCAGATACAACTACCATTCGGTGGCAGCAGTCTTAACAACAACATCAGCGGCAGCAATAGCGCTGGCAGCATCAGTAGTAGCAGCTCAATGATCAGCAACAACAGCAGCAACTCAATGATCAGCAACAACAGCAGCAATTGCAGAGACGATCTCCTAGACCTGTCTTTGAAGAACAGACACACAAACGATTTGACCGTTTCACCTCGCGACAACACGATGACCTCTTCTCCAAGAAATACCTCCATGTTGGCTGTAAAAATTGAACAATCTCAACGAGAGATTGACCACAAACCGCCACGATATATTAGCAATGCTCTACCAGTCGAATCTGACGACTCGCACGGTTACAGCAATTTGAGAACCCCTGTAACTACCAGTTCCCTTCTACGGGTCATGTCCGAAACAAGGGGACGTAACTTAACGATGATGGACAACACCAAAATGACAGTTTCCACGAAGTTAGCAGAACTACTTGCGACAGCATCTGGCGCTCTGGCCCCTACACCAACTTCCTTGATCGTTAAAGATGAAGATGGAGCTACTGCTGTCATGCCCTATCCTTTTGTTCCCTGCAAAACTGAAGAGCCTCGCCATACGTCCAGTTCCGAGAACCGGTGAGTAACGCAGCCTGCTCTATTATATGTCATTCTATAAATATCACTTTATCACTCTATAAATGTCACTATATAAATGTCAGTCTATCACAGTCGCGCTATAAATTTCACTCTATAAATATCGCTCTATAACAGTCACGGTAGAAATGTCACTCTATAAATGCAACTCTACAAATATCACTCTATAAATTCAACTCCATAAATGCAACTCTATAAATGCAACTCTATCAATGCAATTCTATAAATGTCACTCTATAAATATCACTAAAAAGTGTCACTATATAAATGTCGCTCTATAAATGCAACTCAATAAGTGTCACTCTATAAATGTAACCCTATAACAGTCACGGTATAAATGTCACCCTATAACAGTTACGGTATAAATGACAATCTATAAATACAACTATATAAATGTCGCTCTATAAATGCAACTCTATAAATGTCACTCAATAAATGCAACTCTATAAATGTCACTCTATAAATATCACTCTATGCATGTCACTCATTCTGTACACTTTGTAAATGTTATTTTTATATGCCACTTTGTAAATGTTATTTTTATATGCCACTTTGTAAATGTTATTTTTATATGCCACTTTGTAAATGACAAATTGTAGATACGAATTTGATTTTGTGAAGACAATGGATTTTAAATCTATCATCAACATCATCATCCCTACAGCCGTCAACATCATCATCATCATCATAGCCGCATTACCATCCCCACAAACCGTCATCATATCATCATCACCATCCCCACAACCATCATCGCCTCATCATAATCATCATTATCATCATACATCCTCATAATCATCCTCAGCATCATCACCATCCCCATCATCCCATTACCATCATAATCATCATCCTCATCATCATCATCCCCATCATCATCATCCCTATCATCATCTTCATCCTCCCCATCATCATCATTATCTTCACCCTCCCCATCATCATCATCATCTTCACCCTCCCCATCATCATCCCCATCATCATCATCATCATCATCTATGTATCCCATATCACTAATGCTAGTTGATAAACAAAGAAATTGCTTGAGATGAAACAATGGAATGTAATGATGAAATATTGGAAGGATAAGCCCCGGAACATAAAGCTACCACTGAAGTAGCCATACAGAGACTGGGTACAAGTTTGTGGGGGGTTTTTTATTTCAACATAACAAGGTGATGGGAATAGAGGTGATGGGAATAGAGGTGATGGGAATAGAGGTGATGGGAATAGAGGTGATGGGAATAGAGGTGATGGGAATAGAGGTGATGGGAATAGAGGTGATGGGAATAGAGGTGATGGAGGGATGTCCATTTTTACTTGATACTTACTTGCTTATTCTTCCCTGCTCCTCGTGGAGCATAGGCCCTCAACAATTGTTCGCCACTTTCCCTGTCTCTGAGTTCTTTCTTCATGGTCTCCCAGGACAGCTCAGCACTTCAGTTCCTCAAGAAGACTTTGTCTCCAGATCTGTTTAGGTCGTCCTCTTTTCGTTTTCCTTGCGGGTTCAACTCAAGTGCTTGTCTTGTGGCACTCGACGGTG
Organism: Arion vulgaris; assembly: GCA_020796225.1. Lineage (NCBI taxonomy): Eukaryota > Metazoa > Mollusca > Gastropoda > Stylommatophora > Arionidae > Arion > Arion vulgaris. The sequence goes on from CM036759.1 coordinate 64,296,346, forward strand.
TCTTCCGTAGGGTGTGCCCGACACATCGCCATTTTTTCCTCTTAACCTGGGTCATCATGGGTTCCTGTCCTGTTCTTACCCCACAGGTCTGTGTTTGCAACTCTATCATACCATCTCAGTCTGAGAATCCGTCGAAGACATGCGTTGACAAATGTCTGAACCTTATTTGTATTTAACTTGGTGACTCGCCACGTTTCCGAGCCATACAGCAACACAAATTTCACATTTGAACTGACTATCTTGAGCTTTGTTTTCGTGGATTTTTGCTTTATACACACACATTATTTGGGGGTCTCAATGGCGAAGTGGTTAAGACTTTTGTCTGTCGTACTAAAGGTTGTAGGTTCGAATCCGGACCGAGACACATGTTCTCTAGTATTGTTGCCGGAGCTACTGAGTATTGTTTTGTACAATACTATTGGCAGATAGCGTCCCCACAGGGACGGAGCCATACTGGAAAACTCGGTGTAGTCAATATTTCGCCTTTGGAAGCCTCTATACATTATTTGATACTTTCTTTACAGGTGTCTTTATCTCTGCCCGCCTTCTCCACCCAAGGAGTTTTATAATATTTTCATCAACTCTGCACAGTGCCTCCACTTCTTCCACTAACAATTCTTCCATTATTAATTCTTCCACTACCAATTTACTCATTATTTCTTCCATTACTATTTCGTCCACTACCATTTTTTCCATTACTATTTCTTCCATTATTATTTCTTCCATTATTATTTCTTCCATTATTATTTCTTCCATTACTATTTCTTCCATTATCTTCCACTATTCTTCCATTACTATCTTCTTCCATTACATTTCTTCCATTACTATTTCTTCCACTACCATTTCTTCCATTATTTTCTATTTCTTCCATTACTATTTCTTCCATTACATTTCTTCCACTACTATTCTTCACTACCATTTCTTCCATTACTATTTCTTCCATACCATTTCTTCCTATTTACTTTTCTTTCAGTTACCATTCACCCATTCTCCGTTCTTTCCATTACCATCTTCTTCCATTACCATTTCTTCCATTACCATTTCTTCCATTACATTTTCCATTTCTTTCTTCCACTATTTCCACTGTACCATTTTCCCCACTATAATTTTTTCACTACCACCTCCAACCTCCCCCTTTCAACCCCACCCACCCATCGCTACCAGCTCTTCAACTACATTTTCTTACACAGCCAAGCCTACATTTTCTTACACAGCCAAGCCTACATTATCCTCACACAGCCAAGCCTACATTATCCTCCACACAGCAAGCCTACATTTTCTTACACAGCCAAGCCTACATTTTCTTACACAGCCAAGCCTACATTTTCTTACACAGCCAAGCCTACATTTTCTTACACAGCCAAGCCTACATTATCCTCACACAGCCAAACCTACATTATCCTCACACAGCCAAGCCTACATTATCCTCACACAGCCAAGCCTACATTATCCTCACACAGCCAAGCCTACATTATCCTCACACAGCCAAGCCTACATTATCCTCACACAGCCAAACCTACATTTTGAAGAAACAAAAACATTATTTTATGATTTTGGAAAACTGAAACCTTGTCTGCTACCTGGATCATTTCCATAATCCCTTCATTTGTGGCCTTATCTTATCATTGGTTGAACTTAATGTACCGTCTCGCGCTTGCACATACATACATTAGTGGATCTTTGTGTGGGAAACATGTCCAAGCTGGCTAGTACATACATACATTAGTGGATCTTTGTGTGGGAAAATTGTCCGAGCACATTTAGCTTCTTCTTCTTCAAACGCTCCATATCGATCACTTGTTAACCACTCTTTGTGATTTGTATGTGATCTAAACCTAAGAGCGACTCTACGGTGGGCCAGTTATGCGCCTTCAAGTCGCATATCCTATTTCTGCGGCGCTTTTTATGTGTTAGATTAGCTTCCCTAGGCCCCTACTTCAATCGCCTCTTACGACATGCCTATAGGCCACAGTGTTACTATTCTTTGCGCCACTTGCTAGCCCCGGCAACATACGGGCGAGATTAGATACGAGATTAGATACGAGATTAGATACGAGATTAGATACGAGATTAGATACGAGATTAGATACGAGATTAGATACGAGATTAGATACGAGATTAGATACGAGATTAGATACGAGATTAGATACGAGATTAGATACGAGATTAGATACGAGATTAGATACGAGATTAGATACGAGATTAGATACGAGATTAGATACGAGATTAGATACGAGATTAGATACGAGATTAGATACGAGATTAGATACGAGGTGAGAGAAAGGTTCGAAACCACAACCATTATATCGACAGGCCAACATCTTAACCACTTCGCCACAAAGACCCCCCGAGGAAGAGAGAGAATGCAGAATAGATATAACATCTGGACGTGTATGTGTATATACTTATATGTGTGTGTGAGTGTATATGAGAGTATTTAGAATATATTACATTGTGTATATGTGCATGTATATATATATATATATATATATAAGAGAGAGAGAGAGAGAGAGAGAGAGGTAATAGAAACGTTTCAGGCATCTTATCGTTTAGAGCAGAGGTTCCCAAACTTTGTATTATCGAGGACCCACTTTTAAATTCACTTTGCTGCTACGGACGTCAAATGTTTTTATATATGAAAATCTTCCTACAAGGCATGTCGTAAGAGGATCGAAGTAGGGGTTTAGGGAAGCTACCTTCGTAAATAAAAAGCATAGCAGAAATCGAATGTGCTGGCCTACTTGTGGGCGCATAACTGACACAAGGTACAATCGCTCTTAGACTCAGATCACATACAGATCACAAAGAGTGGTTTAACAAGTGGTCGATATGGAGCGTTCAAAGAAGTAGAAGAAGACTGTTCCAGTTATCAGTTATATGAGGACTATCATCATAGCACTCCGGACATTTCCATAGGTGCTCCGATCCCTACATCAACAAATCCAGCAGCGCAACACGCCAGTTCGATGTTGATTAATCAATCTTTCTGCAAATTTGGTATGTCATCAGTGCGATACAAAGAGCAATGTTACTACGATACAATGGATACAAAAAGACCGGCACCGAAACAGGTGGACCTTAGAGATAACAGAGGCGACGAAAGACACTATGAAGCGCACAAATTGGCTCGTTCTAGTAATCTCTTCTTATCATGACACTGTGATGTAAAACAGGATTAGAGACAAGAAAACTAGAAAACTACTAGTAATCTCTTCTTATTATGACACTGTGATGTAAAACAGGATTAGAGACAAGAAAACAAGAAAACTACTAGTAATCTCTTCTTATCATGACACTGTGATGTAAAACAGGATTAGAGACAAGAAAACAAGAAAACTACTATTAATCTCTTCTTATCATGACACTGTGATGTAAAACAGGATTAGAGACAAGAAAACTAGAAAACTACTAGTAATCTCTTCTTATCATGACACTGTGATGTAAAACAGGATTAGAGACAAGAAAACAAGAAAACTACTATTAATCTCTTCTTATCATGACACTGTGATGTAAAACAGGATTAGAGACAAGAAAACTAGAAAACTACTAGTAATCTCTTCTTATTATGACACTGTGATGTAAAACAGGATTAGAGACAAGAAAACAAGAAAACTACTAGTAATCTCTTCTTATCATGACACTGTGATGTAAGACAGATTAGAGACAAGAAAACAAGAAAACTACTAGTAACTCTTCTATCATGACACTGGATGTAAAACAGGATTAGAGACAAGAAAACAAGAAAACTACTAGTAATCTCTTCTTATCATGACACTGTGATGTAAAACAGGATTAGAGACAAGAAAACAAGAAAACTACTAGTAATCTCTTCTTATCATGACACTGTGATGTAAAACAGGATTAGAGACAAGAAAACAAGAAAACTACTAGTAATCTCTTCTTATCATGACACTGTGATGTAAAACAGGATTAGAGACAAGAAAACAAGAAAACTACTAGTAATCTCTTCTTATCATGACACTGTGATGTAAAACAGGATTAGAGACAAGAAAACAAGAAAACTACTAGTAATCTCTTCTTATCATGACACTGTGATGTAAAACAGGATTAGAGACAAGAAAACAAGAAAACTACTAGTAATCTCTTCTTATCATGACACTGTGATGTAAAACAGGATTAGAGACAAGAAAACAAGAAAACTACTAGTAATCTCTTCTTATCATGACACTGTGATGTAAAACAGGATTAGAGACAAGAAAACAAGAAAACTACTAGTAATCTCTTCTTATCATGACACTGTGATGTAAAACAGGATTAGAGACAAGAAAACAAGAAAACTACTAGTAATCTCTTCTTATCATGACACTGTGATGTAAAACAGGATTAGAGACAAGAAAACAAGAAAACTACTAGTAATCTCTTCTTATCATGACACTGTGATGTAAAACAGGATTAGAGACAAGAAAACAAGAAAACTACTAGCAATCTCTTCTTATCATGACACTGTGATGTAAACAGGATTAGAGACAAGAAAACAAGAAAACTACTAGTAATCTCTTCTTATCATGACACTGTGATGTAAAACAGGATTAGAGACAAGAAAACAAGAAAACTACTAGTAATCTCTTCTTATCATGACACTGTGATGTAAAACAGGATTAGAGACAAGAAAACAAGAAAACTACTAGTAATCTCTTCTTATCATGACACTGTGATGTAAAACAGGATTAGAGACAAGAAAACAAGAAAACTACTAGTAATCTCTTCGTATCAGGACACTGTGATGTAAAACAGGATTAGAGACAAGAAAACTAGAAAACTACTAGTAATCTCTTCTTATCATGACACTGTGATGTAAAACAGGATTAGAGACAAGAAAACAAGAAAACTACTAGTAATCTCTTCTTATCATGACACTGTGATGTAAAACAGGATTAGAGACAAGAAAACAAGAAAACTACTTGCTCTCGCCTGCTATGAATTCAGGCGTAGTCAGTGTTCCTAGTATGGCGTTTCAGACTGATTTTGCGTGAAGGCATGCTTTCCTTAACAGTATATCCGGCTATACAAGCGTGTCCTCCCCTACTTTAGAGATGATACTTCTAAAACAAAGTTAGACACAAACGATATTCTTAGCATGGGAGATAACCGCGATATTAAAGATCATAGTTTTCTCGGATGCGTTATCTCTCTTTAAATAAACGTTCTATTTGTTCTTTTGTCGACACCGCCCTTCGGCCGGCATTTCTAGTCTAGGGCTAGCGAGCTCCTCTTTGAATGGGTGACAGTGGTACCGGACAACAAGATATAACAACGATTAAGACTGCCACATAGCACATCTGAGGAATGGGAGATTAAGAGACATAATTGGTAGAGATTAACAGAAGTTAATTGCATATCCTTTACAGGACATTGCGAATCAACCTCAGCTTTTTAACGCCGTTTGTGATTTTTCTAGGCATTATTGCGTTCAGTAGTTTGCCATCGCTTTCTGAACTGGTGGTGCCACTGTCCTTTTGTAAAAATGTAGGTTAATAGACCGAGTCACTATCCCCTAAGCCACAGACGCCACCTGGTCTGTTAAAATCGTAAGGGGGCCTCTGAGGTGTAGAGGTTGGGTGCTGGCTTCTCGTTGGAAATGTGCTTGGTTCGCTCCCTCGTGGAGCCATGGGGATATTTTTCCAGAGATCATGATCTTAGTGTAGGTGAGATCGAGTTCCTAGTCCTATCTGAGACGAACGATATCGGAGACGATCCTGTGTTCAAGTTGAGCACTAAAAGAACCCGTGGCAATTCAAAATCGACAAAGAGCAGGTTGGAAAGCCGCTGCCCGATCAAAACTCATTATAAAGATTAAATAATAAAAAATTAGTTTACTAAATATTGTTACATCAAAATTACATAGAAGCTCGCCTGTGCTACGAAGTTCGTGTACTACCGCTGATATCTCCCTGGGTAGGAAAGAGATTGAAGCACACATGGTTACTCACCGAAGTGCAAGGATGATGGTCATATCAATCAGACAATCAATCAATCACAAAATCATCATTATGGAAATAGCAGTAGCAGACGTGGACAGAATAAATATGTCACTAAAAAGATCATTAAAGAGTGTTTATCATACGACTCTACAGAATGACCTCACCACAAGCAGAAAACGGCAGGAAATCCTATAGAGAAGTCGCACATCACTAACACTGGCCGTAATAGTACCGAGGGTACGAGGACTCAAGGCAAGTGGACCGGACCACAGATTTCCTGTAACGATCGCACTTGAAGGATCTAAACTTCAAGTACCTCTAAAGTTGACGAAGGCTCACCGCATGGCGAGAGACACCAGTCAAATGGTAAGCAGACCTCACGCAAATATCAGTCAGAAGCGCAATACGTCATGACTTCCGTCTGAATTGACAGCGGGTGATCGAAGAAGTAAAAGAAGAAGAACATGCGACTGAAGATATACAAAACGACAGAATGAAAGGATTAAAAGAGTGTTCAACATACAGAGCAAAAATACCGAAAATGTACGGGAATGTCAGACGAGACAAAATCAAATATTTTCATAGGTCGAAAATGTTGAATGCACCTATTCTACATGCGTAGGAGCATATGAACCAAAACTCAACGTGTAGTTATTCTTGGCAAAAACAAAACATATTACAAAGTGTGATTAGATTGCTTGATAAAACGAACACTTTTACCACTATTAAAACATCCAAGCATTAACATGGCAATCAAACGACAACTGATAAACTGCATATTTATTCCAACTCTCTACTATCAGTGCCAAACATGGCCCCTGACTAAGACACAAGAAAGAAAGATTACAACATGTGAAATGAGATGTCTAATGAGTGGACGCACGCCTACACGGACGGATCGGCAAATAACGCAATAAGCGATGGCGGAGGAGGAATAGTGCTTAAAATCTCAAAGAAAGTAACGGTCAAGAAAGCGATTGCCACGGGCAAATACTCGAATAACTACCGAGCAGAGGCAGAGGCAATCAAAGAGGCGGCCGAAATGATCTTGGAGAGAAGAAACACTTAGACGCAACAAGGTCGTGATATTCACCGATGCTCTATCGGTCATCACGGCACTCAAATGCGTTGGCAAAACTGAGATGAATGAGCTCAAAACGTCCCTTGCTGAACTAACGAGTTCACTCAAACGCACCGTCATCCAGTGGATACCGTCATACTGCAACGTTAGGGGAAACGAAGCAGCCGATAAGCTAGCCAAAGAGGGCGGGCGACTACCTCAGACTGATCTCGAGATCAGTTATGAGGAAGTCAAAACAACCATCGGTTCGCACTATAGAAGCAAATGGGCAAAAGACCACCCTCAGTACACAGACAGTGACGGATACTATGGTCTCTCTCGAAGTGAACAAGTTGCCATATTTCGCCTCCGAACCGGAAACAACAAGCTCAGAGCCCACATGTTCCATAAATTTAAAATTGGCACAACTAGACTGTGTCCTTGCAAAATGGCAGACATGACGGCAGAACATGTCTTGCAAGACTGTCAACGGTTAGCAGGTATAAGGAAAGAGTCATGGCCACAACACACAGAGCTTCGCGAAAAGCTGTACGGAGGAACGGAGTCCCTAAAAACAACAGTAAAATTCATGATAAAAGTTGGTCCATCAGTCTAGGCCGGGAACGCAAGAAGAAGAAACATCGTTGGTACTATACCATGCATACAGTACATCGAGAAGCAAAGATTCAAGTGGTTCGGCCATCTAATGAGAATGGAACCACATTTACTACCATCACGTGCCTACAATAATCGACACTCAGGGCGCAGAGCACGAGGCTGGCCAAGAACACGATGGATAGATAACATCTCAGAATCCCTGCGAAAGCATGGACTGACAACGTCAAGCGCAACACGCATGGAACAAGATAGAAAACTAACTCTCCCCATGACGCTTCACGGCAAATGTGGTTAAGATAAGATAAGATAAAACGGACACAAACCACTAAACATTAATAAACATGGACTAAGGATTCATCACCGCCCCTGCAACAGTCAAATCTTTGCAAAAATCAGACTAGCTCAGGACGTAAAACGTATAACGTGCATACAAGAATGCAGAGGTTTGGTTTCAATTCCATAGTGGGCGTGGAATATTTTTCCAAGCGTAACGTTGGGGGGTTCGTGTACTGCCCACTGAGATCTTCCTGTGTAAGAAAGAGATGGGAGCACACATGGTTACTGTACTGCCCACTGAGATCTTCCTGTGTAAGAAAGAGATGGAAGCACACATGGTTACTGTACTGCCCACTGAGATCTTCCTGTGTAAGAAAGAGATGGAAGCACACATGGTTACTGTACTGCCCACTGAGATCTTCCTGTGTAAGAAAGAGATGGGAGCACACATGGTTACTGTACTGCCCACTGAGATCTTCCTGTGTAAGAAAGAGGTGGGATCACACATGGTTACTGTACTGCCCACTGAGATCTTCCTGTGTAAGAAAGAGATGGAAGCACACATGGTTACTTGTACCTGTCCCACTGAGATCTTCCTGTGTAAGAAAGAGATGGAGCACACATGGTTACTGTACTGCCCACTGAGATCTTCCTGTGTAAGAAAGAGATGGAAGCACACATGGTTACTGTACTGCCCACTGAGATCTTCCTGTGTAAGAAAGAGATGGAAGCACACATGGTTACTGTACTGCCCACTGAGATCTTCCTGTGTAAGAAAGAGATGGGCCAATGTACGACACGAATCCTGTGTAGATAGACACTGGTTACTGAAACTGTGACAAATTCTTTACAGGACGTCGCCATGAACCACGGTAAACGAGTCGTTGATTTTATAGGCACCACTTATACGTTCAGTAATTTGCCTTTCTGAACGGTCAGCTCTATTTTTACCGTTCATAAAAACCCACGCGAACAAATTTACTTCCAAATTGCCCGTCGCGGAGTTTGAACCAGGTACGCTTGGGTTGTGATCGAGCTCACTACCACTTAAGCTACAGACGCCCACATTGGTGACTTACCGAAATGCAATGATGTTTCAATCAATCAAACAGTACTGCTGGCCTTTATATTGGTTCAGAATGACGAAAGAGTTAAACATGTAAACTTCTGTACAGACATTTCAAACACAGCATATGCACAGCGTCTGTCTGTTGCCATAACACAGGTCGAGAAACCAAACACAGACTAATGTCAGGTTGGCTTAACCCCCCGAGCATTTCTGCGGAACATTTTAAAATTCGCTCTAACATCTGTAGTGTCCTTTTCTTTCATTCTTTCTTTCACTTTCTACTCTTTCTGTCTTTTCTTTCTTTTTCTGTTGTAAAAACACGAACAATGAAACGATTTTTAACAGGAACCAAGGACAGCAGTAAAATTATTATTCAAAGAATTGATTATTGGTTACTGTACTCGCCCCCGTGTAGTGCCGGGTCCTACAAGGGAATCAAAGAATATTACCACTGCGACCTACAAGGTAGTCGTAAGAGACGATTGATGTAGGACCTAGGGAATCTACCCTAGTCAATAAAAATCATCGTAGAAATCGGATGTGCTGGTTTACTTGTAGGCGTATAACTGATACAGCCCGTCTGCCTAGCGTGTTCGTAGCGCGTTGGACTACGGGTGACTATCCTCTGTGTGTGCGGGTTCAATTCCGCGGGATAGCAGAAGTCGACCTCGATCACAGTAAACGAGTCGTTGATTTTCTAGGAACTATTTATACGTTCAGTAGTTAGCCATTGCTTTATCTGAACGATGCGATCTATTTTTACAGTTCGTAAAAATCCGCAGGAACTAATTTGCTTCCAAACTGCCCGCCGTAGTGTTTAAACCAGGTACACTTGGGTTGTGATCGAGTTCACTACTGCTTAAGCTACAGGCGCACATTTGTACAACGTGTAATTTCAAACTTCTTAAATCGCTTGTTTGATTCAACGTTTATTTTAGTGTTCTCATCCAACAGTAGAGAATCGCCAAGAGATCGAAGAGCATCCCCATATCCATCCAGCAATGTAAGAAAACCTACAGATCTGAGGTGGTCAGACCGGATCAGATCAGATCTGGAGAAAACCGTGGGGACGCTGAGGTAATACTTAGTAAACTGACAGAGAAAGGAGAAATTGCGATTTTTAATATTTAATATTTCATTTTTCCTGTTTTATGCAATACTGTAATTTACTTTATTGACATTTCAAGACCCTAGTATGCAGAAGGTGGGAGGGTCAATTCATTTCCTCATGTGTGGACCGTTGAGTTTGATTGATTGATTGATTGATTGATTGATTGATTGATTGATTGATTGATTGACAGGACTATCATCATTGCACTTCGGTGAGTAACTATGTGTGCTCCGATCTCTTTCTTACACAGAAAAATCTCAGTTGCAGTGCACGAATTCCGTAACACCGGCGAGGCTCACCAATGTAATTTTGAAGATGGAGAAGATATTTTGTAGACATTTTATTTTTAAATCTTTTCTAATGAATTTTTGCTTCCTGATTTGTTTCCTGGAGTCTCTTGAGTTCTGCTTCCCTGGAGTTCTTGTTGCTTCCCTGAGTGTTCTTGTTCTGCTTCCCTGGAGTTCTTGTTGCTTCCCTGAGTTTTGTTGCTTCCCTGGATTCTTGTTGCTTCCGGGAGTTCTTGTTGTTTCCCCTGGAGTTGCTTATTTTTGTTGCTCCCTGGATTTCTTGTTGCTTCCCTGTAGTTTTTGTTGCTTCCCTGGATTCTTGTTGCTTCCCTGAGTTTTGTTGCTTCCCTGGAGTTCTTGTTGCTTCCCTGTAGTTTTGTTGCTTCCCTGGAGTTCTTGTTGCTTCCCCTGGAGTTCTTGTTGCTTCCCTGAGATCTTGTTGCTTCCCTGATTTTGTTGCTTTCCTGGAGTTCTTGCTTCATTCCCCTGATCTTGTGCGACCTATGAATCTGTTGCTTCAGCGGTTTTTGCTGCTTTCCCTGAGTTCGTGGAAACTTCTATATATATATCTCAAAAAACATTGATTCCGAAATGTGTCTGGCTGCACCAAGAAAATGATATGAGCGCAGTGTGGGCCTGGTTAATGTAATGTAATGTGTTCGGGATGAAAAATAATGTAAATGCTAGTATGTATGTTATATGTGTGTTCATGTGCATGTATGTAAGGGATCATTGTGAGCGCTACTGTGTAGTTGTGTGATGTGTTATATGTGGTAGTGTGTTGTGTTATATGTGTAGTGTGTGTATGTATATGTGTAGTCATGTGTGCATGTATGTTATATGTGTAGTCATGTGTGAATGTATGTTATATGTGTATTCATGTGTGTATGTATGTTATATGTGTATTCATGTGTGAATGTATGTTATATGTGTAGTCATGTGTGCATGTATGTTATATGTGTAGTCATGTGTGCATGTATGTTATATGTGTAGTCATGTGTGCATGTATGTTATATGTGTAGTCATGTGTGCATGTATGTTATATGTGTAGTCATGTGTGAATGTATGTTATATGTGTATTCATGTGTGCATGTATGTTATATGTGTAGTCATGTGTGCATGTATGTTATATGTGTAGTCATGTGTGCATGTATGTTATATGTGTAGTCATGTGTGTATGTATGTTATATGTGTAGTCATGTGTGCATGTATGTTATATGTGTAGTCATGTGTGAATGTATGTTATATGTGTAGTCATGTGTGAATGTATGTTATATGTGTATTCATGTGTGCATGTATGTTATATGTGTAGTCATGTGTGCATGTATGTTATATGTGTAGTCATGTGTGCATGTATGTTATATGTGTAGTCATGTGTGCATGTATGTTATATGTGTAGTCATGTGTGCATGTATGTTATATGTGTAGTCATGTGTGTATGTATGTTATATGTGTATTCATGTGTGCATGTATGTTATATGTGTAGTCATGTGTGCATGTATGTTATATGTGTAGTCATGTGTGCATGTATGTTATATGTGTAGTCATGTGTGCATGTATGTTATATGTGTAGTCATGTGTGCATGTATGTTATATGTGTAGTCATGTGTGCATGTATGTTATATGTGTAGTCATGTGTGAATGTATGTTATATGTGTAGTCATGTGTGTATGTATGTTATATGTGTAGTCATGTGTGAATGTATGTTATATGTGTAGTCATGTGTGCATGTATGTTATATGTGTATTCATGTATGTATGTTATATGTGTAGTCATGTGTGCATGTATGTTATATGTGTAGTCATGTGTGCATGTATGTTATATGTGTAGTCATGTGTGCATGTATGTTATATGTGTAGTCATGTGTGAATGTATGTTATATGTGTAGTCATGTGTGCATGTATGTTATATGTGTATTCATGTATGTATGTTATATGTGTATTATGTGTAATGTATGTTATATGTGTATTCATGTGTGCATGTATGTTATATGTGTATTAATGTGTATATGTATTTCATATGTGTATTCATGTGTGTATGTATGTTATATGTGTAGTCATGTGTGCATGTATGTTATATGTGTATTCATGTGTGAATGTATGTTATATGTGTATCATGTGTTATGTATGTTATATGTGTATTCATTGTGCATGTATGTTATATGTGTATTAATGTGATATGTATTTATATGTGTATTCATGTGTGTATGTATGTTATATGTGTATTATGTGTTATGTATGTTAGTATTATGTGAGTTATTCATGTGTGTATGTATGTTATATGTGTATTCATGTGTGTATGTATGTTATATGTGTATTCATGTGTGTATGTATGTTATATGTGTAGTCATGTGTGTATGTATGTTATATGTGTATTCATGTGTTATGTATGTTATATGTGTATCATGTGTGTATGTATGTTATAGTGATGGTGATATTAATGTGTATATGTATGTTATATGTGTATTCATGTGTGAATGTATGTTATATGTGTATTACATGTGTTATGTATGTATATGTGTATCATGTGTGTATGTATGTTATATGTGTAGTCATGTGTTATGTATGTTATATGTGTATTCATGTGTGTATGTATGATTATATGTGTATTCATGTGTGTATGTATGTTATATGTGTATTCATGTGTGAATGTATGTTATATGTGTATTAATGTGTATATGTATGTTATATGTGTATTCATGTGTGTATGTATGTTATATGTGTATTCATGTGTGTATGTATGTTATATGTGTATTCATGTGTGTATGTATGTTATATGTGTATTCATGTGTGTATGTATGTTATATGTGTATTAATGTGTGTATGTATGTTATATGTGTATTCATGTGTGTATGTATGTTATATGTGTATTCATGTGTGTATGTATGTTATATGTTATTCATGTGTATGTATGTTATATGTGTATGTATGTTATGTAGTATGTGTATTAATGTGTGTATGTATGTTATATGTGTATTCATGTGTGTATGTATGTTATATGTGTATTAATGTGTATATGTATGTTATATGTGTATTCATGTGTGTATGTATGTTATATGTGTATTAATGTGTATATGTATGTTATATGTGTATTCATGTGTGTATGTATGTTATATGTGTATTCATGTGTGAATGTATGTTATATGTGTATTCATGTGTTGTGTATGTTATATGTGTAGTCATGTGTGTATGTATGTTATATGTGTATTCATGTGTTCATGTATGTTATATGTGTAGTCATGTGTGCATGTATGTTATATGTGTATTCATGTGTGCATGTATGTTATATGTGTAGTCATGTGTGCATGTATGTTATATGTGTATTCATGTGTGCATGTATGTTATATGTGTAGTCATGTGTGCATGTATGTTATATGTGTATTCATGTGTGCATGTATGTTATATGTGTAGTCATGTGTGCATGTATGTTATATGTGTATTCATGTGTGCATGTATGTTATATGTGTAGTCATGTGTGCATGTATGTTATATGTGTATTCATGTGTGCATGTATGTTATATGTGTAGTCATGTGTGCATGTATGTTATATGTGTATTCATGTGTGCATGTATGTTATATGTGTAGTCATGTGTGCATGTATGTTATATGTGTATTCATGTGTGCATGTATGTTATATGTGTAGTCATGTGTGCATGTATGTTATATGTGTATTCATGTGTGCATGTATGTTATATGTGTAGTCATGTGTGCATGTATGTTATATGTGTATTCATGTGTGTATGCATGTTCAGTTTGTCTCAAATAAACAAGCACAATGCTTATGCATTTGTTTGGCAACTCTGTCGATCGAACTTACCTGATTATCTGTGTCTAACAGACAGTTACAAAAGACACTCCTAGTAAAGCTATATTTTATAATACCTAGCACTTTTAAAACGGTTAATTAATAGGTTTACTTAAAAACGCTTCTGTAGAGCTAGATAATGAGTGTGTAAGAATACCTAGTTCTAAATAGGTTAATTGTAATTGTCTTAAAAACGCTGGTCTGTAGAGCTAGATAATGAGTGCTGTAAGAAATAACGGTCTGTGGTTCAAATCCGGCGTTTTGTAATTTGGTTGTTTTTTGTTCCGGAAGCCCCTAATACTTGCTCACTGTCTATTTATTGATCATGTTCATTGGCTTTGGTGCTTCCCTTGTGGCTCTTTAACAAAACTTCTCTCTTCCATTAACATGCTTTGTCATCTCTCTCCGATTGAATCGCTTACCAACAACACCTCAAACCGAACCACTTACTTGCTCACACAGCCGTGACTTCAGTGGCAATTTGTTGTCAATTGTTCAATTGCTTGTTCTGCTTCCAGCCTCTCATACTCTCATGTAGTGTCAATTTACACGGTTCGTGCTAGTGAATAGAGAGTCTATTCTTGTCTCGTGCTAGTGAATAGAGAGTCTATTCTTGTCTCGTGCTAGTGAATAGAGAGTCTATTCTTTTCTCGCTGTGCTAGTGAATAGAGAGTCTATTCTTGTCTCGTGCTAGTGAATAGAGAGTCTATTCTTGTCTCGTGCTAGTGAATAGAGAGTCTATTCTTGTCTCGTGCTAGTGAATAGAGAGTCTATTCTTGTCTCGTGCTAGTGAATAGAGAGTCTATTCTTGTTTTGGGCGTGCTAGTGAATAGAGAGTCTATTCTTGTCTCTGCTAGTGAATAGAGAGTCTATTCTTGTCTCGTGAGTGCAATAGGTGGTTGAGTATTTGTCTCGTATCTGCCAAATAGGCTGCATTTGATAACATAGATTAATACGAATCTGCTCTTTCTATTTCCACGTAGTCTACTACCAACTGATTTTTTTTAAATTCATTTTGCCCCACTTATAAAAATTTATGTGGACGCCCATGATGACCAATATCACTGCACTTCTTTTAAAAACATTTGTACTCGATCTCTTTTCTTTTACACCAGAAAATTATTTGTAGTACCAGCCAGTTCTCTTTGACTTTGAGTTTTGTTAGAGCTACTTACGTAAGAGTCTGAAAGTGATGGATACAAATAGAAAAAAATAGATGGTGCCACCACGCAAGGAGGAAAAGAGTTCCAGAGAGGGTCGCATTGATCTTTTGTCAAATGTTTATGTGTCTAAAGAGGTACTACTTTATCCATGTTTATTATAACAGCTTAGTCATCCAATTAATTGTTGCATTGATTGCAAGTTCTTGGAGGGAGGGGGTTTGAGGTCCATCAAATTAATTGTTGCATTGATTGCAAGTTCTTGTGGGGGAGGTGGAAAAAGGGGAGGGGTGTTCGACGTCCATCAAATTAATTGTTGCATTGACTGCATTAATTGTTATGACTGCAAGTTCTTGCGGGGGGTGGGGGTGGTTATTAAACATCTATAAACCACATTTGTTTGTACTCTGGGGAATTGTATAGGACATATAAATTAAGACCGCTTACACGAAGCTGTCGCTACGCGTGTGCAGGCCAACATATTGATTTTCTCTACAAGGAAGAAAACTTTTAGCAGTGCCGAGGGTTCGAACACGGGATGTTGCGGTCAGGAAATGCCACCGTTTTTAACCATTCGTCCACCCGCTCTACCAAACTATCAATATGTGAGAACTCGTACTTTCATGTGAATCTGCTTCTTCTTCTTCTTAGAACCTCAAAGAATTATGCGTTGTCACTCATTTTTCCACTAAGAGTAAAGGAGAGCACCCGAGTTTTCTTGCAGACCCAGAAGATTCCCAAAACACCTTCAGGCGTGTAGTGAGTGATATGTCTAGAGTTGTGGTATCTCCTACTCAGGTAGAGTCTATTAGTGGTCACTTCAGTACACCCTCAGTTATAGCGCAGTAGGCGCTTAAATCATCATTTATAGCCTGGATCTATCTTCTCCATAGTCTTCCTCTTCTCCTCTTTGCCGGGATGCTTCCTTCCATTATAGTCTTCTCCAACCCTTCGTGTCACTTTATATGTCCAAAATACTTTAATTTTCTCATTCTTTTTGTAGCATCAGTCAGTTTTCTTTGATTTTGAGGTCTTTCTGGATAAGTCTATTTGTTTTCTTCTCTGTCCATGATGTCCGGCGGACTCTTCTATATCTTCTATAACACTTCTTCTTTCGTTCGTTCGTTCGTTCTTTACGACCAATTTTAATCACTCTTTGTGATATGTTTGATCTTTGCCAAGAACGTGTATACGTTGCATATTGGTTTGTAGGCCCCTAAACGCATAGACTTCTACACGTTTAGGACACATGCATCCGATTTCCTCCAAACCTCCTTAGTCGCCTCTTACGACATGCATGGAAGGTAACAGTGGTTCTATTCTTACACTCCAAATTTGGGCCCTGGTAACCACTCGGGAGCTATAACACTTATATTCAAAAGCTCATTTATGTTTGTCCACTGCGTTGTTAAATGCATATGCTTCACAACCGTGTATATGTTTATGTATGTGTCATTGTATGTGTGTATGCTCTTGTTTCGCTTGTCTTTAAGCTCATGTCTAAATTTAACTTTGAAAGATTCTGCACCTTTGCGTAATGTTGTTTTCCACATGACTCGGTCATCAACTAGTTTTTTCCCTTTTATTGGGACCAGTAAAACAGTTTTGTTATTGAGACCTTTGCAGAATTCCTTATGTCTGAGCAGTTGTATGTCTTGCAGCCTTTTCTCTTCCGAAAGTTTACAAAACAACACCTCTTGGTGTATGCGGCTATTAACTATTCTTCTTACATGCCCTAACCATCTTAGTCTTCTACTGCTGAACGTTCCCATAATGGAAGGCAGGTTTGCACGTTACAGTACTTATCTTGCTATACCACCTGATGTTCATAATCTTGCGGAGACATCGAAGTTGGAAGATGTTAATTCTCCTCTCATGCCTTGAATAAACTGTCCATGTTTCTAAGCCATATAGAAGCGAGTTAATTACACAGCTTCGATAAATCTGATTGATTGATTGATTGATTGTTAGGACTATCATCATTGCACTTCGGTGAGAACCATATGTCCTCCGATCTCTTTCTTACACAGGAAGATCTCAGCGGCAGCGCACGAACTCCGTTGCGCCGGCGAGGGTCCCAAATATAATTTTGAAGATGGTGAAATAGTTTGTAGGAATTTTGTTTTTAATCTTTCTAATAAATTTTGTCCATACAACGGTTTTTCAGCAGCGTGCTCTTCTCGATTTTGAACTGCCAATGGTTCTTTTACGTGCTCAAATTGAACACGGGACCTACGTTTTATCGTCCGTCTCCGATAGGACTAGGAACTCGATCTCACCTACACTGAGATCAGGGATCTCTGGAAATATATCCAGCTGGCTCTACGAGGGAGCGAACCTGGTAACTTTGGCACGAGAGACGACCACCTAATCTCTACACTACCAAGACCTCCCACCGAGGTCCGATAGATCTGAATCTCCCATCTGTAGCATATATATATATATATATGACATTTAGTAGGTAGACAATCATAAAAGTCATAATTTCACGTACTTGGTGGAATGTATCTTGAATGTCGGGGTTGGGGAAGGGAAAGAGGGGGTGGCTAATTATCTGAAAATAGTTTACCTGGGCAATATGTCATATGCCAATTACCCCGTGTCATTGTGACACAGGTAATAGTTAGATTAAAGGCAGACATTAATTCCTGTACGAGCTGGGGGTTTTTTTTCAAAGTGAAAGATTATGATCATAACCACTTGTCTGATTTAGTCGGAAGATAATTCCACTTTAGCTACGATGTAAGTGATTTGTCGCTGGCACTTTCAATAAGCTGAAAGGGGCCAGACACCTGTGAAGTATAATGAGTTCATAGACATCATGATCGTCTCACGTACCAAAGGTACCAGGTTCGCTCCCTCGTGGAGCCATCTGGATATTTTTCAGAGATACTTACGTACTTATTCCTCTCCGCTCCTAGTGGAGCATAGGGCATCAACAGTTGTTGGCCACTTTTCTCGGTCTCTGGCTGTTTTCTATATGGTCTGCCAGGATTGTCGAACACTCTTCAGTTCCTCAAGAAGATTTCGTTTCCAGGTCTGTTTATGGCGTCCTCTTTTTCGTTTTCTGTTGTCGAAAAATGGTTGTCAGCACATCAGCTTCCTTGCGTGTTGTCAGCACATCAGCTTCCTTGCGTGTTGTCAGCACATCAGCTTCCTTGCGTGTTGTCAGCACATCAGCTTCCTTGCGTGTTGTCAGCACATCAGCTTCCTTGCGTGTTGTCAGCACATCAGCTTCCTTGCGTGTTGTCAGCACATCAGCTTCCTTGCGTGTTGTCAGCACATCAGCTTCCTTGCGTGTTGTCAGCACATCAGCTTCCTTGCGTGTTGTCAGCACATCAGCTTCCTTGCGTGTTGTCAGCACATCAGCTTCCTTGCGTGTTGTCAGCACATCAGCTTCCTTGCGTGTTGTCAGCACATCAGCTTCCTTGCGTGTTGTCAGCACATCAGCTTCCTTGCGTGTTGTCAGCACATCAGCTTCCTTGCGTGTTGTCAGCACATCAGCTTCCTTGCGTGTTGTCAGCACATCAGCTTCCTTGCGTGTTGTCAGCACATCAGCTTCCTTGCGTGTTGTCAGCACATCAGCTTCCTTGCGTGTTGTCAGCACATCAGCTTCCTTGCGGGTTGTCAGCACATCAGCTTCCTTACGGTTGTCACACATCAGCTTCCTTGCGTGTTGTCAGCACATCAGCTTCCTTGCGTGTTGTCAGCACATCAGCTTCCTTGCGTGTTGTCAACACATCAGCTTCCTTGCGGGTTGTCAGCACATCAGCTTCCTTGCGTGTTGTCAGCACATCAGCTTCCTTGCGTGTTGTCAGCACATCAGCTTCCTTGCGTGTTTGGCTGCTGCGCGTCATCTGTCTCCAGCATGGAGCCCTAGTCCTTCTGAGACTCGAGTTAGTTTTGAACAATTTGGTTTTGGTTTCTGTAAATGGATGGGTACAGTGGCGGCTCCTGATCTTTTCTGTTGGTGGGGCCAGACAAACATTTTTGAAAAAATCATGGTTCTGGGTTAGGTTATATTTTAATTTATAAAATAATAAATACACGTTCACATTACTTTTGGTAGGGCCCGGCCCCACAGTCCCTTAATGACGAGCCGCCACTGGATGGGTAGTTAGCCCATCGTACAACCCCCACCCTCGAGGACCAGGAGATTTTGTACTAGCCATGCGACCATTATATTCATTAGGCTCATGTTACCCCTCCCCAGTTCTACACCGCCCTAAAAAGTAATGACATTCAAGATTCTAGGTCTTCCTCTCATTCTTCTTCCAGGCATCATTCCCTCCAAAATTATCTTCTTTAGGCACACATGTCGTTTAATGTGTTGGAAATATTTAATTTTCCTTGATGTTATGCTCTTTAATAGACAACTATCTTTAATATCAAGCTGTTGCAGAACAGAAGCGTTTGTTCTTTCTCTGTCCATGGTATTCTAAGTACTCTTCTGTAGCATTTGCATTCAAAGGCATTAATGATCTCTCTGCCGCTTAGTCAATGCTCCATGTATGTTGTCAATGCTCCATGTATGTTGTCAATGTTCCATGTATGTTGTCAATGCTCCATGTATGTTGTCAATGTTCCATGTATGTTGTCAATGTTCCATGTATGTTGTCAATGTTCCATGTATGTTGTCAATGTTCCATGTATGTTGTCAATGTTCCATGTATGTTGTCAATGCTCCATGTATGTTGTCAATGTTCCATGTATGTTGTCAATGTTCCATGTATGTTGTCAATGTTCCATGTATGTTGTAAATGCTCCATGTATGTTGTCAATGTTCCATGTATGTTGTCAATGTTCCATGTATGTTGTCAATGTTCCATGTATGTTGTCAATGTTCCATGTATGTTGTCAATGTTCCATGTATGTTGTCAATGTTCCATGTATGTTGTCAATGCTCCATGTATGTTGTCAATGTTCCATGTATGTTGTCAATGCTCCATGTATGTTGTCAATGTTCCATGTATGTTGTCAATGTTCCATGTATGTTGTCAATGTTCCATGTATGTTGTCAATGTTCCATGTATGTTGTCAATGTTCCATGTATGTTGTCAATGTTCCATGTATGTTGTCAATGTTCCATGTATGTTGTCAATGTTCCATGTATGTTGTCAATGTTCCATGTATGTTGTCAATGTTCCATGTATGTTGTCAATGTTCCATGTATGTTGTCAATGTTCCATGTATGTTGTCAATGTTCCATGTATGTTGTCAATGTTCCATGTATGTTGTCAATGTTCCATGTATGTTGTCAATGTTCCATGTATGTTGTCAATGTTCCATGTATGTTGTCAATGCTCCATGTATGTTGTCAATGTTCCATGTATGTTGTCAATGTTCCATGTATGTTGTCAATGTTCCATGTATGTTGTCAATGTTCCATGTATGTTGTCAATGTTCCATGTATGTTGTCAATGTTCCATGTATGTTGTCAATGTTCCATGTATGTTGTCAATGTTCCATGTATGTTGTCAATGTTCCATGTATGTTGTCAATGTTCCATGTATGTTGTCAATGTTCCATGTATGTTGTCAATGTTCCATGTATGTTGTCAATGTTCCATGTATGTTGTCAATGTTCCATGTATGTTGTCAATGTTCCATGTATGTTGTCAATGTTCCATGTATGTTGTCAATGTTCCATGTATGTTGTCAATGTTCCATGTATGTTGTCAATGTTCCATGTTGTTGTCAATGTTCCATGTATGTTGTCAATGTTCCATTCTCCAAACGTATGTTGTCAATGTTCCATGTATGTTGTCAATGTTCCATGTATGTTGTCAATGTTCCATGTATGTTGTCAATGTTCCATGTATGTTGTCAATGTTCCATGTATGTTGTCAATGTTCCAATGTTGTCAATCGTATGTTGTCAATGTTCCATGTATGTTGTCAATGTTCCATGTATGTTGTCAATGTTCCATGTATGTTGTCAATGTTCCATGTATGTTGTCAATGTTCCATGTATGTTGTCAATGTTCCATGTATGTTGTCAATGTTCCATGTATGTTGTCAATGTTCCATGTATGTTGTCAATGTTCCATGTATGTTGTCAATGTTCCATGTATGTTGTCAATGTTCCATGTATGTTGTCAATGTTCCATGTATGTTGTCAATGTTCCATGTATGTTGTCAATGTTCCATGTATGTTGTCAATGTTCCATGTATGTTGTCAATGTTCCATGTATGTTGTCAATGTTCCATGTATGTTGTCAATGTTCCATGTATGTTGTCAATGTTCCATGTATGTTGTCAATGTTCCATGTATGTTGTCAATGTTCCATGTATGTTGTCAATGTTCCATGTATGTTGTCAATGTTCCATGTATGTTGTCAATGTTCCATGTATGTTGTCAATGCTCCATGTATGTTGTCAATGTTCCATGTATGTTGTCAATGCTCCATGTATGTTGTCAATGTTCCATGTATGTTGTCAATGTTCCATGTATGTTGTCAATGTTCCATGTATGTTGTCAATGCTCCATGTATGTTGTCAATGCTCCATGTATGTTGTCAATGTTCCATGTCTCACAATCGTATGTTGTCAAGGGCAAAACGCAATCTCTTAAACATTTGATTTTTGTTCTTTTGTCAGTTCCATTCCATAGGTTAGTTCTTTCAAAATAGACTGTGAGAATCTCAGTGAATGCGCCTACACGTCTCTCCTGTTCTGAGCTGTCACGGTGAGAATCTCAGTGAATGCGTCTACACTTCTCTCCTGTTCTGAGCTGTCACGGTGAGAATCTCAGTGAATGCGCCTACACGTCTCTCCTGTTCTGAGCTGTCACGGTGAGAAACTAGTGAATGCGCCTACACTCTCTCCTGTTCTGAGCTGTCAGGTGAGAATCTCAGTGAATGCATCAACGATCCTCCTGTTCTGAGCTGGACGGTGAGAATCTCAGTGAATGTCTAACTCTCTCCTGTTCTGAGCTGACAGTGAGAATCCAGTGAATGCGCCTACACTTCTCTCCGTTCTGAGCTGTCAGGTGAGAATCTCAGTGAATGCCACACTTCTCCTGTTCTGAGCTGGCAAGTGAGAATCTCAGTGAATGCGCCTACACTTTCTGTTCTGAGCTGTCACGGTGGAATCTAGTGAATGGCCACACGTCTCTCCTGTTCTGAGCTGACGAGAATCTCAGTGAATGCGCCTACACTTTCTGTTCTGAGCTGTCACGGTAGATCTCTGATGGCCACACTTTCTTCTGAGCTGGCACAGTGAGAATTAGTGAATGCCTACACTTCTCCGTTCTGAGCTGTCACGGTGGATCTTAGTAATGCGCACGTCTCTCCTGTCCGATAAAAGTCAAAATGACCACAATACAAATGTGACACCGTGTGGTTACGGGCCAATTGAAGAATAGAACCATATTACTACCTGCCGATAGGCAAGAGAGTTTGACGTGGATTAGCTACTCCCAAACTGTAAAATTTAGCTATAAACCACAACAAAGCGCATGAGAGCTGGCAAGATCTTGCACAACAAAGCGCATGAGCTGGCAAGATTGCAACGGAGCTGCAAGACTTCACAACAAAGCATGAGAGCTGCAGATCTTGCACACAAAGCGCATGAGAGCTGGCAAGACTTGCACAACAAAGTGCATGAGAGCTGGCAAGACTTGGTCAACAAACATGAGGCTGGCAAGATCTTGGTTGAGGCATATACCTCCTGCAGGTGATGAAAGAAGAAAGAAGAATGCTCAGCCTTCTAATTTCTTTTATAACATTCCCGTCACTTGTCAGCAATGCTCGAAGCTATTCAAAGTTGCCGACTCTTTCTATTGTGTTGTCGTTGATACATACATTAGCCATCAGTTCTGTTGTATCATGCTATAATATATATTAACTACAAATGGAAGAAAACAGAAAACATGTTAATTGTTGTTTTCTGTTTGTATTCTGATATCATTATCGCTACATGCGATATTCCATTTACGGTATCGATTATGTTTAGAATCGAATTTCTGGTTTCATCTTCTTCTTCTTTTTCTTTGTGTTCGTTCTTTATGACCAATTTTAATCACTCTTTGTGATATGTTTGATCTTTGCCAAGAACGTGTATACGTTGCACATTGGTTTGGTAGGCCCTTAAATGCATAGACTTCTACACGTTTAGGACATGTACATCTGATTTCAGCCAAACCTCCTTAGCCGCCTCTTACGACATGCGTGGTAGGTAACAGTGGTTCTATTGTTTACACCCCAAATTTGGGCCCCGGTAACCACTCGGGCGACTCTGGTTTTATGATTAGTGTTTTCTTCTCACTGTTTTTCCGCCCACATTTTTGTGGGAGAGGGGGAGAACGTGGGACGTCGAGGTTATGTACTTATCATTCTAAAGATGCTCATTTCGTTCCCTCGTGGAGTCATCTGAATATTTTCCGGGCCCGAGTGGTTACCGGGGCCCAATCTGGGGTCTAAAGAATAGAATCACTGTTACCCGCCCCGCATGTCGTAAGAGGCGACTAAGGAGGTCGGCTGTGGGGCTAGCTACCCTACACCGTAAAAACACTAGATGGCTACAGAACGGAAAACGAACCGAGTAAACGCTGGCTGAAACCGAACACATTGCTGAAGGATAAGCACCAGAGCTCCAAAGGATGTTGAAGATGTGACGTAAAACACACCAATGCTAACTTAAACGGCTGGATTCCCACCCTATGCACGAAAGAATGTATGAATTCGAAAGAAACAGGATACAGAGATCCAGTTTCGTAAAAATCTCCAAAGCACTGACCGCAGACCATCCAGTCCTGTCAAAAAGCAAGACAAACCAATCCCGGCAACTGACGACTGCCCGCTGTGGAAAACAAGAATGCCAGAACTAAGGGAATCAATCCCAGGCATACTAAACAAAGGGGAGCAAAAAAACTTCGAAAGAAAAGCGGCCACAGAAAAGTACATAGTATCCGAGTACCCAAAAAAAGTGGACGCACGTATACACTGATGGATCAGCAAAAAACGCAATCAACGATGGCGGAGGAGGAATAGTGCTTAAACTCCCAAAGAAAGTGACGGTCACGAAAGCGATTGCCACAGGTAAATACTCGAGTAATTACCGAGCAGAGGCAGAGGCAATAAAAGCTGCGGCCGAAATGATCCTTGTGAGAATAGACACCGCTCGAAACAAGGTCGTGATATTCACCGATGCTCTATCGGTCATCACGGCACTCAAAAGGGCAGGCAAAACAGAGCAGAATGAGCTCAAATGACCTCGATGAACTAACGCGATCACGCAAATGCACCGTCATTCAGTGGATACCATCACACTGTAACGTAAAGGGAAAAGAAGCAGCCGGCAAAAGAAGGTGGACGACTACCTCAGACTGATCACGAGATCAGTTATGATGAAGCCAGAACAACAATCGGTTCGCACTACAGAAACAAATGGTCAAAAGATCATCCTCAGTACACCAACAGTGACGGATACTATGGCCTCTCTCGTAGTGAACAAGTTGCCATACTTCGCCTCCGCACATGTCACAAGCTCCGAGCCCACATGTTCCACAAATTTAAGATTGGCACAACTAGCCTGTGCCCCTGAGAAAAGGCGGACATGACGGCAGAACACGTTCTGCAAGACTGTCAACGGTTAGCAGGTATAAGAAAAAACATGGCCCCAAAACACAGAGCTTCGCAAAAACTGTACGGAGGAACAGAGTCCCTTAAAACCACGGTAAAATTCATGATAAAAGTTGGTTCTTCAGTCTAGGCCGGGAACGCAAGAAAGAGAATCAGATTTCCACATGAATAGAATATGGGGAGATCTGGTACATCGGTCTGGGCGGTAGTCGCGAGTGAGAGAATATTTTCCAAAGATCCCTGATCTTGGTGTAGATTAGATCGAGTTTCTAGTCCTATCGGAGACGGACGATAAAACATAGGTTCCGTGTTCACGATGAGCACGTAAGAGAACACACGACAGTTCAAAATCGAAAAGAGCAGGCTGGAAAGCCACTACCCGAGTAAAATTCATTAGAAAGATTTTTTTTTTAAACATTCCTACAAAATAGTTTCACTATCCTCGAAATTACATTGGTGATCCTCGCCGGTGCTACGGAGTTCGTGCACTGCCGCTAAGATCTTCATGTGTAAGAAAGATATCGGAGCATGCATGGTTACTCACCGAAGTGCAATGATGATGATCCTATCAATTAATCTACTTATTTTTATAAAGTCGATTTATAATTACTATCTAGAGCTTGCCGATATCGAATTGTATAACACGCTGCACTAGTGGGCACGTCTCGTTGAAATTCCGGAGGTCTTTGCCAGCTTGGGCAAAACAACGTTCATTTCAGTGAAAGCATTTGAGTTTTAAATATAATAAAGGTATTTCTACTGGAAAATAATTAATAAGAAAAATAAGTAGAAAACTGAGGCATCAATGACCTGTGCTCCTGTAGCTTGAGTATAACAGAGCATATCCACATAATGCCCATGTGACCTGAGAAGAAAGAGTGGCCAAACAGAGCATATCCCACATAACTGCCCCCAGTATGTAGACCTGAGAAGAAAGAGGTGGCCCACTAACAACAGAGCATATCCCACATAACTGCCCCCAGTATGTAGACCTGAGAAGAAAGAGGTGGCCCACTAACAACAGATCATATCCCACATAACTGCCCCCAGTATGTAGACCTGAGAAGAAAGAGGTGGCCCACTAACAACAGAGCATATCCCACATAACTGCCCCAGATTAGACCGAGAAGAAAGTGGCCCTAAAGAGAATCCACATAACTGCAGAGTAGACCTGAGAAGAAGAGGTGGCCCACTAACAACAGAGCATATCCACATAACTGCCCCCAGTATGTAGACCTGAGAAGAAAGAGGTGGTCCACTAACAACAGAGCATATCCCAACATAACTGCCCCAGATGTAGACCTGAGAAGAAAGAGGTGGTCCACTAACAACAGAGCATATCTAACATAACTGCCCCCAGTATGTAGACCTGAAAAGAAAGAGGTGGCCCACTAACAACAGAGCATATCAACATAACTGCCTAGTAGTAGACCTGAGAAGAATGAGGTGGTCCACTAACAACAGAGCATATCTAACTACTGCCTCCGATATGTCAGACGGGAGAAGAGGCCTCCATAAACGAGTGCGTGATGCCGTCCATCACGAGAGATGTGCCATAACGGAGGATATCCTCCATAACCCGTGATGATGACTAAGAAAGGTCCACTCAAGAGATATATGCACATAATTGCCTCTGCAGTAGAAGAGAGGCCCAGTCAGCCTGAGCGATCTGAAATGCTTCATATGTAGACTTGAGCAAGGAAACTGCATGCACAGGAGTTTTACTGCCTTTCTATTTTGACGTTTTTGTTCCATCCGTGCAGTTCTAAGAACCGCGTCGACGAAAAATAATAAAAACTTATTAAAACACAAAATTCACATAATGTTTCACGTATTCCATGATATTGCCCCACCTCTTCCAGGCTGAGAACCACTATATTAATATAAAGTGTTTAAAACCACGTTGTAGAAAATGAACAATAGCTTTGAACAGCACGACTTAATGACTAGTTTTATATTTCATAATTCAACCTGTACCAAGAAGCACGTAACGCTAGAAGAACAAACATGGCCTTATACAAAGGGAAACAACTTCTTATTTTTCTTGTTTTTCGTCCATCGCTCAATATCCACCACTTGTTAAACCACTCTTTGTGATTTGTATGTGATCTGAGCTTAAGAGTGATTATACGTTGTGCCAGTTGTGCGCCTACAAGTAGACCAGCACCTCACATTTCTACGACGCTTTTTATTTACTAGGGTAGCTTCCCTAGGTCCCTATCTCAGTCGCTTCTTACGACATACCTTGTAGGTCGCAGTGTTACTATTCTTTGCTCCTTGCGAGTCCCCGCAACACACGGGCAAATGAAACAACTAAAGACAAAATGGATTGGAACTGATAGGAAAACAAAGATCAGAATACTAAGAGCATGTATATTCTCAGTGGCAACGTATGGGTGTGAAGCATGGACATTTAATAAAGCAGTGGAGAAACATGTATGTCCGTTTGAATATAATTGTTACCGAAGAGCTCTCCGTTTATCATGGACAGAGAAGAGAACAAATAGATCTATCTAGAGCTTCGTATATCTTGGACAGAGAAGAGAACAAATAGATCTATCTAGAGCTTCGTATATCTTGGACAGATAAGAGAACAAATAGATCTATCTAGAGCTTCGTATATCATGGACAGAGAAGAGAACAAATAGATCTAGCTAGAGCTTCGTATATCTTGGACAGAGAAGAGAACAAATAGATCTAGATCTATCTAGAGCTGCTAATAGTATATCATGAACAGAGAAGAGAACAAATAGATCTAATAGAGCTGCGTATATCATGGACAGAGAAGAGAACAAATAGATCTATCTAGAAAGAACTCAAAATTAAAGAAAACTGACTGATGCTTTGGTTATTGGTTACTAAACTGACGTCATTGCACTCTGGGCAGTCTTGTATGTACTCAGTCTCACCCAACATATTTCGAAGGGTTTGCATACTGATGGTTCCTGTAGCTCGCTGGCTAAACACTCTTCTCTCTCTCTCTCTCTCTCTCTCTCTCTCTCGCCTGCGATTGTTCTTTTCGGTCAAGTTTATCATTCTAATTGTGATTTATACACAGCCTTTACCAAGAACGCAATTTTACGTCACAACGTTCAGTATCATTTGGAGCTCTAGTGCTTACCCTTCGGTGAAGTGTCCGATTTCAACCAGCGTTTACTGAGTTCGCTCTCCGTTAGCCTTTTGCTGTCCCCAGCCAACCTACAAGGCAGCAGGTTGCTATTTTCTTTTAGGGTAGCGACCCTTAGACGGCCTACCCTTCCGGGTTTATGAGCATCATCTGCTCAACTAATTCGTCTTTTTATGGACTTGGTTTGCCTTCCGTCCAGTTTTGTATACGGTTTGCTCCGCTAGCCTTTGATTGTTCCCAATCACACTACAAGGCAGCAGTAGTTCCCTGTGAGCAGAAAAGCGCACTGGCTTCAACCTCTGCTGGGCCCTCCAGTCCTTTGACACCTGGGTAGTCCGCTCACTCTTTCGCCTGCCTCGCCTTCTCTTCGCAGCACCATCTGCGCCGTGCGCGCTTGCCCACCGGTGCATCATCCGCATGCGTGCTCGCTGTGCCCTGGTGAATGCCTCACCATCTCCGTCAGTTCTCACTGTGCTCACATTTGCCTCTAGGCTGTCCGAACTTGGGGCTTAACTCGGGTCCCCACCCCTGAGATGGGGGCCCGAGTTTCGCCCTATGTGGGCCCACGTCTCTTCGCTGGATGCACCTCTCATCCTAAATGTTTATTTGTTCGCCCCCCACCTTAGGGTTCGGAGTTTCGCCGCCTGCAACTCAACTCTGCCCGCCTTTAGGCTCGCCTATGTATCGTCCGTATGCGCATTCGCTTCTCTTTGGTGCCTGCCCCATCGTGTTTATCAGGTTTCTCACCGTGCTCACATTTACCGTGCCTCGAGACTGCCATGACTGCAGCTCGACTCGGGCGCAGAATTTCGCTCCTTGTGGGCCCACGTCTCTGCTTTGGGATGTACCTCTTATTTCTTCATGTTCATTTCGTGCTTATGGACTCTTGCCCCCGTTGGTGGCAATGTTGGTGCCGTCATTTGCTCCAGGGGAGTTAGCATTCGTTCGCTGACGACTCGTACACTGATGTTTTCTTACATTTCTGCAAAATTTGGACTTCATTTTTTTATCGGGCATCGGAAATGCGTGCATTTTGTTCATGGATTTTTGGCCTTGCAATGCTTTTCCAAGCTTGCTCTACTACCACTACACGTAGCCTCTCGATCCCTACCTCGATCCCTACCCTCTTAGCCAGACCGGAACCAATGTCTGTTTCCAGGGTCACCACGAGGAGGTGGAGCAGGATCTTGATTAGTGCCATCTCACTAATCCTGGCGCGGCGTTGTTCCCATCCGCCTTTGACCCCTCTCTACCACTCAAGCATCCAGTTCTACTTGTACAATGTATAATTCCAAACTCCTTAAATCGCTGGATTGATTCAACGTTAATTTTAGTGTCCTCATCCAACAGTAGGTTGCAAAGAGACCGAAGAACACCTCCCCCGTATCTATCCTAAGCTCCCCAACAATCGATGCTTTCGATGCAAGCCTGCCCGCTCTCTCGTTGCACTTACAAAAACTTCAATTAGTTGCATGTCCTTCAAGCCTGCCCGCTCTCTCGTTGCACTTACAAAAACTTCAATTAGTTGCATGTCCTTCAAGCATGCCCGCTCTCTTGTTGCCCTTACAAAACTTCAATTAGTTGCATGTCCTTCAAGCATGCCGCTCTCTCGTTGCACTTACAAAAACTTCAATTAGTTGCATGTCCTTCAAGCCTGCCCGCTCTCTTGTTGCACTTACAAAAACTTCAATTAGTTGCATGTCCTTCAAGCATGCCCGCTCTCTCGTTGCACTTATAAAAACTTCAATTAGTTGCATGTTGCACAAAAATTGTTGACCTTACCAGCAGTCCAGAAAATATTCAACTAAAAACTACACTCTTGAAAAAGTCAAAAGTTTTACATACCTAGGAAGTATGATGACATCTACAGGGGATACAGCGCCAGAAATTCCACACAGAATCGCATTGGCATCAAGTGCTTTTAACAAATTGTCAAATATATGGAAGTCCAATTCACTCAGCAAGCACTTAAAATTAAAGATCTTTAACTCTTGTGTGATTCCAGTATTAACTTATGAATGCGAGAGTTGGAAAGCAACAAAAGCTCTAGAAAGAAAATTAGATAACTTTGAGAATAAATGTCTTAGAAGAATATTGAACCTCAAATGGTCAGATTTCAGACCCAATACACAAATAAGACAAGAGACCAAGCAAGAAAATGTATCAAATTTTATAAGAAAGCGCGCTGGAACTACATCGGCCACACACTTAGAATGGATGAGAGAAGACTCCTTACCAATCCCTCATATGGACACCAGAGGGAAAAAGAAAACAAGGAAGACCAAGAGAGACTCTGCGTAGAACCATCACCAGAGAAGGCTCAACGATGGGCCTAGTAAACATTAAAGACCTAAAACAGATAGCAACGAACCGCGAGACATGGAGAACTATGACCTCTGCCCTATGCGCCGCCCACAGGCCCAAGAGGAAAGACTAACTAAGTTGCATGTCCTTTGTGGGATGTTGCTTTCATCAGATCCCCTTGTAAAACCCTGTCTCTAGCCAATGTTATCCACATCTGTACCTCAATGTTATCCACTTCTGCCACCCAATGTTATCCACATATGTCCCTCAATGTTACCCACATATGTTCCCCTAATGTTATCCACACCTGCCACCCAATGTTAGAGGCATAAATGAAGCGAAGAATTGAACCAATTCCTTTTAAGATTAACGCATATCGCTCAAAGAAAAAAGTACAAACGAAACTTTGTGGTTACAACTGTTTCTAAAAATAGAATCTACATGGCGTATACGTCTGCTACTTAAACGATATATTCTCGTTTGAAGCCATGAAAATTTTGCAAACAGGTTTTTGACCTCTTTAGGTGACTCGGTATTCTGCAACAGTTCATAGCCAATGTCAGAACGATCTGACCTGTTTAAATGAACAATTGCCATTAATATCTGAACAGTAGGGCTATACTAGTAGCAACGGCTGTGATGTTTGGTTTGAGAGGTTGTCTCCATTAGTGTCATAAACAAGCATATACTATTAATGCGTGTTTCAGTTACTTTAAAGTATTAACACCTGTTTGTTATTTTAGAAGCAAATGTTCGATACTTAGTACTCGTTACTTAGTAATCTCTTTTGTCGTCACACTGCTACCGACCGGGTTGTTGCCCAGTGTTGTGGGGTTTTTTTTTTTTTTTTTTGCGCTGTTCTGGTGGCTTGGGTGATTGTCATTTTTGTTCTTCGATAGGATTCTGCTATGCCATCTAACCATCTTTTCCGTGGTCTTCCTCTCACATTCTTTCCTGATGTTCTGTTGTAGAAGACTGTATATTGTGGAGTTATAGCCTTCTTATTAAGTGGCCAAACCACTTCATTCTTTGTTTCTCAATGTATTTCAAGCAAGGTTCTTGCCAACTATCATTCTTATACTGATGTTGGTGACTGTCTTTTCTGGTGTTGTTGGTAACTTTTCGCAGGCAGCGCATTTCACATGTAGTTATGTATTGTGACTGTACTTTGCTCATTGTCCAAGTTTTGGCTATGGTATCACAAAGTAGGTATGAAAATGCTGTTGATCATCTGGTGTTTAGCTGTCAGTGAGATGTTTGGGTGCCTTAACAATGGAACTAGCTGGTAGGTTACAGCATTTGCTTTTTGCACTCTAGCCTCTATCTCTCTTTCTAGTCTTCCATCTTCGGTGAATATGCTTCCTAAGTATTTGAATTCTTGCTCTTGGTAATCAACGAAGATAAAAGGTATTCTCTATCTCAGTTGCGCAAGTTGTGCATACGGATAGGTGCGCCAAGACAAGGAAAACTTTGAGAGAAATCCCAGTAGACACATCAATCAACACAGAACGAGAGTTGTTAGTCTAAACATACTGAGATACATGCTTGGGAGGAGATGGGAGCAATTGTGAGCATGTCCAAGGAAGATGATCCTCAAGTCAACAATGATAGTAATCGTTACTTAATCTGATTACTTTTTCTTCACCTTTCAGCTCCCAACGGAGCACAGGTCTTCAACAAACTTCTTCCAGCTCTTCCTCTCTTTTGCCATTTCCAATTCTTTCCATGTTTTACCTGTCCTTTTAATATCAGTCTCCAGTTTTATTCTCTAGGTGTGATTAGACTTTCCTCTACTCCTCTTTCCATGTGGGTTCCAAAACAATGCATGTCTTGCAATACTTCCGGTCGGTCTTCTCAATGTGTGTCCTATCCATAGTCGGCGTCTCTTCCTTAGTTCTTTCTTCACTGGTATCTGCTTAGTTCTTTCTCCACTGGCATCTGCTTAGTTCTTTCTTCACTGGTATCTGCTTAGTTCTTTCTCCACTGGCATCTGCTTAGTTCTTTCTTCACTGGTATCTGCTTAGTTCTTTCTCCACTGGCATCTGCTTAGTTCTTTCTTCACTGGTATCTCGCTAGTTCTTTCTCCATGGCATCTGCTTAGTTCTTCTCCACTGGTATCTGCTTAGTTCTTTCTTCACTGGTATCTGCTTAGTTCTTTCTCCACTGGTATCTGCTTAGTTCTTTCTTCACTGGTATCTGCTTAGTTCTTTCTTCACTGGTATCTGCTTAGTTCTTTCTTCACTGGTATCTGCTTAGTTCTTTCTTCACTGGTATCTGCTTAGTTCTTTCTCCACTGGTATCTGCTTAGTTCTTTCTCACTGGTATCTGCTTAGTTCTTTCTCCACTGGTATCTGCTTAGTTCTTTCTCTACTGGTATCTGCTTAGTTCTTTCTCCACTGGTATCTGCTTAGTTCTTTCTTCACTGGTATCTGCTTAGTTCTTTCTCCACTGGTATCTGCTTAGTTCTTTCTTCACTGGTATCTGTAAGTCTTTCCACTGGAGATCTGCTGAGTTCTTTCTCTGAGAGAGAGAGAGAGAAGTTTCACTGAGAGAGAGAGAGAGAAGTCTTTCACTGAGAGAGAGAGAGAGAGAGAGGAAGTCTTTCACTGAGAGAGAGAGAGAGAGAGGAGTTTCACTGAGAGAGAGAGAGAGAGAGAGAAGTCGTTCACTGAGAGAGAGAGAGAGTCGTTCACTGAGAGAGAGAGAGTGTAGAGAGAGAGAGAGAGAAGTCGTTCACTGAGAGAGAGAGAGAGAGAGAGAGAGAGAGAGAGAGGTGTCTCAGTGGCATAGAGGTTAGGCGCTCGTCTCTCAAGCCAAAGGTACCAGGTTCGCTCCATCGTGGAGCCGTCTGAATATGTTTCCAGAAATTCCCTGATCTCCGTGAAGGTGAGATCGAGTTCCTAGGCCTATCGGAGACGGACGATTAAAATATAAGTCCCGTGTTCAATTTGAGCACGTAAAAGAACCCTTGGCAGTTCAAAATCGAGATAAGCAGGCTGGAAAGCTGCTGCCCGGGCAAAATTCATTAAAAAAGATTAAAAGTAAAATTTCTACAAAAATATCTTTATCATCTTCAAAATTACATCGAGGACTCTCGTCGGTGCTACGGAGTTCGTGCACTGCAGCTGAGATCTTCCTGTGTAAGAAAGAGATCGGAGCACACATGGTTACTCACTGAAGTGCAATGATGATGGTCATATCAATCAATCAATCTTTCTCGAGTCCCTGTTCGTAATCTTATCATACCATCTCAGTTTATTCTACGGAACTACCCATTTAGTATGTTTACTATTTGTGTTATATCTGAGAAGTGCCCGTCTACCCAGTGTGTTCGTAGCGCGTTGGACCACGGGTGACTATCCTCTGTGTGTGCGGGTTCAATTCCGCGGGATGGCAGAAAAAGTCACAGATTTCCCAGATTTACGGTGTTCGTGGCACCGAACCGAAGGGTTACGATGTCCATGGCACCGAGCCGAAGAGCTGAAAAGCTCAAGTGATTCTGGATCGGTAAAAAAATATGTCTGAGAAGTAAGATCAGCAATCTTTCTGCCAGCAAGTGAGTTATACTCCAGGGGATTCCATCACACTGTATGATGAACAAAGAAGAACAGTAGGAACGATGCAATTATAACATAGTAATCAAATGAAGTGAACGTCTATAGCTTAAGCGGTAGTTAGCTCGATCACAACCCAAGCGTATCTGGTTCAAACTCAGCGGCGAGCAACTTTGAAAGCAAATTAGTTCCCATGGATTTTGCGAACGATAAAATAGATCTCATCATTCAGAAAGCAAGGGTAAACTACTACAGGTATAAGTGATGCCTAGAAAATCGACGACTCATTTACTGTTGTTGATAGCTAAGTTATGTAAAGGGTATGCCACGATTTTCATTCAATGAGCAATAGAAGATAAGAACAAAAGGACGTCAAAGAGGCATAGAGTGATAGAAGAAGTAAAAGTAAGAAAAGAAGAAGACGAGTAGGAGGAAGAAGAAGTAGGAAGAAAAAGTAGGAAGAAAAAGTAGGAAGAAAAAGAAGGAAGAAGAAGAGAAAGTGAGAGAAAAGGAAGAAAAAGTAGTAGAAGAAAGAAAGTAAGAACAAGAAGAAGAGAAAGTGAGAGAAGAGGAAGAAAAAGTAGTAGAAGAAGGAAAGTAAGAACAAGAAGAAGAGAAAGTGAGAGAAGAGGAAGAAAAAGTAGTAGAAGAAGGAAAGTAAGAACAAGAAGAAGAGAAAGTGAGAGAAAAGGAAGAAAAAGTAGTAGAAGAAAGAAAGTAAGAACAAGAAGAAGAGAAAGTGAGAGAAGAGGAAGAAAAAGTAGTAGAAGAAAGAAAGTAAGAACAAGAAGAAGAGAAAGTGAGAGAAGAGGAAGAAAAAGTAGTAGAAGAAGGAAAGTAAGAACAAGAAGAAGAGAAAGTGAGAGAAAAGGAAGAAAAAGTAGTAGAAGAAAGAAAGTAAGAAAAAGAAGAAGAGAAAGTGAGAGAAGAGGAAGAAAAAGTAGTAGAAGAAAGAAAGTAAGAAAAAGAAGAAGAGAAAGTGAGAGAAAAGGAAGAAAAAGTAGTAGAAGAAAGAAAGTAAGAACAAGAAGAAGAGAAAGTGAGAGAAGAGGAAGAAAAAGTAGTAGAAGAAGGAAAGTAAGAACAAGAAGAAGAGAAAGTGAGAGAAGAGGAAGAAAAAGTAGTAGAAGAAAGAAAGTAAGAACAAGAAGAAGAGAAAGTGAGAGAAGAGGAAGAAAAAGTAGTAGAAGAAAGAAAGTAAGAAAAAGAAGAAGAGAAAGTGAGAGAAGAGGAAGAAAAAGTAGTAGAAGAAGGAAAGTAAGAACAAGAAGAAGAGAAAGTGAGAGAAAAGGAAGAAAAAGTAGTAGAAGAAGGAAAGTAAGAAAAAGAAGAAGAGAAAGTGAGAGAAAAGGAAGAAAAAGTAGTAGAAGAAGGAAAGTAAGAACAAGAAGAAGAGAAAGTGAGAGAAAAGGAAGAAAAAGTAGTAGAAGAAAGAAAGTAAGAAAAAGAAGAAGAGAAAGTGAGAGAAGAGGAAGAAAAAGTAGTAGAAGAAGGAAAGTAAGAACAAGAAGAAGAGAAAGTGAGAGAAGAGGAAGAAAAAGTAGTAGAAGAAGGAAAGTAAGAACAAGAAGAAGAGAAAGTGAGAGAAGAGGAAGAAAAAGTAGTAGAAGAAAGAAAGTAAGAAAAAGAAGAAGAGAAAGTGAGAGAAGAGGAAGAAAAAGTAGTAGAAGAAAGAAAGTAAGAACAAGAAGAAGAGAAAGTGAGAGAAGAGGAAGAAAAAGTAGTAGAAGAAGGAAAGTAAGAACAAGAAGAAGAGAAAGTGAGAGAAAAGGAAGAAAAAGTAGTAGAAGAAAGAAAGTAAGAAAAAGAAGAAGAGAAAGTGAGAGAAGAGGAAGAAAAAGTTGTAGAAGAAAGAAAGTAAGAAAAAGAAGAAGACAAAGTGAGAGAAAAGGAAGAAAAAGTAGTAGAAGAAAGAAAGTAAGAAAAAGAAGAAGAGAAAGTGAGAGAAGAGGAAGAAAAAGTAGTAGAAGAAAGAAAGTAAGAACAAGAAGAAAAGAAAGTGAGAGAAAAGGAAGAAAAAGTAGTAGAAGAAGGAAAGTAAGAAAAAGAAGAAGAGAAAGTGAGAGAAAAGGAAGAAAAAGTAGTAGAAGAAAGAAAGTAAGAACAAGAAGAAGAGAAAGTGAGAGAAGAGGAAGAAAAAGTAGTAGAAGAAAGAAAGTAAGAAAAAGAAGAAGAGAAAGTGAGAGAAGAGGAAGAAAAAGTAGTAGAAGAAAGAAAGTAAGAAAAAGAAGAAGAGAAAGTGAGAGAAGAGGAAGAAAAAGTAGTAGAAGAAGGAAAGTAAGAACAAGAAGAAGAGAAAGTGAGAGAAAAGGAAGAAAAAGTAGTAGAAGAAGGAAAGTAAGAAAAAGAAGAAGAGAAAGTGAGAGAAGACGAAGAAAAAGTAGTAGAAGAAAGAAAGTAAGAAAAAGAAGAAGAGAAAGTGAGAGAAGAGGAAGAAAAAGTAGTAGAAGAAAGAAAGTAAGAACAAGAAGAAGAGAAAGTGAGAGAAGAGGAAGAAAAAGTAGTAGAAGAAGGAAAGTAAGAACAAGAAGAAGAGAAAGTGAGAGAAAGGGAAGAAAAAGTAGTAGAAGAAAGAAAGTAAGAACAAGAAGAAGAGAAAGTGAGAGAAGAGGAAGAAAAAGTAGTAGAAGAAGGAAAGTAAGAACAAGAAGAAGAGAAAGTGAGAGAAAAGGAAGAAAAAGTAGTAGAAGAAAGAAAGTAAGAAAAAGAAGGAAGAAGAGAAAAAGAAGAATTGTAGAAACAATGCAATTATAACAGTGATTAAATGAAATGTGTACTTTTTCCTATATTATACTAGTTACTTTTGGATCCTGGAAACAATTAGATATTCGAGTTATTGGTTATTGGTTATTGGTTACTAAACTGACGTCATTGCACCCGGGCAAACCCATAGGTGCTCAGTCTCCCCAACAGATATCGAAGAGTATGTATACTGATGGTTCCTGTGGCTCGCTGATTAAACACACCTCTCACTCTGCCTCTCAGGCATCCAGTTCGACTTGAACAACGGTAACTCCAAACTGCTTAAATCGCTTGATCGATTCAACATCGATTTTAGTGTCCTCATCCAACAGAGAGTCTCGAAGAGACCGAAGAATATCCCCTTATCCATCTTCAACTCCCCAACAATCGATGCTGTGGATGCAAGCCTGTCCGCCTCTCATTACCGTAAACACCCGCATGCCCAGGACAGTATATCCACGTAAGCCGCTGGAGGTTAGAAACTTCATAGACGACATCCACTCATACCGAAACCTGCCCTTCTGGATCTTGTGAAGCATCGACTGAGAGTCAGATACAACAACTGCCCCAGTAAATGAAGTCCCAGAAATCCAATGGAGGGCAGCAGTAACGGCCTCAACCTCCATCCTCATACTAGAAGTAGTTGTCCTGTATGCCCCACTTCGCTCTGCAACAACCCTACCATGCGATTAGCCAAGAAACCCCAGCCGGATTTCTACCACGTTGAACCGACCCATCGGTATATACAACAACATCATCATCCCTTGCATTATCTTCTATCAGCTGCTTAACTGCGAGATCAGCCTTCATGTTGCCCCAATCTCTACATTCTCTTCCAAGAGTAATGATAACGTTGAGATAGTTCATCATGTTTCCATCTGTTGGGATCCATTCTTCCCCTTTTGGTAGAGTCGCAAACTGTAGTCACCTGGCCAATCGTTCTCTCAGCCTGGGCCATCCACGACATGCCACGCTTGATTCTCGTGCCCTTAACATCATTAGTGTTCTTGTGAAGTGGATGTCTCTTATCCGAAGTAACCCGCATATATGCCTTGGTTTAACGATTGCATGACGAGATTCGATTGCATGACGATTGCATGACGATTGCATGAGATATTCGAGTAACGTGTATTACTATCCATCAATAGCTAACATATATACAGCACTTGTTCAGGTCCTCAGAAATACTCTCGAGATATTCATTTCTTATGAAAGTCGCAGTCTCGGAATTTGAAGCTTTGCAGGGCCGGCTCAAGGTTGTACGGTTGAATATCGGTGACGTTGCGAGCCAGGGATGGAAATAACACTACCGTAGATAACAAAACAAACTTTGTCACGAAATTGTTAATCAAGCGAGCAACCGAAAGCTCAGTCTTAACGTAGTCATTCATGCTCCCTGGGGAATGTTGGGCTGCAACTATTTTTCTTCTTCTTCTCTGTGAAACATACAACTGCAACTATTAATCATACTCTTCTTCTTCTTATTCTCTGTGAAACATACAACTGCAACTATTAATCATATTCTTCTTCTTCTTCTTCTCTGTGAAACATACAACTGCAACTATTAATCATATTCTTCTTCTTCTTCTCTGTGAAACATACAACTGCAACTATTAATCATACTCTTCTTCTTCTTCTTCTCTGTGAAACATACAACTGCAACTATTAATCATACTCTTCTTCTTCTTATTCTCTGTGAAACATACAACTGCAACTATTAATCATATTCTTATTCTCTGTGAAACATACAACTGCAACTATTAATCATATTCTTATTCTCTGTGAAACATACAACTGCAACTATTAATCATATTCTTCTTATTTTTGGCGAAATACTTAATAATCACGTGAACATAAATGTGTGGGTCTCTGGCGTATTCGCTCACAGTCGACTCGTACACTGCTGATTTTTGCTTTTAGACAACTTGGGCAAGTTTTATCGGACTTCGCCAGAGATGCATGCATTTTGTTCATAGACTTCATACCTGCATTGCTTTTCCGTGCTTGCACTACTACCACTACCTGTAGCTCTCACTCGATCCCTGATCCCTTAGCCAGACCGGAACCAAAGTCTGTTACCAGGGTCACCACGTGAAGGTCGGGCACAGGGTCTTAATTAGTGCCAGCTCACTAACCCTGGCGCAGCGTTGTCCTCATGCGCCTTTGACCCCGATTGATTGATTTGATAGGACCATGATCATTGCACTTCGGTGAGTAACCATGTGTGCTCCGATCTCTTTCTTACAGAGAAAGATCTCAGCGGCAGTGCACGAAGTCTGTAGCACCGGCGAGGGTCCCCGATGTAATTTAGAAGATGGTGACAATATTTTGTAATAATTTTATTTTTTACAGAGAGAGAGAGAGGGAGGAAGGGAGGGAGGGAGAGAGAGGGAGAGAGAGAGAGGGATGGAGAGAGAGAGAGAGAATCAGAAGGACTATTAGGGTGGTAAAGCTCTCCTCAGACAAGCTATTTGATGATGATGATGATAATGATGATGATACGTTTTTTTACGTCAGTATAGAACTGAAAGTGTGACGGATTAGCGTAATGCATAAGTGTTCGCCTACTCAATCCACACTCGACGCTCCACA
This sequence comes from Arion vulgaris, assembly GCA_020796225.1. Taxonomy (NCBI): domain Eukaryota; kingdom Metazoa; phylum Mollusca; class Gastropoda; order Stylommatophora; family Arionidae; genus Arion; species Arion vulgaris. The sequence continues at coordinate 64,335,574 of CM036759.1, forward strand.
CGTGAGGAAAAGAATTGGCCCTCATATCTGCTGCACGCTAGGGTCTAGAAATATGAAGCGACAGTCATTCCATATCATCAGTTCTGAAAAGCTGCGGAAAGTAAATTTGATTAAATAACACTACTGACCATCCCCTCTTGGGAGAGAACAAATGTTAAATAACACTACTGACCATCCCCTCTTGGGAGAGAACAAATGTTAAATAACACTACTGACCGTCTCCTCTTGGGAGAGAACAAATGTTAAATAACACTACTGACCGTCTCCTCTTGGGAGAGAACAAATGTTAAATAACACTACTGACCGTCTCCTCTTGGGAGAGAACAAATGTTAAATAACACTACTGACCGTCTCCTCTTGGGAGAGAACAAATGTTAAATAACACTACTGACCGTCTCCTCTTGGGAGAGAACAAATGTTAAATAACACTACTGACCGTCTCCTCTTGGGAGAGAACAAATGTTAAATAACACTACTGACCATCTCCTCTTGGGAGAGAACAAATGTTAAATAACACTACTGACCATCCCCTCTTGGGAGAGAACAAATGTTAAATAATACTACTGACCATCCCCTCTTGGGAGAGAACAAATGTTAAATAATACTACTGACCATCCCCTCTTGGGAGAGAACAAATGTTAAATAATACTACTGACCATCCCCTCTTGGGAGAGAACAAATGTTAAATAATACTACTGACTGTCTCTCTGGGAGAGAACAAATGTTAAATAACACTACTGACCATCCCCTCTTGGGAGAGAACAAATGTTAAATAACACTACTGACCGTCTCCTCTTGGGAGAGAACAAATGTTAAATAATACTACTGACCATCCCCTCTTGGGAGAGAACAAATGTTAAATAACACTACTGACCGTCTCCTCTTGGGAGAGAACAAATGTTAAATAACACTACTGACCATCTCCTCTTGGGAGAGAACAAATGTTAAATAATACTACTGACCGTCTCCTCTTGGGAGAGAACAAATGTTAAATAACACTACTGACCATCTCCTCTTGGGAGAGAACAAATGTTAAATAACGTCCCGCCCTTGTGGTGCTGGGGCCCGCAAGGGAAGCAAAGAATAGTACCACTGCTGACTTACAAGACATGTCGTAAGAGGCGACAATGTAGGACAGTGGGAATCCACCCTAGTAAATAAAAACATCGCAGAAATCGGATGTGCTAGCCTACTTGTAGGCGCATAAATGACACAACGTACAATCGCTCTTAAGCTCAGATCATATACTAATCACACAGATTGGTTAACAAGTGGTCGATATTGAGCATCTGAAGAAGAAGAGTAATGTCCTCAATATCAAACTGAATATCAGACAAATGCCAGACAAATGCCAGACAAATGGAAGAACACATTGAATACATGAATGAGTGTCTGTAGCTGAGAGGTAAGACGTTCATCTCTCGCTTCAGAGATACTCTGTTCGAGTCCCGCGTGGAGCGATCAGAATATTTGTTCAGAGATTCCTGACCTCAATGTATGTAAGATCGAATTCCTAGTCCTATCGGAGACGGACGATATATCTCGTGTTCAAATGGAGCACGTAAAAGAACAAATGACTTGAAATCAATAATAATATGCCAGAAAGTAGTTCTTCTTCTTCTCTTCCACCATTTACTTCTCCTTCTCTTCCACCATTTACTTCTTCCACCATTTACTTTCTTCCACCATTTGCTTTCTTCCATCATTTACTTCTCTCCATCATTTACTTCTTCCATCATTTACTTCTTCCACCATTTACTTCTCTTCCACCATTTACTTCTCTTCCACCATTTACTTCTCTTCCACCATTTACTTCTCTTCCATTTACTTCTCTTCCACCATTTGCTTCTCTTCCATCATTTACTTCTCTTCCACCATTTACTTCTCTTCCATCATTTACTTCTTCCATCATTTACTTCTCTTCCATCATTTACTTTCTTCCATCATTTACTTCTTCCACCATTTGCTTCTCTTCCACCATTTACTTTCTTCCATTTACTTCTTCCACCATTTACTTTCTTCCACCATTTACTTTTTTTTTTTTTTTTTCCGATCCAGAAGCACTTGAGCTTTTCAGCTCTTCGGCTCGGTGCCATGGACATCGTGAATCTGGGGAATCTGTGGCTTTTTCTGCCTGCCCACGGAATTGAACCCGTACACACAGAGGGCTAGTCACCCACAGTCCAACGCGCTACGAACACGCTGGGCACGCGGGCATTTACTTTTAAAGAAGTATTTGGGGAGGGGGAGTGATCTGTGTGGGCTTGTTCTAGTTCGTTGTAAGCTGTTACACATTTTCAAAGCTGTTCTTGATGCCGTCGCTCCATCTTTTGCGTGGTCTTCCTCTTGCTCTCTACACGTTATACTTTTTCTGTGTGGCTCTATATGGTAGTCGACACCAGGGCATTCTTGTCAGGTGTCCAAACCATTTAATCTGTTGTTCTTTTATGAATTGCATGACTGGTTTCACATCCAGTCTTCTTCTGATTTCTTCATTTCTAATTTTGTCTCTTATTGTCACATCTGCAGCTCTTCTAAGACACTGGAAAGCAGTTGCCCGGGCAACATTCATAAACAAATATTAAAATAAAATTCCAGCCAAAGAATTCCCTATCTTCCAAACTACATCGTGGCCCTCGCCGGTGCTACTTAGATGTTCATGTGTAAGAAAGAGATCGGAGCACACATGTTTATTCAACCAAGTAATAATAATAATAGCTGTCGATTGCAAGGGATAATGACATAATCCTCAGACTTGTGCTGCTGCACCTCTCTAGTGTGTGCGGAGGTGACTGTAGAGTTCAATCCTAGAACACAATCCCCTACCACAGGTGGGGCATACATGATCATGGTTAAACATGTGGGTGTTGTGTGTTCTGTTTTTTTCGTGCGGCTCGTTTTCTCTGCGCCTCAACGGCACGACGATTCTCAGCTATGCGAGCACCTCTTGTGTTGTTACAGCGCCACATTTGACGATCTTGCGCAAGGGATTCCAGCACGTGGTGTATATATCGAAGCATTTCAGATACACTTTAAGAGTGTCTTTAGACGTTTTTTCTGTCCTCCAGCTGAACGTCCGCCCCCTTCAAGTTCGCCATACATCAACTGTTTTAGGAGGCGATTATCAGGCACTTCGTTCGCCATACATCAACTGTTTTAGGAGGCGAATATCAGGCACTTCAAGCTCGCCATACATCAACTGTTTTAGGAGGCGAATATCAGGCACTTCAAGCTCGCCATACATCAACTGTTTTAGGAGGCGAATATCAGGCATCTGAGCAGCGTGATCGATCCATCTCTCGGGCCTTCTGTAACAGAGTGTTAACGCTTGTGAGCTTTGCTCATTGAAGACTTCGGTATCTGGAATTTTGTCCTGCCAGTTTATTTTTAGTCGTTTTGCGTAGACAATTGAAGTGGTGTAGTTTTCTTGCGTGTCTGCTATACACTATCCATGTCTCGCTGGCGTACAGCAGCGTGGTTAGCACTATGGCCTGGTAGACTTAACGAAGTATAATGATGATGGTCCTATCAATCAATCAAATCGTATAAACACACACACACAAATACTACTTCACGACACCACGACACTGGACAACAACCCGGTAGCAGTGTGACTACAGAAGAAGAAGAAATACTACTACATAATTGAGCAGGCTAGCTGGCTATCTTCTACCCACTGCCGTCACTGTAAGGAGGAGAAGTATTTAAATATCTCCTGGGAAAACAACACCGTATTTACATATATACCACTTGCATACACCCCTCTTTATTTATAAAACGCCCCTCTTCCGTAATTGGATCAAAAACTCAGTGTTTTTCCCCCTCCCAGATCACTACGACCTAGTTACTCATCTGAAGGTCACGCTTATGACCCTAAACCGGCGGGGCGATTCATACAGACGAGATGGGGGAGTTCTTGTGGCATTTGTGGTAACCGAAGACTCCACTTACAGTACCCAGCCTAAGTATTGTCGAACCCGCAACTTCTGAAATGAACGCGTTGTGTTTATCTCTGCCCTGTTTCCCGTTTCTGCTCATTGTGTAACCGACATTAGATTTCGTATGTTCACATTTGGAGTGCATTCACCGAATTAAAACGCAAACAGCGACAGTCAACTTATAACAGACAGGCTAGTTATTCATGCGGTCCGAGTTTGTGATTTGTTGTTATGTAGCTTTCATGCTGTGAGAACCTTAATACTGATGTTGGAGTTGTTCAATAGCAAGTATGTTTAAACGTATATCAAATATGGGCTAATTTTAAGTTAGAATAATTATATAACAGAAACGTTTCATTAAAAAGTGTGTGGAATTCTCTGGAAACAAATACGTACTTGATTGATTGATTGATTGATTAATGGATTGTGCCATCATCATCATTGCATTTGATTGAATAATCATGAGTAGATTTTGAATCTTTTTTTTCCATAGAAGGATCTCAACAGCAGTGCACGAACTCCGTAGCACTGACGAAGATTTGCGATGTAGTTTTGACAATAGTTCTTTTATTTTTTTCGTTCGCACCTTGTGAATTCAGGCGTAGTCAGGACGTCTAATGTATCCGTGTGACTTATTTTTGCGTGAATGCTAGCTTTTCGTATTATCACTATCTCTCACCATTCAGACGTTCCTTAATTCGGCTTTTGAGATACTTGTAGTAATTTAAAGCACCAAGCACTTCTGAAGTCGGAGTAAGACTCACCTGAATGGCAAGGTACACTGGTAATATGGAAAGCAATCCTTCACGTAAAAATCAATGAGAGGTGCCGTATTATTAGACGACCTGGCTACGTCTGAATTTATAACGGGTGAACAAATAATTTTTTTTCAATTATTAAAAAGTAAAAGATCAGGGTCTCCTTTAGTCCAACCACGTGTTGTGTATGTACACTGAAAATTGTTGAGCCCAAATTTACCTCGAACCCTGGAAGTAGCACGGCTGTCGTTACGAGCGAAGAGAGTTATCGATATCAGTGCTCCTTGACGATCATGAAAATATATATAATATTTTTTTTTTAATTAATAATAATTCTTCTCGTACCGTTATACGTTACGTAGTGCCTGCAAGCAATTTCTCCATATCGCTCTATCCTGGACAACTCGCACAATATGTGTCATGGAATTGAAGCACATATTTCTTGCCTCTTTCAGCAAAGTTCGTTTCAGGGTCTCCTTAGGTCGTCCTGTCTTTCTTGAACCCTTTGTATTTCCCTTCAATGCCTGCTTTGGTATTCTTTGATCATTTCTGTCACGGTATGCCCAACATAACTCCATCTTCTCCTTCTTATAGCAGTGGTTACTAGGGGTTGACCAGACTTCTCCTGAATTCGTTCCATTTTATGTTTGTGTCCAGGCAGTTGCTTTCCAGTCTATTCGTTATAGGTTTTAAACTGACAGGTAAATGTTAAACTTGAACACGGGACCTTCATTTTATCGTCTGTCTCCGCTAGAATTAGACACTCGATCTGACCTACCTTTCTTCCTCTTCAACGCTTTATATCAACTACTTGTTACACCATTCTTTATGATTATTTTGCGATCTGAGCCTAAGGGCGATTATACGTTGTGCCAGTTATGCACCTACAAGTATGCCAACACATCCGATTTATTTGACGCTTTTTATTGACTAGGGTAACTTTCCTAGATGGATCAGTCTTTTGGGTTTACTTGACCTCACATTCCCAGACATTGACCTACCCTGAGATCAGAGATTACTTGAATATCTCCACATGGGATGGGAAGCGAATACTTCTGTAATCTTCTCTCTAGCTTCTATTATTCTGCTATGTGACCACTCCGGTATGTGTCATAAGCAGGACGGGGCGTTTGAGGTCTTCACCGAGCACCCGTAGTTTGTTCAGAAGGGCTGTTCCTGTTAGCCAGAATTCCATTCTCAGGCTGGGCTATCTTGCAAGATGTGTTTTGTGAACAGCTTTGGTGCTTGACATGTACAGACAGCCAAGTCCCTGAGACATATTATATAGATGTGTGCTCTGAGACCTCAGTGTCCCTTTGATCTGAGCTTTTTTGTTCAATGTAGTTATGGCTGTGACGTACCTGTCGCTTAGGGTAGCAATACATCCCTGACATTTGTCTCTATTCCTGGCAATCCTCTGTATTGTGTTCCAACTATAATTAATTTATTTCAGTTCTTTCTGCTGTTCTCCTCCATTCTGTTTTTTAGTCGTCCACTTTTTCGTTTACCCTCTGGTATCCATATCAGTGCATTTCTCTTGACAGAGTTAGTGCCCATGAGTATCACATGTCCGAGCCATCTCTAGCGTGTCTTTTAGATAAAAGTGTTCATATTCACTTGTTTATACATCAGTTCTTGGTTAGAGAACAGATAAAAGTATTCATATTCACTTGTTGATACATCAGTTCTTGGTTAGAGATAGTTCAGATAAAAGTATTCATATTCTCTTATTTATACATCAGTTCTTGGTTAGAGAACAGATAAAAGTATTCATATTCTCTTGTTTATACATCAGTTCTTGGTTAGAGAACAGATAAAAGTATTCATATTCTCTTGTTTATACATCAGTTCTTGGTTAGAGAGCAGATAAAAGTATTCATATTCTCTTGTTTATACAGCAGTTCTTGGTTAGAGAACAGATAAAAGTATTCATATTCTCTTGTTATACACAGTTCTTGGTTAGAGAGCAGATAAAAGTATTCATATTCACTTGTTTATACATCAGTTCTTGGTTAGAGAACAGATAAAAGTGTTCATATTCTCTTGTTTATACATCAGTTCTTGGTTAGAGAACAGATAAAAGTATTCATATTCACTTGTTTATACATCAGTTCTTGGTTAGAGAATAAAGTATTCAATTTCTGTTTATACAAGTTCGTTAGAAACAGTAAAAGTATTCATATTCTTGTTTATCACAGTTTGTTACAGATGGTTCAGATAAAAGTATTCATATTTCTGTGATAATCAGTTCTGTTAGAGAACAGATAAAGTATCATTCTTGTTATACATCAGTCTGGTTAGAGAACAGATAAAAGTATTCATATTCTCTGTTATACATCATTCTGGTTAGAAGATAAAAGTATTCATTTCACTTGTTTATACACAGTTCTTGGTTAGAGAACAGGTAAAAGTATTCATATTCTCTTGTTTATACAGCAGTTCTGGTTGAGAACAGATAAAAGTATTCATATTCTCTGTTTATACACAGTTCTTGGTTACAGATTTCAGATAAAAGTATTCATATTCTCTTGTTTATACATCAGTTCTTGGTTAGAGAACAGATAAAAGTATTCATATTCTCTTGTTTATACATCAGTTCTTGGTTAGAGAACAGATAAAAGTATTCATATTCTCTTGTTTATACATCAGTTCTTGGTTAGAGAACAGATAAAAGTATTCATATTCTCTTGTTTATACATCAGTTCTTGGTTAGAGAACAGATAAAAGTATTCATATTCTTTATTATACATCAGTTCTTGGTTAGAGAACAGATAAAAGTATTCATATTCTCTTGTTTATACATCAGTTCTTGGTTAGAGAACAGATAAAAGTATTCATATTCTCTTGTTTATACATCAGTTCTGGTTAAGAACAGATAAAAGTATTCATATTCTTGTTTATACATCAGTTCTGTTAGAGAACAGATAAAAGTATTCATATTCTCTTGTTGATACATCAGTTCTTGGTTAGAGAACAGATAAAAGATTCATATTCTTTTAACAGTTCTGTTAGAGATAGTTGAGTTTATTAAGAAAGATCACAAATATAAATAACTGGTATTCACAAGGATAAATAATGTATAGATACAGAAGGATAAAAATGTTATAGATAACTGCAGAAGGATAAAAATGTTATAGAAAACTTAGAGAATTATAAAAATGTTAAGATAACTGAGAGAATGATACAAATGTTATAGATAACTGACAGAAGGATAACAAATGGTATAGATAACTTAGAGAAAGATAAAAGATGTTATAGATAACTGACAAAAGATAAAAATGTTATGGATAACAGACAAAGGATAAAAATGTTATAGATAACTTACAGAAAGATAAAAAGTGTTATAGATAACAAACAGAAAGATAACATTGTTAGATAATTGACAGAAAGATTTTAAAAATGTTATAGGTAACTGACAGAAAGACTTTAAAAATGTTATAGAAAACAGACAAAAAGATAAAAGATGGTATAGATAACAGACAAAAAGATGAAAGATGTTATAGAGAACAGACAAAAAGATAAAAGATGTTATAGATAACTGACAGAAAGATAAAAAGTGTTATAGATAACAAACAGAAAGATAAAAGATGTTATAGATAACTGACAGAAAGATAAAAAGTGTTATAGATAACAAACAGAAAGATAACATTGTTAGATAATTGACAGAAAGATTTTAAAAATGTTATAGGTAACAGACAAAAAGATAAAAGATGTTATAGATAACAAACAGAAAGATAAAAGATGTTATAGATAACTGACAGAAAGATAAAAAGTGTTATAGATAACAAACAGAAAGATAACATTGTTAGATAATTGACAGAAAGATTTAAAAAATGTTATAGGTAACAGACAAAAAGATAAAAAATGTTATAGATAACTGACAGAAAGATAAAAGATGTTATAGATAACAGACAAAAGATAAAAATGTTATAGATAACAGACAAAAATATAAAAGATGTTATAGATAACAGACATAAAAGATGTTATAGATAACTGACAGAACGAAAAGATGTTATAGATCACTGACAGAAATATACAATTGTTAGATAATTGACAGAAAGATATAAAAAAAAAAGCTATAGGTAGCGAACACAAAGATTTAATTAAAAGTGAAAACATTCATTTGACAGCTAACACACGGATGTTGTTTGAAAAAAAAGAAAATAGAAAATAGAAGGCTGATCAATCAATATTGAAAGGGTACGGTTAGTCGCTGGACGCTGTTGGAAACATTACACAAGAGATCTGATCATCTATGGACATGTCCGGAGTGTAATGAAAATATGACAAACTGAAACAAAATTTAATTTGTCGTTTCTTAGTGAATTTCAATACTGATGTTGGACCCACTTTTTTTTCTGATATCTTCATTTCTAAACAGGTCTCTTCTTGTTACTCCCAGTATTCTGCATAGACACTTCATCTCTGTCGTGGCTAGTTTTCTTCTAACATTTGGTGTCAGCACGTAAAAGAACCCTTGAAAGTTGAAAATCGAGAAGAGCAGGCTGGAAAACCGCTGCCCGGTTAAAATCCATTATGAAAATTAATGATCTAAAATTACTACAAAATATTTTCACAATTTTCTAAATTAGAGACCTCGCCACTGCTACTGAGTTCTTGCACTGCCGCTGAGACCTTCCTGTGTAAGAAAGAAATCTGAGCAGATATGGTTACTCACCGAATTGCAATGATGATTGTCCTATCAATCAATCTTTCAATCATTCACGAAATGGAGCTCTTTTTTAATACCGTGACGGGGAAGTGGTGTAAAAGTAAACCACTATCAAAGGAGATATGTAAGGCGTCTCCTTCCCTCCGCAAGTCTATGGGACACCCTTGAGCACGGTGAAGTACCCGGTTAGCTCCCCGGTTAACGTGGAAGCCATGGGAGCAGGTGGTGGATGAGTAGCTCAGTGCAAGCTATTTCATGATGTAGTAAGTAGCTCTCAGTGCAAGCTATCTCATGATGTAGTAGCTCTCAGTGCAAGCTATTTCATAATGTAGTAGCTCTCAGTGCAAGCTATCTCATGATGTAGTAGCTCTCAGTGCAAGCTATCTCATGATGTAGTAAGTCTTAGTGCAAGCTATTCATGATGTAGTAGCTCTCAGTGCAAGCTATCTCATATGTAAGTAGCTCTCAGTGCAAGCTATCTCATGATGTAGTAAGTAGCTCTCAGTGCAAGCTATCTCATGATGTAGTAGCTCTCAGTGCAAGCTATTTCATGATGTAGTAGCTCTCAGTGCAAGCTATCTCATGATGTAGTAGCTCTCAGTGCAAGCTATTTCATGATGTAGTAGCTCTCAGTGCAAGCTATTTCATAATGTAGTAGCTCTCAGTGCAAGCTATCTCATAATGTAGTAGCTCTCAGTGCAAGCTATTTCATGATGTAGTAGCTCTCAGTGCAAGCTATCTCATGATGTAGTAGCTCTCAGTGCAAGCTATTTCATAATGTAGTAGCTCTCAGTGCAAGCTATTTCATAATGTAGTAGCTCTCAGTGCAAGCTATCTCATGATGTAGTAAGTAGCTCTCAGTGCAAGCTATTTCATAATGTAGTAGCTCTCAGTGCAAGCTATCTCATAATGTAGTAGCTCTCAGTGCAAGCTATTTCATGATGTAGTAGCTCTCAGTGCAAGCTATTTCATGATGTAGTAAGTAGCTCTCAGTGCAAGCTATTTCATAAAGTATAGTAGCTTCAGTGCAAGCTATTTCATAATGTAGTAGCTCTCAGTGCAAGCTATCTCATAATGTAGTAGCTCTCAGTGCAAGCTATTTCATGATGTAGTAGCTCTCAGTGCAAGCTATCTCATAATGTAGTAGCTCTCAGTGCAAGCTATTTCATGATGTAGTAGCTCTCAGTGCAAGCTATTTCATAATGTAGTAGCTCTCAGTGCAAGCTATCTCATGATGTAGTAAGTAGCTCTCAGTGCAAGCTATTTCATAATGTAGTAGCTCTCAGTGCAAGCTATCTCATAATGTAGTAGCTCTCAGTGCAAGCTATTTCATGATGTAGTAGCTCTCAGTGCAAGCTATTTCATAATGTAGTAGCTCTCAGTGCAAGCTATTTCATAATGTAGTAGCTCTCAGTGCAAGCTATCTCATGATGTAGTAAGTAGCTCTCAGTGCAAGCTATTTCATAATGTAGTAGCTCTCAGTGCAAGCTATTTCATAATGTAGTAGCTCTCAGTGCAAGCTATTTCATGATGTAGTAGCTCTCAGTGCAAGCTATCTTCATATGTAGTAGCTCAGTGCAAGCTATTTCATGATGTAGTAGCTAGTGCAAGCTATTCAAAAGTATTCAGGAAGTACGCACTGTGTAAGTCGCCTCAGGTGGCAACGCTTTCGATGACTTATAATCCGTGCAAGCTAGTCTCATGATGTGTAAGTAGCTCATGCAAGCTATCCCCAAGATGAGTAAGTAGCCTCCAGTGCAAGCTATTCCATTATTAGTCCAGCCGAGGCAGGCAAAAGTCATTCTGACATGTGTAGCTCTCTGTGCAGCGAGCATCTCCTGCATTTTACTTATCAAGTAGCTCTCAGGCATGCCTCTTACCAGACCGGGAAATAGCTGTTACAGTGAATCATCTGAGAGTGACGTAGTTAGCTCCTACTAAGGTTTTCGCTATTTCATCGATAATCTGAGTTCTGCAGGGGAAATGAGCGATCATGATGTAGTGTTCTCTGCGCTATTTCCATATGTAGTAAGTAGTCTCTAGTCAAGCTATTTCATGATGTAGTGCTCTCAGTGCAAGCTATTTCTAATGTAGTAGCTCTAGTGCAAGCTATTTCATAATGTAGTAGCTCTCAGTGCAAGCTATCTCATGATGTAGTAAGTAGCTCTCAGTGCAAGCTATTTCATAATGTAGTAGCTCTCAGTGCAAGCTATTTCATAATGTAGTAGCTCTCAGTGCAAGCTATTTCATAATGTAGTAGCTCTCAGTGCAAGCTATCTCATGATGTAGTAAGTAGCTCTCAGTGCAAGCTATCTCATAATGTAGTAGCTCTCAGTGCAAGCTATCTCATAATGTAGTAGCTCTCAGTGCAAGCTATTTCATGATGTAGTAGCTCTCAGTGCAAGCTATTTCATGATGTAGTAGCTCTCAGTGCAAGCTATCTCATGATGTAGTAAGTAGCTATCAGTGCAAGCTATTTCATAATGTAGTAGCTCTCAGTGCAAGCTATTTCATAACGTAGTAGCTCTCAGTGCAAGCTATTTCATGATGTAGTAGCTCTCAGTGCAAGCTATCTCATAATGTAGTAGCTCTCAGTGCAAGCTATTTCATGATGTAGTAGCTCTCAGTGCAAGCTATCTCATGATGTAGTAAGTAGCTCTCAGTGCAAGCTATCTCATAATGTAGTAGCTCTCAGTGCAAGCTATCTCATAATGTAGTAGCTCTCAGTGCAAGCTATTTCATGATGTAGTAGCTCTCAGTGCAAGCTATTTCATAATGTAGTAGCTCTCAGTGCAAGCTATTTCATAATGTAGTAGCTCTCAGTGCAAGCTATCTCATGATGTAGTAAGTAGCTCTCAGTGCAAGCTATTTCATAATGTAGTAGCTCTCAGTGCAAGCTATTTCATAACGTAGTAGCTCTCAGTGCAAGCTATCTCATGATGTAGTAAGTAGCTCTCAGTGCAAGCTATTTCATAATGTAGTAGCTCTCAGTGCAAGCTAATTCATAATGTAGTAGCTCTCAGTGCAAGCTAATTCATAATGTAGTAGCTCTCAGTGCAAGCTATCGCATGATGTAGTAAGTAGCTCTCAGTGCAAGCTATTTCATGATGTAGTAGCTCTCAGTGCAAGCTATCTCATGATGTAGTAAGTAGCTCTCAGTGCAAGCTATCTCATGATGTAGTAAGTAGCTCAGTGCAAGCTATTTCATAATGTAGTAGCTCCAGTGCAAGCTATTTCATAATGTAGTAGCTCTCAGTGCAAGCTATCTCATGATGTAGTAGCTCTCAGTGCAAGCTATTTCATAATGTAGTAGCTCTCAGTGCAAGCTATCTCATGATGTAGTAAGTAGCTCAGTGCAAGCTATTTCATAATGTAGTAGCTCTCAGTGCAAGCTATTTCATGATGTAGTAGCTCTCAGTGCAAGCTATTTCATGATGTAGTAAGTAGCTCTCAGTGCAAGCTATTTCATGATGTAGTAGCTCTCAGTGCAAGCTATATCATGATGTAGTAAGTAGCTCTCAGTGCAAGCTATTTCATGATGTAGTAGCTCTCAGTGCAAGCTATCTCATGATGTAGTAAGTAGCTCAGTGCAAGCTATTTCATGATGTAGTAGCTTAGTGCAAGCTATTTCTGAAAAAGTATTCAAGAGAGAGTACGCACGGGTTCGAATCCCCCCGCCCGTGTGGGTCAACGTCTCTTCGATGACTTATAATCCGTGAGATAGGGGCCCGAGTTCCGGTTTATGAGGACCCTCGTGCAGTTCAACTCGACTCCCAGCATACTCATCGGCTCAAGAGAGGGCTCAATAGATAGTATGCGCGGGCTCCGGTTTCGCCACACGCGATTCCACGTTTATCCTTCAAGCTTTTCCCATCGACCGGGAGAGGCGAGCACTAATAGTCACTCTGGACATTCGCTCGTCTGTGATGCGAGCGGATCCCATCTACCTTTGCATCTCTACTTACCCCAGAGTAGCTCTCCCACGGCACCTGCCCTCTTAGCCAGACCGGAACTACCGTCTGTTACCAGGGTCACCACGTGGAGGTGAGGGCAGGGATTAGTTCCAGCTCACTAATCTGGAACGCCGTTGTTTTCTTGCGCCTTTGACCCCTGTCTCCATCTGATAATCCTTGCCACAGTTGCTGCAGGTGAAACTGGAGCGAATACCTAGGATGGTCGCTGTGTCTCTGCGCTTTCTATTGCCTCCATATGTGCTATTGTTTTTGTTTTCTTCTTGTCTTTTTGAGCAATACCCCACTGGGATCGTCATGCTTGCCTGTCTTTGGCCAACCGCTCCCAATTTTCTTTTGTCTATGCTGCATAAAGTCAGATCACGCCTGCATGTACCAATGAAGCGTAATAATGGGCGCCCATGCTGTTTAGTACTCTTGTACAGAATATAGTAAGCTATACTAACAGTAAACTTAAGCACACGTGAAATCTATACACAAAGTATGATCATTTTACTGATGTTATAATTTGTAAAACCGTTTGAACCTTCTTTCAAATTTTGACTTCGAAGAAAGTTTGAAAAAAAAACTCATTTCAATTTGAAATGATAAAATTTTTTTTTTTTAAATTTACATAATTTCTACAAATTTTTTTACCAATTTCAAAATTGCGTGAGGAGCCCTTGTCTGTGCTACGAGTTTCGTGCTTCGCCGTTGAGATCCTTCTATGTAGGAAAGCGATCGAAGCACATATGGTTAATTATCGAAATGCAATGATGATGGTCTTATTAATCGATTAATCAATCAATCAATCGACCAGTCAATCAGCCAAGCTCCTAAAAGAATTTGGAATGTTCTCATAAGAATATGAAGCAGAATAGAGAAAGAAGAAATGTAAACAGAAAAGAGAAAGAAGAAATGTAAACAGAAAAAGAAAGAAGAATGTAAACAGAAGAAATGTAAACAGAAAGAGAAAGAAGAAATGTAAACAGAAATGTAAACAGAAAAGAAAGAAGAAAGAAACAGAAATGTAAACAGAAGAAATGAAACAGAAATATAAACAGAAGAAATGTAAACAGAAAGAGAAAGAAGAAATGTAAACAGAAGAAATGTAAACAGAAAAGAGAAAGAAGAAATGTAAACAGAAATGAGAAAGAAGAAATGTAAACAGAAAAGAGAAAGAAGAAATGTAAACAGAAATGTAAACAGAAAAGAGAAAGAAGAAATGTAAACAGAAATGTAAACAGAAGAGAAAGAAGAAATGTAAACAGAAAAGAGAAAGAAGAAATGTAAACAGAAATGTAAACAGAAAAGAGAAAGAAGAAATGTAAACAGAAATGAGAAAGAAGAAATGTAAACAGAAATGTAAACAGAAAAGAGAAAGAAGAAATGTAAACAGAAATGAGAAAGAAGAAATGTAAACAGAAAAGAGAAGAAGAATGTAAACAGAAATGTAAACAGAAATGAGAAAGAAGAAATGTAAACAGAAATGAGAAAGAAGAAAACGGAAGAGTAAGATCGACAGAAGAAGAACAGTAAGAAGGCAACGAACAAGAAGAAGAAGAAGAAGAAGAAGAAGAAGAAGAAGAATATTAAACAAGTAAATTAATTTTCTGTAACCGTAGAGATAACTACTAATTTCAAATTATATTTGTAATTGTACAGCAATGAATCCCAGACCACTTTAGAAATTGGGAAGAAGGTATTAAGACAAAATCTCCAGCTGTCTCGACTTAAAAATCAGATCAAACCTGGAGCACACAGTGACCTGGTGGCTTTAGTTATAACTACGTGCTCGCTTACTAACAAACCAACATGGCTGACAGTAGATCAGACGTCGTTTGAACGTACTTCCGCTTGAGAAAATCAGTTATGGCGGAATCAGATGATGCTGATCTGGAAAATGCTGTTTCCATCATGAAGTTGCTGACCCAGTCTCGAGACGGACCTTATCAATGGAGGCAGCACGAACAGTATCATTACCAAGATTCACAACACTTCAACCATCCACAATCCTTTGGGAGTTCTTCTAGTGCTTCAGTACAGCACCAGCAACGACCACCAATCGCTGGTGGTAGTAGTAGTAGAAGAGGTAATCACTTACAGAGTACAAAAGGCAGCAGTAGCTGCGGCGTGGATAATATCAGCAACGATGATTTCTTTGGGAACGGATGTAGAGACAACCAACGGACTGAAGTTGCTGCGAGTGACTTCCGCTCTGTTGGTGTTTTCAAAGAGTAAGTAAAGCAAGATAGTCTTTTTACACCTGGTAATTTATGATAGCTCTTTACACCTGTCCCTTTTACACATGTATTATATCATAGCTCTTTTACCTTCTGTTTCTTTTCATTTTGTCCTTCTCTGCTTTTTGCCGTTTGGCATGCAGGTTTAACTGATAATCGGTTTACGAGATAGTGCACGCTGATCGTTTGACATGCTGTGGTATTGTGGAGATTTAAGATGTCTTTAACTCCATCAATCCATCTTTTTCTTGATCTGCCCTTCCTCTTGATGATTCCATTTTCAGGTTGTATCATAGCTCTTTTACACCTGCATTATGTCAGCGCCCTTTCATACCTGTATTGTATCAGCGTCCTTTCATACCTGTATTGTATCAGCGTCCTTTCATACCTGTATTACATCATACGTTTTACACCCCTTATCGTATTGATCAGCCTGTTATACTGTATTGTCTCATAGCCATTTACTTTATACTGTATTATATCATAGTCCATTTATATATATTAGATCAGCCTATACTTATATATTATATTATGATCAGAGCCATTTTATATATATATTAGATCAGAGCCATTTTATATATATATTATATCATAGCCATTTTATATATATATTATATCATAGCCATTTTATATATATATTAGATCATAGCCATTTTATATATATATTAGATCATAGCCATTTTATATATATATTAGATCAGAGCCATTTTATATATATATTAGATCAGAGCCATTTTATATATATATTAGATCATAGCCATTTTATATATATATTATATCATAGCCATTTTATATATATATTAGATCATTGCCATTATATATATATTAGATCATTGCCATTTTATATATATATTAGATCAGAGCCATTTTATATATATATTAGATCAGAGCCATTTTATATATATATTAGATCAGAGCCATTTTATATATATATTAGATCAGAGCCATTTTATATATATATTAGATCAGAGCCATTTTATATATATATTAGATCATAGCCATTTTATATATATATTATATCATAGCCATTTTATATATATATTAGATCATTGCCATTATATATATATTAGATCAGAGCCATTTTATATATATATTAGATCAGAGCCATTTTATATATATATTAGATCAGAGCCATTTTATATATATATTAGATCAGAGCCATTTTATATATATATTATATCATAGCCATTTTATATATATATTAGATCATAGCCATTTTATATATATATTAGATCAGAGCCCTTTTATATATATATTAGATCAGAGCCATTTTATATATATATTAGATCATTGCCATTTTATATATATATTAGATCAGAGCCATTTTATATATATATTAGATCAGAGCCATTTTATATATATATTATATCATAGCCATTTTATATATATATTAGATCATAGCCATTTTATATATATATTAGATCAGAGCCCTTTTATATATATATATTTAGATCAGACCATTTATATATATTAGATCATAGCCATTTTATATATATATTAGATCATAGCCATTTTATATATATATTAGATCATAGCCATTTTATATATATATTAGATCATAGCCATTTATATATATATAGATCATAGCCATTTTATATATATATTAGATCATAGCCATTTTATATATATATTAGATCATAGCCATTTTATATATATAATAGATCAGAGCCATTTTATATATATATTAGATCATAGCCATTTTATATATATATTAGATCAGAGCCATTTTATATATATATTAGATCAGAGCCATTTTATATATATATTAGATCAGAGCCATTTTATACCTGTGTGTGGCTAAGTGGTTAAGCCCTTGCCTTGCGAGACGAAGGTTGGGGTTGAACGAGTAAACCTTAGAGAGGAGTAAACCCTGACCAAAAATCCGAAGGGAGGGACCCTGAGGCAGTTGATGGTTAGGTTGTATTCCATTCCATCTTCTGACATCCCCTGCAAACCCTGATTGATTCCAAACGTATAGACTGTGTCTTTCCTTTGAATGAAACAGTAGAGTAGAGAAAGGGTTTGTGCAAAATTGGCAATGCAAATTCCCCATATCAGCTACCAGGGTTGGGCACAAAGGGAGAGGACACTTCATCTTTGCTTTCGGCTCGAGCACATCACGGAAAGCAACAGTTACCCAGAAACCTGAAAGATAAGAGAGAAAATCAAAACCTCAGAAGTTGTCACAGTACAACACTTACAATTGACTCGAAAACAAGAAAACAAACTCAAGTTGTCACAGTAAACACTTACTAATTGACGAAATTGAAGACGAAAGGCATACATACATACATAATAATATATATATATATATATAATATATATGATAGCTTGTAGACCGCAATGTTACTATTTTGTGCTTCCTTTGTGGTCCCTGGCAACAGGCGGGTTAAGTAGCTCACGCAACATGTGGTAAACTCATTACGAGAACTTGAAGTATAACGTTTGACTGATTCGATATGTTTATAATTTCGATAAACCTGCATCCACTTAGATACTTCAATTTTTTGATGTTTGGGGATGTGGGTATCTCAAGTAATGATCATGCGACAGGTGGGACAGTTTTGTGAAACTGGACCCGGGTTATATTTGGGTTAAAGTGTGGAAAAGTTATCTTATTCTTACGTCTTGCTCTTTCGTCCAAGTATATCTTGATAAAGAGACATGCAACGTCGATTTGTTCTTTTAGTCAGTTTCACTCTCTCGTCCAAGTATATATTGGAAAAGCGATCTGACACGTCGAATTGCTTTGTTCGTGAGCTTCCTTCTCTCGTCCACTTTGATTGATTGGTTGATTGATTGATTGATTGATTGATAGAACCATCATCATTGCACTTTGGTGAGTAATCATGTGTGCTGCGATCTCTTTCTTACACAGGAAGTTTGCAGTGGCAGTGCACGAACTCCGTAGCACCGGTGAGGGTCCCAAATATAATTTAGAAGAAGGGGAACAGATTCTGTAGAAATTTTATTAATTAATCTTTCTAATGAATTTTGCCCGGGCAGCAACTCCCCAGCCTGCCTTTATCGATTTTCAGCTGCCTATGGTTCTTTTACCTGTTAAAATTGAACACGGGACCTACGTTTTATCGTCCGTCTCCGATAGGACTAGAAACTCAATCTAACCTACATTGAGATCAGGCACCTCTGGAAAAATATCCAGATGGCTAAACAAGGAAACGAACCGAGTACCTTTGGCAGGAAAGACAATCACCTAACTTCTACGCCACAGAGATCCCCATTTTGATAAAGTTACATCCAAACTGAACAAATACCTACATGTTTCCAGACTGAATAAATACCTACATGTTTCCAGACTGAACAAATACCTACATGTTTCCAGACTGAACAAATACCTACATGTTTCCAGACTGAACAAATACCTACATGTTTCCAGACTGAACAAATACCTACATGTTTCCAGACTGAACAAATACCTATACATGTTTCCAGACTGAACAAATACCTACACATGTTTCCAGACTGAACAAATATCTACATGTTTCCAGACTGAACAAATACCTACATGTTTCCAGACTGAACAAATACCTACATGTTTCCAGACTGAACAAATACTTACATGTTTCAGACTAAACAAATATCTACATGTTTCCAGACTGAACAAATATCTACATGTTTCCAGACTGAACAAATACCTATACATGTTTCCAGACTAAACAAATATCTACATGTTTCCAGACTGAACAAATATCTACATGTTTCCAGACTGAACAAATACCTATACATGTTTCCAGACTGAACAAATACCTATACATGTTTCCAGACTGAACAAATACCTACATGTTTCCAGACTGAACACATACCTACACATGTTACGATTGTCCCCAGACCCTCTGTGTCCCTCTGGCACCGCTGATCACACCACATGTCCTGTAAGACTTCCCTCTATATGTTTCATCCTTAGAAACGAATCCTGGGCATACAACACAACACTACATTCAGAAAATCTGGCCAGCAATGGCGGAATGCGGAGGGCCATTCAGAGTCAGAACTGTTTGATTCTGAACACGACTTTGCTAGCGCATTTTCGACATGTTTGGTCGGGTATTTTCCGGTTTCGTTTGCCGAACTACTGAGTTAGTGCTTGAGCAACGCTGTGAGCTATGACTGTTACATGGAATGCTTTTGCTGTGTCAACCGTGCGTTTGTTGTGTGTATTCAGAAAATGGCGGACAACGGTTATGACGAACAAGCTCAATCTGCCGTATGCAGTTATATTGCGAGTGCAGAAACTGGATTTTGTCATGATTGATGTTCCTTCGACAAAATTGCAATTCAAGTGATGAACAGTTTTGTGTTGCTACATTAGCGACGGCCATATGCATTTTATGCGGTGCATGTTGTTTTTTGTGGCGGTACGCGGCTGTTTCATTCTGGAATTAGTTCACACAGGAAACATTTCACAGTTGTTAGCATTTCGTGTGATTTTCATTGGCACAGGAACGGAGCAATTATGGGGTGTCCCGTTGCAGTGAAGTTGGAACCGTACTTATTAACTATGAACTACATTCAGAACTATATGGCACAAGAGATGAGCTCCAGACAACAGTCAACTTCATCATAAGAACGCGTCTAACGGTATAATCATCAAAACTACATGGTTCCAGAGATGAGCTCCTTACAACAGTCAACTTCATCATAAGAACGCGTCTGACGGTATAATCATCAAAACTACATGGCACCAGAGATGAGCTCCTTACAACAGTCAACTTCATCATAAGAACGCGTCTGACGGTATAATCATCAAAACTACATGGCCAGAGATGAGCTCCTACAACAGTCAATTTCATCATAAGAACGCGTCTAACGGTATAATCATCAAAACTACATGGCCAGAGATGAGCCCTTACAACAGTCAACTTCATCATAAGAACGCGTCTAACGGTATAATCATCAAAACTACATGGTTCCAGAGATGAGCTCCTTACAACAGTCAACTTCATCATAAGAACGCGTCTGACGGTATAATCATCAAAACTACATAGCACCAGAGATGAGCTCCTTACAACAGTCAACTTCATAAGAACGCGTCTAACGGTATAATCATCAAAACTACATGGTTCCAGAGATGAGCTCCAGACAACAATCAACTTCATCATAAGAACGCGTCTGACGGTATAATCATCAAAACTACATGGCCCTAGAGATGAGCTCCAGACAACAATCAACTTCATCATAAGAACGCGTCTGACGGTATAATCATCAAAACTACATGGTACCAGAGATGAGCTCCAGACAACAATCAACTTCATCATAAGAACGCGTCTGACGGTATAATCATCAAAACTACATGGTACCAGAGATAAGCTCCAGACAACAGTCAACTTCATCATAAGAACGCGTCTAACGGTATAATCATCAAAATACATGGTACCAGAGATAAGCTCCAGACAACAGTTGACTTCTAATAGAACGCGTCACGGTAATCATCAAACTCATGTTCCGATGAGCCTTACAAGTCAATTCTCATAAAAACGCGTCTGACGGTATAACATCAACTTCATACCCGAGTGGCCTACAACAGTCAACTTCTCAGAACTTCGTCCAAGTATATCATCAACATGGTTCAGAGTGGCAGTCCAGACCAATAATTCATCATAGAACGCGTCTGACGGCTTAATCATCAAACTACATGACCAGAGATGGCCAGCACAGTCAACTTCATCATAGAACGCGTCTGACGGCTAATCATCAAATACTGGCACCAGAGATGAGCCAGACACAATCAACTTATCATAAGAACGCGTCTGACGGTATAATCATCAAACTACATTCCAATGCTCCAGACAACAGTTGACTATTAAAACGCTAAAGGTATAATCATCAAACTACGGTTCGATAGCTCAGACAACAGTGACTCACACTAAGAACCTCTAACTGTATAATCATCAAAACTACATGGTACCAGAGAT
Source organism: Arion vulgaris (assembly GCA_020796225.1). Taxonomy (NCBI): domain Eukaryota; kingdom Metazoa; phylum Mollusca; class Gastropoda; order Stylommatophora; family Arionidae; genus Arion; species Arion vulgaris. The sequence goes on from CM036759.1 coordinate 64,357,068, forward strand.
AAGCTCCAGACAACAGTCAACTTCATCTAGAACGCTCTAACGGTATAATCATCAAAACTACATGGTACCAGAGATAAGCTCCAGACAACAGTTGACTTCATAATAAGAACGCGTCTAACGGTATAATCATCAAAACTACATGGTTCCAGAGATGAGCTCCTTACAACATCAACTTTATCATAAGAACGCTCTGACGGTATAATCATCAAAACTACATAGCACCAGAATGAGCTCCACTAACAGTCAACTTCATAACGCGTCTAACGGTATAATCATCAAACTACATGTTCCAGAATGACTCAGCACAATCAACTCATCATAGAACGCGTCTACGATAATCATCAAACTACATCACCAAGATGACTCAGACAACAATCAACTTCATCATAAGAACGCGTCTGACGGTATAATCATAAAAACTACATGGCACCAGAGATGAGCCCAGAAACAATCAACCATCATAGAACCGTCTGACGGATAATCATCAAAACTACATGGTACCAGAATAAGCCAGAAACAAACTTCATCATAAGAACGCTTAACGGTATAATCATCAAAACTACATGTACCAGATAAGCAGACAAAAGTTGACTTCTACAGAACGCGTCACGGATAATTCATCAAACTACATGGTTCCAGAGATAAGCTCCGAGAAACAGTTGACACATGAAGTACAGTCTAACAGTGTAATCATCAAAAAGCGATCGAAAGAAGAAGAAAGGATAGCCAGGTCGACTTCTGCTGTCAGTCCGCCTTCGATCTGAGATATCTTGATAGAGTGGCAGGCCAGTCGACTTCTATGCTCGTACTCAGCTCTTCGTCATACTATCTTGATAAGTGGCAGCCACGTCGACTTTCTCCTGCCGTCAGTCTCGCTTTCTGTCCAGTATTCTGATGAGTGGCAGGCCACGTCGACTTTCTCTGCTCGTCAGTCTCGCTCTTTCGTCCAAGTATATCTTGATAGAGTGGCAGGCCACGTCGACTTTCTCTGCTCGTCAGTCTCGCTCTTTCGTCCAAGTATATCTTGATAGAGTGGCAGGCCACGTCGACTTTCTCTGCTCGTCAGTCTCGCTCTTTCGTCCAAGTATATCTTGATAGAGTGGCAGGCCACGTCGACTTTCTCTGCTCGTCAGTCTCGCTCTTTCGTCCAAGTATATCTTGATAGAGTGGCAGGCCACGTCGACTTTCTCTGCTCGTCAGTCTCGCTCTTTCGTCCAAGTATATCTTGATAGAGTGGCAGGCCACGTCGACTTTCTCTGCTCGTCAGTCTCGCTCTTTCGTCTAAGTATATCTTGATAGAGTGGCAGGCCACGTCGACTTTCTCTGCTCGTCAGTCTCGCTCTTTCGTCCAAGTATATCTTGATAGAGTGGCAGGCCACGTCGACTTTCTCTGCTCGTCAGTCTCGCTCTTTCGTCCAAGTATATCTTGATAGAGTGGCAGGCCACGTCGACTTTCTCTGCTCGTCAGTCTCGCTCTTTCGTCCAAGTATATCTTGATAGAGTGGCAGGCCACGTCGACTTTCTATGCTCGTCAGTCTCGCTCTTTCGTCCAAGTATATCTTGATAGAGTGGCAGGCCACGTCGACTTTCTATGCTCGTCAGTCTCGCTCTTTCGTCCAAGTATATCTTGATAGAGTGGCAGGCCACGTCGACTTTCTCTGCTCGTCAGTCTCGCTCTTTCGTCCAAGTATATCTTGATAGAGTGGCAGGCCACGTCGACTTTCTCTGCTCGTCAGTCTCGCTCTTTCGTCCAAGTATATCTTGATAGAGTGGCAGGCCACGTCGACTTTCTATGCTCGTCAGTCTCGCTCTTTCGTCCAAGTATATCTTGATAGAGTGGCAGGCCACGTCGACTTTCTATGCTCGTCAGTCTCGCTCTTTCGTCCAAGTATATCTTGATAGAGTGGCAGGCCACGTCGACTTGTTCTTTTCGCTAATCCGTTTTTTTTTCATTTTAGATAAATCCTTTCACATTTACTATTACTATTACTACTGCTACTGCTACTGCTACTACTACTACTACTACTACTACCACTGCTACTACTACTACTACCTACTGCACTACTACTACTACCTACTGCTCTACTACTACATCCACTGCTGCTACTACTGCTACTACACTGCTACTACTACTACCTACACTCACTGCTACTACTACTACCTCCTACTACTACTACTACTACTACTACTACTACTACCTCCTACTACTACTATTACTACCTACTACTACTATTACTATCCTCCCTACACTACTACCTCTCTACTACTACTATACTACCTACACCTCCACACTATTACCTACACCATTGCTACCTACTACCTCCTACTACTACTATTACTACCTACTGCTACAAGAATTGATGCATTTGAGATGTGGATATATAGAAGAATAGGCAGAGTTTCATGGACAGAAAAACAGACAAATAAACAAGTTTTAGGAAAATAGGCATGAAGAAACAATTATTAAGAGAAATAAAATTCAGACAAGTAAAGTATTTTGGGCACATAAAAGACATGACACCATGATAAAACATTTACTAGAGGGGAAAATTGAGGGGGAAGAGCAAGAGGAGACCGAGAGATAAGTGGGAGGGAAACTTTAAGAAATGGACAGGTTACAGTCTGGCAGTGTGCAACACCAAGGCGAAAGACAGAGGATGCTGAGATTCATTGCAGCCAACCTTCGATGTGGAGACGGCACCTGATGATGATGATGATGATGACCTACTGCTACTACTACTACTACTACTACTACTACTAAATCCTACTACTACTCACTACCTACCTCACTACTACTATTACTACCTACTACTACCTGCTACTACTACCTACGACACTACTACCTTTACTACTATTACTACTAGAAATATTACTTATTTATATGTCCAAATACTTCAGTTTTCTGATTTGTATCATCATCCAGTTCTCTTTAATTTGAAGTTTCTTGTGGATAGATCTCTCTGTTCTATTTATATTCCAAGTTACACAACGTAATCTGTCCGTTAGAATGTGTAACGAGAGCAAAGATGAGTCCATTGTTGACGAAATATTTACATCATCTTCTAACTTACACCGGGGACCGTCTCGGTGCTACGGAGTCTACACTGCCACTGAGATATTCTTGTGTAAGAAAGATATCGGATCACACATGGTTACTCACCGAAGTGCAATGATCATGACCGTATTAATTAATATACGCTTCAATATGGCAACCTATTGATTGATTGATTGATTGATTGAAATGACCATCATCATTGCACTTCGAGGAGTAACCATGTGTGCTCCGATCTCTTCTTACACAGGAAGATCTCAGCGGCAGTGCACCAACTCCGTAGAACACGTGAGGATCCCTGATGTAATTTAGAAGATTGCGAAAATATTTTTGAGGAATTTTTAAAAAATGAATTTTCCCGTACAGCAGCTTTGCATCCTGTTTTTCTCGATTTGTAAACTTCCAATGGTTATTTTACTTGTTCAACTTGAATACGGGACCTACGTTTTATCGTCCGTCTCCGATACGACTATGAACTCCATCTCATCTACACTGAGATCAGGGATCACTAGAAAAATATCCCAATAGCTTCACGAGAGAGGCGAGTACCTTTAGAACGAGAGGCGAGCACCTTACCTCTACGACACAGAGATACCTTGACAGTTAGTATGGTAAGGGACGAATAATGGCACATTAGTCGGCTTCAATATGGAGAGCTATTTCATTGCATATCAAGCTGGAATGTTACTAACTGTTAGTAGAATTACTACTGGAAAGAGGGGGCAGCCACAGTAAACGAGTCGTCGATTTTCTAGGCACCACTTATTCGTTCAGTAGTTTGTCGTTGCTTTCTAATCGGTGAGGTCTATTTTTACCTTTCGTAAAAATTCCACGGAAACAAAATTGATTCTAAACTGCCTGCGGCGGAGTTTGAACCATGTACGCTTGGGTCGTGATCGAGCTCACTACCGTTTAAGCTACAGATGCTCACAGACGCGTATAAGTGTTACAGAAGAGTAATAAGTGTTACAGAAGAGTAATTTAAGCTACAGATGCTCACAGACGTGTATAAGTGTTACAGAAGAGTAATTTAAGCTACAGATGCTCACAGACGCGTATAAGTGTTACAGAAGAGTATAAGTGTTACAGAAGAGTAATTTAAGCTACAGATGCTCACAGACGCGTATAAGTGTTACAGAAGAGTAATAAGTGTTACAGAAGAGTAATTTAAGCTACAGATGCTCACAGACGTGTATAAGTGTTACAGAAGAGTAATAAGTGTTACAGAAGAGTAATAAGTGTTACAGAAGAGTAATTTAAGCTACAGATGCTCACAGACGCGTATAAGTGTTACAGAAGAGTAATTTAAGCTACAGATGCTCACAGACGCGTATAAGTGTTACAGAAGAGTAATTTAAGCTACAGATGCTCACAGACGCGTATAAGTGTTACAGAAGAGTAATTTAAGCTACAGATGCTCACAGACGCGTATAAGTGTTACAGAAGAGTAATTTGTACAGATGCTCAGACGTGTATAAGTGTTACAGAAGAGTAATTTAAGTACAGATGTCACAGACGTGTATGTGCAGAAGAGTAATTTAGCTCAGATGGCTACAGACCGTATAAGTGTTAGCAGAAGAGTAATTGCTTACAGATGTCACGACGCTATATGTTACAGAAGAAATTTGCTCAGATGTCACAGACGCGTATATGTTCAGAAGAGTAATTTAAGCTACAGATGCTCACAGACGCGTATAAGTGTTACAGAAGAGTAATTTAAGCTACAGATGCTCACAGACGCGTATAAGTGTTACAGAAGAGTAATTTAAGCTACAGATGCTCACAGACGTGTATAAGTGTTACAGAAGAGTAATTTAAGCTACAGATGCTCACAGACGTGTATAAGGTCAGAAGAGAATTCTACAGATGCTCCAGACGCGATATGAAGAGTAATTTAAGCTACAGATGCTCACAGACGCGTATAAGTGTTACAGAAGAGTAATTTAAGCTACAGATGCTCACAGACGCGTATAAGTGTTACAGAAGAGTAATTTAAGCTACAGATGCTCACAGACGCGTATAAGTGTTACAGAAGAGTAATTTAAGCTACAGATGCTCACAGACGCGTATAAGTGTTACAGAAGAGTAATTTAAGCTACAGATGCTCACAGACGCGTATAAGTATTACAGAACAGTAATTTTAATCATCTGTCGTTACTACCTGTAACACCACTGTTAAGAGTGGTGTAGGACAGGGATGGACATGTGTATGTGGAATGTAATGACCATATGGCTAGTAGAGTCGTGGTGAAATTGTTCAGGTTAGGATTTGTTCTTTATGCCCCGACATAAAAAACTCCTTGGTCCAGGTCTTCCGAATGGGAGCCGGCGATCTAATCCATTCGGTCAGAAGCTGCCCCGAATTCAGTATGCATTGATAGATAAGTGCGCCCAGAAGGAAACCACAATAATTACGCAGGAAAAAAGTATAATCATATTGTTTTCGTTCACCCGCTTTGAGTTCAGGCGTAATTATGGCGGTTAGCAGGGGCGGCTCGTCATTAAGGGCCAGTGGGGTCCGGCCCCACCAAACACCGAAAGGGGGAATAACTTCCCGGAATAGACAAATAATAGTAAATGCTAAAAAAAAACATGATTTTTCCGAAAATTTGTGTCTGGTCCCACCAAGAAAAATGACCACGGCCGTCACTGGTGGTTAGTATAACGTCTTTGGATGATTTTTGCATAATGGCTTGTTTTCCTTATCACCAGAGTCTCTCGCCATCCAGGCGAGCCTTACTTCGACTTTAGAGGCACCTGTAATTTAGATCCTCAAGTAAAGAATTACAGATTACTATAGTTAGTCGAACTGCGTACACATTGACAATTTTTGGCCCAAGCTGGCTTCGAACCCCTGAATGTTTACACTTTGCCAGTGCAGCGTGTTATCAACTTTGCTAGTGCAGCGTGTTATCAACTTTGCTTCGTCATCCAGTGTTATCAACTTTGCTGTCGTACATTCCAATAAGTACATGAACAGAATTAGTCCTCCTGAGTGACAGATGTGTGCACATCACCATGAAACCGTTCACCACCACCTCTTCAGGTGCCATGCTCTAGATCATAGATTCCCAAACATTTTTCGGCCCACCGCCCAGTTTGCACAATATAAACTTTGTAACGCTCCCCTCAACACTATAACAGTTTTCCAACGCCCCCTTCCCCAACACAAATATATATATATATATATATACATGCTCAATTTTCTTTGACATAGAAAATTGATATGTATTTCTGTCATACATGGTCAATTTTCAAATGATTATATGCATAAAATAGAAAATTTATGAAAAAATGGATCATGTAAGACGGACATGATGAATTAAAATGCAGAATTCAAATTTTAAATGATTATTCAATCGTAAAATAACGAAAATAATTTATTTTAAAATATACATTACTAATTTCTTCTTTAAGGAGCCACCGACCACTAATCGCCTGAACACCCCTCAAATTCTTCTGAGCCCACTATCGCCCCCTCCCCAGAAGGCTTCAGCGCCCAATGGAGGGCGGTACCGCCCACTTTGTGAAACGCTGCTCTAGATGATATCAGGAAAATCCTTCTTCCTTCCAGATCAGATAAAGAACAAGCATTATACAGAACAAAAGAACTCATTATACAGAACAAAAGAACAATTCATTATACAGAACAAAAGAACAATTCATTATACAGAACAAAAGAACAATTCATTATACAGAACAAAAGAACTCATTATACAGAACAAAAGAACAACTCATTATACAGAACAAAAGAACAACTTAAATACATGCAGGAACCGCTACATCGTATTGGGCGAATGCAAGAGCAAGTGCAACTTAGATCAAGTTAAAAGAAGAAAATATAGTATAAATGTAGTAATAGTGCAAACCATGGCCATTGGGTTTAAAGGAAAGATGTATTTATGTTTAGAAGAATATAAAAGAAAATATAGTATAAAGATAGATAGTTGAACCTTGCTCCATTGGGGGTGGGAGAAAAAGATAGATATTAGTATTACTAACATATAAATACATCCCAACGCCAGTTATTTTGTTGTATTCCATGATAGTGAATAGTGTCAAGCCTCTGCTCCATTGGGAGTAGAAAGGAAAAAAGATAGATGTACTAGTATTAGAAGCATATAAGAAGTAAATAACATCACCATTGTATTTCATGTTAGTTGAAATTATTGAATGTTTTCTTTGGATAATTTACAACACATTATTGGCTTTTTAGATTCTTCATTGTGTTGTTTGTTATCGGAGCTGTGTGTTAGCTAGCGAAATTTTTCTGCATGACCCGAACAATGTCTCATGCGTTTTGGCGAATTGCCACCGCGCTATCATCGTGACTTTTGTGTCCTTAAATCTCACTGCCCCGCCTGCGTCTAGGAAAAGCGAGGTCTGATTGGACAAGGAACCTCCGGGATGTGGCTAAACCAGTCTGGAGCCACCCGCGCCTTTCATCTAGTCTCGCTAGAAGCAATCCCCGCCGTGTTGGGTCACACTGACTCAGGTTACGACGGTCTGACCTTAACCCTAACTCTAGTCGAGGTCTAGCCGGACTGAGAAATGTTGCGATTTGCTATTACAGTCGTTTTTCCAAGTTTAGTCCAAAGTCTTGGATGTAATAATTATTACAAATGGTGGATTCAGTGTTGACAAAATATGTGATGTTTTAATTATTCAAAATACATTTATTAAAGATTTATTTTCATGAATTATTTAAACGATACACCGTACAACGATCGATGTTACTTCAGAGTTCCCTGTCGTGTTTAATTTATTCCCTGCCTGTTAGCGTTAGCTCAGAATAGACTTAACAGACAGTTTGGTGACAAATGAGTATTATTACAAGCAATATCGATAACTTAAGGATGCTAATTCCGTTTCATATATATTGTTTCATTATATGTCTAGAATGTAGTAAAGTATTTTATATTATACTTCTTAACTTTGACCCTTGTTACCGGGCACTTCTATTTAATTAGTCAAGGGGTGTTATTTTTAGCCCAGCTGAAGTTTCTTAACATATTCCTGCTACCCAACACATTTGGTGTGTTTTGTAACGAACATTACACGGTACACGTCTGTTAGATCGAGGTTAAGTATGGTGTGCTAACATACGTGTGCTGGCTTGATGTGTAGCTAGTGGTGTGCTTCTTGTCTGATAAAAGTCGGTCGTTTAGTACAAGTAGGTCAGCTGGACTTGTCAGAAACCAATACGGTTTGCTATGTGTAATAACAATCATACTTAACGGTACATATATTATTAAAACCGAGTTGTCTTGATAGTTGATGACAGCAGATAATGTACGAACAAGATAATTAATAATTGCTGGTTAGATCCATGTGTCTACAATACATTTTCAGATCATAACCGTCTCCGCATTTTGTATCTCCGTCACGTTCATCCCCCAGTTTTTAACTTCATCTTTCCGAGCCTTTGAAGTTCATTGCTGCAGATATCACCCGCCTCCATTCTTCCCTGTTCTAGATGTTTCTACTTTAATATTATCTTGTTTTATTAATCTGCCTCGTGGTCTCTTCCCCTTCATCTGTTTATGGTTGTGTTCGCAAGAACGCTCGTATTGCTACACTAGGCAATATGTGTCCTAATAAATAAGGGTAAGTGGTTCGAATCTTGTGTTTGGTAAAAAAAAAAATTCGGAAACTCCTAATATCCGTACATTGTTTATTTATTGATCATATTCATTGCTTCCGTTGTTTCCGATGGAGTTCTTACCCACAAAAAATATTCTCATCTTTTTTATATATGCAAGTTTAGGCTCTGGGTTCTCTATCATTCTTTCAATATTGCCTAGCCATCATATTCTATTAACCTTTGTGATCTTCTTCTTCTTCTGTTGTTGTTGTCATACTATTACGTTGTTGTTGTTGTTCAGTGTCGTGGTTTTCTGATTTTGTCTTTAGTGCTGCTTTAGTGGTTTTGGTAATAGTTATGTTTGCTTTTTGACAGGATTCTACTATATCATCTAACCATTTTTTTCTTGGTCTTCCTCTCGTCTTATTTCCTGAAGTTCTGTTGTAGACGACTGTGTATACAGTGGAGTTTAGTTGCATTCTTATTAAGTGACCACCACTTCATTCTTTGTTTCTCAGTGTAATTCAATCAAGGTTTCTGTCCCAACTTTATTCCTTATGCTGATGTCTTTTCTAGTTGTCTATGTTTGGTAACTGCATCATGATAGTGGTAATTAATGGAGATTTTAACTTTCTTTTCTTTCTTCTCGAATCTGTATGCATCATACAGTCAGTCAGGAAGAGATTTCTAAAACGGCCCTAGTATGCTTCTGTAGATAGCTTTTTCGTCGCCTTTTATCTCTGAGTCCATCTTTTGCGTGCCACCTTTTTTTGCTTTGTACCCATTGTATCGGAGCAGCATTGCTCTTTGGGGTGCATTGTCTGATGGTAATCTGCTTACGTGACTGAACCATTTAATTTGTTGTTTCTTGATGAAGTCTAGTACTGATGTTGTACCCACTTTTTTCCTGATGTCTTCATTTCTCAACCGGTCTCTTCTTGTTACACCCAGCATTCTGCGTAGACACTTCATCTCTGTTGTGAATTTTAACAAATTATCAATATCATTACTGTTATTCATTCTCTACTATTTATAATATCAATATCATTACTGTTATTCATTCTCTACTATTTATAATATCAATATCATTACTGTTATTCATTCTCTACTATTTATAATATCAATATCATTACTGTTATTCATTCTCTACTATTTATAATATCAATATCATTACTGTTATTCATTCTCTACTATTTATAATATCAATATCATTACTGTTATTCATTCTCTACTATTTATAATATCAATATCATTACTGTTATTCATTCTCTACTATTTATAATATCAATATCATTACTGTTATTCATTCTCTACTATTTTCATCCTTGTTGGGCCCAAATATTAGTCTGAAGACTCAACATGTTTTTTTCAAAGTCTATAATGATGTTTCATCTTGTTTTGTTGTGTTCCAGGTTTCAGATACATATAGAATAATTAATCTGCTCCAGGTTTCAGATATATATAGAATAATTAATCTGCTCCAGGTTTCAGATATATATAGAATAATTAATCTGCTCCAGGTTTCAGATATATATAAAACAATTAATCTGCTCCAGGTTTCAGATATATATAAAACAATTAATCTTATTACATATTTTTTTAATTTTTAAATAGATGTCTGCGATAAATAATAACATAAAATGGAACGAATTCAGAAGGGATTAAATCAGAGAAATGTTTGGCCAACCACTAGTGACAACTGTTATAAGAAGGAGACGGTGTCTGGTCAACCACTAGTGACAACTGTTATAAGAAGGAGACGGTGTCTGGTCAACCACTAGTGACAACTGTTATAAGAAGGAGACGGTGGAGGAGATATGTTGGACACATCTTGAGAAAAAAGGATCAAAGAATATCAAAGCAGGCATTGAAAGGGATGCAAAGGGTTCAAGAAAGAGAGGACAGCCTAAGATGACCCTGAAACGAACTTTGCTGAGAGAGGCAAGAAATATCGGTCTCAGTTACATGGAGGAGATTGAGCAAGTTGCCCAGGATAGAGCGGTATGGAGAAATTGCTTGCAGTCCCTATGTAACGTATAAGGTGCGAGAAGAATTATTAATTTATTAAAATATTTATGTGTATAGACCGAAATGAGGATATCAGAAGCAGTGTGTGCCCATAACTTCGTGCACCGAATACATTGAAAGACAACAAATGCAGTGTGTGCCCATAACTTCGTGCACCGAATACATTGAAAGACAACAAATGCAGTGTGTGCCCATAACTTCGTGCACCGAATACATTGAAAGACAACAAATGCAGTGTGTGCCCATAACTTCGTGCACTGAATACATTGAAAGACAACAAATGCAGTGTGTGCCCATAACTTCGTGCACTGAATACATTGAAAGACAACAAATGCAGTGTGTGCCCATAACTTCGTGCACCGAATACATTGAAAGACAACAAATGCAGTGGTTCAGACATTTAATCAGAATGGAATACAACCAACCACCAATAACATCATACAATAAAAGAGATCAGGTACTGGAGCCAAGGGAAGATCAAGAAAATGATGGATGTACAATATCGAGACCACACTAAATAAACACGGATATAACACAACAAGGGCGACTCATCTGGCACTGGAACGCAAATTAAAGCTCCCATCCCTACGCTTAACGGCAAGGGTAGAAAACCAATTTCATCTGGGGAAAGACAATAGTATAGGCTTATGAGAGAGCGAAATTTTGAAGGACTGTTAGGGTGGCAAAGCTCTGCTCAGGACAAGCCCTTTGATGATGATGATGATAGTTTTGTTGTCTCGTATATTATGATCTTTTTTGCTACCTGAACAGACACCTAGATTTTGAGCTGGTGTTGTATGTATACCCAGATTGTATTCTAAGCTTTAATTTGTTTCCTTTCTTATTCATCACCTGCTAGCCCTGGGCAGAATTTTAACTGTTCGAATGTCTTCCATATGTCAAATATCTCGCCTCTGTAGTGGTCATTCTCAAATGATCAGTCACATTCGGAATCCAACTTTTCCATTGTTTTCCTCTTCTTCTTTTTTTTCGGAATACTTATCATTCGTGTCTTTTTATATGTCCGAAATACTTATCATTCGTGTCTTTTTATATGTCCGAAATATTTATCATTCATGTCTTTTTGTCCGAAATACTTATCATTCATGTCTTTTTATATGTCCGAAATACTTATCATTCGTGTATTTTTATATTTCCGAAATACTTATCATTCGTGTATATTTATATGTCCGAAATACTTTAATTGTCTCATTTTTATTTGTAGTATCATCCAATTTTTTTAAATTTCAGTTCTTTCTAGATAGATCTATTTGTTCTCTTCTCTATCAATATATCGAAGTCTAGATAGATCTATTTGTTCTTTTCTCTATCCAATATATACGAAGCTCTAGATAGATCTATTTGTTCTCTTCTCTATCCATGACATACGAAGGACTCTTCTGTAACACTTATATACAAAAGCACTTATATGTTTTTCCACTGCCTTGTTAAATATTGATTTTTCACACTCATATGTTGCTACTGGGAATATGCGCATGCTCTTAGTATTCAGACTTTTACAATTTCTATCAGTTTTATTTCATAATAATATAATAATAATAATAATTCCTCTCGTACCGTTATACGTTACATAGGGCTGCAAGCAATTTCTCCATACCGCTCTATCCTGGGCAACTCGCTCAATTTCATCCATGGAACTGAGACCGATATTTCTTGCCTCTCTCAGCAAAGTTCGTATCAGGGTCTCCTTAGGTCGACCTCTCTTTCTTGAACCCTTTGCATCCCACTTCAATGCCTGCTTTGATATTCGTTGATCATTTCTCCTCAAAGTGTGTCCAACATATCTCTCCATCTTCTCTTTCTTATAACAGTTGTTACTAGTGGTTGACCAGACATTTCTTCTCAAGGGGCGTCCAACATATCTCCATCTTCTCTTTCTTATAACAGTTGTTACTAGTGGTTGACCAGACATTTCTCTGATTTCATCACTTCTGAATTCGTCCCACTTTACGTTCAATATTTTTCGCAGACATTTGATTTCAAATGCATTCAGCTTACTTGCTATATCTTTAGTCATGGGCTTTCACTGCTCAAGTCAGAGGGGATGTTATGAAGGAAGACAGTGGTGGTTTTTCCAAGACTACGAGCAGTTTCACTATGGAAATCCGGACGGTAATTAAAGCGATGGTTTGGCTGGAATCACAGATTTTTATCAATGCATGTTTTCTCAATGACTCAATGAGTATGCTCAGGGTCATTAAAACATGATGGTCTTGGAGACAATGGATGGAGTCGCTGGGGAGGTCTAAGCTGACAAAGATCAGTTTTATCTTTGTTCCCGGGCATGCAGTTATAAAATGGGGAATTAACGCGCGGATAGGCTTGCAGGTATGGCTGCTGTACAAAGCAGGCGAGCTATTATTATAAATTCCCTAAGGGAGAGAGGACGTGTACATGATTCATGTAATAGTGGTGAATCTGCAACACTAACCAGACTGCAAGATTTCCAAGTCAAATGTGGTGTAGCTAGACAAGAACACTATGCTGGTAGACAAGAAGAATTGTAAACAACAAAGAACCGGTGTCGTTAGTCGCCACACACTCGAGAGACATATTGAGGGAGATCGGAGCACTTATGAACTTTGGTTCATGTGCGGTGATGATGATCCGACAACTAAACTAATCTTTAGTCATTTTCCAACTCTCGCTGGCATATGCTAGGATTGATACAACTCTCACTGGCATATGTAGGATTGATACAACTCTCACTGGCATATGTAGGATTGATACAACTCTCGCTGACATATGCTAGGATTGATACAACTCTCGCTGACATATGTTAGGATTGATACAACTCTCGCTGGCATATGTAGGATTGATACAACTCTCGCTGGCATATGCTAGGATTGATACAACTCTCGCTGGTATAAGTTAGGATTTATACAACTCTCGCTGGCATATGTTAGGATTGATACAACTCTCGCTGGCATATGTTAGGATTGAGATATATCTCGCTGGCATATGTTAGGATTGATACAACTCTCGCTGGCATATGTTAGGATTGATATTTTATTTAGTGAACTTAAAATTTTAGTTTTCCTAATTAGTTTCCTTTTTTATCACTATTAGTATGACCTGACAAGAGTCACCTCTGACAGTCTCCCTATAACCAATGTGATCTGATACCATGCTACAGTATAACTTCAGATGTGATACCATGCTACAGTATAACTTCAGATCTGATACCATGCTACAGTATAACTTCAGATCTGATACCATGCTACAGTATAACTTCAGATGTGGTGTTTTAAAGTGAGATTTTTCTATTTGTAAAATCTGACAGTTACCCGTCTGTATAAATGTGTCTCATGTTGGATAAAATGCAAAGACTTTGGCTGAAATTGGGACGTGCCTGTCTAATATGCCGTATGGATCCGTTTTCTTCTTTAAACATTTCACATCGACCACTTGTTGACCACTTTGTGAGATTTGTACGTGATCTGAGTCTAAGAACGATTGCACATTGTGCCAGTTATGCGCCTACAAACAGGCCAGCACATCCGATTTATGCGACGCTTTTTATTTACTAGGATAGCTTTCTTAGACCCTACTTCAGTCGCCTCTTACGACATGCCTTGTAGCTCGCAGTGTTACTATTCTGTGCTCCCTTGCGAGCCACAGCAACAAACGGGCGCCGTATCGGTCTAACGGGGACTAACTAATTCACGTTCTCTGCGCAAACCACACAGAGATGTTAACTTGGTTGATAAGAACGAGCGCAAACAAACAAAAACTATTAGATTATAGTGCTAAATCTAATAACGGTTCTAAAGACAACGTATTGATTTCATTGCACTGGGTTTTAACACATATAGCTCGGTCCCTCTCCGCATAAATTGTACGCCACATTTCCAAGAATATATTTCAAGAAATTTGTAGCTCGAAAAATGAAATAATGAACAGAACGTCACGGTCCGGTTCGAACCAGGCTAGCAATGCACGGTCGTTCGAACCAGGCTACAATGTCACGGTTCGGTTCGAACCAGGGCTAGGCAATGTCACGTCCGCGACAGGTGCAATGGTAGAATAAAGGTTTGTGATTAGAATCTTGTGTTTTGTAATTTGTTTATCCGAAACTCTATCTTATTGATCATATTCATAGTCTCCTTGCTTCCTATTGTACTTAATATTTGTATTTCTCCTTTATTCAGTATTGTTGTATAGTAATTCATTTAAAATCAACACATATGCTAAATCAAGTTATATTATCAACAAGTTAAGTTTAACAAGGAATATCAATATTATGAATATTTTTCCACCAATAAATACTAAGACTCGAATTGAGTAATAGCAAAAGATTGCAGTGTTTATCAAACATATATATATATATATTATACCATATATATCAATGAGTATATAGTCAAGTATGTATCTATAATATATATATATATATATTCCAGCTACCCACTCTGACCTAGGTCAGGGATTTCCCGGTCAGTTGTCTGGCCTAGTTATTTAGAGTTGGCTGTGGTATGATCGAGCATGTATTCCTTGAGCATTTCTTCTCAAGGTATGCCCAAAATATCTCCATCTTCTCCTTATAACAGTTCTTCTTCTTCTTTGCGTTCGTTCTTTACGACCAATTTTAATCACTCTTTGTGATAAGTTTGATCTTTGCCAAGAACGTGTATACGTTGCACATTGGTTTGGTAGGGCCCTAAACGCATAGACTTCTACACGTTTAGGACATGTGCATCCGATTTCAGCCAAATCCTTATAACAGTTGTTACTTGTGGTTGATCAGACGTTTCTCTCATTTCATCACTTCTGAATTAGTCCTATTTTACGTTCATTATTTTTCGCAGACATCTATTTTCAAAAGCATTCAACTTGCTTTCTATATCTTTAGTCATTTTCCAACTCTCGCTGGCATATGTTAGGATTAATACAACATTTGAATTGAAAATTCGTAATTTAGTTTTAATACTATATAACTTGCAGTTCCATATTTTATTTAGACTTTTAAAAGCTGATGTTGCTTTGACAATTCATATCATAATTTTGTTTAAATATTTCCTGTGCTACCCTCTTCTTTTTCCCCTCTAATCCTACTTTGCCTCACTCACAGCTTCAGACAGAATAAGAAGAGATTTCTAGAACAGGTTTTTTGTGTGCACTTCATAAACAGTGTTCTTTCGTCGTCACTGTTATTTCTGCGGTCCACCTTTTGCGTAGATAAACTTTTTCTTTGCATCCACTGTATTGGAGTAACATTGTTCTTTGAGACGCACTGTCTGTTGGTAATCTGCTTATGTAGTCGAACCATTTAATTTGTTGTTTCTTGATGAAGTTCAGTGCTGATGTTGTACCCACTTTTTCCTGATGTCTTCATACCTAAACCTTTCTCTTCTTGATACTCCCAACATTAGGCGTAGACACTTCATCTCTGTCGTGAGGTTTGGCACTGATAGCATAATGTTGGACCAAATATTGTATGAAAAATGCTCTTTTATTGTTCATGGTGACATGTATGTATTTTAAAATATGTGCCATTTGTCTGTCCTATGATCTGATGTGTTTTATTGCATGTATGTTGAATTTCTATAGTTATTCTTCCGTTTACTAACAAAAAAAACGTTTTGCTACCAACAAAAGTAGTTTATATAAGTAACTATGACTTTTTGTCAGAACATGTACTGCTGTTAGTTAATTGCGTGCCCCAGATGTGTATACATTCTCTTCTTGCTGCTATTTGTCAAATGTATATCTTTCTGATGTCTTCTTCTCTTCCACAATTTACTTCTTTATACAAGTGTTGAAAAAGGGGGAGTGATCTTGTGTGTGCTTGTTCCAAGACACTTTTTAATCTGTTATTAATTTTCTTAAGGATGTTCTTGATGCCGTCGCTCCATCTTTTGTGTGGTCTTCCTCTTGTTCTGTATTCGTTATGCTTATTTAATGTGGCTCTCTGTGGTAGACGATACCAGGGCATTCTTGTCAGGTGTTCAAACTATTTAATCTGTTGTTATTTTATGAATTGCATGACTGGTTTCACATCCAGTATTCTTTTGATTTCTTCCGTTATAATTTTGTTTCCCTTGTAAATCCTCATTAACAATTTAATACTTCTTCTTCTAACGCTCCATATCGACCACTTATTAAACCACGCTTTATGATCTGTATGTGATCTGAGCCTAAGAACGATTTTACATTGAGCCAGGTATGCTCCTACAAGTAGATCAGCACATCCGACTTATGCGATGCTTTTTATTTACTAGGATAGCTTCCACAAGTCCAATATTAATCGCTTCTTACGACATGCCTTGTAGGTTGCAGTGCTACTATTCTCTACTTCCCTTGCGGGCCCCGACACCAGGCACTGGCGATGTATTTGTGACACCAGGCACTGCGTTATTTGTAAAGCACTGGCGATGTATTTGTGACACCAGGCACTGGCGATGTATTTGTGACACCAGTCCACTGATAGCTGTATTTGTAATAATATTCTTCTTATCTTTGTAATAATATTCTTCTTATCTTTGTAATAATGTTCTTTCTTATCTTTGTAATAATGTTCTTCCTTATCTTTGTAATAATGTTCTTCCTTATCTTTGTATAATTGTCCTTCTTTATCTTTGTAATAATGTTCTTCCTTATCTTTGTAATAATGTTCTTCTTTATCTTTGTAATAATGTTCTTTCTTATCTTTGTAATAATGTTCTTTCTTATCTTTGTAATAATGTTCTTTCTTATCTTTGTAATAATGTTCTTTCTTATCTTTGTAATAATGTTCTTTCTTATCTTTGTAATAATGTTCTTTCTTATCTTTGTAATAATGTTCTTCTTATCTTTATCTTTTATATTGTCCTTCTTTATCTTTGTAATAATGTTCCTTCTTATCTTTGTAATAATATTCCTTCTTTTCTTTGTAATAATATTCCTTCTTTTCTTTGTAATAATATTCCTTCTTATCTTTGTAATAATATTCTTCTTTCTTTGTAATAATATTCTTCTTGTCTTTGTAATAATTTCCTTTTCTTTGTAATAATATTCCTTCTTATCTTTGCAATAATTGTCCTTCTTTTCTTTGTAATAATATTCCTTATCTTTGCAATAATTGTCCTTTTCTTTGTAATAATATTCCTCCTTATCTTTGCAATAATTGTCCTTCTTTATTTGTAATAATTTCCTTCTTGTCTTTGCAATAATGTGTCCTTCTTTTCTTTGTAATAATATTCTTCTTTCTTTGTAATAATTTTCCTAATTGTCTTTGTAATAATATTCCTTCTTTTTTGTAATAATATTCCTTCTTGTATTTGTAATAATATTCATTCTTGTATTTGTAATAATATTCCTTCTCGTTTTTGTAATAATATTCCTTCTTATTTATTTGTAATAATATTCCTTCTTGTATTTGTAATAAAGTTCACCAATTTAGGTAGCAATTTTGATTGCACATGAAATGTTAAAAAGAAATTATGATACGAATTGGCAAAGCAACATCAGCTTTTAAAAGTCTAAATAAAATATGGAACTGCAAATTATATAGTATTAAAACTAAATTCCGAATTTTCAATTCAAATGTTGTATCAATCCTAACATATGCTAGCGAGAGTTGGAAAATGACTAAAGATATAGAAAGCAAGTTGAATGCATTTGAAAATAGATGTCTGCGTAAAATAATGAATATAAAATGGAATGAATTCAGGAGAAGTGATGAAATCATAGACATGTCTGGTCAACCACTAGTGATAACTGTTATAAGAAAGAGAAGATGGAGATATGTTGGACACATCTTGAGGAGAAGTTATCAACGAATATCAAAGCAAGCATTGAAGTGGGATTCAAATGGTTCAAGAAAGAGAGGTCGACATAAGGAGACCCTGAAACGAACTTTGCTGAGAGAGGCAAGAAATATTGGTCTCAGTTCCACGGATGAGATTGAGCGAGTTGCCCAGGATAGAACGGTATGGAGAAATTACTTGCAGGCCCTATTAAACGTATAACGGTACGAGAGAAATTATTATTATTTGTAATAATATTCATTCATATTTACGTGATTATATTCTTTTTGTTTGTTATGTATGGGATCAAAGCCTCTCAAGCCAAGACACACCCTTTCAACCTAAGGCGAGCCTTTTTGGTTATATCAGAGCGCGTAGGCCAACAAACATGAAAAATAAGAATGTACTCCTTAGGGAGAATCTATTATTTGTATTTCTCAGCCCTTCATGTTTTTTTGTATGCCAAAGATTCTTCTTTTTAGTTCTTTTTGTTCAGTTTTACAGATTTAGTTTCTTCTTTAGTTCTTTTCTGTTCAGGCCGTTACGAGGACTTCTTCTCTTTAGTTCTTTTCAATGTTTGCCTACATTGAGGATTTTTAAATTCTGAGCCTTCGTTCATGAATCTCTTTAGTTCTTTCTGTTAGCTTACGAGACTCTCTTAGTTCTTTTTGCGTCGAGGACCTTTTTTGTCTCTTTACGAGGTTCTCTTTCTTTAGAATAAGAAGGATTTCAAACGAGCCCTTGTGTCATAAATGTGTCTTTCGTCGCCTCTATTATCTCTGAGGGTCATCTATTGGTGACGGCCTTTGCTTTGTATCCATTGTATCGAGCAATAATCTGCTTATGTAGCCGAACCATTTAATTTGTTGTTTCTTGATGAAGTTTAGCACTGATGTTGTACCCACTTTTTTCCTGATGTCTTCATTTCTCAATCGGTCTCTTCTTGTTACCCCCAGCATTCTGCGTAAACACTTCATCTCTGTCGTGACTAGTTTTCTTGTTACCCTCAGCATTCTGCGTAAACACTTCATCTCTGTCGTGACTAGTTTTCTTGTTTCCTCCAGCATTCTGCGTAGATACTTCATCTCTGTCGTGACTAGTTTTCTTGTTTCCTCCAGCATTCTGCGTAGATACTTCATCTCTGTTGTGACTAGTTTTCTTGTTTCCTCCAGCATTCTGCGTAGATACTTCATCTCTGTCGTGACTAGTTTTCTTGTTTCCTCCAGCATTCTGCGTAGATACTTCATCTCTGTTGTGACTAGTTTTCTTGTTTCCTCCAGCATTCTGCGTAGATACTTCATCTCTGTCGTGACTAGTTTTCTTGTTTCCTCCAGCATTCTGCGTAGATACTTCATCTCTGTCGTGACTAGTTTTCTTGTTTCCTCCAGCATTCTGCGTAGATACTTCATCTCTGTCGTGACTAGTTTTCTTGTTTCCTCCAGCATTCTGCGTAGATACTTCATCTCTGTCGTGACTAGTTTTCTTGTTTCCTCCAGCATTCGCGAGATACTATCTCTGTCGTGACTAGTTTTCTTGTTCTCAGCATTCTGCGTAGATACTTCATCTCTGTTGTGACTAGTTTCTTGTTTCCTCCAGCATTCTGCTGATATTCATCTCTGTTGTGACTAGTTTTCTTGTTTCCTCCAGCATTCTGCGTAGATACTTCATCTCTGTCGTGACTAGTTTTCTTGTTTCCTCCAGCATTCTGCGTAGATACTTCATCTCTGTTGTGACTAGTTTTCTTGTTTCCTCCAGCATTCTGCGTAGATACTTCATCTCTGTTGTGACTAGTTTTCTTGTTTCCTCCAGCATTCTGCGTAGATACTTCATCTCTGTCGTGACTAGTTTTCTTGTTTCCTCCAGCATTCTGCGTAGATACTTCATCTCTGTTGTGACTAGTTTTCTTCTATCATTTGACGTCAGCATATAGGTTTGGCACTGATAGCATAATGTGGGAAGAAAGAGCGCGTTGAACAGATAGCACGCTGCAATTCAAAATGATAAAATAACAGAGCAGTTCACATATTTGAGAAGCTATTTTGACGGCACGGGTGATCAAAAAGAAATTATGTTATGAATTGTCAAAGTGACATCAACTTTTAAAAATCTAAATAAAATATGGAACTGCAAGTTATATAGTATTAAAACTAAATTACGAATTCTCAATTCATATGTTATATCAGTCCTAACATATACCAGCGAGAGTTGGAAAATGACTAAAGATATAGAAAGCAAGTTGAATACATTTGAAAACAGATGTCTGTGAAAAATAATGAATATAAAATGAAATGAATTCAGGAGAAGTGATGAAATCAGAGACATGTCTGGTCAACCACTAGTTCTTCTTCTTCTTCAAAAGCTTCATATCGACAACTTGTTAAACCACTCTTTGTGATTTATATATGATCTGAGTCTAATAGCGATTGTACGTTGTGCCAGTTATGTACCTACAAGTAGGCCAGCACGTCCGATTTATGCGATGCTTTTATTTACTATTGTTGCTTCCCTAGACTTCAATCATCTCCTAGACGTTTTATAGGTCTCAGTGTTACTATTCTTTACTCCCCTTGCGAGCCCCGGTAATACACGGACAGAACCACAAGTAACGACTGTTATAAGAAAGAGAAGATGAAGATATGTTGAGCAAACTGTGAGAATAAATGGTTAAAGAATCAAGACATAATGTACTCCCTAGAGCAGCGGTTTCCAAACTTTGCATTACCTCGGACACCGTTTTAAATATATTTTACTACCGCAAACCCCCAAAAGTTTCTATATATGACAATGGACATGAATGAATTATGTGTGTGTGGGTGTTTCAACGTAAACAATGTTCTCAGACTGCGAGAAACTTCAAATGATCTTTCATTTTGTCATGTCAGACATTTAGACTCCGGTCTGATCCGGCCCCCTTGATTTCACAGCGAAACTAGTTTACTACTTTTTTAATCTTTCTTCTTTCTTTTGTCCTTCTCTGCTTTTTTGCCGCTAGGCGTAGCAGGTTTAACTGATGATCGGTTTCGGAGATAATGCTCGCTCGGTCGCTTGATATGGTGTGGTATTGTGGAGTTTTAAGATGTACTTTTTTAATACATGTTTTT
Source organism: Arion vulgaris (assembly GCA_020796225.1). Lineage (NCBI taxonomy): Eukaryota > Metazoa > Mollusca > Gastropoda > Stylommatophora > Arionidae > Arion > Arion vulgaris. Next base: position 64,378,578 of record CM036759.1, read on the forward strand.
AATATTTATTTTTCTGTTTGAAATATCAGAGATCATAATATTTCTTCAAGTACCCATTGTGAGTACCTCACGGGTCCCTGAGGGCCCGCGGAACCCAGTTTGGGAAACGCAACTCTAGGCAACTCTGAAACAAACTTTGCTGACAGAGACAAAAAGTATCGGAATCGATTCCATAGAGGAGGCAGACACGACCTCACATCCCTACTTTGACATTCTCTCACACATCCTTATCCCTCACACCCAGACACTTCGCCTGAAATTAATCTTAAACAACAGCCCGCGACTATGACCTGCTGCTCTACAAAGTCACAGAAAGGGCAGGACAATTTGACTTCTGTATTAACATTCCAGATAATTGAATGAGAATAGCATAAGCCAGTAATTGTTTTTTCTCCTCTGTGTCATTGTTGTACATTGTATAACAGCAGACAACAGACAGAAATACAACAAAATATCATTGTCTGTTGATAATTAACAATTAGATGGATTGGGTTTTTGTTTCATTTTATAAAGTTGATGGATTGGGGAGAATTAAAGTGGGGAAAGGGGATATAGAAGGAAAATATTGAAGATGGAGCATAGAGGGATTTTGTGTTTATAAGTGGGGATAGTGTTGGGGGGTTTGTGGTGTTTACGGGATTGTAGTGTTTGAGGGATTGTAGTGTTTGAGGGATTGTGGTGTATGAGGGATTGTAGTAATTGAAGGATTGTAGTGTTTGAGGGATTGATGGGTTGAGTGATTTGGAGATTGTAGTGATTGGAATTGGTGATTGGAGGATTGTGATGTTTGGGGATTGTGGAGATTGGGGAATGTAATGTTTGGGATTATAGTGTTTATAAGATTGTTTTTGGGGGATTGAGGTTATAGTGTTTGGGAGATTGTAGGATTGAGGGATTATAGTGTTTGGGAGATTGTAGTGGTTGGGGAATTGTATAGTGTATTGAGGATTGTGGAGATTGTGGATTATAGTGTTGGGAGATTGAGGAGTTTGGGATTATAGTGTTTGAGATTGTAGGATTGAGGGTTATAGTGTTTGGGAGATTGTAGGGATTGAGGATTATAGTGTTTGGGAGATTGTTGTGTTGGGGAATTGTAGTGTATCAGTGTAGATCTCACACTATCTATAAACTTAATTTAAGTGTAGATGAGATCGAGTTCCTAGTCCTATCGGAGACGGACGATAAAACATAGTCCTGTTCAAGTTGAACGTAAAAGAACCACTGGCAGTTCAAAATGGAGAACAGCAGTCTCAGAAACCGTTGTCGGGCAAATTCATTGAAAATGGAAACAGCAGTCTCAGAAACCGCTGTCGGGCAACATTCATTCGAAAATTTGTTAAAGAAATCCTACTAAATTTTTCACCATCTTCAAATTACATGGAAGACCCTCGCTACAAAGCTCGTACACTGTCGCTGAGATCTTCGTGTGTAATAAAGAGATCGGAGCACATATAGCTACTCATGGAAGTGCAATCATGATGGTCGTATCACTCAATCAATCCTTACTTTTAAATATTCCAAAAGAAAAGACAAAAAGCAATCACGCTGAAAAAAACCGATAATTTAATAAGGTTGAAATAAGAGTTTCACCAGAATAGATCTTTAATAAGAGTTTCACCAGAATAGATCTTTAATAAGAGTTTCACCAGAATAGATCTTTAATAAGAGTTTCACCAGAATAGATCTTTAATAAGAGTTTCACCAGAATAGATCTTTAATAAGAGTTTCACCAGAATAGATCTTTAATAAGAGTTTCACCAGAATAGATCTTTAATTTCTCGACTTCTTCCTTATTTGTTCTTATAATACCTTTTGTTATAACTGGATCCGGTCCGGAGAACGGAACACGTTGTGTTGCAGTTTTCAGCGTTAGCTGTGGTATCTGCACCTTTTGGGACTACACACCCGACGTTTTCTTCTTTGCGATCGCTATTTTGATGATTATACCGTTAAAAGCGTTCTTAATGATATAGTTGACTGTTGTCTGGAGCTCATCTCTGGTGCCATGTAGTTTTAAATGTTGTGTTGTGTTGTAGGGCCAGTATTCATTTCTAGGGAGGCATACAAGGGACAGTCTTGCGTTCTTATGATGAAGTCAACTGTTGTCTGGAGCTTATCTCTGGTGCCAGATAGTTTTGAATGTAATGTTGTAGGGCCAGTATTTATTTCTAGGGAAGGCATACATGGACAGTCTTGCAGGACATGTTCTGTGGATTCTTCTTCTTCTCTCGTACGCCCACTGTTAATTCAGGCGGAAAGTCATGACGCCTGGTATTGTGCTTCTGACTGATTTTTGCGTGGGCCTATATTACCTTTTACAGGCATCCCTCAACAATGTGGACAGCCTCGCCGATTTCAGAGGTACTTGAAGATTAGATCCTTCAATGGAGATCGTTGCAGGAGACCTTGCCCCTTTCTCTCGAGAGTTAGTTAGCGAAGGCAGAACGGATGACTTCTCTATCGGCTTTCCTGCCTTTAATGAGACCGTTCGGTACGCATCGTAAGATAAACACTCTTTAATGATCTTTTTGTGCCGTAAATTTGGGCTTGGATCTATGCCAAAGAGCATTAGCTTACTTTGCGCTGACTGGGTGAGGTCACTCCGGTAAAGACCCGAGCGATCTCGACCCTTCTAGGGCTAGTCACAGGAACAGTCACCTTTCTTGGATTCATTGCTCTTTTACGATCATTTTTCGCCGTATATTTGAGCGTTTTGATCTTCGCCAAAAGTATTCTACAATATGCGCTCTTTCTGACTATATGAGATCTTTCCGGATTAGGAACATTCTCAGTCATTGGAGACGCATGTGCTTTGTCAAACAAACGATCATATGTTGGGGGTATGCTTAGGATTTATGTGATCTGAGCCATGGTGTTTGGACGTCATCTGTGTAGGATGATCTGCGTCCGAAAAGTATTGCCCTTAGCCAATGTTTGGGTTTGTACCAGTCAAGCCTTTGCATTATCGGCCTTACTTTTCTATCCACGGTGATTTGTTACTGAGTAGGAGTATGCTCATCTGTTTCGGGGCGCGTGTCGGCACTTGGCAATTTGCAAGGATTTACTCTGCATTTTCCTGCCCCGGGAAACATTGGACTGGGCTGCGCACTGATATTTTGAGGGTCGTTTCAATTGGCGCTAGCAACGCAACTGAAATTTTGCGCTCGCCATCAACCCCACTCAGTTCTCCGGGGATGTAGTTGTAAATGCAACAGTACCTTGCCCAAATTGTTCAGGGAGGGCAGTACCTTTAGGTATCATCCACCTCGAGTTCTTCCGGAGATGTTAGTTGTTAATGCAACATTACTTTGCCCTGGTTGTCCCAGGATGGAGTTTCGTTAGGCACTAAAACGCAACTTTAAAATTTGCGCTTGCCAACCTTACCCAGCAAATGTATCTACGCTACGCCTTTGATACGGAGTTTACCGCAATCTTTCGTGTGTCGACACGATACGTTACAGCGTTTTCAGAGACACTTGCCGAGACTTTTGATTCGTTATGCTCGTTTTATTGATTTTGCCCACAGCTGACAATTTGCTTGCGACCCTTTACTCCGGGGAAGTTGGGATTTCTTCACAGACGACTACTGTTTCTTACGTTTTTGTTGTTTCTCATCGTGCACACCTTCGCAGTGCCTCTAGCTTGTCCGGACACAGAGCTCAACTCAGACCCCTCCTGAGAGATCCGAATTTTGTCCTTATGGACCCACTGCAACTCGTCTCGGGCCCACGTTTTCTCCACGCGGGCCACGTCACTCCTTGGATGCATCCCTCATCCATTCATGTTTATCCGTTCATTTTTTTGCTTGGCCGGGAGAGACGTGCATTAATAGCCACTCTGTGATTTCGCTCGTCTGCGTTGCAGCGGATCTCTTCACTGCAGTAGTAATCCAGAGTAGCCCTCCTCGATCCCTGCCGCTTATCCAGACCGAAACCACCGTCTGTTTCCAGGGTCACCACGAGGGGGTGGGACAGGTCTTGATTAGTACCAGCTCACTAATCCTGGCGGGGCGTTGCCCCATGCGCATATGACCCCGTTCAGTGGTTTGATCAGCAATGTCACATCGACACAGAGAGGATGGGACAATCGTATCCTGTGTAGGTGTTTGTTCAGTCTGTTATGACCTATCCTGAGTCGAAGATAACCCTAGTTTGTCCTTGTCTGTCAAGTGTGTGGTAGTCATCGTTGGATAGTTTATGTTCTTTTCTAATGTCCACGATAGCTTTTTTTTGTTTAAAGTATGTGATTTTATTTTCTACTTGTTCACATTCTGTTCCCTTTTTTGGAAAGTTTGTCTGCGTTCTCGTTACCTGGCACTCCACAATGTGATGGTACCACATATCCGACTTCATCATAGCCGTTTTTGGGCACCGAACTATCTTCTCCCAAATCGATCTCCACAAACTTAGCCAGACTTCTTTGTAGTCGTCTGTTTTCGGGGCCGCCACGGGAAGACGGCGTGGAGCCTTGATCAGATTTGTTCATACGCTGAGGCTGCCGCTGATCTTTAATTTAAAATCCAATTTTGTTATTGAATGAGCATACACATAATCTTATTTTTTATCTGAACTTTGTCAATAAAAAACAACTTTAAATGACTTTACTGTCTTGCTACCGTTTTTAGGGCAGTGGGCGTCTTTCCAAATGGGTTAGAGAAGACATTGCTTCCATGTGGGAGACCCGTGTTCAGTCCACGGTAAGGCCAAGGATCTTTTCTGTTATGGGCATAACAGAAAAATCCTAACCTGAACAACTTCACGACGACTGCACTAGCCATGCGGCCATTAAATTCCTCAGGCTCACGTCCCACCTGTCCTACACCGCCCTAAAAGCAGTACTACAGCCTAGTAATGACAAGAGAGAGCGTGCGAGAGAGTAAGACACGAGGGAGGACATGATCCTAAGCAATTAAATGGCTAGTGCAGTCGTCGCGAAACTGTTCCGGTTATTATTTGTTTTAATGCTCCGGACAGAAAACCAAACTCATTGACCTTCCCAGGGGTTGAACTCGCTTCTCCTGAACAGAAGCCCCAGCTCTAATCTACTCGGCCACACCCTCACTGTGTAAATATATAATTTAAATTCATGCTGCACTTTTTCTTTTCTTCTTCTTCGAACGCTCCATATTATCACACTTGTTCAACCACTCTGTGTGATTTCTATGTGATCTGAGCCTAAGAGCGATTGTACATTGTGACAGGTATGCGCCTACAAGTAGGCAAGCACATCCGATTTCTGCGATGCTTTTTATTTACTAGGTAGCTTCCTAGGTCCTACGTCAGTTGCTCTTACGACATGCATTATATATCGCAGTGGTACTATTCTTTGCTTCCCTTGCGGCCTCGGTACCACACGGATGGGTCCGGGTTCGTTTCCACAGTTGGTGGGACATTTTTTTCAGATCGCAACGGCTCTCCTGTTGACCCAGATTCAATTGAGTACCCAAGTGTACCTGGTTCAATCTCCACGGCGGGCAGTTTAGAAGAAAATTTGTTCCTGTTGATTTTTACGAACGGTAAAAATATACACTATCGTTCACAAAGCAATGGCAAACTACTTAACGTATAAGTAGTGCCTAGAAAAAACAACGACTCGTTTGGTGTGGTTGATGAGGACGTCCTGTGAAGGATATGCTAGGATTTTCATTCACAAAAACAAAACCACTGAGGAGGAGTAAAGACGACCAGCGTGTTGTTGTTGTTGACCACGTTACACATTGTGTGTCTCCGGTCAATGAAACATTGAAGTTCTATCACCTAAATTAATTGCAAATACTTCAAATGTGTTTATCTTGCCGTGCTACTTGATGTTCATAATCTTGCGGAGACATTGATTGTGAAAGATATTATTGTCTGTTTACAAATGTATGCCCTCATTCCAGTTCAATTTGATTGAAAAGTATCTGTTACGTTCAGTGGCGGCTCGTCATTAAGGGCCAGTAGGGCGGGGACCCACCAAAAATAATGTTTAACTTGTATTTATTAGTTAATAAATTAAAATATAACCTAACCCAAAACCATGATTTTTCCCGAAAATTTGAGCTCGGAAAATTTAGTGCCGCCACTGTTATGCCCCAGGAGGGCCACTGTAGCCGCCACTGGTTATGTTGATATGAAATTTTACATAACGTCTGATATTTACGACGACCAAAGAAATACGTCATTGACATGTCGAAATACGTCATTGAAATGACGGAAATGTTACTTAGATTTTGCATATCGGCGAATTTCTCTGATGTTTTGTGTAAACTGTAACAAAACTATTAAGGGACTAATTTGACAGTAATACACTTCATATCGTCAACAGCATCTTCATACCCACTCTCGCCCGAGTGGTTACCGGGCCCAAATTTGGGGTGTAAATAATAGAACCACTGTTACCTGCCACGCATGTCGTAAGAGGTGACTAAGGAGGTTTGGCTGAAATCGGATGCACGTGTCCTAAATGTGTAGAAGTCAACCTGCTGTCTTGCAGGACGGCTGGGGACAGCCAAAAGCGAACGGAGAGCGAACCCAGTAAACACTGGCTGAATCCGGACACATCGTCGAAGGATAAGCACCAGAGCTCCAAATGGCGCTGAAATGTGACGAAACCCACCCATGCTAAGGCTGCATGAATCATATTTCCACATGAATGAATTCATGTAGAAATCTGGTACATCGGTCTTTTAGGTGATCGCGAGAGAGAGAGATACCCACTCTATGTTACCAAATGCCAAACATGGATAATGAATAAGAAATATACACATAAAATAGCTACATGCGAAATGAGATGTCCCGAAAGTCACCAACAATACAAGAATCTACAGAGTAACGAATACCAGCATCAGAGAAAAGGTTGGAACAAGACCATGATTGAATTATAAAAGTAAAACAGAGAAGGAAGTGGTTTGGCCACTTAGTAAGAATGCGAACAGACCAAACTTGTCTGTGAAGCTTTCCACAATATAATATCAGGAAGGAAGGCGAGAGGTAGACCGAGGAAAAGGTGGATAGATAACGTAGTTGAATTCTGCAAGGGGATTAAGAAAACCATCACACAAGTCACCAGAGAAGCGCAAGACAAATACATAAAACCACGCACTGGTTAACAATCCGGTAACAGTGTCTGACAACACAAGTCACCAGAGAAGTTCAAGACAAATACATAAAACCACGACACTGGGTTAACAATCCGGTAACAGTGTACTGACAACACAAGTCACCAGAGAAGTGCAAGACAAATACATAAAACCACGACACTGGTTAACAATCCAGGTAACAGTGTGCTGACAACACAAGTCACCAGAGAAGTTCAAGACAAATACATAAAACCACGACACTGGGTTAACAATCCGGTAACAGTGTACTGACAACACAAGTCACCAGAGAAGTGCAAGACAAATACATAAAACCACGACACTGGATTAACAATCCCGGTAACAGTGTGCTGACAAAAGAAGAAGACATTTCACATCGGTTAACGATAACATCAAAGGCGTATCCACATATCGTGTAGTAATGGGTGATATGTATATAATTAACATAGACATATACTTTGCACAGACATGTGAAAAAAAATGATAAAATAAAAAGTGACTGTAGTATGACAGTCCCATTCTATAATATAGAAAGAATCAGCCAACGTTTCTGGTAAATGGTGAGATATTACAAATAATGGACATTACAAGAACTACCAATGCTACTCCGATACAGTGAATGTAAAGCAAAAGGCCACCTTCGCAGAAGGGGAACCTTAGAGATAACAGGGGCGATGAAAGACACTGTCTAATAAGCGCACACAAAAGCCCGTTCTAGAAATCTCTTATCCTAACGCTGTGAGGCAAAACAGGATTGTAGAAAAGAAAGACAAAAAGAAGCAAGAACTCACTCACAACCAGTGTAGTATAAACTTGAACCAGTCTAGTATAAACTTGAACCAGTCTAGTATAAACTTATCTATGAACCAATCCGTTCAAATGTGACACTTGCTTCTAAACGGTAAAAAAGCACCGTGCGTACGAGAATATATTTTGTTGAAAGCGAAAGTTTGCGCATGAAGCAGTGAACGCTTTAAAAACATGTCCTGGTACACGGACAAGATTTTTCTATAACCCTTATAAATAAACATGGAAATTAGATGTACAATTAGACATACAAATTTGTAAGGTCTTTCATATTTCAAGTCTGTATGCAAAATTTCATCATCTTAGTTGAACTGGTTGCAAAGTTATAGATATTTCAACAGGGGTAAACATTTGTAAATGGACTGTAAGACTTCCCTCATACCTTGAGTAGGCTGTCCATGTTTCTGAGCTATATAGTAACCCTGTACAATGTAGTTTATATAGCTCAACACTGTGCACATATGTACACGAAATCATGTTGTCTCCATTGGCGTCACATAATTGTTTTCATGAGAGGAAGGGGTGTCAAAATGATTTTTAAATTTTATTTTTAATTGGGTAGCGGGATAGAGGCGAATCTCTAGCAAATGAGATGTAAGGTGCCTCCTTCCCTCATGTAGTCTACAGCAAATGAGATGTAAGGTGCCTCCTTCCTCATGTAGTCTACGGACACATTTCGCCAAGGTAGAGTACCCGTTTCAAATGAGATGTAAGGTGCCTCCTTCCCTCATGTAGTCTACGGGATACATTTCGCCAAGGTAGAGTACCCGTTTCAAATGAGATGTAAGGTGCCTCCTTCCCTCATGTAGTCTACGGATACATTCTGCAAGGTAAGTACCCGTTTCAAATGAGATGTAAGTGCTCCTTCCTCATGTAGTCTACATGGACACATTTCTGAAGGTGGAGTACCGTTTCAAATGAGATTAAGTGCCTCCTTCCTCATGTAGTCTACGGGACAATTTCGCCAAGTGGAGTACCGTTTCAAATGAGATGTAAGGTGCCTCCTTCCCTCATGTAGTCTACGGGATACATTTCGCCAAGGTGGAGTACCCGTTTATCGCCATCTCCCCCTCTTTCCGGTAGCGTAACGCAAAGCCATGGGAGCAGGTGGTGAATGAGTGCCCAAGCAGCCGACAGAGTGGCAATGGTATTGGTTTCAACACTCATGGCGGTAGGCAGAGAATCTCTGTAATAGAGACAATGGATACGGTCATGGACCAGTATGGTCACTGCCAGAAAACCAATGGCAGACTACCTTCCAAGAAAATGTCTAGACAACCTTAACAGTAATATGAAATAAATTCGGAAGAACTGTTAATGTGACAAAGTTCTGCTCAGGACAAGCTATTTGATGATGATGACGCCGAAAAGTTACCAATAACACCAGAAAAGACAGTCACCAGCATCAGCATAAGAAAGAAAGGTGACACAGAGCCTTGTTTGAATTTCATTGAGAAAAAAATAATGAAGTGGTTTGGACACATAATAAGAATGCATCTAAACTCCACAGCATACAGAGTCTGCTACAACAGAACATCAGGAAAGACGGCGAGAGGAATTCCACGAAAAAGATGGTTAGATTGGTATAGCAGAGTCCTGTCAAAGAGCAAAAATAACAATCACCCAAGCCACCAGAACAGCGCAAGACAAAAACAGAAAACCACGACACTGGGCAACCCGGTAGCAGTATGACGACACAAAAAAAGAAGACGCGGAATTAGAAGAACCAGATTCACATCAAAAAGTCATTTTCCATAGGGTTGGCACCCCCCACCTCCCATTGCCATAACGTATGGCCACGGCCCATGCTTATTTCATATGTTAAACCTCATGATTGCCAATAAGCGAGGAAATATTCATACATACACAATTTAAAAATCCCAGACTAATCTAATTTTCAATATCCCCGGCTTACACTTGTTGAGGGCGTGGCATGTTGACTGGAGGGTCACGTCGATCCAGACAGAGAACTGAGCGGAAGCCAAACAATACAGACGCATGCTTGACCTCAGACACTGCCGCGAGTCTGACGTGTTAAGTTGCGGAAAGCATGTTGGCGGTTGGTAGGAACGCTGTGTAATGTCTAGTCTTATTTAGTAACGTTGTATTTGTTATTATTTTTGCTTTTCCAACAGAACTTACGTGTGTTTTTGTCTATTTGGCTCAATGTTTTGTACTGCTTGGTTTCCTGATCTCATAGGTTTCGTTTCCTACTAAATAGTAACAAAGTAAAAAGGATTTTCTAAGAGCCCCAGGTGAAGCACAGGAGCCAATAAATATGGTAAATAAATAGACAGTTATCATCAGGTGCCGTGCCGGATATCGTAGGCGATCATCGATATCCACAAATGTATGTCCCTTGTTTTTGCTATCATTTCACATGTTGACGCTCTTCTGTGCCATGAAGTCCCATCTCTTCTATATATTTGAGTCTGATATTTCTCGTCTATCACAGTCAAGTTTGTTTCAGGGTTTCCATAGGACGTCCTCTCGTTTTTGAAACCTGTGGCTCCAACTTAAATGTCTACCTGTGATTCTTTGATCATTTCTTTCCAGAGCGTGGTCTCCGATAACATACGGCCTGTGGGTTCAGGTAAAAATTATAGGAAATATGACCACAACTGTCGCGGGATCCTTGCATTCCAGTGTTGTTATATATAGACAAATTCATTTTAAAGACAATACAACATGCTAAATCAAGGTTATATTATGTTATAAGTTAAGTTTAAAGCGAAGGAATATCAGTATTATTAACATTTTCATCAATAAATAATTATGAACGCATATAATTGAATAAATTTGCAAAAAAACGTACAGTGTTCTATCAAATATATACAAAAATCAACCCCCCATTAAACATGAATTTTCGATTATCAGTCTGAGCTAGTCAGCTTTATTTTGCCTGGAGTCACGGCCAAACATATCCTCTCCTTCTTGTAATAGTTGTTACTAGTGGTTGACCAAACATCTCTTTGATTTCATCACTTCTTCTGAATTCGTTCGATTGTATATACATTATTTTTCGCAGCCCTTATTTTCAAATGCATTCAATTTACTTTCTATATTTTTAGTCATTTTCCAACTCTCACTGGCATATGTTAGAACTGATACAACATTGTAATTAAAAATTCGTAATTTAGTTTTAAAATTATATAACTTTATAATTTTAGAGTTTTATTTTATTTAAACTTGTTAAAACTGTTGTGTCTTTGCCCGTTGGCAACGCTAATTAAGTCCGACTAGCTCAATCGGAAAAGCGGAAATTCCTAGTTGATGTAAGCTGACTATTATATACGTTTGACGTGGCCCCCGACCACGATGTTTGATAGAACACTAAGCTTTTCTTGCATTTTTGCGCAATTCTATTGAGTCCATGATCATTTATTGATGAAAATGTTAATAATACTGATATTCCTTAGTGTTAAATTTAATTTGGGTCATTTTTTTTTTTTTCTTTCGTCCGCTTTCAAATCAGACGAAGTTTCATCTCTGAAACTGATTTTTGCGTGAAAATCCGTTTTCCAATTTCTTACAATGGCAGCAGCGTGCACATTGTAAATTACTTTACACTGGCAGCCGTGGGCTCAATGTACTCGTAATTAGTATTCCTCGCCATACAGGCAGATTTTCTCCGACTTCAGATTTACTCACGTTATCGTCCTGAGTAAGACCAGGGACTCGAACAAATGCCGGACAGTAGGTTCGAACCCGAGCTATGAGGCGTCTCACAGCTAGCAGGCCGAGCTACTATCAACTACTCTAGGCAGCCCCCAATTTGGGTCTAATATATAACCTTGCTTTCATGTGTTGTGTTGTTTTTCAAATGTGATTGAGTGATTGAGTGATTGATAGGACCATCATCATTACATTTCAGTTAGTAACCATGTGTGTTCCGATCCCATTCTTGCACATGAAGATCTCAGCGTCATTGTATGAACTCCGTAGCTCCGCCATAGGTCCCCGGTGTAATTTTGAAGATGGTGAAAATATTTTGTATTAAATTTCTTTTAATCTTTAAATTAATTTTGATGGGTAGCAGCTTTCCAGCCTGCACTTTCGATTTGGAACTGCCAAGGGTTATTTTACATGCTCAAATTGAACACGGGACCTACGTTTTATCGTCCATCTCAGCTAGGACTAGGAACTCGATCTCACCTGTACTGAGATCAGGGATCTCTGGAAGAATATCCCGATGGTTCCACGAGGGAGTGAACCGAGTACATTTGGAACGAAAGGCGAGCACCTAATCTCTACGCCACAAAGACCCCGGGGGATATCATATGAATAACTCAATGGTCACTCATCTTTCCCATTTTCCTGTATTATGTAAACATCGTCTCTAGTGTCATCTTTCAACCAAATTTTCTTTTATCTTTTTGGCGAATATTTTAGATATAGACTGCAGTAAAACTATGCAGCAATGGTGAAACACGTGAAAGCAAAGTACTGTAGTTTTACAAAATATAAAAACAATTACAATACACAGCAACGTTTCGACCAAAAGGCCTTTATCAAGCAAAGAATACAACAGAAGGAATTTTTTAACTTCTTACACATACAGAACATATAGAAGACAATAAGATGTCCATGAAACTTTCAACATTCTTCTGAGAAACCACATTTCTGTGGCTTCAAATGTTCTTACCATGTGTCTGTTCATCGTCCATGACTCACTGCCATATAAAAGTGATGTAACGATTACGCATGCTTAATTATTACATCATCTCATTAACAAACATTTACGAAGTAACGATTCCCTAAATAAAATAAATAATTGAATGACAAATGACCGATTCCTGCATCACAACATGATAATCAATCAAATAATTGCAGCTTGTTCCCACCAATTTGCACAAGGATGTATATATATTGTCTGCACTTGCAGTCTATTTTTAGAACAAGGCACACTGAACCCCCGCCACGCCATTTTGTTTTGTCATGGAAATGTGTGTTAGTTTGACGTAGGAGCGCTTTCACGAGCTGTGCTTATGTTCACCGGGGCCAATATCCGTTAGGCTCCTCTCATTGCACCGCCCACCTAGTCTTCGTACCGCCCTTTTGGTATGATTTACTTTTTCAATGCTAAACAACACACAACGACCACGTATAGTCTCTCTTAACAAGCGCTTCAGAGGTTGTTCGTATTTTTTCTCGGTTCGTTTCTGGATCTGAATAATGTCAGCGGCGGATCGAATGTCAGAGTAAATGGTTTATCAGATAAGCCTGTACTTTGCGAGCTGAGAGTGCTGTGTATGCTGCTCCCCTTTTCGTGTGGAAGATTTTCCTCATAATTTGACGTTTGCCACGCCTTCTGTGGCAACAAATGTTAACCTAATAATGCTCTTCAATCCCACTGATAGCTGTCAAAGTAGTTGGTATAGTTTTAATCAGGGCTATGTACTTATGGTATATACATATATCCTTTGTAAAAAAAACACCTCCACTTAAATGATAAATATATATATATATATATATATATATATATATATATATTATATATTATCTACTGTATATTGAATTGAATGTCCACTCTTACCGTTAAGGCTAAGCTTAGGGGTGGGAGCTTTAATTTGCGTTCCAGGACAATTGAGTCGTCTTTGTTGTGTTATGTCCGTGTTTATTTAATGTGGACTTGATGTTGTCTATCCATCTTTTTATTGGTCTTCCGCTGATCTGTACATGATCTGTTTCGAACATTATATATATATATATATATATATTAGAAATATCAGTCTTTTGCACTGATATATATATTAGATTATTATTGGTAACAGTGGCGAACTAGGGACAGTGGCGAAATTTGTTTTAAATTGTTGGTTGCCAGAAGAATATGCGGGGGCGGATAGAACAGCCATAACTACGAAACTATCACTTCAAGGTGTATCCCTATCTATATTTTGTTCTACGGTGGGCGTCTGTAGCTTAAGTGAGCTCGATCATAACCCAGGCGTACGAGATTCAAACTCCGCGACAGGCAGTTTGGAGGCAAATTCGTTTCCGCGGATTTTGTGAAATGTAAAATAGACCTCACCTTTCAGGAAGCAAGGCAAGTTACTGAACGCTTAAGTGGTGCCTAGAAAATCAATGACTCGTTTACTGTGGTTGATGGCTACAGCCTGTAAAGGTTATGTTTCGATTTTCATATATTTGTTCGCACGAGGGGTTACCGGGACCCAAATTTGGAGTGTAAAGAATAGAACCATTGTTACCTAACTCGCATGTCGTAAGAGGCGACTATGGAGATTTGAATGAAATCGGATGCACGTGTCCTAAACGTGTAGAAGTCTATGCGTTTAGGGGCCTACCAAACCAATGTGCAACGTATACACGTTCTTGTCAAAGATCAAACATATCACAGAGAGTGATTAAAATTGGTCGTAAAGAACGAACGCAAAGAAGAAGATATATTTGTTCATTTTGTTATGATTTTATTGTATCTTTGAAAAATGATTTATTAATATATTTGTGTTAATTGTCTGTACATATCCTCTCCGTGTCCCGTTTGAGACACAAGGATTCCACAAACGATTTCCATTGTTGCTGTTCTGCCGCCCATCTAACAAGTGTTTCATATCTCAGGCAACAATGTTCTTTCTTTCAACAGCTCTTCTCCGTGTTTTCTTTGGTCGTCCAAGCATTCTTTTCCCATCTTTCTTCTCAGACTTTTAGCTAAGATCAGAGTGTAACTCCCAACGCTTTGATCGAGGCAGAGGGTAAGAGCCTTAATAAACGTCGATAAACACACTAAACAAATTCTGAGCAGCTCTAGTCCGAAAGGATTTGGCATTCAGAATGTACACGTCCAATTTTTTTTTTTTAAATCAAATAAAAGGACAAAAAAAAACTACTGTTCATCAGAGAGCTGCCCTATTCAATGTCCCTACTATAATACGACATACTACCCGTGTAGTACTGGGGCCCGTAAGGGCAGCAAAGAAGAGTACCACTGAGACCTACAAGGCATGTCGTAAGAGGCGACTGATGTAGGACCTAGGTAGCTACTCTAGTAAATAAAAAGTGTGGCAGAAATCGGATGTACTTGTAGGTGCATAACTGGTACAACGTACAATCGCTCTTATGCTCAGATCACATACAACTGTAATCACACAGAGTGGTTAACAAGTGGTCGATATGGAGCGTTTGAAAAAGAAGAAAATACGACATATAGGGCCAATCCACCTCCATCTCCGTCTTTTAATGATGGTTTCAAATGATATAAAGATAATAGTTCAACGTAAATTGTAGTGACATATATTAATAATATTGCAATTTCTATTATGTTTTCATTTTTAATATCTTGTCCCAAATCCGTGGGGGACATCATAATCAGTGGCCCATTTAACATCGGACCATTTATCATCGGACAGGCTGGCAACCTGGTCAGTCTGCAACTGACGAAGTTCATGCCTTGTGTAATACTCTCGACAGGGGGCGTGCCATTTATGCGGCGAGGGCCAAGGCAAATATGGGGACATCCTTTGCAATGAAGACAGACCTTCCTATTTAGACCCTCAAATTCTACCAACTATGCACTCTTAAACAGAGAACTTAAATTCTACCAACTATGCACTCTTAAACAGAAAACTTAAATTCTACCAACTATGCACTCTTAAACAGAGAACTTAAATTCTACCAACTATGCACTCTTAAACAGAGAACTTAAATTATACCAACTATGCACTCTTAAATAGAGAACTTAAATTCTACCAAATATGCACTCTTAAACAGAAAACTTAAATTATACCAACTATGCACTCTTAAACAGAAAACTTAAATTATACCAACTATGCACTCTTAAACAAAACACTTAAATTATACCAACTATGCACTCTTAAACAAAACACTTAAATTATACCAACTATGCACTCTTAAACAAAACACTTAAATTATACCAACTATGCACTCTTAAACAAAACACTTAAATTATACCAACTATGCACTCTTAAACAAAAAACTTAAATTCTACCAACTATGCACTCTTAAACAGAGAACTTAAATTCTACCAACTATGCACTCTTAAACAGAGAACTTAAATTCTACCAACTATGCACTCTTAAACAGAGAACTTAAATTCTACCAACTATGCGCTCTTAAACAGAGAACTTAAATTCTACCAACTATGCACTCTTAAACTTAAAGATATCAAAATACAAATAAATGACCAAACGCTAAAACAGGTGAGAGAATTCAAACAGCTTGAAAGTATCTTCACATCTGATAGTAGACTGAACAGAGAGATCGAAACTAGAATCCAGCAAGCCAACAACATTACATACCAACTTACCTCGATCTTGAAACACCCAGCAATTCCAGTAGATACTAAAAAACAGATTATAAATGCAATCTTCATACGCCAAACAGGGGCAGTGACAAAAGAACAAGAAAGGAAAATTACCACCTGTGAAATGAGATGCTTGTGGAAAGTAATAATTAAGACAAGAAGAGACCATATAAGAAATGAGGAAATTAAAAGAACAGTCGGGACAACGCCTGGTATTAAATTCATTGAAAAAATAGACTCAAATGGTTTGGCCACTTGGTCAGAATGAACCCGAATACACAAGTTGCAAGAGCGTACAACCTGAAAATGGAATCATCAAAGAGGAAGGGGCAGACAAAGAAAAGATGGAGTGATGGAGTTACAGACATCTTAAAATTTCACAATACAACAGCATATCAAGCGACCGAGCGTGCACTATCTCGGAAACCGATCATCAGTTGAACCTGCTACGCCTAACGACAAGAAAACACAGAATAAAGATGTACTTTTTAAAAACAAAACCACTGCTATAGTCAGTCTATCCGTTTTGATAATTAGTTCTGCAACTAAAGAACACGGACCTACTTGATCTAGACATATATTCATAGACATAATCTCTTGATTAATTGTCATGCCAAGAATACACTCATAGTATCTGTCTGTCTATATGTCTATTTATGTCTATTTATATGTCTGTCTGTCTGTTTATCTGTCTGTTTTTCTGTCTGTTTTTCTATCTGTTTTTCTGTCTGTTTATTTGTCTGTTTATCTGTCTGTCTATTGTCTATTCCCAGGTGGAAGATGTAGTTGACTGTCCACTCTTGCCGTTAAGCGTAGGGATGGGAGCTTTAATTTGCGTTCTAGGGCTAGATGAGTCGCCCTTGTTGTGTTATATCCGTGTTTATGTAGTGTGGTCTTGATATTGTCTATCCATCTTTTCTTGGTCTTCCCTTAGCTCTAGTACCCGATCTCTTTTTATTGTATGATGTTATTGATGGTTGGTTGTATTTCATTCTCATTAAATGTCCAAACCACTACATTTGTTGTCTTTCAATGTATTTGATGCATGAAGTTATGCCCACTCTGCTTCTGATGTTCTCATTTCGTAGTCTGTCTTTCCTGGCGACCCACTGCCTTCCTCAAGCATTTCATTTCACACTTGGTGAGCTTTCTGTGGTGTGTTGCTGTAAGAGACCAAGTTTGGCACTGGTAACAAAGTGTTGATAGGAAAATACTTTTTATCATGTCTTTTCACTTCCATCTTGATCTTTGGGTGTTGTAGTAATGGTGCCAGCTGTAGGTCACTGCATTTGCTTTTAACACCTTGTCTCTATTTCTCTATCGATTTTCCGTCCTGTAGAAAAAGCTGCCTAAATATTTGAATTCAGAAACTTGCTTTACTCTGGTGTTATCTATCTGTATGTTTGCTTGGCTTGGTGTTCTGCTGATTTTCATGGTCTCGGTCTTTTGTTTGTTGATTTTCATGTTGTACTTTCTACATGCTATTAGCAATGAATTCATGTGTTGTTGTAGTTGATCTTCGTCCTCATAGATTAAACTTTGGTCGTCTGCAAAAAGTAATTCGTTGACTTGGTTATTTAATTGGTCGTATTGATCACGGAACCGATATGAAAACAAAGATTAGATAAGACTAAGAGCATGCTATTACCAGTGGCAACGTATGGGTGTGAAGCATGGACATTTAATAAAGCAGTATAACAACATATATGTTCTTTCGAATATAAGTGTTATAGAATAGTCCTCCGTATATCTTGGACACAGAAGAGAAGAAATAGATCTATCCAGAAAGAACTCAAAATCAAAGAAAACTGGCTGATGCTACAAATAAGAAAGAGAAAATTGAGATATTTTTGACATATAAAAAGACATGAAGGGCTGAAGAAGACCATCATGGAAGGAGGCATCCCGGCAAAGAGAAGAAATGGAAGACCAAGGAGAAGATGGATTCAGGATGTAACTGATGGTCTGAACATGACGGTTGCAGAGGCAGGACATCTGGCCTATGAGAGAGAGAAGTTCTGGAGGACTGTTGGGGTGGCAAAGTTCTGCTAAGGACAAGTTATTTGATGATGATGATGATGATGAGTGATCATTGTCTATGTCAATAAGGTCTTTTCCGCACTGTGCCTCTTTCACTATTCTGTCTATATATATGTTGAGAAGAGGTGAGAGCACACAACTCTGTCTTACTCCTGATTTTGTTTCGAATGAGTCTGTCATTCCGTCTGTTGTTCTTACCACGCTGTGGCTATTTGTGTATATTGCTCTGATATTGTCTAGCAGTTGTCCCTTGATCCCATATTTTTCTAGTGTTTCCCATAGAATACTTCTATCTATTCTGTCGAATGCCTTTTCTTGATCGATGAATAATAAGTGTAGCTCTTTATTATATTATATTGCTTTTTCACTTAGTTGTCTCAGAGTGAATAGAGCGTCTGTGCATCCCACTCCATTTCTAAATCCAAACTGTGAGGGGGTTATTTGTGGGTCAGCGATGTGTCTTATGCGCTGTTCTAATATTTTTGCGTATATTTTACCAGTGTGGCTTAATGGTGAAATGCCTCTGTATGTTTCGCATTCTCTTTTATTGCCTTTATTTTTCCATAATGGGACTATTACTGATTTTTGTCAGTCATCTGGAACTTTTCTTTCTGTCCAAGCGGCTGTGAATATTCTATTTAACCATTTTACACCTATTTCTTTGCATGCTTTAATTGCTTCGTTGGGTATGCTTTCTATATATCTATCTAATCTATCTAATTAGATTCGAATCTATCTATCGCCCGCCTGCCCAGCGTGTTCGTAGCGCGTTGGACTACGGGTGACAAGTCCTCTGTGAGTGCGGGTTCAATTCCGCGGACTGCAGAAAAGCCACAGGTTCCCCAGATTTACGGTATTCGATCTCACGGCACTCAGGCCAAACCCATAGGTGCTCAGTCTTTTCTAGCAGATATCGAAGGGTATGTATACTGATGGTACCTGTTCTTCTTCTTCACCTTTCAAGTCCCAATGGAGCACATGTCTTCAACAAACTTCTTCCAGCTCTTCCTCTCTCTTGCCATCCCTTCCAATTCTTTCCATGTTTTACTAATCCTTTTAATATCAGCCTCCAGCTCTGTTCTCTAGGTCTGTCTAGGCCTTCCCTACTCCTCTTTCCCTGCGGGTTCCAAAACAGTGCCTGTCTTTCAATGCTTCCAGTCGATCTTCTCAATATATGTCCTATCCATCGCTGGCGTCTCTTCTGTAGCTCTTTCTCCACTGGTATCTGCAGTGGCGACTCGTGGTCATTTTTGGTGGTGGGGCCAGACAAAAATTATTTCGGAAAAATCATGGTTTTTAGTCTAGGTTTATATTTTAGTGTTTACTATTATTTGTCTATTCCACGACGTTATTCCCCTTTACTATAATGATTTGGCGCCGCATGAGCAAATAGCAAACGGGACAACGTTGCGCCAGGGTAAGTGAGCTTGCACTGATCAAGACCCTACTCCACCTCCTCAGGGTGACCCTGGAAATATACAAAAGATCATGTCTGGCTAAGTGGGTAAGGATCGAGAGAGAGCTACTCTGGTATAGGTAACGCAGACACGCCTCTTGGATCCTAAATACTAGTGAATGCACGCTTCTTCTGCCGATGTCTAATGAAAAAGTTGCATAAATGCAAAGCAAATGTAAGAAGTAACAACGTACGAGTCGCGTGTAAGCGTATACTCTCCTCCTGAATCAATGGTCAACCATAATTGCCAGCTTCATTACAAGAAAGCCGGGCACTCTCCCTGACGCACTATAGGCAAAATGGTGAAAACTCATAATTCCTGGGGTTCAACAACAACTAAAATATATACCATATAACTAAGGTACAAAAGAGATCCCTACAACCTACCGTTGACCACAGTCCTTCACCATGAAATAGCAAACAATAAAAACAAAAAAACTTTGCTTTTCTTCACTGACAGTTAACCACGATTTTTTACTAAACCACTTATCATTGAAAGTCCTCTTTTTCTTACCATCTTGTTGCACATATACAAAGCTATTTGGCTGATGTGCACCTAGCCGTTTAATTTCAAGTTTTTCTTCTATCTTTAACGAAGGAAACGGATTTCGTAATAAATAAACCACTTGATTCCTTTTGAATTTCGAGTAAGCCACAACTTCAAAAGTAGGTCACAGCTTGTCAATCGCAAACGAGTGTGCGTTGTAGAAGTCATATGTATATTGAATTCGAAACGGACGAATATCGTTAACGATTATAATAATAGTTAGTCACATATTTCTACTAATGCATATCATTTTCTACTATTTTATATATAATTTGTGATTCAGTCGATAATTATACAAAGTACTATTTAATCAAGAGTCGTCGTTTAACTGTTAATTGGTTGATCGCGTATGAACTTAGCTTCTAGTGAATAAAATGACATAAATTGTTTTGGCAATTATTTTTATAAAGGCAGCGGTCAAAGGTCAGAGGTCGCAATGTTACATCGTCAGTAGAGACTTTTAAAACGACCCGATAAAACACAGTGCGCTGAAATATATATCAAGCGTTATAGAGAAAAGCTGAATTTGAGACCGTATATAAGTTTTTTTAATAATAATGTTTATATATTATTATGATTGTTATATTACTATGATATAATATTATATTTTAGTGTTAAATATTCAACTTTCAAAGCTAATCAGTGTCAAGTTAACAATAATAATTACGAATCAAATTTTAAAAAATAATAAGTACATGTTAATTATTTTTGGTTTGGTAGGCCTGTTCTTATTGGCCCCTAATGACCATGGGTGTATACTAATTGGAGGAAAAATATGTTGAATTTTAGATTTCAGAATGTGTGTATATTTTATCGCTATATATCAACTTTCAAAGCTAATCAGTATCCTGTTGAAAGTAATAATTATAAACAAATAATGTCTGAAATAATAAGTACACTTACGCAATATTTTTGGTGGGGCCTGGTCCCCACTGGCCCTAATGACGAGCCGCCCTGTGTATCTGCTTAGTTCTTTCTCTGAGTTCCTCGTTCATAATCTTATCATACCATCTCAGTCTCTCTATTCTACGTAAACATCCATTTATGAAAGTTGGTAGTTATCTGTTGGTTTCTTTTGTTGTCTTTCATGTTTCCGAGCCAAAGAACAGCACTGACTTCACATTTGATTGAAAGATTCTCAGCTTTGTGTTTATTTTGATGTCCTTTGACTTTCATATCTTACTTAATGCAATAAAGTTTCCCTTGCTTTTTATTCTATCTTGACATCTGTGTTTGTTCCTCCTTCTGTGTCTATGTTGCTACCAAGATATGTGTATGATTCTACATCTTGTAGAGCTGTTTGATGGTGCCTGTTGCTCGCTAGTTAAACATATTTATCATACTGCCCCCTCAAGCATCCAGTTCTGTCTATGTTGCTACCAAGGTATGTGTATGATTCTACATCTTGTAGAGCTGTTTGATGGTGCCTGTTGCTCGCTAGTTAAACATATTTATCATACTGCCCCTCAAGTATCCAGTTCTGTCTTGTTGCTACCAAGGGTATGTGTAAATTCTACACCCTTGTGACTTTTCAATTTAGTGTGCCTCATTCCAACAGATATTCTAAGACTCAAGCATCCGTCTTCTTGTTCTACAAGTTCTGTATGATTCTAATCCATACTGTTTGATGGTGCCTGTTGCTCCTGTAAACATATTTATCATACTGCCCCTCAAGCATCCAGTTCTGTCTGTCTATGTTGCTACCAAGGTATGTGTATGATTCTACATCATGTAGAGCTGTTTGATGGTGCCTGTTGCTCGCTAGTTAAACATATTTATCATACTGCCCCCTCAAGTATCCACTTCTGCTTATACAACATGTAATTCCAAACTCCTTAAATCCTTGACAAAATTCAATATCAATTTTAGTGTCCTCATCCAACAGACTATTGCCTAGAGACTCAAGAACAACCCTCTTTTGTTCCTACTGTCTCTGATATTTCTTCAATCCATCGTTTGCGTAGACAACCCTTGAAACCATTGTATCTGAATAGTAATGCGCGTTGTTGGGGACTGGTATGTGGTAATCGTGTTAAATATCAGAACCATTTGGGTTGTTATTTCGTTATATGCTCGCTCTAGCACTGGTGTTGTTGCTACCAAGTCTCTAATAGTCTCATTTTTTATATTATCTTTCCTTGTTACTTCCTACATTTTCCACCGGTTTTAATCTTTTTTTTTTTTGGTGTAATTTCCGTTTTGCTTTTTTTAATTTGCTGTAAGTGTCCAAATTTGAAATTGCAAACATTCATCAACTGGTGTCTGCGTAGAATAGAAGGACTAAGATGGTATGCTAGAGTCTCACAAATGAGGAACTTATGGAGAGAACAAGAGAAATTCCAGTGAACCAAGAGGTCCAAAAAAAATGCTGGCACTGGATATGACACACTTTGAAAAATCTGAGGGAATATAACAAGAAATGTCTTTTCCTGGAACTCACAGGGACAGCGAAAGAAAGGTTACTAGAAATACATGGAGACGAGATTTGCGCAGAGATCAACATTATAAAGAAGAGCTGGGGAGCTGCAGGAGATAGCTAGAGATAGGAAGGCTTGTCATGAGCTGGTTGAGGGCCTATGCCCCACTCCTAGTTAAAAAGGCAGAGAAAGAGAGAGAGCACAAAATTGAAATTGAAATCGTATTGTTTAAGACACTTTTTGTGTGTAAAAATCAATGTTTACAATTGAATATCTGTGTTATTATGCAAGGGAAGACTGCAGTAAAGCCGTGTACGAAAGGCGAAACACGTAAAGACGAAGTTAGGTAATGTTATTTTGCATTCTCTCTAAACCAAGTTTAAATTAAATTATACATCAGTTATCAGTTATATGAGGACTATCGTCATAGCACTCCGGACATGTCCTTAGGTGCTCCGATCTCCGTCTCAGCAAATCCAGCAGCGTCCAGCGACCCAACACGCCAGTTCGATGTTGATTAAAACTGATTCAGTACCAGGTTTTTTTCACCTCTGGACGGAATTATTTTTTAGCTTCAAAAATATTGCACACATACTTTAGTTAAATTAAAATATTGTTTCTAAATATGATTTAAAGTTGAACTTATTATATATCAAATTAAAGATAAATGATTGTACTTTCATAAAATATTTATTGTATGCGAAAATATAATGTTGTGTTGACTGTGCATGACAAATATTAGCATGTAATAAAAAATTAATTGAAATTGTGAGAACAAAAATCCAACTTACCAAGGGCCTTGAGGAACAATATGGTGAATAAGTCAGTGTAACTGCTCTCTTTATATAAGTAATCCATTTATGAATACACAAAAATTAAGAAAATATTGACGGAATATATGGTTTACTAACTGTTCGCAAATTAACAACACGACCATCTGGAACTTGACTGGGGCAACGCCCCTCTCGCAGCTGGTTGGGAAACACTACTAGTATTATTTAAATTATTAATAATCGACGTATTTAAATCACAAACTTCTGTGTCATCAGAATCAGAAGCTTCACTATCTTCACTATCAGTATCTACATCTTCATGCAACCAATCTCGCGCTTCTGCATCTGTAAAACGTGCAGAACGAGCTGATAACAAACCATTTCTAGACTCTGAATTGTTAGACATTATTTTTTAATCACAGGGTAACTTGAAAACGAAAATTAAACTTGGTTTCACTTCTGATTCTAGTCAAAACCACGATGTTGTGATTTGGTTATCGTTAGTACTTCCTTTCTACTTAGTTTCCGGTTGATATAAAACTACAATCGGAGTGAAAATTAATAAAAACTCAACACAATAGTAGCCGTCTTTTAAACGACGCTTGGGCCACGCAGATAAGAAATATGTGCACTACAGTGTTCCACGGGTGTCAATCTCTTTGCATATTTAGTATGTCGTTCTTTTCGGACTGCACCAATATTAACACCCATCTCTTTCAATCTGGTCAGCGAGTGGGATTCACAGCCCTGAAACTCCTCTGTTCGGAAAGACTCTCTCAATGCGTGAAGAATGTCACTTCGATCCATGGCAGCTCCTTCTGATATTGTAGCCAAGCCAGCCAATCTATCAGCTCGTTCATTACCCCTAACTCCTACGTGCCCAGGGACAAAAATGAAGGTGATTTCACTGATCACTGTCTGTACCAGTACCTTCACCCAGTTCCGTCTCACGATACCTGATTCGACTTTACGAATCATGCTCATGGAGTCACTGAGTATGAAAACACGAGAGTAGTTGTGAGATGCCAACTGGTTCACCGCCTCCGTAACCGCCCGAACCTCCATTGTCAAGCTACTTGTGGTTGTTGCGTAGGCCCCACTGGGCTTTCTTATTATTTTTCCTCCTGAGTGTGTTGAAAAGCCCACGCACAGCGTTGTTGACGAATGACTGAACCATTGGTGTAAATAACCACATCTGTATCATTGATGATGTCATTCAAGAGGGCCTCCACCTCCACGTTTAGCAGTGATAGATTATTTTGTTCGCAGTTTTTCTTAATAGATGTAATAACGGTGAAACAGTCTGAAATTGAGGTGGCACAGCAATCCATTCCTCTCCTGTTTCAATTCCTGGTTTAAATTATACATATTTTATCCAATACAACATTCTTAAGGTCACTTCCTGTGTTTTATAAATATCCGGCTGGCAATATGTAAACACAAAGCAGTTAATTACCTTACTCTGTGTTTGCGTATTTCACATGTGGCGCATATTTTTACTACATTCTTCCCTTGTACAGTTAACGAAGGGACATTTGTCATACGTGTTTGCCACATACTAGAACCAAATGATTTGCAATGGAAATCAATTAGAATTGTGTCGTCGGGTGTCAGTAAAGTGTATTCTGCGCAGAGTCTGAAATATCCTAAGGCCGCTATTGCTCTAAAATTTACACTAATCTTCGGGGCACATGAGCGTTGTTAGTAATGAGAAAGGGGGGACTGCCTAGAGTAGTTGATAGTAGATCGGCCTGCTAGCTGTGAGGCGCCTCATAGCTCGGGTTCGAACCTACTGTCCGGCATTTGTTCGAGTCCCTGGTCTTACTCAGGACGATAACGTGAGTACCTCTGAAGTCGGAGAAAATCTGCCTGTATGGCGAGGGAATACTAATTACGAGTACATTGAGCACACGGCTGCCAGTGTAAAGTAATTTACAATGTGCACGCTGCTGCCATTGTAAGAAATTGGAAAAACGAATTTTCACGCAAAAATCAGTTTCGAGATGAAACTTCGTCTGAGTTGAAAGCGGACGAAAGAAAAAAAAAAAAAAAAGTAATGAGAAAGCAGACATGATGGCTGGCCAATGCCAGCAAATGGATAGAACTGACATTCTGAACGCCTCATAGAGTGTGGCCGCAAAGAAGATATTCACTAAAACCAATTCATGTCAACTGCTAGATTGCAAAAGCTTTTCTTCTTCTTTGCGATCGCTATTTTGATGATTATACCGTTAGACGCGTTCTTATGATGTAGTTGATTGTTGTCTGGAGCTCATCTCTGGTGCCATGTAGTTTTGATGATTATACCGTTAGACGCGTTCTTATGATGAAGTTGATTGTTGTCTGGAGCTCATCTCTGGTGCCATGTAGTTTTGATGATTATACCGTTAGACGCGTTCTTATGATGTAGTTGATTGTTGTCTGGAGCTCATCTCTGGTGCCATGTAGTTTTATGATTATCTTTTTAGGCGCTTCTTCTAGATGAAGTCTGATTGTTCTGTGTGAGCTCCACTGGGCCAAAGGGAGGTTTTGATGATTTTGTTCAGTCGTTATGTCTATCCTGAGTGAAGATGATTGTCTGCCCTTTCTGGAGCTATGTGTGTAGACCATTATTTTGATGATTATACCGTCAGACGCGTTCTTATGATGTAGTTGATTGTTGTCTGGAGCTCATCTCTGGTGCCATGTAGTTTTGATGATTATACAGTTAGACGCGTTCTTATGATGTAGTTGATTGTTGTCTGGGGCTCATCTCTGGTGCCATGTAGTTTTGATGATTATACCGTCAGACGCGTTCTTATGATGTAGTTGATTGTTGTCTGGAGCTCATCTCTGGTGCCATGTAGTTTTAAATGTAGTGTTGTGTTGTAGGGCCAGCATTCCTTTCTAGGAGGACATACAGGGCACAGTCTTGCAGGACTTGTTCTGTGGTTTGATCAGCGGTGCCACAGGGGCACAGAGGGGACGGGGACAATCGTAGCCTGTGTAGGTGTTTGTTCAGTCTGTTATGTCATATCCTGAGTCAGAAGATGATAGTCTGTCCTTCTCTGTCAAGCTATGGTGATGTACACAGACCCCACTTACTACTTTAGAAATATTCAAGTAGATGTCTGAATACATTGAAAGAGGACGATTAATTAAACCATCATCATTCCCGTCGGTAAGTATCCATAAGGAATGAGATGGTATGATACGATTACGAACGACGAACTCAAAATAAAGAATTAAGCAGTTACCAATGGAGAAAGAGCTACGGAATAGGCGCTGGCGATGGATAGGACACACATTGAGAAGACCGACCGGAAGCATTGCAAGACAGGCACCTGTTTTGGAACCTGCAGGGAAAGAGGAGTAAGGGAAGGCTTAGACATAACTGGAGAAGAGAGCTGGGGGCTGATATTAAAACGATAGGTAAAACATGATTTGGAGGAATTGGAAGGAATGGCAGGAGAGAGGAAGAGCTGGAAGAAGTTTTTGAAGACCTGTGCTCCGTTGGGAGGTGATGTGAAGGATGTGTGCTCAGATCTCTTTCTGGGGTCAAAGACGCATAGGGACAACGCCGCGCCAGGATTAGTGAGCCGGCACTAATCAAAATCCTTCACGTGGTGACCCTGATAACAGACGTTGGTTCCTGTCTGGCTAATCAGGTAGGGATCGAGGGAGAGCTACTCTGGCGTAGGTAGCGCTACAGACGTAGTCACATTGGATGAGATCCGCTCGCAACACAGACGAGCGGAATCCCAGAGTGACTATAAATACACGTCTCTCCCGGCCGATTGGGAAAAGCTGAACGGATAAACAAAAAGGGATGAGAGGTGCATCCAGAGAGGAGACGCTGGACGAAACTCGGGCCCGGAGATGGGAACCGCCACCTGAGTTGCATGTGGGCCGAACTGAGTTGCATGTGGGCCCACATGGAGAAACTCTGAGCCCTGAGGCGGTGGCCCGAAGCAATAAACATATAGGATGAGGGGTGCATCCAGAGAAGAGACGTGGGTCCACATGGGACGAAACACGGAGCCCGTAGGCGTGGGCCCCGAGTTGAGTTGCACGTGGGCCCACATTGATGAAACTCGAAGCCACGAGGTGGGAGCCCCAGTTGAGCTCCATGTCCAGACAGCCTAGAGGCATGATGAATGTGAGCACGTGGGAACTGATAGACACGGTGGACAGGTACCAAAGAAAGCGTAGGGATGAGCGGCCACCCACATGTGCAGAAAAACTGTAAAGCCCAGCAGAGGCTTGAATCCAGTGCGCGTTTCCGCTCGCAGGGAACTACTACTGCCTTATAGTTAGATTGGGGACAATCAAAGTCTAGCGGAGCACACCGTACACAAAACTGGACGAAAGGAAAACCAAATAGTCCACAAAAAGACCGGCAACCTGGGCAGATGACGCTCAACAGCTCGGAATGGTAGGTCATCTAAGGATCGCTACCCTAAAAGAAAATAGCAACCTGCTGCGGTGCAGGTTGGCTGGGGACAGTCAAAGGCTGACGGAGAGCGAACCCAGTAAACGCTGGTTGAAATCGGACACGTCGCCGAAGGACAAGCACTAGAGCTCCAAATGGTACTGAAGATGTGACGTAAAACAAACGTTTTTGGCAAAGGCTATTTATATATCACAATAAGAATGATACAAATGGCCGAATAAGAACGATCGAGAGAGAGAGATCTTTCTTACACATGAGGATCTCAGCAACAGTGTACGAACTTCTTCAAACTGGCGATAAAATAGAGGATGAAAGCTTATTTAACTATTTTAAATAAGTTGTAACTAGTTTTTACCAGACTTCGACTTTCCAGCCTACTCTTGTAGATTTTTCGCAGCCAATTGTTATTTTTTGTACTCAGCTTGAACACTTTAGCAATACGTCATCGCTCGTCTCCGACAGGACTAGAAATTCGACCTCATCTACCCCGAGATCGTTGGGACTCTCTGTGGCGAAGTGGTTAAGATGCTTACCTTGCGTTCTGAGGGTTGTGGGTTCGAGTCCAGATAGCATCGTTCAGTTCACATATGCATGTTACCAAGGATTCCTTTATGCTTTTTTTTTTTTTTTTTTTTGTCGCTTTCAACTCAGACGAAGTTTCATCTCTGAAACTGATTTTTGCGTGAAAATCCGTTTTTCCAATTTCTTACAATGGCAGCAGCGTGCACATTGTAAATTACTTTACACTGGCAGCCGTGTGCTCAATGTACTCGTAATTAGTATTCCCTCGTCATACAGGCAGATTTTCTCCGACTTCAGAGGTACTCACGTTATCGTCATGAGTAAGACCAGGGGACTCGAACACATGCCGGACAGTAGGTTCGAACCCGAGCTATGAGGCGTCTCACAGCTAGCAGGCCGAGCTACTATCAACTACTCTAGGCAGTCCCCTCCTTTATGCTACGGAGTTCGTGCTTTGTGCAATACTATTAGCAGATGTCGGGCATTTTCTGCCGACAAAGACGGAGTCATATGGGGAAACTAAATGCAATGAAGTCAATCCTTCGCCTCTAGACCCTTTTCTTCTAGAATTGAGTAACATTTCAATAAAGTGTTATAAGTGCAACATTTCAATAAAGTGTTATAAGAGTAACATTTCATAAATGTTATAAGAGTAACATTTCTATAAAGTGTTATAACAGTAACATTTCCATAAAGTGTTATAAGAGTAACATTTCAACAAAGTGTTATAAGTGCAACATTTCAATAAAGTGTTATAAGAGTAACATTTCCATAAAATGTTATAAAGTAACATTTCATAAAGTGTTTGTAAAAATAACATTTTCAATAAAGTGTTATAATAGTAACATTTCAATAAAGTGTTATAAAAGTAACATTTCAATAAAGTGTTACAAAAGTAACATTTCAATAAAGTGTTATAAAAGTAACATTTCAATAAAGTGTTATAAAAGTAACATTTCAATAAAGTGTTATAATTAAATAATAAAATTCCCCGTAGCCTGTTCAGACCTTATGGTTACTTCTTCTTCCTACGCTCCATATCGACCCACTTGTTAAATAACTCTTTGTGATTGGTATGTGATCTGAACCTAAGAGCGATTACACGTTGTGCCAGTTATGCGCATACAAGTAGGCCAGCACATCCAATTTCTGCGATACTTTTTATTTACTAGAGTAGCTTCCGTATGCCCCTACATTAGTCACCTCTTACGACATGCCTTGTAGGTTGCAGTGTTACCATTCTTTGCTCTCCAGCAACACGCGGGAGACAGGTTATGGAGTGCTTATCACTTCAACCGTCCCTGTCGATTGGCTAACGCAGTACACTAATCCGTCCCACAAGTCAGCCCCTATCCTCCAGGAAATTCGAACTATTTCGCGTTGGTCATGGCTAAACCGTGCGGGTCTTTAGCTTAAGCGGTAGCGAGCTTGATCACAACGCAAGCGTACCTGGTTCAAGCGCCGCGCAGTGTGGAAGCAAATTCGTTCCCGTGGAGAAAAGAACAGTAAAAGTAGACCCCACCTTTCAGAAAGCCATGGCAAGCTACTGAACGTATAAGTGGTGCCTATAAAATCGACAAGTTGTTTACTGTGGTTGATGGCTAGTTCATGTAAAGGATATGCCACAAATGTATTTCATTCATGGATAAACCGTGGTCTCCGATAACACAAGGCCGGCAGGCTCAGGTAAATGTTCTAGGAAATAAGACCACGACTGTCACATGATCTGCTCGCATTCAAGTGTTGTTGTATGTTGACTAATTCACTTTAAAAACAACACAACATGCGAAATCAATGTTAAATTATGTTACAAATTAAGTTTAACAATGAGGAATATCAGTATTATTAATACTTTTTATCAATAAATAACAATGAGGAATATCAGTATTATTAATACTTTTTATCAATAAATAACAATGAGGAATATCAGTATTATTAATACTTTTTATCAATAAATAACAATGAGGAATATCAGTATTATTAATACTTTTTATCAATAAATAACAATGAGGAATATCAGTATTATTAATACTTTTTATCAATAAATAACAATGAGGAATATCAGTATTATTAATACTTTTTATCAATAAATAACAATGAGGAATATCAGTATTATTAATACTTTTTATCAATAAATAACAATGAGGAATATCAGTATTATTAATACTTTTTATCAATAAATAACAATGAGGAATATCAGTATTATTAATACTTTTTATCAATAAATAACAATGAGGAATATCAGTATTATTAATACTTTTTATCAATAAATAACAATGAGGAATATCAGTATTATTAATACTTTTTATCAATAAATAACAATGAGGAATATCAGTATTATTAATACTTTTTATCAATAAATAACAATGAGGAATATCAGTATTATTAATACTTTTTATCAATAAATAACAATGAGGAATATCAGTATTATTAATACTTTTTATCAATAAATAACCATGGACTCTTAGAATTGTGTAAAATTGCAGAGAACCTCACAGTGTTCAATCAAACATAAAAACCAGCCCCCATAAACAGAAATTTTGGTTTTCCTGTCTAGCTAGCGGCCGTATTTACCGGGCGCCACAGCTAAACCTACGATCATTACCTAGGCCTGGACATGAACATACACAGTCTATCTACACAGTAAACAATATTAGTTTATTTGTGTGATCGCTTCTCGTCTCGCCAAATCGATTTTCTGTTTGTCTGGATCGGCCCAGGTCATTGACATTAATCTGTTTTATGTTGTACTGTATGAAAATATGCAGACAGTCATGGGCGTCCACCGAAGTCTCTCCAGACTGGTGGGGGAAAAAATGTGTTTAATGTAGGAGGTAATTTACTACGATGAAATGGAGAAGACCAGATTCGTCAAAAACTGTTTTTATTTTCTTTAAAACATTTTCCAGGGAGGAAACTTTAACCCACCCTCCCCATCTTACCTTAACGTATGGACGCCCATGTCAACAATTGAAATTCGGTCCAGCTTTCCCTATTATTCATTTGTAAGATCGACCTTACCATACTAAGTATCGTCTGAATATCTTTTCCTTTAATCTTCTCCTTTTTCAGCATAGCGTAGGACACTAGCATGCACCCGTATATATTTACTCATTACTCCGGTGCAACGGAGTTCGTGCACTGCCACTGAGATCTTCCTGTGTAAGAAAGAGATCAGAGCACACATAGTTACTCACCGAAGTGCAATGATGATGGTCCTATCAATCAATCAATATTTACTCATTAACTACCACATTCTTCTTCTTCAACGAACACTCCATATATACGACTTGTTAAACCACTCTTTGCTATTTCTATGTGATCTGAGCCTAAGAGCGATTACGTTGTACCAGTTACACGACCATAATTATGCCAGTAAATCCGATTTCTACGATGCTTTTTAGTTACTAAGGTAGCTTCCCTAGGTCCCTACCTCAGTCGCGTCTTACGACATGCCTTGTAGGTCGCAGTGTGACTATTCTTTGCTCCCTTGCGAGCCCCGGCAACACACAGGTGTATTTACTTATTAACTTAGACATTCAAAGATCATATCTCAATCTTCTCTTTTACTCATATATATGTCAACTGTTCTGTTATTTTTATCATTTTGGATTCCAGCTTGATATCTGCATTACTTGTCATATGTGTCTTCATTAAATTTGTTTTTTTATAATAGCTAATTTGCAGTCCAATTTTTGATGATATTAATCAGTGGCGGCTCGTCATTAAAGGCCATTGGGTCGGGCCCCACCAAAAATAATATGTAACGTGTATTTTTACTTTATAAATTATTTGTTCCTAACTATTACTTTTTATGTGATCCTTTTTTTTTTTTTTTTTTTCTTTCGTCCGCTTTCAACTCAGACGAAGTTTCATCTCTGAAACTGATTTTTGCGTGAAAATCCGTTTTTCCAATTTCTTACAATGGCAGCAGTGTGCACATTGTAAATTACTTTACACTGGCAGCCGTGTGCTCAATGTACTCGTAATTAGTATTCCCTCGCCATACAGGCAGATTTTCTCCGACTTCAGAGGTACTCACGTTATCGTCCTGAGTAAGACCAGGGACTCGAACAAATGCCGGACAGTAGGTTCGAACCCGAGCTATGAGGCGTCTCACAGCTAGCAGGCCGAGCTACTATCAACTACTCTAGGCAGTCCCCTACGTGATACTGATTAGCTTTGAAAGTTCAATACGTAACGCCAAAATATTGTATACAGCCTGAAATTCTGCGTTTTTCCTCCTTAATTAGTATGCTTCACTCATTTCCAGCACACTATTTTTAGGTCCAGTAGAAATGTGGGCTAATTAGACCGTATGTTAACGTAGCGACATCTGACCTTTCAACTGGTTATTTAGCATAGCCAAATATGTGATTTTCATTCATTCAGTATATAAATTCTTACGCGGCCAATTCAGTGCACAGTTTAACGGTGTTATTGTGCCAACAATTAGTCCGGGTGCGTAAATACCGAATGATATATAAAAATAATATAAATAAAATATAAATAATTTACTAAACATCAAAGAATAGTTTAAGGTAATCGCCCGTTTCATCAATCTACATCTGTGTACGACAATGTAGTTCTAGTAAAGGGGGAATAACTTTTCGGAATAGACAAATAATAGTAAATACTAAAATATAACCTAACAGAATAACCATAATTTTTTGGAATTTTTGTAATTTTCCAACAGAAATGATCACGAGCCGCCACTAATATGGATGATACACAAGAGTACGTTCTATAAATCTTTTCTTACCCTGAAGCTGTGAGGCAAATCAGGACTAGAGAAGAGAAAGAAAGGGAGGTCTGTTTTGCGAGCCGCCACTAATATGGATGATAAGTTGTCTGTTTTGCGAGCCGCCACTAATATGGATGATAAGTTGTCTGTTTTGCGAGCCGCCACTAATATGGATGATAAGTTGTCTGTTTATCGAGCCGCCACTAATATGGATGATAAGTTGTCTGTTTTGAGAGACTAGAATTATTCAAGGGGGAAAAAAGCATTTCAGAACAATGAAGGACGTTAAGTGTACCAAGTTAATTCATTCCGTACAAACTGCTGCCAGATGGGCCAAGATTGCTTTTTTATTAAGATAATACAACTGACTGCTGCACATTACATCAAACATTGTTTCATTTTAAATTAGTTCTAAATTTACATCAACGTATTCCGATCAAGTTTCCAGTTTTTAATCTACAGCAAAACTATTAATTCGACATTACGGTTCGATCGAGTTTGTTTTAATCTACAACAAAACTATAATTTCGACATTGTGGTTCGATCGAGTTTGTTTAAACATTCATTTAATCAAATTTATATCCACGTGATGACAAAAAAAACTCAGTCACAACTTGTTTTTGTTTGTTTGTTTCGGCTGTTCTTCTCGACCAATTTGATCATTCTTATTGTGATATATAATCATTCTTTGCCAAGAGCTATAACGTTGCGCCCACGTTAGACCCTTCCTAGTGTAGGACATGCACATCCGAAACGAATAATGCAAATAAAAATGTTGGACCTTTCCAAGAACAAAGCACTTCTGAGAGTACATGCTGCATTGTTCCAGCTATAGTATTATGAAAATAAAACTCATTTTGATGGTAGAGTGGGATATGCCCCTCTTCCATTAAGTTCTTCAATTCAGTAGTGAATATTTTAATAATAGATGGACATCACAGATAACAGGGGTAACGAAAGATATCTTTATAAAGCGCACACAAGAGTACGTTCTATAAATCTTTTCTTACCCTGAAGCTGTGAGGCAAATCAGGACTAGAGAAGAGAAAGAAAGGGAGGTTTGCTCCATGTGCCTCCTTTTTCGACCTGACACCGAAAGACAAAAAAGGATTAGAAAATAGATAGATAGAAGGTAAGAAAAACCGAAATAATGTATAATAAAACATAATAAACTAAACATCCATGACAATGGCACTACAATCAACCAAGTGCAACAATTCAAATATTTAGGAAGCATATTCACAGAAGACGGAAGACTAGGATAGAGGATAGAGTGCAACAAGCAAATAATGTAACCTATCAGCTACTTTCCCATTGTTAAGGCACCCAAACATCTCACTAGCAGCTAAACAACAAATGAGCAACAGCATTTTCATGCCTACTCTGTGTTACCAGAGCCAAACATGGACAATGAGCAAAGGACAGTCACCAACATTAGCATAAGAAAGATAGTTGGGACAAAACCTTGCTTGAATTACATTGATAATAGAGGCAATAAAAGACACTATTTATGAAGCGCATACAAGTGCTCGTTCTAGAAATATCTTCTTATCCTGACGCTATGAGACAAAACAGGATTGGAGAAAAGAAAAAGAAAAGATATTCAGCCAGCTTGTCTGCTCTCTTATTACTATCGATACTCATGTGTTCAAAGATATTCAGCCAGCTTGTCTGCTCTCTTATTACTATCGATACTCATGTGTTCAAAGATATTCAGCCAGCTTGTCTGCTCTCTTATTACTATCGATACTCATGTGTTCAAAGATATTCAGCCAGCTTGTCTGCTCTCTTATTACTATCGATACTCATGTGTTCAAAGATATTCAGCCAGCTTGTCTGCTCTCTTATTACTATCGATACTCATGTGTTCAAAGATATTCAACCAGCTTGTCTGTTCTCTTATTACTATCGATACTCATGTGTTCAAAGATATTCAGCCAGCTTGTCTGCCCTCTTATTACTATCGATACTCATGTGTTCAAAGATATTCAGCCAGCTTGTCTGCTCTCTTATTACTATCGATACTCATGTGTTCAAAGATATTCAACCAGCTTGTCTGCTCTCTTATTACTATCGATACTCATGTGTTCAAAGATATTCAGCCAGCTTGTCTGCTCTCTTATTACTATCGATACTCATGTGTTCAAAGATATTCAACCAGCTTGTCTGCTCTCTTATTACTATCGATACTCATGTGTTCAAAGATATTCAACCAGCTTGTCTGCTCTCTTATTACTATCGATACTCATGTGTTCAAAGATATTCAACCAGCTTGTCTGCTCTCTTATTACTATCGATACTCATGTGTTCAAAGATATTCAGCCAGCTTGTCTGCTCTCTTATTACTATCGATACTCATGTGTTCAAAGATATTCAGCCAGCTTGTCTGCTCTCTTATTACTATCGATACTCATGTGTTCAAAGATATTCAACCAGCTTGTCTGCTCTCTTATTACTATCGATACTCATGTGTTCAAAGATATTCAACCAGCTTGTCTGCTCTCTTATTACTATCGATACTCATGTGTTCAAAGATATTCAGCCAGCTTGTCTGCTCTCTTATTACTATCGATACTCATGTGTTCAAAGATATTCAACCAGCTTGTCTGCTCTCTTATTACTATCGATACTCATGTGTTCAAAGATATTCAGCCAGCTTGTCTGCTCTCTTATTACTATCGATACTCATGTGTTCAAAGATATTCAGCCAGCTTGTCTGCTCTCTTATTACTATCGATACTCATGTGTTCAAAGATATTCAGCCAGCTTGTCTGCTCTCTTATTACTATCGATACTCATGTGTTCAAAGATATTCAACCAGCTTGTCTGCTCTCTTATTACTATCGATACTCATGTGTTCAAAGATATTCAGCCAGCTTGTCTGCTCTCTTATTACTATCGATACTCATGTGTTCAAAGATATTCAGCCAGCTTGTCTGCTCTCTTATTACTATCGATACTCATGTGTTCAAAGATATTCAACCAGCTTGTCTGCTCTCTTATTACTATCGATACTCATGTGTTCAAAGATATTCAGCCAGCTTGTCTGCTCTCTTATTACTATCGATACTCATGTGTTCAAAGATATTCAACCAGCTTGTCTGCTCTCTTATTACTATCGATACTCATGTGTTCAAAGATATTCAGCCAGCTTGTCTGCTCTCTTATTACTATCGATACTCATGTGTTCAAAGATATTCAGCCAGCTTGTCTGCTCTCTTATTACTATCGATACTCATGTGTTCAAAGATATTCAACCAGCTTGTCTGCTCTCTTATTACTATCGATACTCATGTGTTCAAAGATATTCAGCCAGCTTGTCTGCTCTCTTATTACTATCGATACTCATGTGTTCAAAGATATTCAACCAGCTTGTCTGCTCTCTTATTACTATCGATACTCATGTGTTCAAAGATATTCAACCAGCTTGTCTGTTCTCTTATTACTATCGATACTCATGTGTTCAAAGATATTCAGCCAGCTTGTCTGCTCTCTTATTACTATCGATACTCATGTGTTCAAAGATATTCAGCCAGCTTGTCTGCTCTCTTATTACTATCGATACTCATGTGTTCAAAGATATTCAGCCAGCTTGTCTGCTCTCTTATTACTATCGATACTCATGTGTTCAAAGATATTCAGCCAGCTTGTCTGCTCTCTTATTACTATCGATACTCATGTGTTCAAAGATATTCAGCCAGCTTGTCTGCTCTCTTATTACTATCGATACTCATGTGTTCAAAGATATTCAGCCAGCTTGTCTGCTCTCTTATTACTATCGATACTCATGTGTTCAAAGATATTCAGCCAGCTTGTCTGCTCTCTTATTACTATCGATACTCATGTGTTCAAAGATATTCAGCCAGCTTGTCTGCTCTCTTATTACTATCGATACTCATGTGTTCAGTAACAAAAATGAATATTTCACATTTGTATGTCTCCTTAGTGACGCAACTACGTATAATGAATACACTAGGGAAATTGACAATTTCCTCTTTCCGCTCTCATGAATGTCTCTTATGCAGTTTTCATGACATCTGATTTTGTTTTAACATCTTCTTCTTCTTCTTCTTTTCGCAAATCCTGTTTTACCTTACAACGTCATAATAAGAAGAGATTTATAGAACGGGCTTTTGTGTGCGCTTCATAAACTGTGTTTTTCGTTACCTTTGTTATCTCTTAGGTCCACCTTTTGCGTTGACCGCCTTTTGCTTTGTATCCATGGTATCGGAGTAACATTGCTCTTTAATGCGTTGTCTGTTGATAATCTGCTTATGTAGCCGAACCATTTAATTTGTTGTTTTTTGAAGAAGTTTAGTACTGATGTACCCACTTTTTTCCTGATGTCTTCATTTCAAAACCAGTCTCTTCTTGATACTCCCAGCATTATGTGTAGACACTTATTCTCTGTCGTGCTTTAACTTTACTACAAAATGTAGTAAATATGTACAGAAATATGCACAGAGAAATAAGATAAATGACAAGTAAGAAAAATAATATAAAAGGTGGAGGATGTATCAAAAACAACAACAACCAACTTTTGTTTGATAAAACAGAAATATTGACAAGATGGACAGAATAATTTGATGATCAAAGAAGCAGTAAACACAGTATAAAGTGCAATGACGGCCCAAGAATATTAAAATCTGAAGTTGTAAGAGCAATCGAAACAATGAAGCGAGGAAAGGCTGCAGGATTGGACAATATTACTGTGGAAATGTTAACCTCCTTAGAGGATTTTGGTATTTCCACCATTACAGATTTGTGCAATGATATATATATATAACACAGGATATATACCAAGAGACTTGAAGACATCAGTATTCATACCACTACCCAAAAGCCCAAAGCACAGGAGTGCACAGACTATAGGACAATTAGCCTGATGAGCCACATAACAAAAATACTACTCAAGATCATACATGAAAGAATTAAAAACAAGATAGACATAGAAGTAGGAGAAGAACAGTTTGGCTTTAGAAAGAACAGAGGAACAAGAGAGGCAATACTTTGTATAAGACTACTCGCTGACAAGTATATAGAAGTGCAAAATAGTATCTACTTGTATTTCATCGATTATAGCAAAGCTTTTGACAAAGTCCAACATGAAAAGCTAATCATTTGTCTACAAGAAATAGGCCTAGATGGGGATGATATCAGACTAATAAGTAACATATACTGGGAACAGACAGCAATAATAAAATATGAAAATAGTTACTCTCCATATATAGACATAAAGAGAGGAGTGAGACAAGGATGCATTCTGTCACCAAGCCTATTTAACATCTACACAGAGAAAATCTTCAAACAACTAGAGGAATGCCAGGACTCAAGATCAATGGAAAAATAATAAATAACTTAAGATATGCAGATGACACAGTATTGGTAGCAGAAAATGAACAAGATCTACAAGAACTAGTGGACCAATTGGACAGAACTAGCAAGGAATATTTAACATACAGAAAACAAAAACTATGGTAATCAACAAGGAAATGGAAAAACCTAAAATGAATATAAAAATACATGGAGAATTACTACATCAAGTAAAAGTTTCTTATATCTTGGTCAGATGATAACAGATGATGGCAGATGTATAACAGAAATTAAAAAGAGAATAGGAATGGCCAAAGATAATTTCAATAGTATGAGAAAGTTACTGACATCCATACAAATCACAAACAGGCTAAAAATGAGAATGATCAAATGCTATATATATTCTATATTAATGTATGGCTCGGAAACATGGACAATGAACAAGCAGTTAGAAGACACAAGTAAAGTATGTTGGGCACATAAAAAGACATGACACCATGATAAAACATTTACTAGAGGGGAAAGTTGAGGGGAAGAGCAAGAGGAAGACCGAGAGATAAGTGGGAGGAAACTTTAAGAAATGAACAGGTTACAGTCTGGCAGTGTGCAACGCCAAGGCGAAAGACAGGATGCTGGAGATTCATTGCAGCCAACCTTCGATGTGGAGACGGCACCTGATGATGATGATGTTTAGTTACTAAGGTAGCTTCCCTAGGCCCCTACCTCAATCATCTCTTACGACATGCCTTGTATGTCGCAGGGTGTTACTATTCCTTGCTCCCCAAGCGAGCCCCGACAACGCAGGGCGACTTAGGTAACAATGAAGACAAAGAGGAAGGAGCAGATAATGATGTCAGAATAAGAATACAGAAAGCAAGATGAGCTTTCATCAAACTTAATAAATCTATGAAGTCTAAAGAAATCAAATTTAGTATTAGAATATTTAATTCCAATGTTAGTTCTGCTGTATGGGTCAGAAACATGGAGAACTACTTTTTTTTTTTTTTTTTTTTCTTTCGTCCGCTTTCAACTCAGACGAAGTTTCATCTCTGAAACTGATAGGCAGCCCCCCAGAGAACTACTAAAACAATAACTAATAAATTGCTAACGTTCATCAATTGGTGTCTGCGCAGAATAGAGGGACTGAGATAGTATGATATGGTCACAAATAAGGAGCTTATGGAAAGAACGAGACAGATCCCAGTGAAGCAAAAAGGTGAAGAAAGACGTTTACATTAAATAGAGCAGACCTGAGAAAACCAGAGTGGTGATATAGCAATAATGACCCTTTACTGGAACACGCAGGAAAAGCTCAAGAGAAGGAAGCCTAGAATAGAAATACACGGACAAGAGATATGAAGGCAGAGATTAACTATTAACCATATACGGAAGAGCTGTAATAAGCTGCAAGAGAAATCTAAAGAAAAGAAGATATTGTTTGGTGACAGAATGCCCTCCATTGGATTTCTGCGACTTCATTTACTGGGGCAGTTGTTGTCTCTGACTCTCAGTCGATGCTTCACAAGATCCAGAAGGGCAGGTTTCGGTATGAGTGGATGTCGTCTATAGAAGTTTCTAACCTCCAGCGGCTTACGTGGATATACTGTCCTGGGCATGCGGGTATTTACGGTAATGAGAGAGCGGACAGGCTTGCATCAACAGCATCGATTGTTGGGGAGTTGAAGATGGATAAGGGGATATTCTTCGGTCTCTTCGCGACTCTTTATTGGATGAGGACACTAAAATCGATGTTGAATCGATCAAGCGATTTAAGCAGTTTGGAGTTACCCGTTGTTCAAGTCGAACTGGATGCCTGAGAGGCAGAGTGAGAGGTGTGTTTAATCAGCGAGCCACAGGAACCATCAGTATGCATACTCTTCGATATCTGTTGGGGAGACTGAGCACCTATGGGTCTGCCGGAGTGCAATGA
This sequence comes from Arion vulgaris, assembly GCA_020796225.1. Classification (NCBI taxonomy): domain Eukaryota; kingdom Metazoa; phylum Mollusca; class Gastropoda; order Stylommatophora; family Arionidae; genus Arion; species Arion vulgaris. Next base: position 64,418,918 of record CM036759.1, read on the forward strand.
CGTCAGTTTAGTAACCAATAACCAGTAACCAATAAAGAAAAGAAGATTTAGCATGAGTCAACTGGGGCTAAAGAGAGAGAGAGAAGTGTGTGTGCGATAAATGAAAGAGAGACATGAATGATAAGAGTTATATCAATTCATGCTGACGTTCATTCCGAGAAGTGATAAATTATTTTGCGAAATCAATTATCTGGAATTGTATTTTACCGATGCACTTCCGGGCAGTTTTGGCAGACAGCAGCAGAAGTCAATTTGAACGTACTAGAAACCTGAACATTTGTCAAACACGAAAACAAGATGTGACAACTACATAATTAGGTATTTTGCACATTGTTTTGCTTAATTCTGTGCGCGAGACTTCAGTCAACATTTGGTTAGAGTTTTCTTAGTAAAGGTATCTATATAATTGTATGAAAATATTTTAAAAAATCAGTGCAGTTTCTCTGTTTCTCAAGTTTCAGATTATTTAGAGTCTACCCACTCTACGCCTACGACGTATATTGTCCTATTGAGTGTTGCAACTGTAAATCTGCAAGATCTGGATTCTATACTCGCCTCTCTAAATTATGTCTACAATCTAATTCTTAATTTATTTATCTTTTGAGTTATCATTGATATTAACAATTACAATATTTATATATGATTGTGAGGATGTCAATAATGTCATGTACGGAATGCAATGATGGTATTTGAAACTCAAACTGAAACCAGTGAGGATCTCCGCTGATCATCATCGCACCACTCCGGACACGTTCCATAGGTGCTCCGATCTACAATATCTTTACCTGCGAGCGACTAATATTACTAATAACACCCGTTGGTGTTGGTTTCAATCAAATGCAAGAAATTTCTATTGTTGTTCAGCCGCCTTTCTATTAATTGTTTGGCCACAATCTTTCACCTTTCTTTCCACAGTTCTTCTCCATGTTTCCTTTGGATGTCCATACCTTTTTTCCCATCTGCTGTCCATCAGAGAGCTGTCCTAGCCAATGCCCCTACTGGCATACACCATACATGCCCAATCCACCTCCATCTTGTGTCTTTTAACGGTGATCTCCAATGATACACAGTTTGTTCTTTTAAAAACCTCTTTATTTGCTATCATACTTGACCTGCAGGATTATTCTTAACATATATTTCTTACTATGCTCCATATCGACCACTTGTTAACCACTCTGTGATTTCTTTGTGATCTGAGACTAAAAGCGATTATACATTGTGCCAGTTATGCGCTTACAAGTAGACTAGCACATCCAATTTCTGCTGCGCTTTCTATTTACTAAGGTAGCTTCTCTAGGTCCCTACCTCAGTCACCTCTCACGACATGCCTTGTAGGTTGCAATGTTATTATTCTTTGCTCCCCCCTTCCCCAGGGCCCCGCCACACAGCGAAACATTTATTTCAAGGACTGATAGTTTCATTTGTTCTAGCTACCAAAAATGTTGATTATCTCATTTATGATCTTTCTTTATTTCTTTACAGGGAAATAATAAGACCACTATCGCAATGGGTTCCTTATACAGTAGCCTACACCACAGCGTCTATGTTCTTTTGTAATGCTGACTTCTATAGCAAATTGTTTTGCGTGATATCATTTCTAACCTCATGTTTATTCATATTTTGCAGTATGATAGAGAATTGTGCGGGTCTGCTCTTTCTTCATTAAACAGCCCTAAAATCCAAACAAGGAATAACCTCAAGTCGTAAATGTTTTTAAAGCTGTTTCGCATTAAGTTAAATAAATTTTAGTGTAAGACTTAGACTAGAATTGGAGGACACAAAGAAAAGCAGTAATATTAATATTGGAGGCAAAAAAAAATTCCAACTCCTTATTTCCAATCCAGGAAAATGAATGAAAATTAATCTGAACTAGATCAAGTGATTTAAAAGCATTGCTGGTTTTTTTTTTTAGATTTATCTTCTTTATCTGAATTTTTACCTGAGACTTTTGTCCCATTCTGTTCCCGCCTTGCCTTTCATTTGGGCACAGTAGAAATGCATTTCACCTGTCAGCTGCACATATGCATTATCTGTGTGCACTGACCTACTTTCCTTTGAGTCTATTCTTGCCTTTACTCTCCCCTCCCTGAATCAAGTCTGAGTGCAATGCTTGGGGAGGAAGAAAGAAAAGTAAATCTGCTGTTAGATGTTTTCTTCAAGGGGCAGGGCCATTGAATATGAGTTAGGGGCATGGTTGAACCCCTACCCCTTGTGAAGGAAAGCTGTCCTATAAAAATTATTATTAAAAAATACCAGTATATAATTCATCGAACCAAGAATTGAAACGCTGTTTGTATGTAGTTATAATGGCAGATGAATAATCCTGCGCATGCATGTGTTCACCATCTTTAAAACTTTATCAATCACCGCCCTCTGCATGCGCCTTGTCCTAATTTTTATTGTTATTCGGTTCGTGGAAGGAAATTAAATTATTGTGAGAATAGTTTTGTTATGAAGATATGCATTCAGATTGGAATAATTATTGATTTTTGTAATATTCATTAGTTTTACTTTATAGAATGCAAATTAGAAGTAAAGCAGGTTACCACTGCTAGGTTTAGTGTTGGATTTCTTCACACAGCCGATCAATGAACCACACACAGCCTCTGCAAGCAAACTGCGGCTGCTGCTGGTGAGTGGGGCACTAGGTCTACAGACCACAAGTCTCACACAGACACTAGTCAAGTAGGGGAAAACAAACACAGTACTTGTGTATGTCTGACCTACTAGTGCTTGTTATCAGTCATATCATTCCTGATAATGGACTCCAGTGTTCAAAAAAGACATGTGTATGCTCAGGATCTTTATCTTTCTCCAAAGCAGAAAATTACTATTTTGACCAAAGCATACATTCACTTATCAGCAATGGATGGCTAAGCTTATTGTTGTTTTATTTTAATCTAAATCTTCTTAAAGTTGAAGGTAGGATATGCTGTGTTTATAAATCATACCCACATAATTACTTGGAATATTTCCCCATTTCATTTTGAGATAAATTATTTTGTTTTCTTTCCATTTTGTAAGTTCACTGGTTCCTTATACAGTTTTGTGTTCTTCCTGTGTGAGATTACGCAACATAATTTGTTATGTATTGGTTACTTAACCAACGTTATAGTCAACATTAACCAACCCATAGGTGCTCAGTTTCCACCCACAGATGTCGAAGGGTATGCATACTGATGGTTTCTATGGCTCGCTGGTTAAACACACTCTTGAGTCTGGAGTGCAATGAAGATATTTGAAACTGTAACTTCCTCACTCTTCCCCTCATGCATCCATTTCTACTTGTGCAAAGTGTAATTTTAAATTCCTTAAATCGATGGATAGTTTAAAGTCAATTTTAGTGTGTCATCCAACAAGTGGTCACTAAGAGACAGAACATCCCCCTTATCCATTCTCAACTCCCTGACGATCAGTGTTGGATGCAAGTCTGTCCACTCTCTCATTGACACGAACACCTGCATGCCTAGGACAGTAGATCCACATAAGGATCTGGAGGTTGGAAACTCTAATAGACTGCATCCTCACATACCGCAGCCTGCCATTTTGACCTTCCGAAACATCGACAGAGTTTGACACAACAATGTAAGCATTAATTGTCTCAGCCTCCATCCTTGTTGATTCGCTTTTCACTGACTACTATGCGCACTGAAGAAAAATTTGCGGATGTTATTTGCTGTGTAACACAAATTATTGTATTTCTTTATTATCATATCAAAGTTTATTCTCCCAATGCTGTTGTTACTGATTGATTCATAACATTGATATTGTTCTGTTTTACGAGTCCACATTTTTACGAGGTTTCTTATGTTTGTTTTTTTGCTGTAACTCGAATTCATGCTCTGCCAATGCTTTTGAAAGGTGGTCGTCCCATTTTTCGAATGTGACTGATTCGTATTGGAAAACCAGATGCAATGAAACGATTTCTTTGCCACTTGTATCTATTATTTTGTTTCTTTATTATTTATCAAAATATAAATCTTTTTTTTTTAAATTATAGAAAAGCAAAGTCAGAACAACATCTGTTGTTAGATTCATTGAAAAACAGAGACTCAAATGGTGTGGTTACTTGGTGAGAATGAACTCGACTACACCAGGACTCAGTTGCAGGAGTGTACAACCTGAAAATGGAATCATCAAGAGGATGGGGCATACCAAGAAAAAGATGGATTGATAGAGTTACAGACATATTAAAACTCTACAATATCACAGCATATCAAACGTACAGAGCATGCACTATCTTGGAAACTGATCATCAGATATCAGTGATGTGACTCCTAACTGCAAAAAAAAGCAGAGGAGGGAAAAAAAGAAAGGAAGAAGATAGAAAGAATGATGTAAAATATGAATCTAAAGCCATATGTAGAACCATTAAAGTTTACAAATTATTATCAAGTAATATTGGTTTGAGAAATGATTTATCTGTAATCTTGTGTTACTTTGCAAATGAAGACAATCTGTGCGAACATATAGCAACTAGTTTGCTGCAACACACATTGATGTGTTGTGGTTTGCCACAGTCTGTAACTTACACATGCTTACAATTTTGTTACATGGCGGTTGTTCTTTCTGTGTACTTCGCGCCCTCTCCTTTTCTCATTCTTTATTCTGATTTAGCGCCAAGATATACACAACCTTTGAAGTTTCATATCCGTGCTGTATGTGGTGTGTTCTCAACATGCTGATGTGTTAATATTTGGATAATAGTGAATAAGGTCTTTGAACCGATGATTACACTAACCTAGATTTTTCTCCCCTCTAGTGTCTGGATGCGTAGATTGGTGCATGTCTCACATGCTGTGGCTGCACAGTTGTGTTCAGCTCTCTACACAACCTGCCTGCCACACTGCATAAAATGCTGATTTGCTGCTGTGGCAGTGAAAGGAAAGGAGGTGGTGGGCTTGGAAAATGGGACAATATGCATTACAGAGCTGTCTGGATAGTCTTATTTCACGATCTCTTTTTCTCTTACATTTATACATAACTTTCCATGTGGTTCTTTTAGATAGAAAGATGTAGGAATTCACACTGAACAGTTTCGAAGTGTTCTTGTTATTTTTAGCGTTTCCATTTGAAGTTGCGTTATGTTACAAATTGGAGGTTTGGTTAGATTGTTGTTTAGTACTGATGTGTCAACAGAAGGGGACGCTGTGAGTTTGCGCCATGCCACTGTGTCATCCTGGCCGTGCGCTTCATCCTGCTTCTTAGCGTGTGTATAACCAGCCTCGATTTAACTTTCCGAAACAGTAATACGTTTCTAATTTGCAGATTCGACGTACGGATATTCTAAATAACTTAAAGGTTACCAAATATTTTCGCCATTTATATTATTGTATTTTATCTGATGTGATCATGTATAACCAAATATGTCTACGCAGAAGAATTTGATAAATGTGAGTCTATATCACGGTGAGATCGCTGTAGTCTGAAAAGTGAACCTACATCGTGTTCCCGTACTCTCTCCGTCCCTATACCAAATGCGATGCGGACTCAGAAATGCAGGACGCGCCATTTTGTATAACTCGTGTGAACATTGTCTGGAAGCACCAGAGTAATAGACATTTAGGTAACTAAGTAATAGTAACTATGTTCTTCGGTAAAGGACCATGAGACACATGTGTAAACTACGACTACAGCACACAAAGGGGCTGCTGTTATCATACGCAATGGATTTTGATTTCTCCTTTGCAGACAACTTCATGTAAGGATATTTTGTTCGTATTTTTTCATCCATGTTGTGTTATTATTTTGTCACTTTGTGTGTCTCTCCTTCTCAAGTCTATCAAAATTGTCCTTCGTAAACCTGATTCTCATCTGATTCAATTTACTTATCAAATGAGATGTATATACTAGTAGTATGAAAATCATGGCATATCCTTTACAGGACGTCACCTTTAACAACAGTAAACGAGTCTGGGATTTTCTAGACATCACTTATATGTTCAGTAGTTTACCATTGCTTTGTGAATGGTATGGTCTATTTTTATAATTCGTAAAAATCCACTGGAACAAATTTGCTTCCAAACTTCCCACCGCAGAGTTTAAACCAGGTACTCTTGGTTGTATCAAGTTCACTACCGCTAAGCCACAGACGCCTACATATGCAACATAATTTATTGTGAAAATAACATAAGCAACATAATTTATTGTGAAAACAACATATGCAACATAATTTAATCTTATTTGATCGCTCCATATTGACCACTTGTTAACCACTTTTTATGATTTGTATGTGATCTGAGCCTGAGCGGTTGTGCCAGTTATGTGCCTACAAGAAGGCCAGCACATCTGATTTCTGCACTGTTTTTTATTTACAAGCATAGCTTCCTTAGACCCCTACCTCAGTCACATCTTACAGCATGCCTTGTTTCTCACAGTTTTACTATTCTTTACCTCCCCCTCTCCTGTGGGCCCGGCAACACACAGGCGAAATAATTTAATCTTAAACACAACATAAGCAACATAATTTATCTTATTAAAAACATCATATACTGGGAAGTAAAGACTGCTAAACACAACATATGCAACATAATTTATCTTGTTAAAAACATACTGGGAAGTAAAGGTTACTAAACACAACATAAGCAACATAATTTATCTTGCTAAAAACATCATATACTGGGAAGTAAAGGTTGCTAAACAGCACATAATTTATCTTGTTAAAAACATCATATACTGGGAAGTAAAGGTTGCTAAATACAACATAATTTATCTTGTTAAAAACATCATATACTGGGAAGTAAAGGTTGCTAAATACAACATAATTTATCTTGTTAAAAACATCATATACTGGGAAGTAAAGGTTGCTAAACAGAACATAATTTATCTTGTTAAAAACATCATATACTGGGAAGTAAAGGTTGCTAAACACAACATAATTTATCTTGTTAAAAACATCATATACTGGGAAGTAAAGGTTGCTAAACACAACATAAGCAACATAATTTATCTTGCTAAAAACATCATATACTGGGAAGTAAAGATTGCCAGGTGATGCTGACCAGATCACTTATTGAGAGACATTCACAGACAAATTAGGACCTAACACTTTATTCTTCAATATACCTTATGGTATTTTATTTTTTTTTAACTGTCGTTACTGCCTGTAGTACCACCTTGTAGGGTGCTGTGGAATGAGAGCCTGTGGAATTTAATGGCTGCATGGCTAGTGCAGTCGCTATGAAGTTGTTCAGGCCAATTTGTCATTTATACCCACAACAGAAAAAGCTCTTGGCATTACTGGGAATTGCACACGGGTCTCCCTCATGGAAGCCGCGTTCTATTCCATTAGGTCAGACTTATCAGTATAAAGGGTCTCACGGCAAAGTATAGACTTCATTGCACCAGGTTTCCCTATATGGCTACATCTCTATCTGCAGAAATTGAACACCATCTACCGAAAGTGTTGGACACTGCTGGTATGCTGTAACAATATGGAATTGTTAGGAAAACAAAGATTAGAATACTTCTTCGAATGCTCCATATCGACCACTTGTTAAACCACTCTTTGTGATTTGTATGTGATCTGAGCCTAAGACGATTGTGCAAGTTATGCGCCTACAAGTAGGCCAGCACATCCGATTTCTGTGATGCTTTTTTTTTACTAGGGTAGCTTTTCTAGGCCCCTACCTCAGTCGCTTCTTACGACATGCCTTGTAGGTCGCAGTGTCGCTATTCTTTGCTCCCCATGCGGGCAGCGGCACCAAACAGGCGGATCAGATTACTAAGAGCATTCATATTCCCAGTGGCAACTATGGGTGGGAAGCATGGATAAAGCAGTGGTAAAACATATATGTGCTTTTGAATATAAGTGTTACAGAAGAGTCCTCCGTATATCATTGACAGAAAAGAGAACAAAGATATATCCAGAAAAAACTCAAAATCAATGAGAACTGACTGATGCTACAAAAAAGAATGAGAAAATTCAAGTATTTTGGACATTCAAAAAGACATGTAGGGTTGGGAAAAAACAATCACAGAAGAAGGCATCCCAGTAAAGAAGAGAAAAGAAAGACTACAGAGAAAAGGAATTCCGGATGTAACTGATAATTTGAGCATGATACAGCAGAGGCAGAACATCTGGCCTATTAGAGAGAAATTCAGGACATTTATCCATATAAGGGAAGACTGCAGCAAAACTATGTAGCTATGGCGAAACACGTAACAACAAAGTACTGTAGTTTTACAAATACATTGTATTGTTTTTGTACTTTGTAAAACCACAGTACTGTGTTTTACGTGTTTGCAGAAGACATTTAGGTGGCAAAGTCCAGTTTGCTCAGGACAAGCTATTGGATAATGACTGTCTACTGTTAATACATATGAGGCGGTGATGTGGTTGACATATAATAACTACTCTCATGTTTTCCTACTCAGTGACTCCATGAGCATGATTCATTTAGTTAAAACAGAAATGGTGAAACGAAACTGGGTGAAGGTATTTGTACAGACAGGGATCATAGAAATCACCTTCATTTTTGTCCCTGGGCAAGCAGGGTAATGAACGAGCTGATAGATTGGCTTGCATGGCTACAATATCAGAGGGAGCTGCCATAGATTGGCTTGCATGGCTACAATATCAGAGGTAGCTGCCATAGATTGGCTTGCATGGCTACAATATCAGAGGTAGCTGCCATAGATTGGCTTGCATCGCTACAATATCAGAGGGAGCTGCCATAGATTGGCTTGCATGGCTACAATATCAGAGGTAGCTGCCATAGATTGGCTTGCATGGCTACAATATCAGAGGTAGCTGCCATAGATTGGCTTGCATGGCTACAATATCAGAGGGAGCTGCCATAGATTGGCTTGCATGGCTACAATATCAGAGGTAGCTGCCATAGATTGGCTTGCATGGCTACAATATCAGAGGTAGCTGCCATAGATTGGCTTGCATGGCTACAATATCAGAGGTAGCTGCCATAGATTGGCTTGCATGGCTACAATATCAGAGGGAGCTGCCATAGATTGGCTTGCATGGCTACAATATCAGAGGTAGCTGCCATAGATTGGCTTGCATGGCTACAATATCAGAGGTAGCTGCCATAGATTGGCTTGCATGGCTACAATATCAGAGGTAGCTGCCATAGATTGGCTTGCATGGCTACAATATCAGAGGGAGCTGCCATAGATTGGCTTGCATGGCTACAATATCAGAGGTAGCTGCCATAGATTGGCTTGCATGGCTACAATATCAGAGGTAGCTGCCATAGATTGGCTTGCATGGCTACAATATCAGAGGTAGCTGCCATAGACTGAAATAACATTAACGCATTGTGAGTTTTTCCTAACAGAGGAGTTTCAGGGTTGTAAATCCCAGTCGCTAACCAGATTGAGAGAGATGGGTGTCAATGTTTGTACAGCTCGAAAAGAACAACATACCAAATATGCAGAAAGATTGATTAAAACCTCATAATGGCATGTGTTGGAACTAATGAATTCCAGCATAAATATAACAAAGCAAATCAAATGATAAGACTAATGGCGGCAATTTTAAAATGCAAACATGCCACCATGAACACAAAAAGAGAGATGTTCAACACAATCTTTCTCCCCACATTATGCTACCAGTGCCAAACCTGGACGCTGACATCAAATCATAGAAGAAAACTAGTCACGACAGAGATGAAATGTCAAGAAGAGACTAGTTTAGAAATGAAAACATCAGGAAAAAGTGGGAACCACATCAGTACTCAACTTCATCAAGAAGCAACAAATTAAATGGTTCTGCCACATTAACAGACTACCAACAGACTGCACCTCAAAGCGCAATGTTGCTCCGATATACTGGATACAAAGCAAAAGGCAGGACACGCAAAAGGTGGACCTCAGAGATAACAGAGGCGAAAAAAGACACTATTTATGAATCGCACACTAGGGCACATTCTAGAAATCTCTTCTTATCCTGACGCTGTGAGATAAACCAGAAATGGAGAAAAGATACCGGCGTGTTGGGCTGCTGGATTTGTTGAGATGGAGATCGCATTGAGATGGAGTACCCATGGACATGTCTGTGGTGCTAAGGTGATAATCTTCATATAACTGATAATGATAGCAGAGTGAACCACCTGTTCTGACATATAAAAAAACATTCAATATCATTTATCTGAGCAAAAATTCCATCTAATTGAATTTATATGTTTTATAAAAACAACACGAACAGCTTTGTCAATAATGTAGTCACATATGTTGAGTAGTATCAAACATGGTTGGGAGGACACATGCGCAATAAAAGGGATAACTCGTTAGCATTATCAATGAGTTGGTATTGACCAATCACTACCTCTTCTCCACATGGTGGCCCTGGTAACAGACTGCGGCTTTGTAGTCTGACTAAGCGGGTGAGGATCGAGGAAGAAATGCTACACTGTGTGGTAGTAGTGTTGACGCAGTCACAAATTCTATGAGATCTGATCGCAACACAGATGAGCAGAATCACAGAATGAATGTGTACATGTGTATCTCCTGGCTGAAGTCTAGAGAAGAACAAGTGCAGTACAAATGAACGGAAAACGAAGTGCAAAAACAGTGCAACAAATCATCCAAATGTTTTAGTTTAGTCGTCGGATCACCATCACTGCACGTTCGAACAAATTAGTCCATAAGTGCTCCGATCTCTCCCTCAGTATGTCCATCAGCGTGTGGCGACTAACGACACCGGTTCTTTGTTGGTTTACAATTCTTCTTTGTCTGCCAGCATAGCGTTCTTGTCGAGCTACACCACACTTAACTTTGAGTTCTTGCAGTCTGGTTAGTGTTGTGGATGCACCGCTATTCCGTGAATCATGTACACGCCCTCTCTCCCTTAAGGAATTTATAATATCAGCCTGGTCCATTGCTCGTCCGCTTTGGACAGCAGCCATACCTGCAAGCCTATCCGCACGTTCATTCCCCTTACACCTGCATGCCCTGGTACAAAAATAAACTGATCTTTGTCAGCTTAGACCTCCCAGCGATTCTATCCAATGTCTCCTAGCCCATCCTGTTTCAATCTTCCTGAGCATACTCATTGAGTCACTGAGAAAACATGCATGGATAAAAGTCTGTGATTCTAGCCAAATCATCGCTTTGTAACCGCCATGATTTCCATAGTGAGACTGCTTGTAGTCACGGCAAAACCACCACTGTCTTCCTTCACAACATCACCTCCGACCTGAGCAGTGAAAGCCCACGAGCTCCGCACATGTCAAATCACCGAACCATCCGTATAAATGATTACATCATGCTCAGATGCGTTCTCAGAAATTAATGCATGAACCTCTGCCTCCACAACAAGTGGGTTGTGTTGCCTGCATTCTTTATCAAGTTCGATGCATACAGAAAAGGATGTAGCGAATGCTCTTGGCACTGGTATCCATTCTTCACGGGATCAATGTCTTCAAGTGTACACACCTGTTCAATACAGTCCTCGGCCTGACCCATCCAAGATTTTCCTCTTTTAACCTATTTCCTTTTGTCTCTTTATTTCCAAGTGCAGAGGATGTTGTGTGTCAGCATTGACTCGAAGGTATGCTCGTGCACGGCTCATCAGTATTCTATACTCCATAGTAGGAATAGTATACTCCAAGGGGACAAAGGAGATAGCGCATCGCCCTGCACGACGTGTCTTTAGTGCAACCAAGTATAATGCGAATCGCCTCGTTCTGTATTCTTTCCAGTCGTTCTATCTGACTATGACTGAGAGTCAGGATCGCCAGCGCATACTCAAGCACAGAAAGGACCAGACCCTGGTATAAAATACAAAGATGGCGCTGTTCACAATCCGCGCAGCCATTACCCTCATCGCCAGCAAACCTTTCCTCGCCTTCATTATCACATGAGCTATGTGTTCCGTAAAAGCTAGACTACGATCAAAACGCAACCCCAGGTATTTCATAGACTGAGATCGCTCCACTACCTCTGAACACAAAACCACAGATGGTGTTGGAGTGTTGACGATGTGGTTGTTTAAAGAGAACCATGTCACGGCTGCTTTTGTGGGGTTGACCAATGCTCCTGCTTCAACGCACCATCTACCTATGCGGTCGAGTTCTGACTGAAGTTCCTCCACAAGCTGTTCTCTATCCTTGCCTGACGATACACCAACACATCATCCAAATGTGTCAACTTACATCATTCAGAACCATTAGCCACAAAATATTTGTACGCTCTTGGCAAGTCTGTAAAAGGCTGATGCAATCTGTCCGTTCTGTGTCGGCGCAAAGGAAGACTGTAGTAAACTCTATATCAAAGACGGAATGCAGGGGGTGGGTAGGGTAGAGTTGACCATGCGCAAAACTCAAACTTGCATTCTATCGCATATGAAAGTGTCCTTCCAAGGAGAACTGGAGTGGTCAATATTGACCGAGCGGAAAAACAAAATTTGCGTTCGAGCTTAATTAATCTACTCTTACTTACTTAACTGTACTCAGTCTCAGCAATGAAAGTTCAGAGGTGACACTATAAACTGTCTTGTGGCATCAAAACAAAAAGCAATTGAGAATCTTCCTAATACAGAACGGCCTCACACACATTCAGAAAAAAATGAACATGCACTACAGCTTAGATCATAAACAAGCACAAATAAACTACTTAAAATGATCAAGAGTGTTGAACATACGATGCAAAAAAAAAAGAATGAAAATGTAAGGGATTGTCAGGACAAACAAACTCAAACATTTCTTTCGGCCAAAAAATGTTGAATGTGCCTCTCCTACATGCGTATGAACCAAGGCACAATGTATAGTAAGTCTTGGCACAAATCAAACATATCATAAAGAGTGATCAAACTAGTTGGTAATAACAAATGCAAACAAACAATGTGTGTGCATTCTGAGTGATTCATTGAGTATGGTCCGAAAGATGGAGACTGGTTTAGTGCGCAGTCAAAGGACTGAATTACTACAAGTGTCAACAATTTTCAGAATTACACTTATCTTCGTTCTGGGGCACATAGGTGTTGTTGGCAATGAAAGAACAGACAGGCTGGCTAGCTCTGCCACCATATCAGGGGGCCAGCCAATGGATAGAGCTGACATTTTGAACACCTCATAGAGTTTGACCACAAAGAATATTTTCATTTAAACCAATCCACATCAACTATTAGATTGCAAGAACTGGGATTCAAGATTGGAGTGGCCAGAAAAGAACAGAATAACAGATATATAAGTAGGCTCATCAATCAACATCACACTGGTACGGTTAGTCGCTGGATGCTGTTGTTGGAGATATTGCGAAGGAGATCGGAGCACCTATGGACATGTCCAGAGTGCAATTAAGATATTTGAAACTGAAACAAACTTGGTTGTACATTGACATATGTCGATTGAAATCAAACATGGCTGTACAGTCACAGATGTTGTCGAGTGTGATCAAACATGGTTATACCATCCAATTTAGTCATATAAACTCAAAAACTAATATATGTAACAGACAGTATCAATGTTGATCTCCATCTGCTTATTAAACAGTCTATTCTAACAGACATGTGTCACAGTTCTTTGATCTTTCACCATTTTTCTGATTGTTATCGCTCAATAGCATTTTTAAAAAAGGCATATAAAAGCAAACAATCGACTTTATTGCACCGAGTTCACCATGTGGCTCCATCCATCTTGGCTTATGGGACACAGGACCTGTAGAGAGTGTTGCACAAAGCATGAACTCTGTAGTTCAAGCAATAATCCTAGGGATGGGGGATTGCACATCTGACTCAGTCCGATTCAAACCTGCAACCTTCAGAACTCCAAGCAAATGTCTTAAGCACTTCACCATAGAGACCCCCTTTGTCTGCTATGAATTCAGGCGTAGTCATGGTGCCTAATATAGTGCCTCCGGTTGATTTTTGCGTGACAGCTTGCTTTCTTTATTGCCAGTTCCCCTCGCCATTCAGGCAATTCGTACTAAGACTTCAGAGGCATTTGTAATTTCTTTTTCTTGGGTGCGCGATGTATTTAGGCGTAGTCATGGTGCCTTGTGGGACCTTTCTGACTGATTTTTGCATGAAGACCTGCTTTCCTTATCATCAACACCAATTGGAGCTCTGGTGCTTATCCTTGTGCAATGTTTCGGCCAGCGTTACTCGGTTCGCTCTCCGTTCTGTAGCCATCTAGTGTTTTTACGGTGTGGGGTAGCTAGCCCACGCCCAACTTCCTTAGGTAACAGTGGTTCTATTCTTTACACCCCAATTTGGGCCCGGTAACCACTCGGGCTGATCTGGTATCCAGGAACCTACAGTCCAACCACTAGTCACGAGCTTACCAAAAATGTTGGTCTATGCCTCGGAGCCCCAGGAATTTCTACAATTACAATTGCTATTATTCCCTGATGAAGGCTTTTTGGTCAATACACTGAGTTTTCTAGGGTTTTTTTTACCGAATAAAACTGCTAGTATACCGTTGCAAAGGTTTGTTAGTCGATACCCTGAAGAAGGCATGTTGGTGGATACGCCGAGTTTTCCAGTTTCTTATTTTAGCTGTTGTTTGTTTGCGTATGTTCTTTTGAACCAGTTTCATCATTCTTATTGTGATGTATAAACAATTTTTGACAAGAACGACTAGCCTAGACGTTGCCTCTTTCTCTCCTCCTCCTCCCCCTCCTTTAGGCCCTATTAGTATAGAACAGGCGCATCCGAAATGTTAGGCCTGAGGAAATGTTTCGCTGACAGTCAAACACTATCCTTTGTGTGTGTGCATTTCTCTTTAATAATTATTTTAATATCTTATATTTGGGCTTGGATCGACACCAAAGAGCATTTACTACTTTGCAACTTTTCTGAGTGTGAAATGTGATGCCTACGAAAAGTTATCAACTATCCCAGAAAAGAGAGTCACCAACATCAGCATAAGAAAGAAAGTTGCAACAGAACCTTGCTTGAATTACATTTCTGCCACTTGACAAGAATGCAAACAAACTGAATTGTATACAGTCTTCTACAACAGAACATCAGGAAAGAAGGCAAGAGACAACAAACAAAAATGGATAGATGGAATAGCAGAATCCTGTCAAAAAACAAAAATAACTATCACCCAAGCCACTAGAGCAGAGCAAGACAAAAACAGAAATCCTTGACACTGTGCAACAACCCGATAACAGTATGATGACAGAAGAAGAAGAAGAAGTCATTAACTATATGATGCATATATATCCTACCTCCATAGCTACACTGATTTCTTGTCAGTCCTTGCCTCCTTCTTTTGTGCAACTCTTCATTGCATTTATTACTTGAGGTCCAGTCTTTCTCCTATCCTAGTTGTCCTTAGAAACCCTTTCTAATTATCTCTTTGAATTTTTTTTAACGATGTGATCAAACTGTTTCTTTTCATCTACTTTGATGTTGTCCATTTCCTTGCTCTGTCATCTTGAACAAGTTTTATATTTGTCTCCATTGCTCTGTTCTTTCCAACTCATTCCACATAATTAATCACTGCTGTTATTAGTTGAGTTATTCTTCTTCAGCTTTCTGAGTCTTTGAGGTTCATTTCTACAGATATCATGCACATCCATTCATCTCTGTTCTTATACTTCCCTTCTTCTTCAAATGCTTCATATTCACCACTTGTTAGCCTGTGTGTTGCCGGGGCTCGCAAGGGGAGCAAAGAATAGTAACACTGCGAGCTGCAAGGCATGTCATGCGCATAGAGGCGACTGAGGTAGGAACCTATTGAAGCTACCCTAGTAAATAAAGTGTCGCAGAAATCAGATGTGCTGGCATAATTATAGGCACATAACTGGCACAGCGTACAATTGCTCTTAGGCTCTAATCACACATACAAATCACAAAGAGTGGTTAACAAGTCGACGATATGGAACACTCAAAGAAGATCACTTGTTAAACCACTCTTTGTGAAAGTCCAAGATTGACATGCTCTTTGGTGTTGATCCAAGACTTGTCGATACAAGATCAATTGTACGTTGTACCAGTTATGCGCCTATAATTATGCCAGGATATCGTTTTGTTGCCACCAAGTAATTTTAAGTTTACCCGCTATTTCCCTCAGCGACTGGATACAGGTAAATGGAGGACAATTTCATTAGGGGCTAGAACGCACAATACTACAATGGAAGATATTACAACGGAAGAAAATTGATAATGTGGTCTGGCATTTAGCTTTCAGTGAAATTGACAATCGTGACATATCCTTTGTTGGACGCCGCCATTAACCCAGTAAGCGAGTCATTGATTTTCTAGGAGCCACTTATACGTTCCGTAGTTTGCTATTGCTTTCTGAATGGTGAGGTCTGTTTTTACCTTTCGTATAAGCAAAACACTATACGCCTAGAGTTGTTGGACGTTCCTGGATCTTCAAGAAAGTCAGGTACTTCCCCCATTCAATATAGGAAAAAGGGCAAATTAATCCCATAATTCCTGGGGGTTGGAAAACAAACAACTGTTCGTATAAAGTCCACAGGAACAAACTTGCTTCCAAACAGCCTGCAGCAGATAAGATATTCTTTTATTTGTATACATTGAACTTCTACTTGTCATGTATACAAGACAAAAGGTCCTCCATGCAAAAAGTAGACCACAGAAATAACAGGTAGTGAAAAACACTGTTTACGAAGACCACCCAATAGCCTGTTCTATATATCTCTTCTGATCCTGACGCTGTGAGACAAAATAGAATTCGGAAAAAGAAAGAAAGAAGAAGAACGCAGATGCGTTGCGTGGAGTGTAATGATGTCGGTTCAGTAACCAATCACCAGTATTGGCCTTCTTTCTGTGTGTGTAGTTCTGTAGCTTGAGACTAGTCCGAAAAATGACTATTTGTTGTGTATTGTGATTCATTCTGATGACTTTGGTGTTGATTTGGTGTGTGTTCATTCTGTCTGGGTGTAGTCCTGAGCAGAACTTTGTGTCTTCTTGTTCGATGTTATTCACATTCTACACAAAAAGTCAGGTTCTCTGTATGTATGTTGTTGTATTTACTAGTTCATCGAGACCTGCAAACCATTTTGCATGGATGTTAGACAAGGTCTTGACAGCATTGCTTACTTACTTATTTCTCTTCGCTTCTCCTGGAGCATAGGACCTGAACAGTTGCTTGCCACTGTTAGCTGTTTTTATTTTTATTTATGGCCTCCCAGGATAGTTCAGCACCCTCAGTTTCTCAAGAAGACTCCAGGTCTGTTTAGGACATTCCTTTTTCCTTACAGGTTCCACTCAAGTGCTTGTCTAGTGACCCCGGACTGTCTTCCGTAGAGTAATCCCGACCCATCGCCATTTTCTCCTCTTTAACCTGGCAGCATTACATGATCATTCTCTCTCTCGTGCCTTTTACGATTGGGGCATAGGCCCTCAAGACATCTCCTGCAGCTCCCTCCAGTACATGATCATTAGTTACCTTTTTTTTGTGGTTATAGTAACAGATTTGAAATGGGTGTGTGCCCGCGTGTTTGTAGCGCGTTGGACTACGGGTGACAAGTCCTCTGTAAGTGCGGGTTCAACTCCGCGAACTGGCAGAAAAGCTACAGTTTCCCCAGATTTACGGTGTTCGTGGCACCGAGCCGAAGGTTACGATGTCCATGACACCGAGCCTAGGAGCTTTCAGCTCAAGTGCTTCTGGATAAAAAAACATTTTTAAAATGGGTGTGTCGCTATCCTTAGCAACAGGCATGTTGATGTTCGTTGCAAGTTGTCAACATTCTTGAAGCAAGTTAAAAAGTATATAAATCTTTTGAGTTTTCAGAGAGCCGTCTGACAGCAAGTCCCCAAAGGAAGAGGAACGAATGGTCTCTCCCAGCTCCTGCATGCAAGTGCTGCCTTTGGGGGGCTCAGGTGAGAGCTCAGCTGGATCTGGACATCTTCAGGCGGCTACCTCTACCACACCTGAAGCTGGGGTCGATCACCATCATCATAACTTTCTTTTGGATGTACGAGGGACAGGAATCGATTCCAGTCCAACATCCCATATGAAGCAGGAAATTGCAGGAGCCAGTGAGTACACTTTATATGTGGTTCATTAAGTTGCAGATGTCATATAGATATATATTCCTCTCATACCATTATAGTTACATAGGGTCTGCAAGTAATTTATCCATGCCGCTCTGTCCTCGGCAACTCGCTCAATCTCTTCTATGGAATTGAGTCCTATATTTCTTGCCTCTCTCAGCAAAGTTTGGCTCAGGGTTTCCATTCTTCCTTGAACCCTTTGCCTCCCACTTCAATGCTTGCTTTGGTGTGCTTTGATCATTTCTTCTCAAGGTATGCCCAACATATCTCCATATTCTCCTTCTTATAACAGTTGTTACTAGCGGTTGACCAGACATTTCTCTGATTTCATCACTTCTCATGAATTTGTTGCATTTTATGTTCATTTTTTAGCCGACATCTATTTTCAAATGCATTCAACTTGCTTTCTATATAGCTTTAGTCATTTTAACTAACTAAATATTTAGCATAACTAAATATGATGCTCAATGCTTAGAACCCGTAGCATCACTAAATAACTTTTGAATCTCAGCTATCGCAGCCGCTAAATAATATTCATGTTTGGCTTCAATTCATGAATAAGCAGACTATATGTCTTATGCAGCAAATATTCTTGGCAAATTTGAAGCCATTATTTATCTATAAATAGGTTTGTTGACACAACTCAGCTGTTCAGTGCATTATTGATTATGTACAAATTATCAACACACTGATGTCATTTCAAACATGTATAAAATAAGCAGGTTCGTGGCAGATGTTTGTTTAAGGGCTAGACGCTCCATCAACCTTTTTAGTACTACACACAAGCTACACAGGCTTGTAGCAATCAGTGACTCATAGCTGATTACTGACGTCAGGGTTAGCAGAAGAACAATACTGACCAAGACTCCACTCCACCTCCTTGTGGCAGCCCCAGGAAACAGACAACTACCAAGAAGTATGGCTAAGCTTGTGGATATGGAAGAGGGAGAAGCCAACCTGTACCACAAAAAAGGCTATGCTGAAGATGGGTGTGTCGGACTGAAAGGTGCAGATACCACAGCTCATGCTGAAAACTGTGACGTAGCGTATTCCGGATTACATCCTGCTATAACCAGCAGGAATATGAGAACGAACAAGGAAGAAGTTTGTGTGTTTGCATTCATTCTTATCAACCAAGTTAACCACTCTATAATCTGTAATGCTTGCACAGAGAGCTTGAGTATATTGTGCCCTCATTAAGCACTTAAATTAAGAAATTAAATTAAGAAATTTAAAAAAACAAATGGACGACCAAATACAAACGTTTCTAATGAAAATCTGGGAGTAAAAACGAATAACGAAATAAATGTAACACAAAACACACATAAAAACTAGAAATAGAACAGAAGAGAAACAATGAAAAATCTAGTAAATATATAACTTGGATACATGCAACATATATCCATTTGTTTTTTTAATTTGTCACTCCTGTTGTTCGTTTGCTTGATAAAGGCCTTGTTGGTCAAAACGTTGCTGTATTTTGTCATTGTTTTTGTAATTTGTAAAACTACAGTACTTTGTGATTACGTGTTTTGCCAATCAAATAATTTTACTGTAGTCTCATCTATTTTGTGAATAGTTTTACTGTAGTATCATCTATTTTGTGAATAGTTTTACTGTAGTCTCATCTATTTTGTGAATAGTTTTACTGTAGTCTCATCTATTTTGTGAACACTTTAAAGTACCACATCTGGAGTTATTCTGTAGCATGGTATCATAGGGAGACCTTCAGAGCAGGCTCATGCTATCATGAGAGATTCTGTAGCATGGTATCATAGAGAGGCCTTCAGAGCAGGCTCGTGCTATCATGAGAGATTCTGTAGCATGGTATCATAGGGAGGCCTTCAGAGCAGGCTCATGCTATCATGAGAGATTTTTTTCTCCAGTTTACTATGAATTTACGCATAGTCATGGCACTTAATATGACACCTCTGCCTGATTTTTTATTGAAGGCTTGCTTTTATTATCACTAGTGTCCCTCACCATTCAAGTGAGCCTTACTCCGACTTCAGGGATACTTATAATTTATATCTCCGAGTGAGATCGATGATAGAGAAGTTGATAACACGCTGCGCTGGTGAACAGATCTCATGAAAATTCTGAGGTTCTAGCTCAGCATCTGGACCGGATGTATGGTACTACTAGATTGTCAACCTAACTGGATAGCCATAATATACATGTTAATATGATAAGACACTCAAAACGCTGAAAAATGTTTAGAAAATTAGATGTCCGGTTTATGGTTGAAACCGGAGTAAAGCAAGGCTGTATTCTATCTCCGCTATTGTTTGGAGTGGTCATTGACTGGGTGATGCGAAAATATTGCAGGGACGAAACTGGCATCGATTGGGTAGAAAATAGTCAACTAGAAGATTTGGATTTTGCAGATGATATTGCCTTGTTAAGTAGAAACAACCAAGATATGCAAAGAAAAACAGACAACTTGTCATCTATAGCATCAAAAGTTGGACTGCAGATAAGCTATGAAAAAACAAATATAATGAAGACACCTATGGCAAGTAATGCAGATATCACACTGGAATCTAAGATTTAGGTAGCAATTTTGATTGCACAGGAAATGTTAAAAAGAAATTATGATACGAATTGGCAAAGCTACATCAGCTTTTAAAAGTCTAAATAAAATATGGAACTGCAAGTTATATAGTATTAAAACTAAATTATTAATTTTCAATTCAAATGTATCAATCCAACATATGCCAGCGAGAGTTGGAAAATGACTAAAGATATAGAAAGCAAGTTGAATGCATTTGAAAATAGATGTCGGCAAAAAATTATGAATATAAAATGGAACGAATTCAGAAGTGATGAAATCAGAGACATGTCTGGTCAACCACTAGTGACAACTGTTATAAGAAGGAGAAGATGGAGATATGTTGGACACACCTTGAGGAGAAATGATCAACGAATATCAAAGCAGGCATTGAAGTGGGATGCAAAGGGTTCAAGAAAGAGAAATCGACCTAAGGAGACCCTGAAACGAACTTTGCTGAGAGGGGCAGGAAATATCGGTCTAAGTTCCATGGAGGAGATTGAGCGAGTTGCCCAGGATAGAGCGGTATGGAGAAATTACTTGCAGGTGCTATGTAAAGATATACGTGCGAGAGGAATTATTATTATCTTCATCTTCTGCTATGCGAATGATGGTGTCATAAACAGGGTGAAATGTTTGAGGTCACCGATAGTTTGTTTTGTAGGGTTGTTTCTGTTGGCCAGTTTTCCATTCTCACGCTGTTCGGACTGGGGCAGGATGTGCTCTAGGGACTGCTTTGGTGCTCCACATGTGCAGGCGGCTGAGTCCCTGAGACCCATTGTCCTGTTCTATCGATGTTGTCATCAAGTTTCGTGATAAACCAAAGTATAAGGATTTCCAAATTCTTGACAGCCACAAAAAAAAGTGCTTGTATATTTACTTTGTTAAGACTCCGCTTAATTGTGTTGTGTGTATGGGGGTTGTCAGGTGTAGTAGATTGTCATTGCAACATTAAACTAGCTCTCTCGCTACTCTACAGTACAAGCTGACCCACTACTCTACTACACCAACTCACATTACTACACTGTACACTAATTATTCATTATTTTGATAATTTCTTCATTTAAACTGAATTGGAAAACTAAGCTAAACTTGTTTGTTTATCTGCTAGTACCTGGGAGTAGTATCCACTCCAAGTTATGTCAGGTGTGCAATGACAATGCATCAGGCTTTCATTACGGTGTATGGTCATGTGAAGGCTGTAAGGCTTTTTTTAAGAGAAGTATACAAGGTGAGTACCAACATGATCAAGGTATTTTATATATACAAACTTTAGGGAATTCTAAATATAACAAGAAGAGATAGATAGCACTTCAGTGGAACCAAAAGGAAAACAGAAAAGAGGATGTCCTAAACAGACCTGAAGTGTGCTCGACTATCCTGGGAGACAATAAAGAAAATATCCAGAGACCGGGAAAGAGGCAAACAACTGTTGAGGCCCTATGCTCCGCCAAGAGCGGAGAGGAATATGTCAAGTAAATCAAAATAGATTTAGAATTGACTAGATCGGGAGAAAAGTGGAAACTTTGCAGGGGCTACAGTATATTAAGAAACAACAGGTCAAATGGTTTGGACATGCATCAATGTCACCACAGGACAGTCTCCCACAGAGAGCACTAGCACTCAGATACAAAGCAACAGACCCAGAGGTCAACCATGTAAACGATGTACCAACAGAATATCCAAGGCACTGAATTCCACCTTGTACAAAGAGCATAAGGAAGCTCGCTCCAGGTACCTCTTTTTTCTACGTGACGATGGTAGGCAAAATAGGGATAGAAAATAGATAAATAAGGAATGTTAACCTGAAACAAATGCTTACAGAAAACGGAGTCACCAGTCCATAAGACGCATAACATGGTGCAACGACCCCTCACAATGAGGAATGGGATAACAGATTCTGGGGTTGCCTCTCTGTCTCGGAGATTTAGCCACGCAGAAAGAATGTCGGACCAACCCTCATGAAAGACAGAGGTGGCCCACCTACACCAGCATCCAAGGTAAACTATATGGTGTGGCTGACAGCGGTCTTTGTTAGAGAATCCTAATCTAGTGAGAATGCAGTAGAAGAAGAAGAATATACAAATTGGTCAATGAAAATATGAAATGCAGCGGTTAGAAAACAGAGATCACAATACTAAGAGCATGCATATTCCCAGTGGCAGCGTATGGGTGGGAAGCATGGACATTTAATTTAACAAGGCAGTGAATAAACATATATGTGCTTTTGTATATAATTGTTACAAAAGAGTCTTCTACATGTCATGGCCAGAGAAGAAAACAAATAGATCTATGCAGAAAGAACTCAATTGTTCATTTGAGGATCATCCACGTCGGACATGTCCATAATTGCTCCGATCTCCTCCCGAGCATGTATCTCAGTGTGTTGTTTAGGCTAACAACTCCCGTTCTGTGTTGATTGATGTATCTGCTGGGTTTTTTCTCGTGGTTTTCCCATCTTGCCGCACCTATCGTTATGCACAACTTGCGCAACCAAGATAGAGGATACACTTTATCTTCGTCGTTGAAATCTTCAGAGCGTATGTTTTCTCTTAGAGAATTGTTAATGTCACTTTTGTCCATAGAAGACCCATTCTCAATCATATCATTGCCGGCAGTACATCTGCTTTCTCATTGCCCTTGACCCCATCATGACCCAGGACAAAGATGAAGGTAAGTGTCTGGATTGTTGAGTTTTGTATTAATTGCCTCCACTGCGTTCTTACATAACCAGCCTTGATCTTCTGTATCATGCTCATAGAGTAGAAAGAACTCAAAATCAAAGTAAACTGGCTAACCCTACACATAAGATGGAGAAATTCAAGTATTTTGGACATATAAAAGGACATGAAGTGTTGGAGAAGACCATTATGGAAGAAGGCATCCCGGCAAAGAGGAATATCACGCAGAAGATGGATTTATGATGTAACTGATAATTTAAACATGACAGCTGCAGAGGCGGGACATCTGGCCTTTGAGAGAGAAATTCGAAGAACTGTTATGGTGGCAAAGTTCTTCCTAGGACAGGCTATTTGATGATGAAGACGAATTCATTTGAACTTCATATTTCTTCATATTTTATTCTTTTGTTGAGATTTTTATTCTTTTTCTGTTCATCAGGTCCTGTAGACTACATCTGTCCAGCAACCAACACTTGTACCATCGACAAACACAGACGTAAAAGCTGCCAGGCATGTCGGTTACGACGTTGCTACGAGGTTGGCATGAACAAAGGTCAGACTGTCTACATACTTGACCTTAAGTGTATGCAAATATTAAGATGTTATTAAGCATTTGTTATTAATCATTAAGAAACTGCTTTGCTTTGAATTTCTGTGATCAAAGAGAATGAAGACTAAGATATGCAAATATGAAGAATGGCAATTTGAAGAAAGAGAAATAATTATGTGTTCCAGGAAAGTTCTAGTGGTACTTTATGTTAAACTTGTAGCTATCAATTCTCTTTCTCTACCCTTTCCCGTATCTCTTCCAGGTCATTACCGTGACTGATTAATAGGACCATTCTCTCTTTCTCTCTCTGCCTTTCTACACCGGATTGTGGCATACGTCCTCAACTAACTCATGACGAAACATCTATAAATAGAGTACTGTAGTTTTACACAAAAAACAATAATGAAACACAGCAACGTTTTGACCAAAATGCCTTTATCAAGCAAAGGATACAACAGAAATGAAGAAATTCACTGCTTTAGGAATTTATTGTCTGATTCTATATGTTCAATGCTGTGTAAGAAGTGAATTCTTCACGAATTTATTGTCTGATTCTATATGTTCAATGCTGTGTAAGAAGTGAATTCTTCACGAATTTATTGTCTGATTCTATATGTTCAATGCTGTGTAAGAAGTGAATTCTTCACTTCTCTTGTATCCTTATTCTGTGTATTGTTTTTGTAATTTGTGAAACTACAGTACTTTGTTTTTACATGTGTCACCATTGCTACATAGTTTTACTGCAGTCTTACCTTATATCGATACAACTAACTCATGCCAGGTCCTCCTTTCTCCTGCAGTTCTCTCCAGCTCTTCTTTATATTGTTGATCTCAGCCTCCAAATCCCATCTCTATATATTTATTTGCCTCTCATTCTTTCACTGTCCCTGTGGACACCAGGAAATGACCCTTCTTGTTATATTCCCTGCTGGTTTTTCCCCTATATTCCCATATATTTCCCTATAATACTCTTCTTCTTCACCATTCAACTCCCAACGAAGCACAGATCTTCAACAAACTTCTTCCTCTCTCCTGCCATCCGTTTCAATTCTTTCCACGTTTTTCCTATCCTTTTAATATCAGCCTCCAGCTCTCTTCTCAAGGACTGTCTAGGCCTTCCCCTACTCCTCTTTCCCTACTCCTCTTTCCCTACTCCTCTTTCCCTGCAGGTTCCAAAATAGTGCCTGTCTTGCAATGCTTCCAATCGGTCTTCTTTGTGTGTCCTTTCCATCGCCAGCGTCTCTTCCTTAGCTCTTTCTCCACTGGTATCTGCTTAGTTCTTTCTCTGAGTTCCTCGTTTGTAATCTTATCATATCATCTATTCTACATAAACATCCATTTATGAAGGTCTGTAGTTTTCTGGTGGTTTCTTTTGTTGTCTTCCATGTTTCCGAGCCATAGAACAGCACTGACTTCACATTTGATTAAAAGATTGATTCTCAGCTTTGTGTATGTTTTGATCTCTTTTGACTTCCATATCTTACTAAATGCAATAAAGTTTGATATAATACATCAGATGTGATATTATTTATGTGCTGTTGCCGGATCAAGTTAGTACTTCATTGTTGACATACTTTCACAGTTTTTTTATTGTTATATATTCACAGGAAGTCAAAGAAAAGAAAGAAAAAGCAGTGGCGCCACAAGTGGGTTAAAGGGTAAACGGTGCCGAGCCGACTCCTCTGATTCTGCCATCAATTCCACCAACAATGGACCCCAATCTGTCAAGGTGAGACTTAACCGATTCACTATAGTTTAGTTTGTTTTTCCTTCCATACTGAATTTTTTTTTTCTAAAAAAATCTAACACTGTAGTTTAGATAAACTAAAATATTGTTTATAAATAGAATTTAAAATATGACTTATTATAAATTCAAATTCAACACAGATGGATGTAGCTGCACAAAATATTTACTGTATTAGCAAATATAATACAGTGTTAAATATGCATTATCAATATAAGGGAAGAATGCAGTAAGACTATGTAGCAATGGAGAAACACATAAAATATAGGTTTTGTACAACTACAGTACTTTGTTTTTTACATGTTTCACATACTTAACTATGCAGAAAAATATTAGCATGCATTAAAAATTGAAATTGAGAGAACAGAAACTCCAACTTACTAAAGGTCTTGAGGAACAATAGGTTGAATAAACAAGTCTGACTGCTTTCTTTATATTGGTAATCAATTTATGAATACATCAACATTAAGAGATTTGTGAATGAATGCATGGTTTATTAACTGTTCACAAACTAGCAATATGACCATTTGAATTCATGTTAAATTGAAAAACTGCAAATGCAGTGGTTCAGGCATTAATGAGAATGGAATACAACCAACAGCATACAACAAAAAGATATCAGGTACTAGAACCAAGGAAAGAGCAAGAAAAAGATGGATAGACAATATGAAGATGGTATCTATGATGATAATCCTTATATAACTGATGACTTCTGGATTTCAAGGTGGTGGCTGAGTGTTGTGTTTAGTGGCAGCCGTCGTAAGATTCAGGAATTCTGTTCTCATTCTGTACCATGAATTAAAAATATTCGCTCTGGATGCACATATTCTATAGTTAAAACAGGATTACTGATCAACTCCATCATCAGATCATTGCTGAACCATGATTTCAAGCCATCTGGAATTGTGTCCCTTTGTCTTCCTCTATCTCTCTTCCCTTGTATTTTGTCTGTTGTAGCCAAATGTTCTAAACTGCCCCTTCTAATTATATGTTCAAAAAACCTTAATTATCTGCTTCTTATTCTATTGATTATATTCCAATATGAATCTGTCTCCGACAAGATTTCTTCATTAGTTTTCTAGCTGTCCATGGAACTTTCAACATTCTTCTGAGAAACCACATTTCTGTGGCTTCAAATGTTCTTACCATTTATCTGTTCATTCGGTCATGTGGTGCGGGGCCCAAGGAAGCAAAGAATAGTACCACTGCAACCTGCTATGCATGTCGTAAGAGTCAACAGATGTAGTCTCTAGGGATGCTACCCTAGTAAATAAAAAGCAGCGCAGAAATCGAATGTGCTGGCCTACTTGTAGGTGCATAACTGGCACAGCGTACAATCGCTCTTAGGCTCAGATCACATACAAATCACACAGAGTTGTTGATAAGTGGTCGATATGGAGCATTCGAAGAGAAAAATAAGTCTGTTCATTATCCATGACTTCACTGTCATAAAAGTGTTGGCACTATATATAACTGATTACTAACAAAATTGATATGTTCTTAATTTACTATCTCAGGCTGCAAAACGATCAAGAAGTGCATCAATACTTGAAGCCTTACAGAAAGCTGACCTGCCAGTTCTAGAAAGTTACCATAACCACAGCCTACCAGCCACAAGAGTACACCTTCTAAATACACTTATCAAGCTGGCAGACAGAGAACTTGTGTATCTCATCAACTGGGCTAAGCATGTTCCAGGTGAGTGATGAGTTAATTTACTAGTCATAGTCTTCTTCTTCTTCACCCCTAGAGAGGCATAGGTCTGCAACCAAGATATTCCAAGCCACCCTATCCAAGACCATCTTTTCTAGATCTCTCCATTTTCTTGCATTCCGTCTCCAATTCCCGCCTCCGGGTTTTCCTGTGTCATCCCTTGAACATGTGTGGACATTCCAGGTGCCAATCCTGGAGATCTTTCGGGTTGAAAAAGGTCGTTGGCAGCCCTATTCCTTTCAGATTTTATTGAGTCTCTTGTAGGAATAGACGCTCGTCTCTCATGCCAAAGGTAACTGGTTCACTCCCTCGTAGAACCATCAGGATATTTTTCTACAGATCCCTCATCTCAGTGTAGGTAAGATCTAGTTCCAAGTTATATCACAGACGGATCGATAAAACGTAGGTCTCATGTTCAATTTGTGCACGTAAAAGAACCCTTCGCAGTTCAAAATCGAGAAGAGCAGGCTGGAAAGCCGCTGCCTGGCAAAATTCTTAAATTCCTACAAAATATATTCACCACCTCCAAATTACATCGGGGACCCTCGCCGGTGCTACGGTGTTTGTGCACTTCCGCTGAGATGTTCCTGTGAGAAAGATATTGGATCACACATGGTTACTAACCGAAGTGCAATGCTGATTTACACGGATGGATCGGTAGTTCGCTACGAAAAGTCCACATGGGCCTTCCTTCCCTGCAATCTCATACGGCAGAATAGTCAAAGAAGCCAGTGGTGCATTTAGTATGACAATATATTTTTGGGATCGCGAGAGAGCATGACAACAAGCAGCATGATAATGGAAGTGCTGTCGGTGACTAAGGCACTACTCTGACGAGTCAAAAACTACACTCATGCGTGCATTTTGAGTGATTCATTGAGTATGATCTGAAAAGTGGAGGCTGGTTCGCTGCGCAGGCAATGGACTGAATCACTACAAGCGTCAACAATTTGCAGAATTACATTCATCTTTGTTCCGGGACACGTGGGTGTCATTGGCAATGAGAGAGCAGACAAGCTGGCTGGCTCTGCCACCATATCAGGTCGCCGGCCAATGGATAGAGCTGACATTCTGAACGCCTTCATAGAGTGTGGCAGCAAAGAGGATTTTCATTTAACACTTTTGCTGCCACCCATTTATCAACAAAGTCTGGCTCACTGCCATGCTATTTTTAAGGCATGATCAGTTTTCGTTATTAATTTTTTTTTAAATCGGAAAAAAATAAACTAATAAACTTAGGACTTTTAAACTATGGAATAGTGTTCATATATTAATGAGCTACTAACCTGTCTATATGTGGAATATATTCTTTATAATCCACAAGCTATTGGAGTAACTGATATCCCCATACCTATCCACAGTATGATATGCTATCGTTTTCGAGTTGGGTGTCCGTCACCTACTCCTGTACCCCTGGGAATGTCTGCTATCGATCTATAAACAACGTCACATGAATCACAGTTCAAATTCATACTAAAAAGTCCGAAAAAGAGTCATTTTGGACATCACTATTGATCAGCTACGTCGTCCATTTTGAAATTTTTTGTTTACTTACGAAAAATCGGACTTATACTTACGTTTACCACGTGTGTGTTAGATCCGCCATTTTGGTGAGCTTGTCAGAACAATACAGAAGTAGTACGTCACATGACCCCTGTTTTCGGCAAGCGATACTCCACGTTTAAAAAAGACATCGTTGACGCCACATGTCGGCCAACAAAAGTCGCGAGGCAGCGAAGGGAGTTGGTATTTCGCCAACTTTTGTCGCGTGGCAGCGAAGTGTTAAACCAATCCACGTCAACTACTAGATTGCAAGAGCTGGGATTGAAGATTGGAGTAGCCAAAAGAGAAGAGTAGCCAAAAGAGAAGAGTAGCCAAAAGAGAACAGCACAACAGCTATATGAGTAGGCTCATCAATCAACATTGAACTGGTACGGTTAGTCGCTGGATACTGTTGGAGATATTGCAAAGGAGATCGGTGCACATATGGACATTTCTGGAGTGCAATGAAGATATCTGAAACCTTTGTCAATTTTACTGATGCATACCTTTTGATATTTGTTGATGCATACCTTTTGATAGTTGTTGATTACGTACCTTTTTATATTTGTTGATTGCATACCTTTTGATATTTGTTGATTGCATACCTTTTGATATTTGTTGATTGCCTACCTTTGTCTGTTTATTAGGTTATACCTGCCTGACACTCAGTGATCAAGTACATCTGATTGAATGCTGTTGGATGGAACTGCTTCTACTCAACTGTGCTTTTCGCTCCATGGAGTATGAGGGCAGGACACTTGTGTTTGCTCCAGATTTTCATTTAGAAAGGTATTGATCAATTATTCGCCCAGTGGTTGCGGGCCCAAATTTGGGGTGTAAAGAATACAACCACTGTTACCTGCCACACATGTCGTAAGGGGCGACTAAGGAGGTTTGGCTGAAATCGGATGCACATGTCCTAAACGTGTAGAAGTCTATGCGTTTAGGGGCCTACAAACCAATGTGCAACGTATACACGTTCTTGGTCAAAGATCAAACATATCACAAAGAGTGATTAAAATTGGTCGTAAGAACGAACGCAAAGAAGAAGAAGATCAATTATTCTTCTGTTCTTTTATTAATAACAATTGCAGAGTAGGTCAAAGCTGTCAAATTGACCACCTCCAGTATCAGGAGGGAGGTTGAAGCAACTTCTACAGTTTTACCCTGACTTTCCAGGACAGTGTTAAGTAAATAAAGAAATAAACCCTTTGAACCCTAGACACATGTACCCTAAAAACCCCTTCTCCTGAGCCAAAAACATACATATCTTTTTCTTCTCCAGTCCTTGTTTGCCTCACAGCGTCAGGATAACGAGAGATTTCTCGAACGAGCCCTTGTGTGCACTTCATAAATAGTGTCCTTCGTCACCTCTGAGATCCACCTTTTGCTTTGTATCCATTGTATCGGAGCAATATTTCTTTGTGAGGTGCAGTTATCAGAGTGATATTTAAAACATGATAATTTAGCACAATTAAGTACTCTAATAGGCCAGGACATCCGATTTCTGCGACACTTTCTTATTCACTATGTTAGCTTCCCTAGGTCCTACCTCAGTCGCTTCTTACGACATTCCTTGTAGGTCGCAGTGGTACTATTCTTTGCTTCCCTTGTGTGCCCCGACACCACATGGGCGACTAAAGAAATATATATATATAAAAAATTATAAATAATATTTAAAAATGACCTAGGACAAAGGTAAACGTCTGGATTTGTCACATTTTGTATTAATTGCATCCACTGCCTTCGTACATAACTGGTTCTGATTTCATGTTAAATATAATACTGAAAACGAATTCTGGATGTTCAGTATACCTGTGTTATTAAGAGCTCTTTACCTGTGTTTGTTTAACCTAACAGGCAACAGTGGGCGGTAACAGGTATGGGTGATGTTCTAGAACAGGTGTCTGCGGTATCTGAACAAATGGTTCTACATAGCCTCAATAAGGAAGAACTTCTTCTATTGCAAGCTACAGTATTAGTCAATGCAGGTGAGATATTTGTCGTATTCTTTTGCCCATAACTTTCTGTCAATCCTTTTTTGTTCCCACTGAAGAGACTGTGTTAATGGTTTTCACAATATATTTCGCCCGAGTGGTTACCTGGGCCCAAATTTGGGGTGTAAAGAATAGAACCACTGTTACCTGCCATGCATGTCGTAAGAGGCAACTAAGGAGGTTTGGCTGAAATCGGATGCATGTGTCCTAAACGTGTAGAAGTCTATGCTTTTAGAAGTGTATACACGTTCTTGGCAAAGATCAAACATATCACAAAGAGTGATTAAAATTGGTCGTAAGAACGAACGCAAAGAAGAAGAAGGCAATATATTTCATACCTTTTTTTTTTACCTTCTTTGTGACTGTATAATTATTTGAAATTTGTAGAGAAATCTATTTTTAGCATCACCAAAATGAGGTCACTGATATTACAGCACACTGATATTAAAACCACATATCTTGATATTCTATTCAATTATCCTTCCAACCATATATAACATGCCTATTTTTAATACAAGGAATATATATATGGCTGCTAGTAATAGAGCAGGTCATCCAAAATTACAAAAACCTTGAAACCAATGAACGTTTAAGAGTGAAATAACTTTCTTTTTTTTATCCAGAAGCACTTGAGCTCTTCTGCTCGGTGCCACGAACACCGTAAATCTGGAGAACCTGTGGCTTGTCTGCCAGCCGCGGAATTGAACCGCGCTCACAGGAGGCTTGTCACCCGTCCACGCGTACGAACATGCTGGGCATGCGGGCAAATAACTAATTAATGACCACAGTGTTGCATATTCCTTTTCTTCTTCTTTTGTCGTCACACTCTTACCAAGTAGTTGCACATTTCTCTTCTGTGTTTGTCGTCACACTATTGCAGAGTAGTTGCACATTCCTTTTCTTCTTTGTTTGTCGTCACACTGTTGCAGAGTAGTTGCACATTCTTTATCTTCTTTGTTTGTCGTCACACTGTTACCAAGTAGTTGCACATTCCTTACGATGCTAATAGCAGATTGTTTCTGTTTTCTTCCCAGAGTCGTCATATGGACAGTTTTGTGAAAATCCAGGATATGAGACAAGTGATATTGGATGTTCTTATGGAAGTTGCAGGTCGCCATCAGGGTTATGGTAGCTTACGCCGCGCCATCGATACTTCTTCTGCTGACGCACATCCGACAGGCAGGTGAGCGCAGCATCACCTACTTCCAACGACTCAAGATTGAGGGCTGTGTCACCTTCTGTGATCTGCTTACAGAAATGTTAGATGCACACAATTCGTCTGGTGAACGGCAACGACTTCAACAACAGCATCTTCTTCAGCAACACCCTTCCCAAACCATGCTCCAACAACATCCCACAACAGCCGTCTCAGCATCAATCAGCACACCAGCATCAACATCCGCAACACTCGATGGCACCTGAATGATGTTACCTAAGCTGTAGGACGTCGCTCAACTCTGTTTCTTTGTGTGTGTGTTTAGACTAGATGAGCACAGACCATATGGAATACTTCAGCAAGAAATAACACATCGGAAACAGTACATATGCTGGGCATTAACATCTTAGAAAAACATCTTCAAGTCTATGAATGATACAATTTTAAGAGACAATAGCTGGTGTGATGGTCGAAGACTAGTTCTTAGGGGACAATAGCAGGTGGCACAGGCAACTTCTTAGGGGAAAACAGCAAGTGTGAAGTAAAAGACTAGTTTTTAGGGGACAGCAGCTGGTGTGACAGTCAAAGACTAGGTCTTAGGGGACAACAGCTGGTGGTGCAGTAAAATGTCTAGTTATTTAGATATCATCAAATAGCTTATCCTGAGCAGAACTTTACCACCCTAATAGTCTTTCAGAATTTCTCTCTCTCTATCATAGACCAGATGTCCCGTCTCTGCAGCTGTCATGTTCAAATCATCAGTTACATTAAAAACCCATCTTCTCCTTGGTCTTATTCTCCTCTTTGGCGGATGTCTCCATCCACAATGGTCTTCTCCAACCCTTCATGTCTTATTATATGTCCAAAATACATCGATTTTCTCATTTGTAGCATCAGCCAGCTTTTTAAAATTTGTTTCTGGATGGATATATTTGTTCTCTTCTCTGTCCATGATATAAGGAGGACTATTCTATAACACTTATATTTCAAAGTGCATATACATTTTTCTACTGTCTTGTCTCACACACCCATATGTTGCTGCCACTGGGAATATGCATGCACTTAGTACTCTGATCAGATTGTATTACAACCTTATTATGCCTGTTTGTCAGTCATGTATATATGGTTAGTCATCAAAGTACAATCATGATAGTTCAATCAATCAGACATTTGTTGTATACACATCAAGAGATTGACAAATTGCAGCCTGTAAGAGTGTAACATTAAGGCAAGATAAAGGGGATTTTGGGAGGTCCATTACAGCCAACCTTCCAAGCGTAGGCAGCACATGATGATGATGATGATTGCATTAAGACATTAAAAATTGATATTGAATCTATCCAGCGATTTAAGGAGTTTGAATTTATGCTTTTTCAGCAAACAGAAGAATAACCAACGAAATCCAACATAGATACAGTAAAGCCAATCAAATCATAGGACAAATGGCACCAATTTTGAAATGCAAACATATCACCACGAACACTAAAAGAGCATTGTTTAACGCAATCTTTCTTCCAACATTATTGTTATCTGTGCCAAACCTGAACGCTAACATCAAACGATAGAAGAAAACTAGTCACCACAGAGGTGAAGTGTCTACATAGAATGCTGGCAATATCAAGAAGAGACCGGTTTAGAAATGAAGACATCAGGAATAAAGTGGGTACAATATTAGTACTGAACTTCATTAAAAAATTAATTAAATGGTTTGGCCACATAAGCAGATTACTCAAAGAAAAATGTTACTCCGTTACTGTGGATACAAAACAAAAGGCTGTCCACGCAAAAGGTGGAGCACAGAAATCACTTTGACAGGTAAAGACACTGTTTATAAAGCGCAAATAAAAGCCTGTTCTAGAAATCTCTTCTTACCCTGACGCTGTGAAGTAAAACAGGATTAGAGAAAAGAGAAATGTATGCTTTGTACAAGTAGAAGTCTGTGATATAGAACTAGGAGTGTGTTTAACCAGCGAGCCACAAGAACCATCAGTATATATACCCTTCAACATCTGCTGGGTGAGACTGAGCACCTATGAGTCTGCCCAACATTGTCAGTTCATTGACCAATAACAAACCAGCGTATTAAGCAGGTGCTTTTAAATTGTGATTAGATATATTTAACAATATTTGATTTTTATGCTCATTTTGTTTTTAAATCGCCGCTATGAGTTTAGGCATAGTCATTGTACCTAATCTGGCACCTATGACTGACTTTTGTCTGAAGGCTTGCATTCCTCATCAACATTGACTCACGCCATCCATGCCAGTTGTACTCCGACTTCACAGGTATTTGTAATTTAGATCCCCAAGTAAAGGATCAGGGTTTCTTGAAGTCCCACTGCGTAGTGTGCACACCATTCGTCAATCTGGCCTCGATCCATGGAATTTCCACTGCACATTGTAATTAGCACAGAGCGTTATCAACTCCGCTATCTGCAACCTCTCATAGGTTGATACCATCAACTGATTTCTACAAGCTTCTAGAAGAGAGATGTTGACATAGGTTGATACCATCAACTGATTTCTACAAACTTGTAGAAGAGAGATGTTGGCATAGGTTGATACCATCAACTGATTTCCACAAGCTTCTAGAAGAGAGATGTTGACATATGTTGATAACATCAACTGATTTCTAGAAGAGAGATGTTGACATAGGTTGATAACATCAACTGATTTCTACAAACTTGTAGAAGAGAGATGTTGGCATAGGTTGATACCATCAACTGATTTCCACAAACTTGTAGAAAAGAGATGTTGGCATAGGTTGATACCATCAACTGATTTCTACAAGCTTCTAGAAGAGAGATGTTGACATAGGTTGATAACATCAACTGATTTCCACAAACTTGTAGAAGAGAGATGTTGGCATAGGTTGATACCATCAACTGATTTCTATAAACTTCTAAAAGAGAGATGTTGACATAGGTTGATAACATCAACTGATTTCCACAAACTTGTAGAAGAGAGATGTTGGCATAGGTTGATACCATCAACTGATTTCTATAAACTTCTAAAAGAGAGATGCTGCCAAACTCAAACTTCTTCGAACGCTCCATATCAATAATTTTTTTAAGAGTCTAAGAGCAATTGTACGGTGTGTCAGTTATGATCCTACAAGTAGGCCAGCACATCCGATTTCTGTGACTCTTTTTATTTACTAGGTAGCTTCCTAGGCCCCTACTGTAGTCGCTCTCACGACATACCTTGTAGGTCCCAGTGTTACTATTCTGTGCTTCCCTAGCAAGACACGGGCGAGTCGCCTCTTATGACATACCTTGTAGGTCCCAGTGTTACTATTCTGTGCTCCCCTAGCAAGACACGGGCGAGTCGCCTCTTATGACATACTTTGTAGGTCCCAGTGTTACTATTCTGTGCTCCACTAGCAAGACATAGGCCTCTTATGACATACCTTGTAGGTCCCAGTGTTACTATTCTGTGCTCCCCTAGCAAGCCCCAGCAACACACGGATGGATGCAAATTAATGATGACAGAACAACCAAAGATCTACCTTCACTTAACGAAACCAATCTAACACCCTCAAATCCATATTCTATCTTTGTATGTTCATTATTTCTACTTTTTCATTTTGTAATAATGTCATTCTTTTTGATGGTATGCATATGAGTTGGTTGTGCCATCTAATTATGTGCTGTGTTCGAGGTTAATATACTTTGGCCTAGCCGTTATTCACACAATTTAACTTGCCATATTTTCTATTTCGGTCCTAGCTGCTGTTCCTAAAGTTGCAATCTTTAAGGTTTGTTTTGGTGT
Source organism: Arion vulgaris (assembly GCA_020796225.1). Classification (NCBI taxonomy): domain Eukaryota; kingdom Metazoa; phylum Mollusca; class Gastropoda; order Stylommatophora; family Arionidae; genus Arion; species Arion vulgaris. Next base: position 64,454,552 of record CM036759.1, read on the forward strand.
TTTTTTCCTGCCCCATTTCAATCTGACTTTTGAATTTTATTTTTATATTGGTGTGGGGCCCGTTTCCGTTATTGCCGCAGCGGGTGGGCCCATTTCGTTGTAATAACTCCATGCATCGTCTTTCTTACGAATGAGAGCTGCTCGGAATTTTAAAAATATATTTAGTTGCCTATTGGCTTTATGAAGGCTCCCACCCTTTGACTGCGATCAATAGAGTACTACACTTTGATCTTAGTCAAAAGGCTGAGAAACGATCCAACGTTTGAAATATTTGCTTAATTTGTCTTTGTAAATACCAAATGATGATTATTTTGTGGTTATTGTGTATCTGTTGATGTATATTTTGTGACATTTTTTCTTTTATTGTTGTTCATATGAAGTTGAGAATAAAATTTGTAGAATGTTGTATACATAACATACACAACTCACTGACACAATATTGAATTGTGTGGCCCATGTTATATTATGAGCTAGATTTGAAGTATAGGAAGACTGGTGACCAGTAACTCACTTAACGTATTGAGAGAACCTTTCCGAACAGAGGAGTTTCAGGGTTGTGAATCCAAGTTGCTGACCAGATAGTGAGATTGGTGTCGATATTGAAATCCAAGTCTGAGATTGAGATTTTTTTACCGCCAGAAAAAAATGACATACCAAATATGCAAAAAGATTGATTAATCAACATCGAAATGGGCCGCTGGACACTACTGGATTTGTTGAGGTGGGAATTGGTGCACTTTTGGAAATGTCCGGACTGCTATGAGAATAGTTCTCATATAGTATAGTCCTCATATAACTGATAACTGAATTTAAGGTCCAATGTTAAAGTTGATCAGAAACTGTTGCTTCTCTTTGTTCCACAGGAAACCACAAGGGTTTTTCTTCTGTCTGTCATAAGACCACCATCATTATCGTCTAGCTTGTCCATGTCGGAACTTTCGTAACAGTGGCTCTAAATACCTCCTTGTCTCTGCATGAGATGTCCAGCATCTGCCACATTCATACTTAACTCGTTTATTATATCTTACAAAAATCTCCTTGGTCTTCCTGTTCTCCATCTGCCCTGTATCATGCCCTCCAGAATAAACTCCTTCAAAGAATCTATATCGTCTTCATTGTATCATTTTGTTTTCTCTTATCGTCCACTTCTCTTCAATGTTAAACTGTTGTAAAACTGACATATTTTGTCTTTTTTTCTATTCATCGTATTCTGAGTACTCTTCTGTACCACATGCATTCAAAAACTTTAACCCATTTGTCAACTGTTTTATCAACAATAATACATACCTTCTTATACATTCACCCGCTATAAATTCAGGCATAGTCAGCGCACCTGGTATGGCATTTGACTCATTTTTGCGTGAAGACCTGCTTTCCTTTTTATCAGTGTCCACCACCAAACAGGCATGCCTTTTTCGACTTCAGAGGTAGATAGTAAAACACACCTCGCAACCATACGCTACTATGGAGAACCTCGCAACCATACGCTACTATGGAGAAAATACATGTTTTTAATAATCTAAGTTTTGTTTTTATATCAGTCCCCTTCCATAACTTTTGTAGCCATAAAACATCATCATCAAGTAGCTTGCTCCTTCGGAACTTGGCTCCCATGACAGCAGTCCTGAAAAATTGTTCTGTGCAAGTTGGCCGGCTTCAGCAGCAGTCCAACTCGGATCTTCAATGACTCATCGTCTCTTAGGTCTTCTTCTCATTCTTCTTCCAGGCACCATTCTTTAAATTATCTTCTCTAGGCACTCATGTCGTTTGATGTGCCGGAAATATTTCATAAAACAATTCATATTGAAATCTTCAAAGAACTGTACGATTTGTATCGGGTCCTGTTGACTACCTCAAGTTGAGTTGCTCTTCTGTCAAATTCTAAGAACACAGTGCCATTAGGTTCATAGATTACATGCATGATATTCTTCTTTATTGTTGTTCTGTCAGTCTTCTTCTTCTTTGCGTTCATTCTTTACCACCAATTTTAATCATTCTTTGTGATATGTTTGATCTTTGCCAAGAACGTGTATACGCTGCACATTGGTTTGGTAGGCCCCTAAACGCATATACTTCTACACGCTTAGGACAGGTGCATCCGATTTCAGCCAAACCTCTTTAGTCGCCTCTTACGACATGCATGGCAGGTAACAGTGGTTCTATTCTTTACACCCCAAAATTTGGGCCCGGTAACCACTCGGGCGGTTCTGTCAGTCATCAGATCACAGTACTGGTATCTCCATGAAGTTATATCATTGTTCCTCTGTCAGTCATCAGATCACAGTACTGGTATCTCCATGAAGTTATATCATTGTTCCTCTGTCAGTCATCAGATCACAGTACTGGTAGCTCCATGAAGTTATATCATTGTTCCTCTGTCAGTCATCAGATCACAGTACTGGTATCTCCATGAAGTTATATCATTGTTCCTCTGTCAGTCATCAGATCACAGTACTGGTATCTCCATGAAATTATATCATTTTTCTTCTTGTGTTGTTCTTGTAAGACAAGAGGAAGACCACGAAAAAAAAAATGGATTATTGGTATAGCAGAATCCTGTCGAAAAGCAAAAATAACTATCACCCACGTCACTAGAGATCTTCATTAGAGATTGGGCAACAACCCAGTAACAGTGGCGACAAAAGGAAGAAAAACATGACACTAGGCAACAACCTAGTACGGTGTGTTAACAAAAGAAGGTGATTGTTCTAGTTTCATGATAAAAGATCACCCACATAAACGATGGATTGCAGAAATATCAGAGGTTGTAGAAAACACCATATACGAGGCGTACTCTAGGGCACTGCGCAACTCATCACATTTCCTGAATGCAGAAAGATATAACAGGAAAAGAGGATAAAAGAAATTGTTCTTGTCATTATATTTTTGGAGGGAAATCATCATCATTGACCTCTTTGCCTCAGGAGACATTAGGTTTTGCGTCACATAGTACGTTCTGCTCTGAATCGCAACATTTCTGGTGGCTGTAATGTCCTATTCTGGAGTGGCACTCCTTGCCATAGTTGCTGCAGGTAAAACTGGGGCTGACACATAGCATGTTCTCTCTGCGCTCTCTTTTGCCTCCATATGTGATGGTGTTATTTTTCTTTTTGAGCTGCTGCTTGCCTGTCTTTGACCAGCCGTTCCCAATGTTCTTTGTCTATGCCGCATGAAGTTAGATCATGCTTGCAGGTGTCAGTGAAGCGTAATAATTGGCGCCCGTGCTGTCTAGTACCAGTTTTGAGTTGACTGTATAGAATGTTCTTTGGGATTCTATCATCACTCATAAAGCACGTAAAAGACCCTTGCTTTATCCCAGCCATCTCAGATGTCGCTGTCTCAGAAAGGTGTACATGTTTGGAATGCCAGTACTGTCCAGGATTTATATATTGGAGATGTGATCATGCCATCGTATTTTATATATTCGCCTGAGACAGCACATGTGGAAGGTGTTGAGGCCATGTTCTTGTCTAGCATATGTGGTCCACGTCTCACTACCATGCAGCAGAGTGCTGAGAACACAAGCCTTATATACTTGTGTTTGGTGTTTCATGTTGAAGCGATGTTCTTGTCTAGCATATGTGGTCCATGTCTCACTATCATACAGCAGAGTGCTGAGAACACAAGCCTTATATACTTGTGTTATAGAGGGCTCTTCTGTAACACTTATATTTCAGAGATGCTTTAAAGCATTTTTTCTGTCCACCAGCTGAATGTCTGCCTCCTTCAAGCTCGTCATACATCAACTGTTTTTGACCTGTCCATCTCACTTAGGCCTTCTGCAACAGCATATTGGCGCTTGGGATCTTTGCTTTATGAGGACTTCGGTATCTGGAAATTTTGTCCTGCCATTTTATTTTTATTATTCTGCGTAGACAGCTTGTGTGGAAGTGGTTTAGTTTTCTTGTGTGTCTGCTATACAGTGTCCATGTTTCGCTAGCATACAGCAGTGTGGTTAGCACTATAGCCTGGTAAACATTCAGCTTTGTGGCTACGCTTGCGATTCCCTTGTCTATGGTGTATACAGCATACTAGACCAGCTCTACGTAAAATTATATTGTCTTTACGGATCTAAAGGTGATAGATTGACTTTATTGCACCACGTTTCCCCATATGGCTCCATCTCTGTTGACAGAAATGGCCCACCACCTGCCAAGAGTATTGCGCTAACTCCATAGCTCCAGCAACAATCCTAGAGATCTCATGAAAAATTGCATGTGTGGCTGTCCAGATTTGAACAAACAACCTTCAAAACTATGGCAAACATCTTCACCATTGAGACGTCAATGTGTCAACACAGTAATGATCTGTATGCAATCACAAGTATATAGGGGGTTTGATTCTTAGTGCCATCAATTCTCCTAACCAACCAAGCTAAAATTGGGTTATTGTGGGGAAAAAACGAGAGATCATGATCAGAAATTTGTGTAAATGCTTGAATACTTTCAACCAAGCTGAAAGGGACTACGCAGCTATAGCGACAATATAACTACAGATATATCAATTATACCCATGTTTAAATATATATTTACTTGACAACAAATTAGAGAGACCTGATGAGGTCGTATCTGTCAATGGTTGCCCAAATAAAAATATCAATTGCATTTAATCATAGTGCTTATCTCTGTCAGATCAGAATCTGTACATAGTTTTCTGAGAGTTTTTGCTGTATTTTTGGTAATGGGGCTGGTACAACTGTGATACAACTTGTCCTACAGTTTTGTATATCATGTAGATTTTTGTATATATATATATATATATATATGGACACAATGTAACACCAAGTTTTGGTAGAAATGACATTACTCAGTGCAAGGTGGACTAGTAACAGAATAACTCACTTTTATTTCAAATTTTATTTTAGTGTTGCGGGAAGCTTCAGTTTTTTGGTATTGGACTTTCATATCATAGAGCGCCTGTGTGTTGCCAGGGCTCGCAAGGGAGCAAAGAATAGTAACACTGCAACCTACAATGCAAGTAAGAGGCAACTGAGGTAGGGGTCTAGGGAAGCTACCATAGTAAATAAAAAGCGTAGCAGAAATCGGATGTGCTGACCTACTTGTAGATGCATAACTGGCACAGCGTACAATCGTTCTTAGGCTCGGATCAATACAAATCACAAAGAGTGGTTAACATCGCTCGATATGGGCGTTCGAAGAAGAAGACAAATATTTGTATATATTGGGGCACATCTGACTGAAACTATAAAGGTCGGGACACTATGTGATGATTGCATTACAACAACTACTTCTAATAGTAATAATAATGAGTAGTTGAATCATTTGATAGTATCATCATCATTGCACTTCTCTGAGTAACTCCGATCTTGTTCTTACACAGGAAGATCTCAGCTGCGGTGCACAAACTCCGTAGCACCTGCGAAGGTCACAGATATAATTTAGAAGATAGTGAAGATATTTTTGTAAAAATTTTATTTCTAATCTTTTCTAATGAATTTTGCCTGGGAAGCCTGCTCTTCTCGATTTTGAACTGCCAAGGGTCTTTTACGTGCTCAAATTGAACACGGAACCTACATTTTATCATCTGTCTCCGATAGGACTAGGAACTCGATCTCACCTACACTGAGATCAGGCATCTCTGGGAAAATATCCATATGGCTCTATGTACTTTTGGTACAAGAGATGTACAAGTAGAACTGGGTGTGTGAGTGCAGAGTGAGATAGTGTGTTTAATCAGAGAGCTTTTTATTTATCTCCAGTGTTTCTTGTCATTCAGGCCAGTCTTACTCCAACTTCTGAGGTCAATCAGACCGTTGATATCTTCTCTGTGTATGTGTTTTATTTATCTCCAGTGTTTCTTGTCATTCAGGCCAGTCTTTCTCCAACTTCTGAGGTCAATCAGACCATTGATATCTTCTCTGTGTATGTGTTTTATTTATCTCCAGTGTTTCTTGTCATTCAGGCCAGTCTTACTCCAACTTCTGAGGTCAATCAGACCGTTATCTTCTCTGTGTATGTGTTTTCTTCTTCTTCTTCTGCTAACATTCTTCACGGCCAATTTGATCATTCTTATTGTGATGTATAATTGGTCCACTGGCAGAACGGAGTGATCTACGTCGGGACGATTGTGCGCCCATGGTGACTAGGCCCGCCCGTCCGTTTCAGCCAGCTTTTGATTTACTAGGTGAGCTTTCCTAGGTACGATCCTTCGGATCTACGCCTTTTCGATCAACTTTGCCGTATATTTGGGCTTTGTGATCTACGCCAAGACAGTGAGTTACGCTGCTTTACCCGTTCTGACTGAGAAATATTTCTCGGGCTTGTCAGCTTGTCCTCGGACGGCGTCTTACTCGTATAAAACACCGTGTAAAGTATCGGCCTTCGCCAATGTTCAGGACCGGACTTCCTGTCTGATCCGTACATTGTCGGCCTTGCTTTACCGTACATTTTTAGTTTGATCCGGAGAAGGAACATTCTCAGCCTTTTCTAGACGCGTATCGGTACGTGGCAATTTGCAATTACCTCGAAAGCACTGGCATGGGGCCGAGTACAAACAATGTAGAGGGTCGTTTCAGTGGGCACTATAAGCGTAACTGAGGATTTTGCGCTGCGCCATCACCCGCCCCAGTTATTCCGGGATGTTAGTTCGACTGCAATCGAACCTTGCCCAGTTGCCCCAAGGCTGGCAGTTCCGTTAGGCATCACCAACCTCAGTTCTTCGGGGATGTTAATTTTTAATCGCACAGTACCTTGCACGGTTTTCCCAGGCCGGGTAGTTTCGTTATGCACTAAACGCAACTTGTTCTTTGCGCTCGGCAAACCTTGCCCAGTACATGTATCTGCACCAGGCTACCAATGCGGGGTCAGCTGCAATCTTCTCTCGCACCAACACGAGGGTAGACTTTCATTCGTTACGGTCCTGTCTTATTTATTCTTGCCGACGGGCTGGCAAATGTTTGCCCCCTCCTCAGGGCTTCGAGCTTCGCCCTACGTGGGCATACGTTTGTTCACTGGATGCACCTCTCATCCATGTCTGAGACGTTTCGTTGCTGTTTCTTTGCGTTCAGGGACTTGGGCAATATCTTGTTGGACATCGGTCAGGAGAATTGTGCATTTTATTTGTATGTATCTTTATCGTATTTCCGTAATTGCACTGCTACCACTACCAGTAGTTTCCTCTCCCGATCCTGCCCTCTTAGCCAGACAAGAACCAGTCTGTTTCCAGGGTCACCGCGTGGAGGTTAGGGGCAGGGTCTTGGTTAGCGCGCCCCTCGCTAACCCTGGCTCATGTTACCACCATGACCTCATGAGCCTTTTGACCCCGTATGTGTTTTATTTATCTCCAGTGTTCCTTGTCATTCAGGCCAGTCTTACTCCAACTTCTGAGGTCAATCAGACCTTTGATATCTTCTCTGTGTATGTGTTTTATTTATCTCCAGTGTTCCTTGTCATTCAGGCCAGTCTTACTCCAACTTCTGAGGTCAATCAGACCGTTGATATCTTCTCTGTTTATGTGTTTTATTTATCTCCAGTGTTTCTTGTCATTCAGGTCAGTCTTACTCCAACTTCTGAGGTCAATCAGACCATTGATATCTTCTCTGTTTATGTGTTTTATTTATCTCCAGTGTTTCTTGTCATTCAGGCCAGTCTTACTCCAACTTCTGAGGTCAATCAGACCATTGATATCTTCTCTGTGTATGTGTTTTATTTATCTCCAGTGTTCTTGTCATTCAGGCCAGTCTTACTCCAACTTCTGAGGTCAATCAGACCATTGATATCTTCTCTGTGTATGTGTTTTATTTATCTCCAGTGTTCTTGTCATTCAGGCCAGTCTTTCTCCAACTTCTGAGGTCAATCAGACCATTGATACCTTCTCTGTGTATGTGTTTTATTTATCTCCAGTGTTTCTTGTCATTCAGGCCAGTCTTACTCCAACTTCTGAGGTCAATCAGACCATTGCTATCTTCTCTGTGTATGTGTTTTATTTATCTCCAGTGTTCCTTGTCATTCAGGTCAGTCTTACTCCAACTTCTGAGGTCAATCAGACCATTGATATCTTCTCTGTGTATGTGTTTTATTTATCTCCAGTGTTTCTTGTCATTCAGGCCAGTCTTACTCCAACTTCTGAGGTCAATCAGACCGTTGATATCTTCTCTGTGTATGTGTTTTATTTATCTCCAGTGTTTCTTGTCATTCAGGCCAGTCTTACTCCAACTTCTGAGGTCAATCAGACCATTGATATCTTCTCTGTGTATGTGTTTTATCCAGTGTTCCTTGTCATTCAGGTCAGTCTTACTCCAACTTCTGAGGTCAATCAGACCGTTGATATCTTCTCTGTGTATGTGTTTTATTTATCTCCAGTGTTTCTTGTCATTCAGGCCAGTCTTACTCCAACTTCTGAGGTCAATCAGACCATTGATATCTTCTCTGTTTATGTGTTTTCATTGATGTCATTGTTCAGAGAAAACTTGTTTTGATAATTCTATTGTGAAATCTAGTATTAGATTATTTTTCTGTTTATTTAAATTTTCATTCGCCCATGGTGAATTCAGGTGTTGTCATGGTGCCTAATATGTCATCTCTGACTAATTTTTGTGTGAAGGCTTACTTTACTTATCACCAGTGTCCCTCTTCATTCAGGTGAACCTTACTTCGACTTCAGGCGTACTTGTCATTTAGATCTCCAAGTAAAGGATCAGGGTCTCCTGTAGATCTGCATACCGTTTTCACACTGATAAATCAAAATTTGTCCCTGGTAAAGCCAAGTTTTGCTTTTTTTATGTCGGGAACATAAAAAATCCTAACCTGAACAGTTTCGCAGAGATTGCACTAGCCACGCGGCCATTAAATTCCACGGTCACATGTCCCCTCCTGTCCTATACCGCCCTAATAAGCGGTGGTACAGGCAATAACATTTTTTGCGCTCATTCTTATCAATCAAGTTAACCACTCTTTGTGATGTTTGCGCTGAGAACTTGCATACTCATTAGACCCCTACACGAGGTCAAAGGCTCATGGTCACGGTGGTAACATGAGTCAGGGTTAGCGAAGGAGTGCGCTTACAAGACCCTGCCCCAAACCTCCACACGGTGACCCTGGAAACAGACTTTGGTACCGGTCTGACTAATGGGGGTAGGGATCGGGAGAACTACTGGTAGTGGTAGCAGTGCAAGTACGAAAAAGAAATGCAGATCCATAGAACAAAATGCACGAATCTCCTGGCTGATGTTCAACAAAATATTTCCCAAGTTTCCGAACAAAAAGAAAAAGCACCGAAACGTCTCTGACATAAGCCCCACTCCCCCGGAGTAAGGGCAGAACACAAAACGTAATCTCCGGAGCAGGAGACTCCATACACGAGCTCGACATGTAAGTCAAAGGTTCCGCCACAAATTACCAGTTTCTCTGCCAATGGGGAGACTGGTAAACATGAAAGGATGAGAGGTGCATCCAGTGACGAAACGTGTGCCCACGTAGGGCAAAACTCGAAGCCCTGAGGAGGGGGCAAAAATTGCCAGCTCGTGGGCAAGAACAAAGTCAGATCCGTACGAATAAAGTCTACCCTCGTGTCGGACGAGGGAAGATTGCAGCTGACTCGCATCGGTGGCCTAGTGCAGATACATGTACTGGACTTGGTTTGCCGAGCGCAAAACAACAAGTTGCGTTTTAGTGCATAACGAAACAAGCCTCCCTGGGAAAACCGTGCAAGGTACTGTTGCGATAACAATTAACATCCCGGAAGAACTGCCAGCCTTGGGGCAACCGGCAAGGTACTATTGAAGTCACAACTAACATCCCCAGAAGAACTGGGGCGGGTGATGGTGGCGAGCGCAAACTCCTCAGTTGTGTTGCTAGCGCTGATTGAAACGACCCTCTACATTGTTTGTGCTTGGTCCCAGGCCGGTGCCTTTGGAGGCTAACTGCAAATTGCCACGTACAAACGCGCATCAAGAAAAGGCTGAGAATGTTCCTACTCTGGATCAAACTAAAAAATTAACGGTAAAGTAAGGTCGACAATGTAAAGATCTGACAGGCTGTCCGGGTCGAACATTGCGAAGGCTGATACTTTACACTGCATTTTATACAAGTAAGATGCTGTCCGAGGACAAGCTTATAAGCCCTGGGAAATGTTTCTAATCCGGAACGACCTCATAGTCAGAAAGGGCATAACAGCGTAACTCACTGTCTTGGCGTAGATCACAAAGCCCAAATATACGGCAAAGCTGATCGAAAAGGCAAATATCCGGGTTGACATAGTCGGCAGAAAGGATCGTACCCTAGGGAAAGTTCACCTAGTAAATAAAAAGCTGGCTGAAACCGGATGGGCGGGCCTAGTCACCATGGGCGACAATCGACCCGACGTAGATCACCCGTTCTTGTCAGTGACCAATTATCACAATAAGAATGATAAAATTGGCCGTGAAGAACGTTCGCAAGAGAGAGAGAGACCCCTACACATGAAGGACATGCACATTTGAACTGCAAGCAAAAATGAATCCCAGCTCTTATATTGTGTACTGATACTGTTTCCAGCTCTTATATTGTGTACTGATACTGTTTCCAGCTCTTATATTGTGTACTGATACTGTTTCCAGCTCTTATATTGTGTACTGATACTGTTTCCAGCTCTTATATTGTGTACTGATACTGTTTCCAGCTCTTATATTGTGTACTGATACTGTTTCCAGCTCTTATATTGTGTACTGATACTGTTTCCAGCTCTTATATTGTGTACTGATACTGTTTTCAGCTCTTATATTGTGTACTGATACTGTTTCCAGCTCTTATATTGTGTACTGATACTGTTTTCAGCTCTTATATTGTGTACTGATACTGTTTCCAGCTCTTATATTGTGTACTGATACTGTTTGGCTGATGTTGAAAGAAGAGTTGAATAATATGAATATTATTGCTTTCTATAGTCTCGTTTCATATTACACATTCCCATTGACTTGTTCCTTGTGGAGCATAGGATCTCAACGGTTGTTTTCCACTTTTCCCAATTTCTGGCTGCTTTCTTTATGGTTTCCCAGGATAGTCCAGCATCCTTCAGTTTCTCAAGAAGACTGTGTACAAGTCTGTTTAGAGTGTCCCCTTTTCTGTTTTCCTTGAGTTCTACTGAGTGCTTGTCTAGTGACATTTGAATCTGTCTTCCGTAACTGTATACCTGACCTATTGCCATTTTTACCTCTTAACCTGGGTCATCATGGGTTCTTGTTCTTATCCACAGATTTGTGTTTGCACCTGTCATACCATCTCAGTCTGAGAATACATCGATCTGTGTCTGCAACTCTGTCATACCATCTCAGTCTAAGAATACATCGGTCTGTGTTTCCAACTCCGTCATACCATCTCAGTCTAAGAATACATCGGTCTGTGTTTCCAACTCCGTCATACTATCTCAGTCTAACTCAGTCTAAGAATACATCGATCTATGTCTGCAACTCTGTCATACCATCTCAGTCTAAGAATACATCGGTCTGTGTTTCCAACTCCGTCATACTATCTCAGTCTAACTCAGTCTAAGAATACATCGATCTATATCTGCAACTCTGTCATACCATCTCAGTCTAAGAATACATCGGTCTGTGTTTCCAACTCCGTCATACTATCTCAGTCTAACTCAGTCTAAGAATACATCGATCTATGTCTGCAACTCTGTCATACCATCTCAGTCTAAGAATACATCGGTCTGTGTTTCCAACTCCGTCATACTATCTCAGTCTAACTCAGTCTAAGAATATATCGATCTATGTCTGCAACTCTGTCATACCATCTCAGTCTAAGAATACATCGGTCTGTGTTTCCAACTCTGTCATACTATCTCAGTCTAACTCAGTCTAAGAATATATCGATCTATGTCTGCAACTCTGTCATACAATCTCAGTCTAAGAATACATCGAAGACATTTTTGGACAAAGGTCTGTATCTTATTTTACATTCCCCATTAGTCAATATAATATACAAGATTTGATCATGTTTTTCTTCATGATATAACTGAAATACAAGACAGACCAGCTAAAGTTTAGATCTCAAACATTATAAATCCATTTTGTGTGAATTTGATATTGCTCTGTTTGTTTGTTAAGTGGTAGATTAAGTCTCTATGTCGCTGAGAGGTATTATCAATATCAGGGGAAAACTGCAATAAAACTGTAGCAATGGCGAAACACATCAATACAAAGTACTGTGGCAGTCACACTCCTTTCAACCTAAGACAGATGTCTATATGGTTATATCAAAGCGTATTGGCCTTTTTCTTAGCGTGGTCATGTAGTCTGGGACTAGTCCTAAAATAAAGACTATTTTTTTTTAGTAATGTTTTCTGGTATGTGTGTGTGTGGACTCTGAGGACTTTTGCAATTTTGTCTCTATGTAGTGCCTTTGTGGCTTAGAGGTAAGGTACTTAGTTCACTCCTTCATGGAGCTATCGGAATATATTTCCAGACATCCCTGATCCCAGTGTAGGCGAGACCAAACTCCTAGCAAATTCCTACCAAAATATCTTCACTATCTTCTCAAATTACATCAGGGACCCTAGTTGTTGCTATCAAGTTTGTGCACTGCTGCTATCTTCCTGTGTAAGATAGTATTTTCTTCTTCCTTTATATTTGAAGATTTCTACAACTTTTTCATTTATCAATGAAGGCAAATATTGACATTTCAACTGGCTGTACTCCATTCTTGACAGAGCCGTGACCCCCGGTAACATAAAGCCGACTAGCTCAGATGGGATATTGAAAATTTATGTTTAATATGGAAAGGGGAGGGGCTGATTTTTATATGTGTCTGATAGAACACTTTACGTTTTTTTTTCTTAAATTTATTCAGTACTATGAGTCCATGGTTATTTATTGCGGATGAATGTTAATAATACTGATATTCCTAAGCGCTTAACTTTTAACATAATATAACCTTGATTTAGCATATTGTTTTTCAAATTAATTAGTCTATATACAACAACACTGGAATACAAGGTCACGTGACAGTTGTGGTCTTATTTCCTAGAATTTTTACCTGAGCCCAACGACCTTATTTTATCGGAGGCCACGACAGAGCCTATGGGATCATATATCATATGATATATCATATGGGATATAGTGTATCTATATCATTCATCATCAAATAGCTGTCCTGTGCAGACTTTGCCACCCTAACAGTCCTTCAGAATTTCTCACTCATATAGACCAGATGTCCTTAGCTTGATCTAAACAGAACTTTGCCACCCTAACAGTCCTTCAGAATTTCTCACTCATATAGACCAGATGTCCTTAGCTTGTTCTAAACAGAACTTTGCCACCCTAACAGTCCTTCAGAATTTCTCACTCATATAGACCAGATGTCCTTAGCTTGTTCTAAACAGAACTTTGCCACCCTAATAGTCCTTCAGAATTTCTCACTCATATAGACCAGATGTCCTTAGCTTGTTCTAAACGGAACTTTGCCACCCTAACAATCCTTCAGAATTTCTCACTCATATAGACCAGATGTGCCACCATCATGCTCAAACCATCAGTTATATCCTGAATCCATCTTCTCTGTGGTCTACCTCTTCTTTAGCTAACTCATTAGAGTACTGAATTAATTTGAGTCTCTGTTCGCCTAATGTGAATTCAGGCGTAGTCATGACGCCTCCGACTGATTTTTGTGTGAATTCTTGCTTTCTTTATCACCAGTGTTCCCTCACCATTCCAGCAAGACTTATTCCAACTTCAAGGTTCCTTGTAGTTCAGATCCCCAAGTAAAGGATCAGTTTCCTGTAGTCCCAACTGTGTACCATGTGCAGACTGGAAATTCTAGCCAGAATTTTCATCACACATGGTCACACAATTGCAACAAGTTATCAACTTCGCTAGAGCGACCCCAAACACTGGATGTAAAAGCTAAACATATAAATAATATTTCCTGTAACCTTTTCCCGACTGTAAGGTATGAATTCACTTCACATTTCTAGGCCCTAGTGTATAGAAGGGCCAATTCCTTTCCTCACATGTAGAAATCCATCCCACAAAAGCCAGACATACAGAAGTTCATTTCCCAGTATAGTCAACTTGTCAAACACAAATAAGTACAAGAGTTTCTTGAAACAATTTATTTTGACAGATAAGAATCTATCTGTATCCATTTCTTTCTGGTTTTGTATTAAGTTGTCATTGTATCACCCACCAAAACTTTGTTGTAGATTCAAAACTACTGCTGAAAATAAGCGTCGCTGTTCGTTTGATCTCACTAAAGATATTCTCCAAGAGAGAGATATATTTTACAATGATACTGTACAACTTCAAGTATCAATGTATTCTCTTAAAGCTCTAAAACTGCTATTTAATGAATTTTTTTTTCAACTCCTGTAAGAAAAACATGTCTAACCAGCGAGCTATGGGAACTATTAGCATGCATTTGTCTATACCAGTGATGTCCAACGTTTTTATATATTGAGGCGCATCTGACTGATGGTTGTGGGGGCATGGGGCATCATATGAAGATTGCAATAATACTACCAATAATAATCAACCACCAACAATAACAGCATACAATAAAAAGAGATTAGGTACTAGAGCCAAGGAAAGACCAAGAAAAGATGGATAGACAATATCAAGACCACACTAAATAAACAGATATAACACAACAAGGGTTAGTCATCTGACCCTGGAACGCAAATTAAAGCTCCCATCGCTATGCTTAATGACAAGAGTGGACAACCAATTCCATCATCCAACTGGGGAAAGATAATAGACAGACAACCAATAATAATAACAATAGTAATATATTTGACATGCTGATGCTTTCTCTAGTATTTTTTAAAATGGTTGGATTAGAGGACAGTAGAATGGTTACAAATTAAAACAAGATTACAAAAGCAGGAAGATTGTGTTCAGTGAACTGCTACAAAAAACTTTAAATTTAAAATAGTTTTTCCTTGAACTCTGATTAACATTAAATTGGGCAGAGTAAAATAGGTCGCCACGAATGTTTGACAGGTTCCCGCGTTGGACATCGTTGATCTTATACTATATCCTCTTCATATAGCATGTGACACATTAAGCTTCCACAAAAGATGTCAAATGTTTCTGTTCTGCTGCCTTTCTAGTAATTGTTTCCCATGTCAGGCCACAATCTTTCAACTCTTTCCACCATTCTTTTTTTTTTTTTACTTCCGGGTCTTCTTTCCACATCCCTAGCCAATGTCCCTACTGGTATACTACGACAGACATGACCAATCCATCTCCATCTTGGTTTTACTTGCCAGCCTTCTTTCCACATCCCTAGCCAATGTCCCTACTGGTATACGACAGACATGACCAATCCATCTCCATCTTGGTTTTACTTCCGAGCCTTCTTTCCACATCCCTAGCCAATGTCCCTACTGGTATACTACGACAGACATGACCAATCCATCTCCATCTTGGTTTTACTTGCGAGCCTTCTTTCCACATCCCTAGCCAATGTCCCTACTGGTATACTACGACAGACATGACCAATCCATCTCCATCTTGGTTTTAATGATGGTCTCCAATGATGCACAATTTTTTCGTTTTAAAATCTTTTTATCTGCTCTCGTATTTGGCCAGAATATTTGCAGAATTATTCTTAAACATTTATTTTGAAATGTCTCCAACTTGTGTATGATGTTGCAGGTCATTTTCTCAACACTCCCAGGACACTGCTACTAAACATTTTCAGTTTTATTTTAAGATTTAAACACTTTAGCTTTCCAGATTTTGTCATGCATGGCAAAATTTTGCTTTGCTTTCTAGATTTTTCAAATGTCGTCTTCTTTTTTTTTTCGAATCACCCATCCTGCAAAACTACTTCCCATGTATTCCAAATCCTGAACTTCCTCTATGATTTCATTTTGTAATATAATTAGGAATTCTATTAGCATACATTAGTGGGCGTTCTATAGCATCATTAGTGGGTCTATTAGCATAGCATTAGTGGGCGTTCTATTAGCATACATTAGTGGCGTTCTATTAGCATACATTAGTGGGTTCTATTAGCATCATTAGTGGGCGTTCTATTAGCATACATTAGTGGGCGTTCTATTAGCATACATTAGTGGGCGTTCTATTAGCATACATTAGTGGTCGTTCTATTAGCATACATTAGTGGCGTTCTATTAGCATACATTAGTGGGCGTTCTATTAGCATGCATTAGTGGGCGTTCTATTAGCATCATTAGTGGGCGTTCTATTAGCATACATTAGTGGGTTCTATTAGCATACATTAGTGGGCGTTCTATTAGCATACATTAGTGGGCGTTCTATTAGCATACATTAGTGGGCGTTCTATTAGCATACATTAGTGGGCGTTCTATTAGCATACATTAGTGGGCGTTCTATTAGCATACATTAGGTGGCTTCTATTAGCATACATTGTGGGCGTTCTATTAGCATCATTAGTGGGTTCTATTAGCATGCATTAGTGGGCGTTCTATTAGCATGCATTAGTGGGCGTTCTATTAGCATGCATTAGTGGGCGTTCTATTAGCATACATTAGTGGGCGTTCTATTAGCATACATTAGTGGGCGTTCTATTAGCATACATTAGTGGGCGTTCTATTAGCATACATTAGTGGGCGTTCTATTAGCATCCATTAGTGGGCGTTCTATTAGCATGCATTAGTGGGCGTTCTATTAGCATGCATTAGTGGGCGTTCTATTAGCATGCATTAGTGGGCGTTCTATTAGCATCATTAGTGGGCGTTCTATTAGCATACATTAGTGGGCGTTCTATTAGCATGCATTAGTGGGCGTTCTATGATATTGGCATGCATTAGTGGGCGTTCTATTAGCATGCATTAGTGGGCATTCTATTAGCATACATTAGTGGGCGTTCTATTAGCATGACATTAGTGGCGTTCTATTAGCATGCATTAGTGGGCGTTCTATTAGCATGCATTAGTGGGCGTTCTATTAGCATACATTAGTGGGCGTTCTATTAGCATACATTAGTGGGCTTCATTAGCATACATTAGTGGCGTTCTATTAGCATGCATTAGTGGGCGTTCTATTAGCATACATTAGTGGGCGTTCTATTAGCATACATTAGTGGGCGTTCTATTAGCATACATTAGTGGGCTTTCTATTAGCATACATTAGTGGGCGTTCTATTAGCATGCATTAGTGGGCGTTCTATTAGCATGCATTAGTGGGCGTTCTATTAGCATGCATTAGTGGGCGTTCTATTAGCATGCATTAGTGGGCGTTCTATTAGCATACATTAGTGGGCGTTCTATTAGCATACATTAGTGGGCGTTCTATTAGCATACATTAGTGGGCGTTCTATTAGCATACATTAGTGGGCGTTCTATTAGCATACATTAGTGGGCGTTCTATTAGCATACATTAGTGGGCGTTCTATTAGCATACATTAGTGGGCGTTCTATTAGCATACATTAGTGGGCGTTCTATTAGCATACATTAGTGGGCGTTCTATTAGCATACATTAGTGGGCGTTCTATTAGCATACATTAGTGGGCGTTCTATTAGCATACATTAGTGGGCGTTCTATTAGCATACATTAGTGGGCGTTCTATTAGCATACATTAGTGGGCGTTCTATTAGCATACATTAGTGGGCGTTCTATTAGCATACATTAGTGGGCGTTCTATTAGCATACATTAGTGGGCGTTCTATTAGTGGGCGTTCTATTAGCATACATTAGTGGGCGTTCTATTAGCATGCATTAGTGGGCGTTCTATTAGCATACATTAGTGGGCGTTCTATTAGCATACATTAGTGGGCGTTCTATTAGCATACATTAGTGGGCGTTCTATTAGCATACATTAGTGGGCGTTCTATTAGCATGCATTAGTGGGCGTTCTATTAGCATGCATTAGTGGGCGTTCTATTAGCATACATTAGTGGGCGTTCTATTAGCATACATTAGTGGGCGTTCTATTAGCATACATTAGTGGGCGTTCTATTAGCATACATTAGTGGGCGTTCTATTAGCATACATTAGTGGGCATTCTATTAGCATACATTAGTGGGCGTTCTATTAGCATGCATTAGTGGGCGTTCTATTAGCATACATTAGTGGGCGTTCTATTAGCATGCATTAGTGGGCGTTCTATTAGCATACATTAGTGGGCGTTCTATTAGCATGCATTAGTGGGCGTTCTATTAGCATACATTAGTGGGCGTTCTATTAGCATACATTAGTGGGCGTTCTATTAGCATACATTAGTGGGCGTTCTATTAGCATACATTAGTGGGCGTTCTATTAGCATACATTAGTGGGCGTTCTATTAGCATGCATTAGTGGGCGTTCTATTAGCATACATTAGTGGGCGTTCTATTAGCATGCATTAGTGGGCGTTCTATTAGCATACATTAGTGGGCGTTCTATTAGCATACATTAGTGGGCGTTCTATTAGCATACATTAGTGGGCATTCTATTAGCATACATTAGTGGGCGTTCTATTAGCATACATTAGTGGGCGTTCTATTAGCATACATTAGTGGGCGTTCTATTAGCATACATTAGTGGGCGTTCTATTAGCATACATTAGTGGGCGTTCTATTAGCATACATTAGTGGGCGTTCTATTAGCATACATTAGTGGGCGTTCTATTAGCATACATTAGTGGGCGTTCTATTAGCATACATTAGTGGGCGTTCTATTAGCATGCATTAGTGGGCGTTCTATTAGCATGCATTAGTGGGCGTTCTATTAGCATACATTAGTGGGCGTTCTATTAGCATACATTAGTGGGCGTCTGTGGCTTAGCAGTAGTGAGCTGCATAACAACCTAAGAGTACCTGGTTAAAATTTAGCCGCAGGCAATTTGGAATCAAATTTTACGATGGTAAAATAAGACTTCACTGTTTAGAAAGCAGTGGTAAACTACTGAACGTATAAGTGGTGCCTAAAATTCAAAGACTGATTTACTGTGTGGATATGCCACGATTTTCTTTTTATTAGCATGAATATCCTTCGCTATCCGCTACAAGAGATCTGGTTCAAGTGCAATGATTTGCAATTTCTTCTGCAGGCTTTATCTTCTAGCAATGTTTTGATAAGAGATATAGAGACCCATAATCTATCATATTTGGAATTCAGACAAGCACATATATATATATATATTCAAGTTGCCATCCTTATTTTGATGGCATTAGATTTATTCAAATATGGTCAGAGGTTCTCAAACAAATGAAATATATCACACACTTGTTGTATATTGGTTTCTTTGTTGTATATACAATACGATTTATTCTTCATTGAAGATGTTTTAAATCCTAGTGTATTATAATAATAATATCTTTTTTTTTTTTTTATTAATTACCTGTGGATATTAATGAATGAATTAATATGATAGTTTTAGGTTGGTTTTTTTGGTCACTTTTAATATTGCTTATGTTGTTATTATTCTATACATTTTTCAAAATCAATGACTACGTTACTAGTTATATTTATGTCTATTGCCATAGAATATGTGAGAATTACGTACAGGATTGAGGAGATGAATATGTGTGAGACCAGTCAAGACTTTGTATATGCTTTCATCATTCTGCAATTTCAATGTTATATTTTTATCATCATTTCAATCTTGAATAAAATACATTCTAAATGCATATTTACTTTTTCTTTATATCTGTCTGTTGTCTTCATATAGGTATGTTGTCTTTATATCTGTGATTTTTTTGTGTGTGTACGGTTTCAGTTTGGAATATCTTCATTGCACTTCGGAAGTGTCCATGGGTGTTTTGATCTCCTTCACAATATCTCCAACAGTGTCCAGCGACTTCTTCCTCAAACTCTCCATATCGACCACTTATTAACCACTCTGTGATTTGTATGTGATCTGAGCCTTAGAGCGATTGTACACTGCGTCAGTTATGCATCTACAAGTACACCAGCTCATCCAATTTCTGCTACGCTTTTTTATTTACTAGGTAGCTTCCTAGGCCCCTATATCAGTTGCCTCTTACGACATGCCTTGTAGGTCTCAGTGGTACTATTCTTTGCTTCCTTGCTGGCACCACACAAGCGCGTCCAGCGATTAACCATACCGGTTCGATATTGATTGATGAGCCTACTCATATACCTGTTGTGCTGTTCTTTTCTGTCCACGGACATGTCTGTAGTGCAATGAAGATATTCCATACTGAAACATCCCTGTTTTATTATACAAGTAACAGTACAGGAATATCAGCTATTAACAGTATTGCCAGGCAATCCTGGTGCAATCAAGAGTCACTTGCACCCTTATGTACAAGTTATAGATTTTTAAACGCCGACCTGAAGACTTGTGTAGGCTCTCAGATACCGCTCATCTGTTGCACAAACAAATTTCACTTTTCGCAACTTTTCTTACACTACTACCTAGTCGTAGGGTAGCTTCCCTTCGATCCCTACCCGCTTTATCAAGCTACAGTGCAGCAACGTTTCCAGAGCCACCATGTGGAGTAAGTTCTTGGTCCATGCCAGCTCACCGATCCTGGAACTACCTGGCTCTATAAATAATTTCTCAATAACAATTTCTAACAAAAAACAATGACAAATAATTCTTATACAAGTAACCTCTATTATCTCTGTCACACCGTCAATTATAAAAAAAAAAAGCATAATAAAATATCAATATAAATACATTGGTTCATTTGTTCATTAAAAAGTGTTTGTTGCATTACTGTCCATAAAAGGGTCCAAAGACGAATGATTGACTTTGTTGCACCGGTTTTCCCATATGTTCCGTCCATCAGCAGAGATGGCATGCCCAAAGCACGAATCCTGTAGCTCCTGCAACAATCCTAGGGATCTCATGAAAAATGTGCACGTGTCTAGTCTGGACTCGAGCCCACAACCTTCAGTACGAGAGACAAATGACTTTCACTGTCACAATTGTCAGTGCCAATGTCGTCTCTCACAAATTGAAAGTGCATATATGATGTGTCTAGTCCGGACTCGAACCCACAACCTTCAGTACGACAGACAAATGACTTTCACTGTCACAATTGTCAGTGCCAATGTCGTCTCTCACAAATTGAAAGTGCATATATGATGTGTCTAGTCCGGACTCGAACCCACAACCTTCAGTACGACAGGCAAATGACTTTCAATGTCACAATTGTCTGTGCCAATGTCGTCTCTCACAAATTGAAAGTGCATATATGATGTGTCTAGTCCGGACTCAACCCACAACCTTCAGTACGACAGGCAAATGACTTTCAATGTCACAATTGTCTGTGCCAATGTCGTCTCTCACAAATTGAAAGTGCATATATGATGTGTCTAGTCCGGACTCGAACCCACTACCTTCAGTACGACAGGCAAATGACTTTCAATGTCACAATTGTCAGTGCCAATGTCGATCGGTCAAAGTTTACACATCCAACCGTACCTGGGTCCATTCGTTGTAGCACTTCTGGGTAAGGCCAAATAAAATATAACAAAATCTTCAAAAATACTGAATGAGCCAGTATACTGGCTTTGTCTCATCTTAAAAAATACAACGAGCCTGTAAATCAGCTCAGAAGGATGAAGGAGTAAATACAACAATAGATATAAGTAAGTAATAAACCAGTTTTAAAATATGGGATGCAAGTTTACATTTAAAAAAGTAGATATATACAGTGTCTAGCAGACATGCAAGAAAACTAAACTACTTCCACACAAGCTGTCTACACAGACTACTAAAAATAAACTGGCAGGACAAAATTCCAAATACTGAAGTCCTGACAGGAGCAAAAATCCCACTCATCTACACCCAGTTGCAGAATACCCAAGTGAGATGGGCTCGGATGCCTGATAAATGCATCTCAAAACAGTTGATGTATGGCGAACTTGAAGGGGTGGATGTTCAGTTGGTGGACAGAAAAAAATGCTTTAAAGACACTCTTACAGTTTCTCTGAAATGCTTCAATATAGATACCATGAGGTGGGAATCCCTCATGCAAGCTAGCCAAACGTGGGGCTGTAACAAGTTGCTGTATCTCAGTGTAGGTGAGATTGAGTTCCTAGTCCTATCGGAGACGGATGATAAAAGGTAGGTCCTGTGTTCAAGTTGAGGATGTAAAAGGACCCTTTGCAGTTCAAAATCAAGAAGAGCAGGCTGGAAAGCTGCTGCCCGAGCAAAATTCAATGGAAAGTTTTAAAAATAAAAACACCGTAAATCTGGAGAACCTGTGACTTTTCTGCCAGCAGGTGGAATTGAACCCACACTCACAGGGAGCTTGTCACCTGTCGTCCAACGCGCTACAAACATACTGGGTAGGCGGTCTGGACCCTTGCCGGTGCTATGGAATTCGTGCACTGTCGCTGAGATCTTCCTGTGTAAGAGAGAGATCGGAGCACATATGGTTACTCACCCAAGTGCAATGATAATGGTCCAATCAATCAATCATTGTGTTTGGCCAGTATTTTTCATTGACCATGGGCACACCATGAGTGCTGTGCTCAACATCACACCGGCCACCTTTACTTCCCAGTGCTTTACCTGGTACCCAATTGAGACTGGGTTGACCTGAGAGCAGTTACAGTCAGGAAAAATATTCCACGCCCACTGTGGAACTGAACCGTGACCACTAGCCTAAGAAGTGAGTTCACTAACAACTATTGCGGTTCTCGTTGAAGTGTATTGGTAAGGACAAAATATCTTGATCAATTTCTTTTTCTCATATACATATTAAGTAGCACTTTCCTTCATCAATAAATGAATGATAAGAATCACAAGAATTATAGGCCTGATGCCAGCATTTAAAAAATAAATGTCGTACTACCTATATAATACCACTATTGACGGCGGTGTAGGGCATGGAAGACATGTGCTTGTGGAAGTTAATGGCCGCATGGCTGGTGCAGTCGCAGCGAAACTGTTCAGGTTATCATCTTTTCTTTATGCTCTAGACACGGGAAAAAACAAACTTTGTGGCCGTACCGGGGATTGAACCTGGATTCCTGGAGCCCACACTCTAATCCATTTGGCTAGTATCTCCACTAAGGCTAGTAAAAATAGTTACATCTTCTTCTTCGAACGCTTCATATAAACCACTTGTTAACCACTCTGTGCGATTTATATGTGATCTGAGCCTAAGTCCGATTGTACGTTGTGCCAGTTATGCGCCTACAAGTAGACCAGCACATCCGATTTCTCCTATACTTTTTATTTACTAGGGTAGCATCCCTAGGTCCTACATCAGTTGCCTCTTACGACATGCCTTGTAGGTCGCAGTGGTATTATTCTTTGCTTTCCTTGCGGGCCCCAGCACCACATGGGCATAAATAGTTATATAATAATATACATACACAAGCTGGAGACATTACAAAATAAATGTTTAAAATGTTCCAAAATGTTGAAAAATTACTTTCCCTGACAAATGCAACATCATCAAATTTTATATGTTGCATTTAAACAACATATATGATGATAACAAAAAAATCAGAATACTAAGAGCATGCATATATTCCCAGTGGCAACATATGAGTGTGAAGCATAGACATGTAACAAGGCAGTGGGAAAACATATATCTGCTTCTTAATATAAGTGTTACAGAAGAGTCCTCCGTATATCATGGACAGAAGAGAGAACAAATAGATCTATCCAGTAAGAACACAAAATCAAAGAAAACTGGCTGATGTTACAAATAAGAATGAGAAAATTTGAAGTATTTTTGACATCCAAAAAATAAGAAGGCTGGAGAAGACTATTATGGAAGGATGCTTCCGGCAATAAGGAGCGAGGAAGACCACTGAGAAGATGGATTTAAGATGTAACTGATGATTTGTGCATGACGGCACGAGGCCAGATATCTGGTCTATGAGAGAGAGAAATTCAGAAGGGCTGTTAGGCTGGCAAAGTTCTGCTCAAGACAAGCTACTTGATGATGATATGAGCATGACAGATGCAGAGATGGACATCTGGCCTATGAGAGAAAGAAATTCTGAAGGATGTTAGGCTGGCAAAGTTCTGCTCAAGACAAGCTACTTGATGATGATATGTGCATGACAGCTGCAGAGATGGACATCTGGCCTATGAGAGAAAGAAATTCTGAAGGATGTTAGGCTGGCAAAGTTCTACTCAAGACAAGCTACTTGATGATGATATGTGCATGACAGCTGCAGAGGCTGGATATCTGGCCTATGAGAGAGAGAAATTCTGAAGGATGTTAGTGTGGCAAAGTTCTGCTAGGACAAGCTACTTGATGATGATGATTTAAACAAAATAAATGATGATTCACAACAATTATCTGTTAGCAAAGAGATATCCTCTGATGATCAGATCATTTCTTATTACAATGATGATGTCTATCACAGCTGTCCTTGTTCATGAACATCCCCATGATCAACATCATCATCATCGGAATAAAAGTAAGCCAGTTCAGGATTATCAGATTTTTTCTCAGTAGATATGTTCCAAGCCTGACTTGGACTGTCCTTGATACAGTCAGATATGAGCAGACCTGTGTTGCCCTGGCGACCATCCAAACATAGATTGGTGTCTTGGTGAACAATTTTCTCGCCATGTCTGTACCACAACTGCAAGTAACCAAATCAGGAGATTTATGTTGAATTAAAAAGAAACTAAATACAAACTACAAAATAAACTTCAGATATTCACTGTCAAATTGAAAAACATGCTGCGGTCAAATTGTCTGTTTGTTTGTTTGTGTGTTACATAGGGGAGTAAAATCTCTTTAAGCTGAGAAACGCCACTTTTAACCTAAGGAACGCCCGAGTGGTTACCAAGGCCCAAATTTGGGGTGTAAAGAATAGAACCACTGTTACCTGCCATGCATGTCGTAAGAGGCAACTAAAGAGGTTTAGCTGAAATTGGATGCATGTGTCCTAAACGTGTAGAAGTCTATGCGTTGAGGGGCCTACCAAACCAATGTGCAACATATACACGTTCTTGGCGAAGATCAAACATATCATAAAGAGTGATTAAAATTGGTTGTAAAGAATGAACACAAAGAAGAAGAAGACCAAAGGATGAACCATGTTTTGGTTATATCAGAGTGTGTAGGCCAACAAACATAAACAATAAGGAATTCATTTCTATTCATATTTTCGTTCTGTGGATGTATATACAAATTAGGCTCTAGTTTTCTGAGTTTTTCTACAAAGTGTTATCCTTCCTTCCTTCCGTTGGCTTCAAATATTGTCTATATATTCAACATTGCACTATATCCATTTCAACAATGTGTTATAACATATATAGTTTGCTAGATAAATAAATGAACTATAATCCAATATTTAAAAAGTTGTACATGCAAATGCTCAACAAATTTTGTAATATAATTTAATATGAGTTACAGACAAAAATGTTGTCAGTATTGTATTTAAACATTTTAAAAAAACATTTAATTCTGATTTTATTAGACGTTTAATGATTTTCTGATTTGGTCAAACATGGACGCTGACATCAAACGATAGAAGAAAACTAGTTACAGCGGAGATAAAAAAAAAATCTACACAGAATGCTGGGAGTTTCAAGAAGAGACCAGTTTAGAAATTAAGACATCAAGAAAAAACTGTGTACAATATCAGTACTGAACTTCATCAAGAAACAACAAATTAAATGGTTTGGTCACATAAGCAGATTACCGATACAAAGCAAAAGGCTGTCCACACAAAAGGTGGACCTCAGAGATAACAGAGGCAATGAAAATCACTATTTATCACACAAAAGCTGGTTCTAGAAATCTCTTCTTATCCTGATGCTGTGAGGCAGAACAGAATTAGAGATAAGAACAAGATATATTAGAGATATTGCAAAGGAGATTGGAGCCCCTATGGACATGTCCGGAGTGCAATAAATATTCAAAACTGACAAGAATGCACATGTGAACTGACCGACGAGATCTGGATTCAAACCAACAACCTTCATAACGCCAGGCAAACATCTTAACCACTCTGCCACTTAGATCACCAACATATAAACATATTGAAAGAGCAAAATATATAGACCTGGTTTGTTTTGCTGGAACAAAGTAGTGACTACTGTATCTTGTGAAACAACTGTTCTATCTCTTCAGTTTCAATATATCCAGCACCACAAATAATTTTCTACTGAGGTCAATCTTCTTCACCTTTCACCTCTAGGGAGGCATAGGTCTGCAACCAAGGTATTCCAAGCTCTCTTTTCCAAGCTCTCTTATTCAAGGCCATCTTTTCCAGATCTATCCACTTCCCCATTTTCTTGCATTCTGTTTCAAACTTGCGCTGCAGGTGTTCCTGGTTCATTCCTTACTCCATTACCCTGGGAGGTTCCATAGAGAGCATGTCTTGTGATACTGCCTGGAAGTCTTCTCAGTGTATACAATGATGTGGGATTGCCTACCCCTTTTTTTTTTATGATGTGGGATTGCTGACTCCACAATCTACCCTCACTTAGTCGCCTTTTACCACATGCGAGATGAGACAGTGATTCCATTCTTCGTTACCCTAGAAACCACTTGGGGGAGTGATATGTTGTGTCCATTTATTCGGTCACAACTAGGATGCAGAAATTCAGGCAATCACGGTGGAAAATGAGAAACTGTTGAACACCAGACTTGATTCACAACCTGTTGTATTTCTGACAGGTGCAAAATCAGCACTCCAAGCACTTGAATCCAGAAAATTGTTAGATCTACATGTCCCTATTGTCTAAACTGTGCAAGAAAGAGATCGGAGCATACATGGTTACTCACCAAAGTGCAATTATGATGGTGCTATCAATCAATCAATCAACAATATTTCAAGCAACAAAAGGAAGGAAGGATCCCTATATTCTAATGGGAATGGAAAGGAACAAGAGAGAGAGAGGAAGACAGAGAGGAAGAGAGAGAATATAACATATAAAGTCTAACAGACTGTTACCTGATTGGCTATATCTTTACAGAAATGTACTACTACAAAGCCTTGCATGTTCATGAGGTCAGAGGTTAAGCACATGCCACTGGAAACAATCACACCTTTCTTTCTCCATGACCACTCCTGTAATAGAAAATTAGAAGAAGACTAGTTATGACATCATATGCAATAGAATCAGACAATAAATTCATAACGGCTCTAAAATGAAAATCAGTGACTAAAAACGAATAACGAAATAAATGCCAAAAAAACTAGAAGTGGAAAAAACTAGAAGTGGAAAAAACTAGATAAACTGTAAAAATCAAATATATATATAACATATATACATTAAACATATACATATAAAATAAGTCTTCGTAACTGAAATGGTATGATAAGATTGCAAACGAGGAACTCAGAGAAAGAACTAAGCAGATACCAGTGGAGAAAGAGCTAAGAAAGAGAGGCTGGCGATAGATGGGACACACATTGAGAAAACTGGAAGCATTGCAAGACGGGCACTGTTTAAAAACCCACAGGGAAAGAGAAGTAGGGGAAGGTCTAGACAAACCCGGAGAAGAGAGCTAGAGACTGATATTAAAAGGATAGGTAAAACATGGAAAGAAGGGATGGCAGGAGAGAGGAAGAGCTGGAAGAAGTTTGTTGAAGACCTATGTTCCGTTGGGAGTTGAATGGTGAAGAAGAAGAAAGAAGAAGTATATATTACACATAGAAGACCAAAAAAAAACCAACCTGTGAATCTTTATCCACTTCGCATGTTCGCAGCTTAGCAACAATTGGAAGCTGGCCAGGGTCCAGATCAATACAGCTGTCACCTTGTTGAATGTGTCCATATGCAACTTCATCATAAATCAAAGGTCTGCAAAAGGAATATTAGCAAAACATAACACTTTCATGCAAAACATGATTAATAGTTATTTAGCTATAAGGCTAACAGTCTTATTAGTAATAGATGGCATACCTCTGTTTATTGTATATTGATGCCTGCAAACGTGATCTCTCTCTCTCTCACGTTTGTTTTTTGGGGCCATTTTTATCATTCTTATTGTGATATATAAACAGCGTTTGCCAAGAACGTTTGTTTTCCGTCACAATCTTCAGTAAAATTTGGAGCTCTAGTGCTTGTCCTTCGGCGACGTGTCTAATTTCAACCAGCGTTTACTGGGTTCGCTCTCCATCAACCTTTGACTGTCCCCAGCCAACCTGCAAGGCAACAGGTTGCTATTTTCTTTTAGGGTAGCGACCCTTAGACGACCTACCCTCTCGGGCTGTTGAACGTCATCTGCCCAGGTTGCAGGTCCTTTTGTGGACTACTTGGTTTTCCTTCCATCCAGTTTTGTGTATGGTTTACTCCGCTAGACTTTGATTGTCCCCAATCTAACTACAAGGCTGTAGTAGTTTCCTGCAGGGAAACGCACACTGGATTCAAGCTTCTTCTGGGCTTTCCAGTTTTTCTGCACATTTGGGTGGTCCACTCACCACTACGCCTGCTGCGCCCTCTCTTCGATACACCATCAGCGCCGTGCACGTCTGCCCACCGTTGGGCCCACCCGTGCATCATCCGCATGCATGCTTGCTCTGCCTTGGTGCTTACCCACCATTTCCATCAATTCTCACCGTGCTCACAATCGCCATGCCTCCAGGCTGTCCAGGAATGGAGCTCAACTCGGGCCCCCACCTACTCTCTGAGTTTCGCCCATGGGGACCCCCGTGCAACACGACTCGGGCCCCACCTCAGAGCTCCGAGTTGTGCCCTATGTGGAACCACGTCTCTACTCTTGATGCACCTCTCATCCCTTTATGTTCATTTGTTCGGGCCCCCATCTCAGAGATCTGAGTTTCGCCTAGGAGAAGTGTGATCTAACTTCATACATCACAGACAACAAAAATTGGTAGCAGATGACCAAAGACAGGCAAGCTTGGTGAGGGGCAGTGAGGGATGGTTCAAAAAGAAAAGAAGAAAAACACCATCACATATGGAGGCAAAGCGAGCACATAGTGCAGAGAGACCATCCTATGTATCGGCTCCACCCGTGTGTTGCCGTGGCTCAAAAAGGGAGCAAAGAATAGAACACTGCAACCTACATGGCATGTTGTAAGAGGGGACTGAGGTAGGGGCCTAGGGAAGCTACCCTAATAATTAAAAAGCGTTGCAAAAATCAGATGTACTGGCCTACTTGTAGGCGCATAACTGGCACAATGTGCAATCCCTCTTTGGCTCAGATCACATACAAATCACACAGAGCGGTTTAACAAGTGATCGATATGGAGCATTCAAAGAAGAATAAGTGTTCTAGAGTTAACAGAAACTGTGTAATGATTAAGCACCCAAAATTAAATGGGTCAGTTTGGCAAACATGTAGTGTAAATTCCAACTAGTCTGTATTCTGGGCATGGTAGGCTGATTACATAATCTTGGTCCTTAGATGCATAGTATGATAAGATAATGGTTTAAATAACACTCACTGCCACATGACAATAAAACAATATCACTGTGTTTTATATCGTTCTAATTTCTTCTTCTTTGCATTCAGTTTCGTATGCTCGTCTAGACCATGAGATGGGTTGCCTCTATGAAACTACATGTCAGATGGAGTTCCTCAAGTGTTCCCCATAGCTTGCTCTGTAAGCTTCGTTCATGAGGCCATGTTTCGATGTGTTGGTGTATGTATGATGGACATGACAGCAGGATGTGCTCTGGAGTCTGTGTTTCTGTCTGACATGAACACTGTGCAGTCTGAGCAGGCTTTATTCTGTGCATGTGATGCTTGAGCCTGCAGTGACTGGTTTCATTCTAAGTTAAATTCAGATAATGAACCTTAACTATTATAATGATAAACTACTGTTAATAATCTCAGTAAAACTACTATCAACACACATGACATATATAACTCACTGTAGCTGGGGATAAACAAAAGCTAGGTACCACTTGAAATTTCGACATTTCAGCTTTTCCTTGAGTTTACGTTGGCTAGCAATACTGTAGAACAAAACATATGTTTTAAACATCCATACAGTTAGTTCAAGATTGATTGATAGGATCATCATCATTGCACTTCAGTGAGTAACCGTGTGTGCTCAATCTCTTTCTTACACATTAAGATCTCATCGGCAATGCATGAACTCCATAGCACAGACGAGGGCCACCAATGTAATTTAGAAGAGGATAAAAATAGTTGGTAGAAATTTTGATTTAAACATTTTTTTCTACTGAATTTTGCACCGGCTGCAGCTTTCCAGCCTGCTCTAGAAAGATATAGAAAATAAGCTGCAATAAGACAATAGGAAGTAAGTAAGTAAGTTGCAATAGGACAATAGGATTTAAAGATACGAAGCCCGCCTGCCCAGCGTTTTCGTAGCGCATTGACGACGGGTGAGAAGCCCCTGTGAGTGTGATTTAATTCCATGGGCTGGCAGAAAAGCCACAGGTTCTCCAGATTTACAGTGTTCATGGCACCGAACCAAAGGTTACGATGTCCATGGCACTGAGCCGAAGAGCTGAAAGCTCAAATGCTTCTGGATCTAAAAAAAATATCGAAAATAAGTTGCGATAGAACAATAGTGGGTCAATGACACGAGGGGACAACGCCACGCCAGGACTAGTGAGCTAGCATTAATCAAGATCTAGCATTAATCAGATCCTCCACCTCCTCGTGGTGACCCTGGAAACAGACATTGGTTCCTGTCTTGCTAAGCTGGTAGGGATCGAGGGAGAGCTACTCTGGTGGTAGTAGAGATGCAGACGTAGTCACGTTGGATGGGATCCGCTCCAACACAGCGAGTGGAACCCAAAGTGACTATTAATGCACGTCTCTCCCAGGCCGATGGAAAAAAGTAGAACGGATAACCATTAAGGGATGAGGGGTGCATCCAGAGAAGAAACGTGGGCCCGTGCAGAGCGAAACTTGGGTCCGAGATGAGTTGCACGTGGGCCCCATAGGGCAAAACTCGAAGCCCTGAGGTGGGGGCCCAAGTTGAGCCCAGCGTCCGGACAGCCTAGAGGCATGATAAATGTGAGCATGGTGAAAACTGATGAAGATGGTGTGGCAGGCATCAGGGCAGAGCGAGCACGCATGCGGACGATGCACGGTAGGGCCCACCAGTGGGCAGACGTGCACGGAGCTGCAGGCGTGAGGGTGAGCGGGAAAAACTGGACAGCCCAGCAGAGGCTGAATACAGTGCACGTTTCCGTTCGCAGGGAACTACGGCTGCCTTGTAGTTTGATTGGGGACAATCAAAGGCTAAATTAAGTGTGTACACTCTCAAATGTCAACTTAAGTGTGTACATTCTCAAATGTCAACTTAAATGTGTACACTCTCAAATGTCAACTTAAATTTTTGCACATTCCGACATCAACTTAAATGCATAGACCAACAACTTATGAATAGATATGTACTCACTCTGGTATCGGTTGCATCCTGGCTGATGGTCGCACAGCGTAGAAGAATCTTTTGTAATCATCCATCCAGACTTCTGCTAGTCGACGAGCGCTCCTGAAATATGATGATAATTAGTGAGTGTATCAAATTAATCAAAGTAGCTGATCCTGTTGGTATGAGTCAGATCTGACTGCCATCCTGTATGACCATTCAGATTTGACTGCCTTCTATATGACCAATCAAATTTTACTACCTTCTATATGACCAATCAAATTTTACTGCCTTCTATATGACCAATCAAATTTTACTACCTTCTATATGACCAATCAAATTTTACTACCTTCTATATGATCAATCAAATTTTACTACCTTCTATATGACCAATCAAATTTTACTACCTTCTATATGACCAATCAAATTTTACTACCTTCTATATGACCAATCAAATTTTACTACCTTCTATATGACCAATCAAATTTTACTGCCTTCTATATGAACAATCAAATTTTACTACCTTCTATATGACCAATCAAATTTTACTACCTTCTATATGACCAATCAAATTTTACTACCTTCTATATGACCAATCAAATTTTACTGCCTTCTATATGACCAATCAAATTTTACTACCTTCTATATGACCAATCAAATTTTACTACCTTCTATATGAACAATCAAATTTTACTACCTTCTATATGACCAATCAAATTTTACTGCCTTCTATATGACCAATCAAATTTTACTGCCTTCTATATGACCAATCAAATTTTACTGCCTTCTATATGACCATTCAGATTTGACTGCCTTCTATATGACCAATCAAATTTTACTACCTTCTATATGACCAATCAAATTTTACTACCTTCTATATGACCAATCAAATTTTACTGCCTTCTATATGACCAATCAAATTTTACTGCCTTCTATATGACCAATCAAATTTTACTACCTTCTATATGACCAATCAAATTTTACTACCTTCTATATGACCAATCAAATTTTACTACCTTCTATATGACCAATCAAATTTTACTACCTTCTATATGACCAATCAAATTTTACTACCTTCTATATGACCAATCAAATTTTACTGCCTTCTATATGACCAATCAAATTTTACTACCTTCTATATGACCAATCAAATTTTACTACCTTCTATATGACCAATCAAATTTTACTACCTTCTATATGACCAATCAAATTTTACTGCCTTCTATATGACCAATCAAATTTTACTACCTTCTATATGACCAATCAAATTTTACTACCTTCTATATGACCAATCAAATTTTACTACCTTCTATATGACCAATCAAATTTTACTGCCTTCTATATGACCAATCAAATTTGTCTGCCTTCTATATGACCAATCAGATTTGTCTGCCTTCTATATGACCAATCAGATTGTGTGCCTTCTAATGACCAATCAATTTACTGCCTTCTATATGACCAATCAGATTTGTGTGCCTTCTATATGACCAATCAGATTTGTCTGCCAATCAATTTACGCCTCTATATGACCAATCAGATCTGACTGCCTCATATGACCAATCAGATCTGATGTCCTCCAACTTTGACAAACCAATGACTTTGGCATTCCGGCTGTTCCGAAATGACAGCACATCAATTCCTAAGTATTGAATAGGCAAAATCGTAAAGGTGCAGTTTGTCTGGTGTGCAGTAAATCTCACAAACTGCGCACATAGCCACTTTCCCTTCTACCAAATAGGAATATATGTGGCTAAGTGGTTACGCTCTTGCCTTGCGTTCAGGAGGTTGTGAGTTCAAATCCAGATCGCGCCGTTCTGAACACAAATGCATATTTTCCAGAGACCTCTAGGATTGTTGTCGGAGCTATGGAGTTCGTACTTTGTGCCATACTTTTGACAGGTGGCTTGCCATTTCTGCAGAAAGGGACCATGCCACATTGAGTAAAACCCGTGCAATTAAGTCAATGCTTCTGCTTTGGACACATTTTTTAGACTTCTACCGCAAGCTTTGGGTAGCTTTCCTGTTTGATCCATACTCACTTTACAACACTGAAGTTGGTTTCGTGGTCAACAAATGGAGAGTTGGTATGATGTTGGTCAAAGTCGTATCACTGACACCAACACTGTATGTATCTTCCACCCCAATTATTTATATTTCAGTTTCAGTTTGGAATATCTTCATTGCACTCTGGACATGTTCATAGGTGCTCCGATCTTCTTCACAATATCTCTAAAGCTTCCAGCGACTAACAGTACCAGTTCGATGTTGATTGATGAGCCTACTCATATACCTGTTGTGCTGTTCTTTTCTGGCTACTCCCAAACTTCAATCCCAGTTCTTGCAATCTAGCAGTTGACATGGATTGGTTTAGATGAAAATCCTCTTTGCGGCCACACTCTATGAAGGCATTCAGAATGTCAGTTCTATCCATTGACTGGTCCCCTGATATGGTGGCAGAGCCCACCAACCTGTCTGCTCTCTCATTGCCATCTACACTCATGTGCTCCGGAATGAAGATGAATATAATTCTGCAACTTATTGACACTTGTAATAATTTATTCAGTCCACTGTCTGTGCACGAACCAGCCTCCACCTTTCGGATCATACTCATATATTTATATTCATTTATTTATATCAATTATTGATATTGCTTATATGAACGTTGGTTCTGACATCACAAACTATTGAATACTCACCTTATATAACTATTGAAAGAAACTGATGATATTCCTAACTGTTCACCTTTGAAATGAACAACTCCAACTTTACTACAGGGAACAATTTCCACATGTCCACCACACATCCAGACTCGTAGGGACAGCTCTGAGATGGAGAAGAATTCAATGAGTTAACCCTTAAAACCTGGCGAAACACATAATCACAAAATACCGTAGTTTTACAAAACAATGACAATATACAGCAACGTTTTAATCAACAAGGCCTTTATCAAGCAAACGAACAACAGGAGTGAAGAATTCAAAATAATAATTAGATATGGACGACTAGATACGGAGACATTCGAACTGAACATTCATATGTACTGCTTTTGCTCAGGGAAGCGGTTTTAGGGTACAGGTGGCCAGGGTTCAAAGGGTTAAACACAAGGAAAGACAGCAACCATTATGTCTAAAACAAATCACTAGCTTCTTCATTGTCCAATAATATTCTTCTTCTGCATTCTCACTAGATTGGGATTTTGAATTCTCTAATAAAGGCAACCATCTGCCTCAGATTATCAGCCAAGCTACACAGTTTGTCTTGGACGCTGGTGTAAGTGGGCCACCTCTTTCTTCTCAGATCTGCATACTGTGGGCAGTTCTGTTGAATATGCTCTGTTGTCACACTTCCAAGTCACAGGGGCACAGGTCGTTGGTGCCTATCTTGAATTTAGTGTACAGGTGGTGTCTCATTCTGCTGTGACCCATCTGGAGGCAAAGTATGACAGTCTGGTCCCTTCTGGACAGTTGGTAATATCCATCTTTCTTGTTGTGTTTTGGGTGTTCTTTCTTCCACATTTGCTTTGTAGTGCCCTCTGGCGTGGTTTTGTTTCTTCATAGCTGGCCAGGTTGTCATCTTGGGGCATTCCTACTCCCTCTTTGGCCAGTCTGTCAGCATCTTCATTCTCCTTGAGCTTGCAGTGTGAGGGTATCCACTGGATTACTACACTCTCTGAACTATGGGACAACTGGGCTCAGGTTGACCTCAGATCACTTAGTTCTGTGTTCCTTTCAGATTTTAGTGCTGAAATAGCAGACAATGCATGAGTCAATAGCACTATTTTTCCATGTATTTGTTTCATATGTTGTAGTGCTATTTTTGCAGCTGCATTGAGGTCCAATAATATAGATACTGTAGTGAGATAAATGCACAAGATTGGTAGTAGTTCACCAGTCAGGCAGAGCTGGAGACAGGATTATGGAAGTGGATCTGAGAACTGGCAAAGTCTGGTCTTAAATGTACTAAGAGAAAGCAGAAATATAAGAAAAATCCATACATGTATTCTTAGCGATAAAAAGATAGTTTGCATCTGTCACTCAAAACAAGAAAATCTCAAATGTACCCAAATCTTCTGTATCTCTTGCACCAGAGTTGCCATCATACTTGCCCAGCCAGTTAAAATAATCTCTCCGTACTGCCACTACACTACCACAGAGAGCAGGAGATCTGATAATACAAAGAACAATAGTTTAGTTTGGTTTAGTTGTCGGATCATCATTACTGCATATCGAACCCAATTAGTCCATAAATGCTCCGATCTCTTCCTCAATATGTCTCTCAGTGTGTGGCAACTTGCGATACCAGCTCCAATTTAGTCATTGGATCATCATCACTGCATTTCGACAGAGTTTGTCCATAGTGCTCCAATCTCTTCCTCAGTATGTCTCTCAGCGTGTGGCAACTAACGACACAAGTTCTAGTTTATTTAGTATTGGATCATCATCATTGACATCGAACCAATTAGTCCATAAGTGCTCCAATCTCCTCCTCAGTATGTGTCTCAGCTTGTGGCAACTAGCGACACTGGTTCTTTGTTGGTTTACTATTCTTCTTTGCTACCAGTATAGTGTTCTTGTCTAGAAACTGCTTTTTGTCAGCCTAGACCTCTTCAGCGACTTCAACCACTGTGTCCAAGACTCAACCTGTTTCAATCTTCCTGAGCAAACTCATTGAGTCACTGAGAAAACATGCATGGATAAAAGTATGTGACTCCAGTCAGACCATAGCTTTAGTTACTGCCATGATTTTCATAGTGAGACTGCTGGCAGCCATGGCAAAACCACCACTGTCTTCCTTCACAACATCTCCTCTGACTTGAGCAGTGAAAGTCAATGAGCTCTGCACGTTTTAAATAATAATATACAAATTTGTGCAGTTTCGCTGCCGGGTATTCTGCAGTGTGATGGTATCCACTGTATTATCATTCTGGAAAAAATGTTGCATAGTTGGTGCAGTGAGGATAGCAGTTTCTTTAAGTAGTTATCTTCTTGATTTTTTAGAGTAGTAATTACCGCTCAGAAGCAAAAACAGATCAAATGGTTCAGATGAGTATCAAGGTTACCACAAGACAGTCTCCCACAGATAGCACTAGCAATCGGATACAACGGCAACAGACCCAGAGGATGACCATGTAAATGATGGATTGAAGGAATATATGAGGCCCTTTTTCTTCTTCTTGCATTTGCCTACTATGAATTCAGGCGTAGTCAGGGTATCCGGTATGGTGCTTCTGACTGATTTTTGCATGAAAGCCTGCTTTCCTTATTATCAGTGTTCCCCGCTATACAGACATGCCTTCTCCGACTTCAGAGGTATCCAAGGCACTAAATTCCCCCTTGTACAAAGCGCATTATCCGTATAAATTTGTCAGCATTATCAGGCATAAATTCCACATTGTACAAAGCGCATTTAGGCACTAATTTCCCCCTGTACAACGCTATCAGGCACTAAATTCCCCTTGTACAAAGCGCATTATCCGAGGCACTAAATTCCCCCTTGTACAAGCGCATTTTCGAGGCACTGAATTCCCTTGTACAAATGCATTATCCGAGGCACTAAATTCCCCTTGTACAAAGCGCATTATCCGAGGCACTAAATTCCCCCTTGTACAAAGAGCATTATCCGAGGCACTAAATTCCCCTTGTACAAAGGCATTATCGAGGCACTAAATTCCCCTTGTACAAAGCGCATTATCCGAGGCCTAAATTCCCCTGTAAAACGCATAGGAGGCTAGCTCCAGGTGACTCTTTTTCCAGCCCTGACGCCAAAAGATAAAACAGGGATAGAGAATAGTTAGAGATAGATAACGTATGTTAGCACTGAGACAACATATACCAATAACTTTTGTGAAATAAACTCACTTGATAGGTGACAATGGGTTTGGTCTTGCTTGAAACCTAAAAGGAACATCCTCCCAGCGGTAGTGCAGGCCCCAGTCAAAGCCTGTTCAGAAAAATATTGCCAATAGTTGACTCAATAGGGAATATCAAAACTACTATTTATAAAAGTTAATTAGAAATCTCTTTCTTTTTTTTCTTTTCCCTAATCCTGTTTTGCCTCTTAGCATCAGGTTAAAAAGATATTTATATAACGGGCTCTTGTGTGCGCTTCATAATCAGTGTCCTTCATAACCTCTGTTATCTCTGAAGTCCACCTTTTTGCGTGGACAGCCTTTTGGTTTGTATCCACTGTATCGGAGTAACATTGCTCTTTGAGGCGCACTGTCTGTTGGTAATAAGCTTATGTGGCCAAACCATTTAATTTGTTGTTTCTTGATGAAGCTCAGTACTGATGTTGTACCCGATTTTTTTCCTGATGTCTTTATTTCTAAACCAGCCTCTTGTTTTACTCCCAGCATTCTGCGTTGACACTTCATTTCTGTCGTACCAGTTTTTCTATCGTTTGTTGTCAGCGTCCAGGTTTGGCACTGATAGCAAAATGTTGGGAGACCGATTTAACATTGCTCTTTGAGTGTTGATGGTGACATGTTTTTCCATTAGAGATCTCTGTATTATTGATTCTCTTGTCTGATAATCAAATAATCAATAACTACTTTGGAATCATCATTATCATTATGTCTACAACAAGATGTTTCATCTGCTACTGTAAGACAGTAGACTGTACAATCTGCAACTGTTAAACCAACTGCCTGTTGGAGGGGGCTCGGGAGAGTTAAAGGCTAGGAAGTAAACCTGATAGAAAATCCTCACTGCCTTGTGGGTCAGCACGGTTATGCAGAAGGCTAGAGGAGTAAGTCTTGAGCACAAATCAGGAGAGAGGGACCCTAAGGCAGTTGATGGTTATGTTTGCATTTATTCCATCTTCTGGCAAACCCTGCTTGATTACAAACGTATGGACTTTGTCTTTCCTTTGGATGAAAAAGAAGGGTAGAGAGGGGGTAGCGCAAAATGGGCAAGGCATATTCCCTATATCAGCTGCCCAGGATATGCAAAAATGGAGAGAATACTTCATTCTTACATTCTGCTCTGACACAACACAGAAAGCAACAGTCACAAGTGACTTAAGGATGAGCTGAAAGACAAGAGAGACAAGTGAAAATTCAGAAGTTGTCACAGTAAAACACTT
Organism: Arion vulgaris; assembly: GCA_020796225.1. Classification (NCBI taxonomy): domain Eukaryota; kingdom Metazoa; phylum Mollusca; class Gastropoda; order Stylommatophora; family Arionidae; genus Arion; species Arion vulgaris. The sequence goes on from CM036759.1 coordinate 64,492,762, forward strand.
GTCAATTGACCGACTGTAATGATAAGCAAGGTCATATATGTTTGGTGACTAGCCATGAACCACGATAACTAAAGCTTTCCATGACAGTCTATGGTTATTGGTTACTGAACTGACGTCACAGCACTTCAGACAGACACATAGGGGATCAATCTTCCTCAATAGATGTCAAAGGGTATGCATACTGATGGTTCCTACGGGTTGCTGGTCCAACACAATCCTCTCTCTGTCCATCAGGCATTCAACTTCACTTGTACAACGTGTAATTCCAAACTTCTTAAACGCAGAGATTTATTCGACATCAATTTTAGTGTCCTCATCCAACAGTAGGTCTCCAAGAGACTGAAGAATATCCTGTTTTTCCTTCTTCCTCTGTCTTTGTCTGCTATCAATTCAGGCATAGTCAGTGTGATCAGTATAATCTCACCATCATCAAATAGCTTGTACTGAGCAGAACTTTGCCACTCCAACAGTCCTCCAGAATTTCTCTCTCTCATAGGCCAGATGTCCTACCTCTGCAGTCGTCATGTTCAAACCATCAGTTACATCCTGATCTATCTTCTTCGTGGTCTTCCTCTTCTTCTCTTTGCCAGTATGCCTCCTTCCAATGGTGGTCTTTCGTGTCTTTTTATATGTTCAAAATACCTCAATTTTCTCTTTTTTATTTGTAGCATCAGCTAGTTTTCTATGATTTTGAGTTCTTTCTGGATAGATCTATTTGTTCTCATCTCTGTCCATGATATACAAAGGACTTTTCTGTGACACTTATATTCAAATGCACATATATTTTATACTCACAAATTATTTAAACTGCCAAAGGGAGAGCATGTCTAGCTATAAAAAACAATAACTAGTTACCTCCTCTGACTAATGTGGGCACAGGGAGATAATCAAATGTCTTATAGTCGATAGTGTCCAAGACTGGAGCCACCAAACTCTTTGGACTCTGAAATATGACATAGAAGTGAAATGATTAGACATGGCCGAGAAGAAATTTCAGGTATGGGTCAGTTCTGAAGGCCTACTGACAGGATAGTTGTATAACTACTTCTTCTTCTTGACGCTCCATATTGACCACTCTTAAACCACTCTTTGTGATATGTATGTGATCCGGGTCTAAACGTGATTATACGTCGTGCCAGCTATGTGCCTACAAGTAGGCCAGCACATTCGATTTCTGCGACACTTTTTATTTACTTGGGTAGCTTTCCTAGGTCCCCTACCTCAGTTGCCTCTTACATGCTTTGTAGGTCGCAGTATAGGTGGCAACACATGGGCGAGTTGTATAAATAGCTTCTTTTCTCTTAAGCATACACTTTTTGTTTTTCATTCTCCTGTTATGAATGCATGTGTAGTCATGGTGCCTAACATGGCACCTCTTTTTTTTGTGTGAAGACTTGCTTTTCCTATCACCAGTGTACATCGGCAATCAACCAAGCTTCACTTTGACTTCAGAGGCACTTGTAATTTAGATCCCCAAGTTAAGGATCAGGGTTTTCTGTTGTATAGTAAAAAAAAGGGAAATCTTTATCATACCTTGACGTATACTGGGTAATACAATGTTAGGCCCATATTTTTTATTGACCATTGGCACACGATAGGTGATGTGGTCAACATCATGCCTGCTGCCTTTACTTTTCAGTTTCAGTTTGTAATATCTCCATTACTCTCAGACATGTCCATAAGCGCTCTGATCTCCTTCACAATATCTACAGCAGCATCCAGCGACTAACCACACCAGTTCGACGTTGATTGATGGGTCTACTCATATACCTGTTGTACTGTTCTGTTTTGGCTTCTTCAATCTTCACTTTCCAGTGTATCTCTGGTACCCACCCAGGCTGGGTCAACCTGCAAGCCATTAGGGTCAAAGAAAAATTCCACTCATACTGTAGGAGAGTCCATTCTTCTAGCCGAGTCAAAGCCCCATCAGCCTTTAACCTCCTAGTTTCCGGTCTAGACTGGGAGGTGGGGTTGGTTTGTGTGTATTCTACCGGTCTTCAGTAGACTATTCAATTTAATTTTTGCTCCCTAAGAGAGACTAGCCAACCCGAACTCTACTGGATGCAAAGTCAGGTGCAGAACACACCTTGTAGAATTGATGTTAAGCTAACAACTACTAGACTTTACAAAACTCTGCTGGATGCAAAGTCAGGTGCAGAACACACCTTGTGATGCTCGTCCATCACGGGTGATGATGACCACACAAATTTTCATCCAAGGGAATGTAGTTGCGCTATGTTTGTCTGTGTGTGCGTAGATGACTAGTGAGCCCGATATGGGCTTGAAATGTTCGTGTACAGTGTGGGCAAGGTATACTTTTTATACTTATAAGTTTTACTGCCTTTCTACTTTGACGTTTTTGTTCCATCCGTGCTGTTCTACCTGCCTCGAGGCCGAGGAACGTGTCGAAGAGTGTGCCCAGGCTGATCTGTTTTGAGCAACATTCTCCCAGTTGTTGACATCTATGCCAAAGGATTTCATCGAGTTCTTGAGTGTATCTTTGAATCGCTTTTCTGACCACCCTGTGAGCGTTTACTGCAGCTCACCAACACACCTTGTAGAATTGAGTTCAAGCTAACAACCTTAATGTACTTTTTAACAACTAGCTTCTTCTTCCCCTTCCAACTTCACCCCTAGAGATGCATAGGTCCACAATCAAGGTCTTCCAAGACCTCCTATCCAATGTCATTTTTTCCAGATCACTCTCTCCCAGGATCCCCACCTCAACAAGTCCAGCAGCGTCCAGTGGCCCATCCCATAAGTTCAATGTTCATTAATCAATCTTTTTGCATATTTGGTATGTCGTTCTTTTCTCACAGTCCGTCTCCAACTACCATCTCCAGGTCTTCCTGTGTCTTCCCTTCCTTGCGTTGTCCTCCTTCTTGCTCGGGTAGCGAGCTATTAATTTTCCTGGTTGTGGTTTCTATAGCTTTCTAGTGTTTAGTTACGGGTAAGGTAGCTAGCCCCACATCCAACCTCTTTAGTCACCTCTTATGACATGTGTTGCAGGTAACAATGGTTCTATTCTTTACATCCCTAATTTGGGCCCTGGTAACCACTCAGATGACAAAACTAGCTTACTTCATATTTAAATTGTTCATATTCTTCTTCTTCTTCGAACACTCCATATCGATCACTTGTTAACCACTTCGTGTGATTTGTATGTGATCTGAGCCTAAGAGTGATTGTAATGGTGAGTTACGCGCCTACTAGTAGGCTAGCAATCCGATTTCTGTGACGAATTTATTTACTAGGCCAGCTTTCCTAGGTCCTACATCAGTCGCCTCTTACGACATGCCTTGTAGGTCGCAGTGGTATTATTCTTTGCTTCCTTGCGGGTCCCGGCACCACACAGACAAAATTGTTCATATTAAATATATTCAAGAAATATACTTACCTCCATCAGTCTTAGCAACAAGGGGGACAACCAGTTCACATTAACTTCTACCAAACCATCTACAAAAACAATTACATCCCCTGTTGCTATAGCAGCACCTTGGACACGGGCCACACCTCTACCTAAAATATATAAATTCAAGAAAATTGTGAACGGAAAAGTATATTTCAGTGTCTAGCCACTTCCTGGACAGAGAAGAGAAAAAAACAAAAACATCCTACAAGACCTGCATATCGTGGAGAAATGGCTCATAAATAACATCATGTTCCGGAAGATGAAATATTTTGGCCACGTGAAACATCACTGTGGTTTGGGGAGAATGGTAATGGAAGGCATGTTTCCTGCAGTATGAGTCCTATCACAGACTGGCGATAAAACGTAGGTCCTTTGTTCAAGTTGAGCATGTAAAAGAACCCTTCTCTCTCTCTCTCTCTTTAGCCTGTTACGCCCTTGGCATTTAGGGCAGCAACAAACGTACACCATTCTTCCCTGTTCATGGCCTTCCTCTGTATTGTGTTCCAGCTCTTGCTCTATCGTTCTCCTCCAGGTCGTCTTGGGTCTTCCACGCTTCGCCTACCCTCTGGAGTCCATCTCAGTGCAGTTTTCGTGTCGGAGCCAGTCTCCATGCGCATCACATGTCCAATCCATCTCCAGCGTCGTCTTCGGATGATAGTGCCCATATTCTCTTGTTGGCATCGTGCAAGCATTTCTTGGTTCGAGATAGTAGTCGGCCAGTACATGCGTAAGATTTTTCGCAGACAAGATGTATGAAAAAAAAAAGAACCCATGGCAGTTCAAAATCAAGAAGAGCAGACTGAAAAGCTGCTGTCCTGGCAACATTCATTAGAAAAGATTAAAAATAAAACTCCTACAAAATATCTTCACTATCTTCTAAATTACATCGGGATCCTCGCCAGTGCTTAGGAGTTACGGGACTGCCACTGAGATCATGTGTAAGAAAGAGATTGGAGCATTTATGGTTACTCACCGAAGTGCAATGATGATGGTCCTATCAATCAATCAATCAATGTTTTGTTCAATCTCCATTGTTAAAGTCAAGACACTCGACCGTGTGTTGCCGGAGCCCGCAAAAGGAGCAAAGAATAAATAGTAACATTGTGACCTACAAGGCATATCGTAAAAGGCGACTGATGTAGGACCTAGAGAAGCTACTTTACTAAATAAAAAACATCGCAGAAAGCGGATGTGCTGGCCTACTTGAAGGCGCATAACTAGCACAACGTACAATCGTTCTTAGGCTCAGATCACAAACAAATAACAAAGAGTAGTTTAACAAGTCGATATGGAGCGTTTGTAGAAGGAGAAGACAAAGAAGAGACAAGACACTGAATATACAGACAATATCTCATGCAAGTGAAAGGAAGGACAAAAATAAATGTGACTTTACCTTGAGACTGCTTGTTGCTGATAACTTTAAGTCCAGGAAGCTGGGACAGAAGCTCATCACTTTCTACATGACAAAATACAATGAAAAATATATGAATTAAACTAAATGCATATTCCATCCTTCCTTTCTTTCACTTGAAATATTGTCTATATATTCAATGTTGTCTCTTGTATAAACTTCACTGTCTTTGTAGCTCACGAGAGGTCCATGTAGTTTTATGTTGAGTGTTGTTTCGTTAGGCCAGTTGTTTGCCTCAGTATATCATATTTGGTGCAATCTTGAAGTATGTGCTCTGCAGTCTGATGTGTCTGTCCACATGTACACACGGCTGAATTGGCAATCTTGAATTTTGTATACATGTGGCTGCGGAGTCGATTGTGTCCTGTTCTAAGGTGCAGAATGACAACTTGTTCTAATATGCTCAAGTAGTCACCTTGTGGTGGTATTTGTGGCTTTCTGATTTATTTAATCATCCTTTTCTTTTATTGGTAGGTAACTGGCACATCCGGTTGCTTTCCTGCAGCACTTTCCTTGGCCAGACTATCTGCTGTTTCATTTTCTGGTATTTCACAGTGAGATGGTATCCACTGCAAGACAACCCTGCGCTGCTTGCACATATCAATTAAACTAGGTGCATATTAATATCAGTACCGAACTTCATCAAGAAACAACAAATTAAATGGTTCGGCCACATAAGTAGATTACCAACAGACAGTGCAGTCTCAAAGAGCAATGTTACTTCTATACAGTGGATACAAAGGAAAAGGCTGCCCATGCAAAAGGAGGAGTGTCTAGTCAAATGGATTAGAGCACATGCTCCCATTTGGGAGACTGGGTTCAATCCCTGGTACGGTCAAGGAGTTTTGTTCTGTCAAGTGAATAAAGAAAAAACCCGAACCTGTTGAAAACAGTTTCGTGATGACTATAATAGGGTGAAGAAGCCACAAGAGCAGTGCAAGACAAAAACAGAAAACAATGACACTGGACAACAACCCGGTAACAGTGTGACAACAAAAGAAGAAAATCAAGAGAATCAAGTCTACTCACCATCAGATGATCCATCGTCAACAACAATAATTTCATGGATTATGACTGGAAGAGACCTGGTCAGAATACTGGAAACAAATAAATAACTGTTATTATTTTGTTATAATAATTATAGGAAGAGAACAACGAGTTTTAAGAATCCCAGGAAGCACGAAGTCGATGAATATGATCAATAAATAGTCAATAAATATTAGGTCTTGTGAAAAAAAAAATGACTAAATGTCTTCTTCTTGAACGCTTCATATCAACCACGTGTCAACCACTCTGTGTGATTTGTAGGTGATCTGAGTCTAAGATCGATTGTACGTAGTGCAGTTGGGCCTACAAGTAGGCCAGTACATCCGATTTCTGTGGTGCTTTTTATTCACCAGGATAGCTTCGCAGGGTCCTACATCAGTCACTTCTTACATGCCTTGTAGGTCGCAGTGGTACTATTCTTTGTTTCCCTTGCAGGCCCTGGCACCACATGGGAGAATTACCAAACAATAGATTCGAACCACAAACCCTTACTTCTTACAGCACCAATTGCCTAGTCCAAACAGCACCCAAACAAGCATTTTTAAGAACACAACCAACTAGCTCTTTAAAAAAAAGGAGCTTCACTAAGCTGTGTCTTTCATAAATGATGATGAGGACAATGATGGTGGTAGTGGTCGTGATGATGATGAGGATAATGATGGTGGTAGTGGTCGTGATGATGAGGATGGTGATGATGGTGTTGGTGGCGATGAAAACTTAACAAAAGACAAATATTTTATCAAACTATAATTACCTGAGAATGTTCCGTAGAAGAACTGAACTATCCACATGATGAAATGTGATGATTATACTGGAAGATGGTAGTCTATCAGCAATATCAGATGTATTTGAGCTGCAACTATAGTATTTAACAACTGTATTACTATGTCAGTATGAAAAAACTATGGCACAAGACAAGCAAAGAAACAAAAGTAAGACTTCTGATAACATGTATATTCCATGTGGCAACATGTGGATGTTAATCATGGACCATAACATAAACATTAAAGATTGATTGATTGATTGATTGATAAGGACCATCATCATTGCACTTCGGTGAGTAACCGTGTATGCTCCGATCTCTTTCTTACACAGGAAGATCTCAGCTGCAGTGCTTGAACTCTGTTGCACCGGGGAGGGTCCCTGATGTAATTTTGAAGATATTTTTGTAGGAATTTTATTTTTAATCATTTCTACTGAATTTTGCCAGGCAGCGCTTCCCAGCCTGCTCTTCTCGATTTTGAACTGCCAAGGGTTCTTTTATGTACTCAAATTGAACAAGGGACTTATGTTTTATCGTCCGTCTCCAATAGGACTAGGAACTCGATCTCACCTAAACTGAGATCAGGGATCTCTGGAAAAATATCCTGATGGCTCCATAAGGAGAAAACTGGTTACTTTTGGCAAAAGAGGCGAGCACCTAACCTCTATGCTACAAGAGCCCCCTAAAACATTAAAGAACAAAATTGAAGCTTTTGAAACAAGGTGTTACAGAAACATTCTGGGGTCAAAGGCTCATGAGGTCATGGTGGTAACATGAGCCAGGGTTAGCGAGGCGCGTAACCAAGACCCTGCCCCTAACCTCCACGCGGTGACCCTGGAAACAGACTATGGTTCCGGTCTGGATAAGAGGGGGAGGGATCGGGAGAGAAAACTACTGGTAGGTAGCAGTGCAAGTATGGAAACACGATAAAGATACATACAAACAAAATGCACTAATCTCCTGACCGATGTCCAACAAGATATTGCCCAAGTCCCTGAACGCAAAGAAACAGCAACGAAACGTCTCAGACATGGATGAGAGGTCCATCCAGTGACCAAACGTATGCCCACGTAGGGCGAGCTCGAAGCCCTGAGGAGGGGGCAACATTGCCAGCCCGTCGGCAAGAATAAATAAGACAGGACCGTAAGAATAAAAGTCTACCTCGTGTTGGTGCGAGAGAAGATTGCAGCTGACCTAGCATTGGTAGCCTGGTGCAGACACATGTACTGGGCAAGGTTTGCCGAACGCAAAAGAACAAGTTGCGTTTAGTGCATAACGAAACTACCCGCCCTGGGAAAACCGTGCAAGGTACTGTGCGACTAAAATTAACATCCCCGGAAGAACTGAGGTTGGTGATTCCTAACGGGACTGCCAGCCATGGGGCAACCGGGCAATGTTCGATTGCAGTCGTAACTAACATCCCGGGAATAACTGGGGCGGGTGATGGCGGCGAGCGCAAAATCCCCAGTTACGCTGATAGTGCCGACTGAAACGACCCTCTACATTGTTTGTACTCGACCCCATGCCAGTGCTTTCGACGAATTGCAAATTGCCACGTACTCAATACGCGTCTAGAAAAGGCTGAGAATGTTCCTTCTCCGGATCAGACTCAAAATGTACGGTAAAGCAAGGCCGACAATGTACGGACCTGACAGGAAGTCCGGTCTGAACACTGGCGAAGGCCGATACTTTACAAGGTGTCTTATACGAGTAAGACGCCGTCCGAGGATAAGCTTACAAGCCCCGAGAAATATTTCTCAGTCAGAACGGGCATGAACAGCGTAATTCACTGTCCCGCGAGATCACAAAGCCCAAAATACGGCAAAGCTGATCGTACCCTAGGGAAAGCTCACCCTAGTAAATCAAAAGCTGGCTGAAACGAACACCCCACCGAAGGATAAGCAACTGGGCTCCAATAGGTGCTGAAGGCTGGTGCATGTACATTACGTTCGGACGCTTGGCTGTTTATATATCACAATGAGAATGATTAAAACAGGCCTAGAACGATCGAAGAAGAAAAAGAAGAAGAAACATTCTTAGAACATCCTGGACAGAGACAACAAACAACAAAGATATCCTACAAGGCCTGCATATCGAGGAACATTGGCTCATAAATAACATAATAACCTGTAATTTAATCCCCAAATAAAGGATCAGGGTCTCACGTAGTCCAACTGCACACCGCCTGCATGTTGAGAATGTTTGGCCCAAGCTGGCCTCAAATCCCAGACTTTCCAATGGCATGTGGTCACTAGTGCAGTAAGTCACCTCCCTTCACATTTCTAAGCCTTATTATGTAGGAGGTAGGAGGGTCAATATCGTTCCTCACATGGAACGCAGAGTGTGGGTTTTGAACCCAGCCCCACCCCACCAGTGTGGTGCTGGGGCCTGCAAAGGAAGTAAAAGAATAGTAACACTGCGACCTACAAGGCACATTGTAAGAAGTGGCTCATGTAGGTGCCTAAGGAAGCTATCCTAGTAAATAAAAAGCGTCCCAGAAATTGGATGTGCTGGCCTACTTGTAGGCGCATAACTGCACAATGTACAATTTCTCTTAGGCTCAGATCACATACAAATCACACAGAGTGGTCAACAAGTAGTCGATATGGAGCATAAGAAGAAGAACCCACCCCCTCTTGTGTCTGAGTCGATAGGTGAACGCTTATGCATTACGATAATCCGTCCCACATGGGCGACCCTTACCAGGTTAAAAGGGCACAAGAGAGAGATAGATCACCAGGAAATCACCTGGAAAATTCTACCACAAATGTTATATTTTTATAACAAAAGTTTAACAATTTGAGTTTATAATATTTTTATTGCACTTCAGACCTAGATACATCCTCGATGTCCATCAAAACTTGTTGGTCATCTATTTTAGATCTGGCTTGTTGACTGATTCGGGATGTCCCAGAGACGTCACGATCGTAATTCTATTGTGCTCAATCAGTTGCACTGATAACTCAGAAGTCAGAGAAGGCACACCTGTATGGCAGGTGACATTAATAAGGAAAGCAGGCCTTCATGCAAAAATGAGTCAGAAGCGCCCTCCTAGCGGACACCTTGACTAAGCCTGAATTCATAGCGAGGCGAACGCAAGAAGAATTAAAAGAAGACGAATAGATAACTTTGTATCTAATTAGATTTGTGGTCTGAATTATTGACTTATCGGAAAAGTCAAAGTTTTATGTACAATATATGTAAAGCATTTTCAGTTTCAGTTTGGAATATCTTCAATGCACTCTGTACATATCCATAGGTGCTCCAATCTCCTTTGCAATATCTCCAACATCATCCAGCGACTAACCGCATCAGTTCAATGTTGATTGATGAGCTACTCAAGACCTGTTGTGCTGTTATTTTCTGGCTACTCCAATCTTCAATCCAAGCTTTGTGGATTAACTCCTTGTGGACCAAATGCCACACTACGTGGCTTTGGATTCAACAGTTTTTTACCAGAAACCACACTAAAGGGCTTTTTGTTTAAAACAAATGGCTTGCAAAAACATGGTTTTTGCCCTGACCCACTAAGAATTAAAACGTTTAACAATTTCTGTCTGAACTGACAACTAATACCTGGGATGTCGTGTGTCAGGAATACTCCTATCTGGTTTAATGGCATGACTTCTAACAATATCGTAGCCAAAGAGGCGCAGAGGTTCTTTCTGATCATGAGGAGTAAGCTTCTGAGCAAAGTAGAGTTCTTGTAACAGAGATATATCAAAATCAACCTGCAAACAAAAGTTATGTTGAAGTCAAAAATTGGGAAACACAAACAATCACAAACCACAGCAAATCTAAATACTAAGACTTTAACCTAACCAGAGCCAGGGAAATTCATAGCTCGCCACCCGTGGAAGAAGAAGGATTCCGCAAGTAAGGACTCATGAAGCAACCCAATGAAATCCGAAAGGAAATCGGGCTGCCGACTCCCCTTCTTTCAACCTGGGAAGGTAAGGGAATACCCAGGAACACCTGGAGACAGGAGTTGGAGACAGAATGCAAAAAAATGAAAAGAGAGTGGAGAGATCTGGAAAAGATGGCCTTGGATAGGCGAGCTTGGAAGGCCTTGCTTGCGGACCTATGCCAACCGTGGGGCGAAGAAGAATATGATGCATATAATGCTCTTAATTTTCTGGAATATTGTTTATTCTGTTCTAGATAGGTTTATATCTGATCCACACCTGACATCCCATGTTATCAGAGTTACAATATATTTATATTAATGACTACTGTCCTGGGCATGCATATGTTTGCGGCAATGAGAGAGTGGACAAGTTCGTCTCAACAGCATTGATTGTTGGAGAGTGAAAGATGGACAAGATGGATATATTCTTTGGTCTCTTTAGGACTGCCTGTTGGATAAACACACTAAAATAGATGTTGAATAAATCCAGCGATTTAAGGAGTTTGGAATTACATGTTACACAAGTAGAACTGGATGCTTGAGGGGTGGCAGAGAGAGGAGTGTGATTAACCAGGAGCCATTGGATCCATCAGTATGCATACTTTTTTACATCTGTTGGGAGAGACTGAGCACCAATGGGTTTTCCCTAAGTGCAATGATGTCAGTTCAGTAACCAATAACTCCAAATAACCAATACATTTATGAACATGTCTTAGCAACCCTCCATTCACTTTGATTGTGCATTCTGATGAAATCTGGTTGTATAAAATTATCGTAACTTCTATTTTCTTGCTATTCAAACTTGGATCTTTCTTTGCCACTTATATCACAAACAGTCAAACACCACTTTCTTAATTAGTTTCTGAAAGATCTGTTTCATTTTCCCTTCAACGTCAGCTGTTATTGTATTCAGTCATCATCTGTACATTTACTCAACATTTAAACCCTGAATAAAACATTGTTACTAATGGCATAGTTCGTGGTATCAGTTCCTATTACGTTCCACAATATGTTTGATGCCGCTGAGAAGGGATTATTTGACTATGACACACCTTTGTTTCTGTATTCACAGACATCAATTGCCATGTATTGGTCTTTAACAACGGGGTGAATTCTGCACGCCTATATGTGTTCTGGGGCCTGAAATAACAATCATGTTTGTGACAACTTAATACCGTCGTTGAAGATGGACATCTCCGCTCTTAATGCAAGTGACACAGCAGAAGTTAGAAATGGTAGCAGAAGTTCTCACTCATCGTTATCATGCATGTTCTTTCTTACTCCTTCAAATAAAAGTTTTAACATGCTTGTCGTGGCAGGAACATTGTATCTTTTTGTTTTCAAGTTTAAGAACCCGTTTCTCTCTGTTACATCAATCTCAGGCCTGGCATGCGAGGATAGAAAGATTATAGAATGGGTTTTGTGTGCACTCATAAAGGTGTTTTTAATAGCCTGTAATTTAGTGCTTCACCTTATGCGTGGACGTCTTTGTTCTGTATCACTGTCCGAGGCATTGATCTTTGAGTGTCTGTATGAATCTGCTTAGTGGCCTGCGTTCTGATGAAGTTCGGTACTGAGTACCCTCATTTCCCTGATGTTTTCATTTCTAAACCGTATCTTCTTGATACTCTTAGCATTCTGCTGACATTTCTCTCGTTGGACTAGTTTTCGATCATCTGTCAACTTCAGGTTTGACACTAAAAATCGTTGTTCTTTTAGCGTCCATGTACAGCTCGACTTCAAACTGGCGCCATCGTATATGATTTCTCTTCTGCGTTCCCGGCTTAAATGGGTTTAATTTGACTTCATTCGCACTAACTGATTTCGTTAGTTTTTCTTCGTCTGTCTGAAATTCATATTGTAAAGTCTTTGACTTGTTTTAATTGATGTTTGTCGATGGAGATGTTGGTATTTTCCACTAGCGAATGTCATTACCTCGGTTTTGTCTATTTTTACTCCCGTGTGTTGCCAGGGTCCGCTATGCAAGCAAAGAATAGTAACACTGCGACCTACAATACATGTCGTGAGAGACGACCGAGTTAAAGGTTTCGGAAGCTACCTAGTTGATAAAAAGCGTCGCAGAAATCGGATGTCCTGGCCTACATAGGCACATAACTGGCACAACGTATAATCGCTCTTAGGTTCAGATCACATAGAAATCACAAAGCACGGTTGAACAAGTGGTCGATATGGAGCGTTTGAAGAAGAAATCTCTTCTATCCTGACGCTGTGGGTCAAAACAGGGTTAGAGAAAAGAAGAAGAAAACGTTCTGCAGCTGATGTAATTGCTTTGATTGCTGAATCAATTTATGAACCATTATTATCAATATTTCACAAGACTACAAATACTGGAAAGCCACCTTAAATGTGTAACGACAACCAATAACACAGAAGACAGTCACCAACATCAGCATATGTAAGTAGATGTAACAAAAACTTGATGAATTAAAATGAGAAACAAGGAATGAATGGTTCGACCATAGAGTAAGAATCTGATATTTCCAGAGATCCCTGATCTCAGTGTAAGGGGAGATCACATTCCTAGTTATATTGAGACGGACGATAAAATGAGTCATTGTTCAATTGAGCATACAAAGAACCTGATTCAAATGAGATAGTAGACTGAAATGCGCGCCTGGTAAAATCATTAAGAAAAAAATAACATTACTACAAAAAAATTTCAACTCTAAATACACGAACCCTCGTCTCCCTCTACGAGTTCGTGCACTGCATTGAGATCTTCCTTTTAGAGAGACAGTACAATGGTTATTCACAGAATGCAATCTGATGTCTATCAATCAATCACACAGATAGAATGCACCAAACTCACTGTGGCCTATACAGTCATCTACAACAGAACATTAGAAAAGTAGGCGAACAGGACACAAAAAGATGGTTAAAATCAAAGCAGAACATGTGCATTGAAACAAGCCAAAAGGCTCAGTTTCCGTAGAGTTGTCCACAGCCAACTCTAACCTATAAAGAAGTTGCTGTCTGATGTCTATGTTGCGGGTAACAGAACCGCAAAAGCAAATAACTATCACGCAACTAGAGTGCACAATACAAAAAACCAGAGAACCACAACACTGGGCAAGAATCAGGTACAGTGTGACGACAAAATTAGAAGAACGGCATTTACTTAATCCACATGTCTGTGTGTAAACGGTATTTGCTCTTATCAGAAAGCCAATACACTAAACATATGGCTACCAAGTAAAATTGTGTTACTAAATTGTAGAAAATAGATAACGTTATCTGAACTATCTCTTCACCGAAACGGTTGATAGCTTGTTGCCAGTATGGCTATTAAAACTTTATAATCTTCTGTACTTAAAACAACGCCGTTATTATCAAATTGTGAACTAATATACAAAACGAACGTGCGTATATTAATTTTGTGAGATTTAATTACACTCTGGTGTGTTTGTTCAGTAGAAATTGATATTAAGTTAGTTCATTTTACAGTAGTTTGGTCTTGCTCATTAATTTTAAGGGCTTACAATTCTCATATTTTGTTCACGAGAAAAGCTGTAGTGTATGTCTATTCTCATTCTGCGGTAGCGATTTAATTTAAATTTTAAGTTTAATAACAATGGCAAATGTTCTTGGAATTGATCACAAATACTTTGCTGTGTCAACTGTTGCGCTTTCATTTGGAGTTGCTGCTTACTCGTTGTATAGATTGCGTTGTCTGTCAACCCGTGATTCAAGAAGTGTTCGACAATCTCCCTCGACTCCTCCTCCAGGGTCTAAAGTTTACGAATCTGAGAAACTTTTGAGCGAGTATTTAGTGTTTCACTTTGGAACACCGGAGCAGCTGATCCCGTACCCATTTGGTCCAAAAGATGCACTGGATTTCCCGAAGAGATGCGCAGAATTATGTTTGAAGCATTACAAGTCTCAGGTACAAGTAAATATAGTTCTGGCACTACTCCATTACTCTGTTTCATTATTCATTACATTTCACTCATTAATTTATCGGCATGTATTTTAATTACTTTTAAATGATAAATTAGGTAGCAATTTTGATTGCACTGGAAATTATAATAACTAACAAGAAATTATCATATTATGTTACGAGTTACCAAAGCAACATCAGCTTTTGAAAGTCTAAATAAAATATGGAACTGCAAACTAAATTACTAATTTTCAATTCAAATGTTGTATCAAAATTCAATCCTAACACATATAATATCATGCCAGCGAGAGTTTGAAAATGACTAAAGATATAGAAAGTAAATTGAATGCATTTGAAAATAGATGTCTGCGAAAAATAATGAACATAAAATGAGACAAATTCAGAAGTGATGAAATCAGAGAAATGTCTGGTTAACCACTAGTGACAACTAAGTTGAACTAACTGTTATAAGAAGAAGAAGATGGAAATATGTTGAGCATACCGTGAGAAGAGATGTCTGGTCAACCACTACTAACAACTGTTATAAGAAGGTGAAGATGGAGATATGTTGGACACACCTTGAGAAGAAATGCCTGGTCAACCACTAGTAACAACTGTTATAAGAAGGAGAAGATGGAGATATGTTGAGCATACCTTGAAAAGAAATGTCTGGTCAACCCTTGTAACAACTGTTATAAGAGGGAGAAGATGGAGATAAGTTGGGAAAACTCTAAGAAGAAATGATAAAAGAATACCCAAGCAGGCATTGAAGTGAGAGGCAAAGGTTTCAAGAGAGGGTGCCTAAGGAAAACCATGAAATGAACTTTACTGAGAGAGGCAAGAAATATCGGATGCAATTCCGTAGAAGAGATTTAGCGAGTGATGAGCCTGAGGAATTTAATGGCCGCATAGCTAGGCAGTCACTGTGAAACAGTTCAGGTTATGATTTTTTCTTTATGTCCCTGGTAGAAAAAACCTATGTAACCTTACAGAGAATCGAACCCGGGTCTCCGAATAGGGCCACGCTCTAATTCAATCGGCCAGACTCTCCTCTTAGTGTCTCCTAATGGGACCAAAATACCTCATTTCTTTCTCCTTGAGTTCTCTTTTCACTCCTAGCTCCAGTCAGCTTCCTGGACTGACTGAAGGGGGTGACCGATCTCAACTAGGCACAACCATTGATGGTGGAACTACCCCTTCAGAGGAAGAAGTGTCAACTGCAATTTTATACTGGATGACTAAACAGTTGCAGACCAAATGGCAGTGTCCTCCCATGCAGAATATCTGGGTAGCAGAGGGCACTGATAACCCAAGACATTCTCCATATATTTTATTATAGCACACACCAAGCAAAAAAATTAACTATAAACTCTTGCCATATAAAAGGAAACCTCAAAAAACCTACCAACCCAGGAAACAGAGTGGGGCCCCATAGGATGACAGCTCAGAACCCACCTCGAGTGATATATGCTCTGGCTGCAACCAACCCGCTCCCCAGCTTTGGGTCAAATAGCAGTCCTCTCTCTCCCTTGATGACATATTGTTTCTTGTCATCCTTCCTTCTTCTTTATGTATAGGTCTAAGCTGCACAAGTGCATTAGATGTCGAGGGAATGTCCATCCGTAATATATTATTCTTTTTCCTCATACACCCGCTGGTTATAGCAGGATGCAGTCAAGGAACGGAATGTGTTGTCATAGCTTTAAACGTACACTGTGGCATCTGCACTTTTCAGTTCGACACATCCAACCTCAGCATAGCCTTTTTTTGGATACCTGGTTATCTTCTCTCTTTAATCTCCATAAACCTAGCCAGACTTCTTGATAGCCATCTGTTTCCGGAGCTGCAATGGGAGGTGGAGTGGAGTCTTGACCTGTTTTATTCTTACCCTGACGCTAGCAGTCAGCTATAAGATGCTGACTGCTTCAAGCTCATGCAGTTGTGTAGTCTGTCAGAGAGGAATGAAGCATCAGGCCCCATTCTTAGATTGTATATAAAGACTGACAGGAAATGAGGCATAAGAATCTGTATAGATCGACAACTCGTGAAAGGAAAGTATGTGACGCAAAGTAGGTCCATCATGGCATAGAAAAAGGATGTGGCTGGTCACTGGAAGAGATTGGGTCCTCACTATGTATATTCCTACAAACAGTATTAGCAACATATACATTACGATATATCTTATACTTATAATATATATACATATAATTATATATAATAACATTATATGGTCTTTTTCGTATTGACAGACGGTCAGTTAAAAGTCAGGATGAAGTATGCTCTTCATTTATGCCCAGTCAGGGCAGCTGATATGGGGAATGTGCCTTGCCCATTTTGCACAAACTACCCTAACCTACTATTTCATAAAAAAGAAAGAGTCCATGCGATTGGAATCAAGCAGGGGATGCCAGAAGATGGAAGGGAATACACACATAACCATCAACTACCTTAGGGTTCCTCCCTAAGGAGTAACTCCTCTAGCATTCTGCATAACCATGCTGATCCACAAGGCAGTGGAGATTTTCTATCAGGGTTTACTCTGCTAGCCTTTAACTCTCCTGAGCCCCTCCCCTCACAAGGCAGTGGGTTTAACAGCTGCAGATGGTACCATCTACTGTCATATGGTAGCAGATGAAACATCTGATCTGACTACAATATATATGTATAACAATAATATATATATTATTTTTTCAAATCCACAGAATGGAATACAAAATAGAGCTCTAGATATTGGTTGTGCTGTTGGCAGGTCATCATTTGAACTTGCTCGGGAAATTCCAGAAGTAATTGGTCTAGATTACAGTCAATCATTTGTTGATGCAGCTAATGAGCTTAAAGATAAAGGCTTAATAAAATACAACCTGGTTCAGGAGGGTGATATCATTTCACCAGTGGTAGCAGAAGTTCCAAAAGACATCGTAAGTTTCTTAATTTGTTGCTTGTAAGAAAGTTAGACACTAGGCATGGCTATTGTCATCATCCAATAGCTTGTCTTTATCAGAGCTTTGTCACTGCAACACTTCTTTGAGTATGATCCAAAAGTAGAGGCCGTGCGGTGCGCAGGCAATGGACTAACTCACCACAATGGACTGACTCACCATCTTCATTCCGGGGCACATGGGTGTTGTTGGCATTGAGAGAGTAGACAGGCTGGCTGGCTCTGCCACCATATCAGTGGGTCAACCAATGGGTAGAGCTGACAGTCTGAATGTCCTCATTAGAGTGTGGCCGCAAAGAGGATTTTCATTTAAACCAATCCACATCAACCACTAGATTGCAAGAGTTTGGATTGAAGATTGGAGTGGCCAGATAATAACAGCACAACAGGTATATGTGTAGGCTCATCAATCAACATCACACTGGTACGGTTAGTCGCTGGATGCTGTTGGAGATATTATGAAGGAAACTGGAGCACCTATGGACATTTCCGGAATCCAATGAACATATTCCAAACTGAAACTGGGGCAATTATGAACACGTCCGATGAAGATGATTTTCAAATGAACAATTTCTGACCATACAGACACAAAATTTAAAAAATCAAATTTTAATCATTTTAGGACAGATCAAGAGTTCACTTTGAGCAAGGTGACGCCTGTGATTTGGGACAATCTTTGGGTGAGTTTGGTGTTGTGTTGGCTGCCAACCTGATCTGTCGACTCCATCATCCCAAATACTTTCTGTCCAGACTTCCAACTCTGCTACCAAATAAGGGATCACTCCTTGTCATCACTGCTCCATATACATGGCTGAAGGAATTCACAGACAAGGTAAACTATATTTGAACTCTTAGTGAACCAGGGCAAAAACAACAAAGGTTTTACCTTCCATTTTTCATCATTCATTTTTATACAAATTACTTACTTACTTAATCCCGTCATGCCTAGTGACACATGGGGCTTCAGAAAGGACTTTCCATGCTCTCCTGTCCTGTGCAACCTTCAGCGCAGAGCCCCACGTCAGAGATGCGGTGTCCAGTTCCTCTTCCATCATGCACCTCTATGTTGTCCGTGGTCTGCCTTTCTTTCTCTTTCCTCTGGTGTCCAAGTGAGGGCTATCCTTGCAGGCATTTCTTGTCTCATTCTCATAACATGTCCGATCCATTTCCATCTTCTCTTTTGAGTATGTCATTCATTGCCTCTTGTCTTGTGTCTTGGAGTAGTTGGTTATTGGATATTTTTACTGGCCAAAAGATTCCCAAGATTCTGCGAAGACAAGAGTGGTGGAAAACTGACAGCCTGCTAGTATCTCCTTTGGTCATCCTCCAACACTCCGATCCGTAGAGCAAAACTGGCAAAACAATGCTTTTATAGAGTTTAAGCTTTGTGGTCCTATTGTAGATTTTGGACTTTCATACTGGTTTCATTCTGGCAAAAGCGGTTCTGGCCTTACTTAGACGTGATTTTATATCTTCCTCTGTGCCACCATTTAGTGTCAGTACGCTACCAAGATATGTAAACTGCTCAACCCTTTCCAGTGTTTCATTTTCTAACATTACTGGTTGTTGGATTTCACTGTTTGTCATAATTTTTGTTTTTCCTGTGTTTGTTTTGAGGCCTACTGTCTTTGCTGTGCTATGAAGTATTGTAGTTTTCTCTGTATATGTTCATATTTGTGTGACACCAGGGCTATATCGTCTGCAAAGTCCAGGTCCTCAAGCATCTCGAAAGGGTCCATCTTATTCCTCTTGGTGCTTGTTTTTTTATACAAATAGCTGTTATTAATTTTGTTATAAAACTCATTTTTTATTTATGGAACATGTACCATATATCAAAATGTTTATGCACATGAATAAGATGCAAACACCTGCAGGCCAGATTGTATTACAAATTCACTGTCAGCTATACAAGCTCTGGAATCTAAATCCGCTGACAGCACAGTACAGAACCTAAAAAGAGAACTTTCTCAGCAGTTAAAAAAGGTGGAAATTCACTTTCAGTGCATTACATTTTATGGTGGCATTGCAGGTAATGAGAGTACCGATGTTTTGGCTAAGGAAGGCAGTGACAAAAGAACAAATTTACCAACCACTGTCTTTCAAAGAGGCAAAACCTTTATACAGAGAAAATATGCAGTAGAGTCGAAGATAAACACTGGATATGATTATGGAAAAGACTTCCTCAAAGACCTAAGCAGAAAAGACCAGGTCATTATATTTCAACTACATACCGGACACTGCAGACTCAACAAACACTTACATAGACAAGTAATAGGTCAGACAGCTCTCTGCCATTGTCAACAGGTGAATTAGGTGAGACACAGGAGCATGTTCTGCAAGACTGTCCTCTCCTGTGTGAGTTGAGAAGCAATATGTGACCACACCCAGTCAACCTGAAAACGAAACTGTGAGGAAACATAACAGACCTGAAGCTGACTGCACAGTTTGGGGTCCATAGTAAACTAAGCGTATCTCCTACCAAACCAATGTGCAACGTATACACGTTCTTGGCAAAGATCAAATCATATCACAAAGAGTGATTAACATTGGTCGTAAAGAACTAACGCAAAGAAGAAGAAGAAACTAAGCGTATGACCAGAGGTCGATGAAGAAGAAAATATTTAGAATATTGAATGCTCTGTTTATTTATATTGGAGAAATATTTCTGAATAATAAAATGCAAATACAAAATAACTTTTTGCAAGAAGGAAAGCAATAAAAAATATTGCTGATGAGATTGAGAGAGACGGGAGTCAATATTGGTGCAGCCCGAAAATAACGCATATCAAGTATGCAAAGATATTGATTAATCAACATCAAACTGGTGTGTTGGGCTGCTGCTGGATTTGTTGAGGCAGAGATCGGAGCACCTATGGACATGTCTAAAGTGCTATGATGATAGTCCACATATAACTGATAACTGAAATGAAAAATAATAAAATGAGAACAAAACTGTCACTTACCACTTGACTTAAATATAATCTATACATCTTCAAGCCATAAAACATGTTGCTATTCATACTGCATTCATATTTACACAATCCAAGAAAGTTTGATCATATGAAATATGGAAGGGCACTCTGATTTGAAAACTGCTCACTCACAACAAAGCATGGAGGATAGACATGCGATAACTATGACCGATAAAAGTATCATTGCTAAGCTGCACTGCTTCCGAACCTAGTCCCTTTGAGTAAAGTCACAGCATGCCACTGTTGGTGACATTTTTTCTATAATTTGGTTTGATTCTTTACAGCTATGGTCGATTTCTGCCTCTATTTTTCTATTAGATGTTATTATACACCCTAGGTTAAAAATGCATACACTTTGGCCGAAATTTTGATGTGCCTGCCACCTGTGGGTGCCGGGCCACAAGGGAAGCAAAGAATAGTACCACTGCAACCTACAATGCATGTCATAAGAGTCGACTGATGTAGGCCCTAGGGATGCTACCTAGTAAATAAAAAGCATCGCAGAAATAGGATGTGCTGGTCTACTTGTAGGCGCATAACTGGCATAATGTACAAACCTGTTGATCACATACAAATCACACAGAGTGGTGGACAAGTGGTCGATATTGAGCATTTCAAAAAGAAGGAGGATGTTCCTGTCCTTCATGTCGTGGGGGACTGACATTTTTCAGCAACTTACTTACATTCTCGGTGCAAACCACACAGAATGGTAAACTTGTTTAAGTTTTAATGAAATGTATAATTCACTTCTGTCAGTCATCTAATCACAGTACCCGTAGTTTCACCGAACTGTATGATTCACTTCTTCTGTTGGTCATCAGATCACAGTACCCGTAGTTTCACTGAATTGTATGATTCACTTCTTCTGCCAGCCATCATATTACAGTACCCGTAGTTGAACTGTATGATTCACTTCTTCTGCAAGCCATCAGATTACAGTACCCGTAGTTGAACTGTATGATTCACTTCTTCTGCCAACCATCAGATTACAGTACACGTAGTTGAACTGTATGATTCACTATTGTTTAAGCAGTTTATTATTTATCCAACATTATTTTTCTACAGAGCTTATGGTTAGGTGGATACACAGATGACAATGGAAGAAATGTTACAGGATTTGAAGCTCTTCAAAACATACTTAACACCAACTTTGAACTAGTTGAGGATGTCAACATGCCATTCTTCATCAGAGAAACAGCACGGAAAAATCAGTGGACTGTGGCCCATGCAACTGTATGGAGAAGGAAATAATGTTTTATTACTTGTAACTGTTAATAAAATCTGGCACTTTTTCAATTTAAAAACTAATAAATGTTAATAAAATTTCCCCGAGTGTCCATCAATTTTTTTAGAGCAGATTAATTGAGCCTGTTCAAAAAAATAGTGGCTTTGGTTGGTTTGATATTTAAAATTCCAACCATTTCCATCTTATTCTATTTTCTCTCTCTGTCTTATTTCAATCTCAATGGAATACAGAGCTGCAACTTTTCACTAGCATATCTATTAGTTTTTTCTATTTTTGTTTGATGATCCAGCGGCACTTGTGCCCTGCCCTTGACCCAATGCTATGTAGTGGTATCTGCATATGTTTGCAAGTTGTTCTTTTGTTAAGTATAATGTGTTCCATTTATGTGGCCTTGGAGGAAGAAGGATCTCCCTGACATCATCTAGTGCTTTGCACCTGAAGGAAGGGGGTGGTGAACGGTTTCATGATGATGTGCACACAGCTCTGGAGTGTGTTGGCTTAATTCTGTTCATGTGGGTATTAAGTGTTGGATTCGGAGTCTTAAAATGGTGCTGTGATCTATTCTTGTAAAGTGGTTGATGTTGTCATTGGGGTTAGGGTTGACCATGTGCCTGTTAACCTCTCTTTCTGTCTGTATCTCTAATGGCCCATCCGTTCAGCCACATTTCTTTATTTGTTGTTGTTAGCATTTACTTTGCTGTATGGAGAGTTGTTGCTGTGATTATTTTGTTCTTGTGTTGACTGTTTCTTAGCTAGCCTATCTGCTTTATCATTTCTGGGTGTATTTGAATGTCCAGGGATCCACTGCATAGTTATTTGATGTCAAAATGATGTAACAAGTTTATCAATATCTAGAGTTAGATGGGAGAGTTCAGATTTACAATGTCCACCATCTTCTAGACCTTGAAGGGCAGACATTGAATCTGTGAAAATAATAAAGTTTTGTGCCTTTGATGGAAAGATGTAAAAACAGTCTTCAGAAGGTACAAAGCTTCTAACGCATGAATATCAGCTTAATAATTGGAGCATACCTCTGCATGTGCACCGAACAGCTCTTTGGAAGATTTGTGTGGGCACTGTATGTATACTCCATAACCTGCTTTAATAGTGGCTTTAAATGCAGATCCGTCAGTATAGATATGTGCCCATTCTTCTAGAGTACATCCTGTGGTCATGTCCATCATACATACACCAACGAAACGCATCATGAACGAAGCTTACAGAGCAAGCTATGGGAACTCTCAAGGAACTCCAACTGACATGCAGCTTCATAGAGGCAACCAATCTCATGGTTTAGATGAGCATACGAAACCGAATGCAAAGAAGAAGATATACCTAGGGAGCATTTTTTCAGCAAACGGAAGAATAACTAATGAAATCCAACATTGGTGCAATAAAGCAAATGAAGCATAGGACAAATGACACTAATTTTAAAATACAAACATGTGACCATGAACACAAAAAAGCATTGTTGAACACAATTTTTCTCCTAACATTATGCTATCAGTGCCAAACCTGGACTCTGACATCAAATGATAGAAGAAAACTAGTCACAACAGAGATGAAGTGTCTACGTAGAATGCTGGGAGTAACAAGAAGAGACTGGTTTAGAAATGAAGACATCAGGGCAAAGTGGGTACAACATCAGTACTGAACTTCATCAAGAAACAACAAATTAAATGGTTCGGCCACATAAGCAGATTACCAACAAGCCGACAGACAGTACGCCTCAAAGAACAATGTTACTCTGAAACAGTGAATGCAAAGCAAAAGGCTGGCAGCGCAAAAGGTGAACCTCAGAGATAACAGAGGTAACATAAAGTTTATGAAGAACACACAAAAGCCAATTCTAGAAATCTCTTCTTATTCTGACGTTGTGAGGCAAAACAGGATTGGAAAGAAAGAAAGCAATTTTATAATAGAACACAGTACTGAAATTGTAACCAACATTATTGTCAGTTTTTTGTATTGTTCTTCTTCTGCTTTTGTTCTAAACATCCACTTGGAAACCCTTCTTTCTGATCTGCATGTGATTTGTGGCTGACGAACGGAGGTACATTGGGCTAATTCTTCACCTTTCAATTCCCAATGGAGTACAGGTCTTCCTCTCTCCTGCCATCTCTTTCAATTCTTTCCATGTTTTACCTATCCTTTTCATATCAGTCTCCAGCTCTCTTCTCCAAGTATGTCTAGGCCTTCCCCTACTCCTCTTTCCCTGCAGGTTCCAAAACAGTGATTGTCTTGCAGTGCTTCCGGTCAGTCTTCTCAAAGTGTGTCCTGTACATTGGGTTACTAGTTTACATTATATGATCAGCTGCGATATTAGTACCTCTCAGCCCAGCATATCTGTGTTTCTGCAGTTGGTGGAGTTTGCACACGCCTGTATGTTGCCGGGATTCACAAGAGGAGCAAAGAAAAGTAGCCCTGCGACCTGCAAAGCATATCGTAAGAGGCGACTGAGGTAGGGGCCTAGGAAGCTACCCTAGTAAATAAAAAGCATCGCAGAAATCGTATGTACTGGCCTACTTGTAGGCGTATAATTGGAACAATGTACAATTGCTCTAAGGCTCAGATCACATACAAATCACAAAGACAGGTTAACAAGTGGTCAATGTGGAGCGTTCGAAGAAGAAGGTGGAGTTCGATTTGCCACCTTAGCCTATGACCTCCCAGTAAATCCAGCCCCGTCTGTTTCTCAAGAAGGCTCCAGGTCTGTTTAGGGCATCCTTTTT
Source organism: Arion vulgaris (assembly GCA_020796225.1). NCBI lineage: Eukaryota > Metazoa > Mollusca > Gastropoda > Stylommatophora > Arionidae > Arion > Arion vulgaris. The sequence continues at coordinate 64,517,088 of CM036759.1, forward strand.
TACTTGTGGGTTCCACTCAAGTGTTTGTCTAGTAACACTCGACTGTGTCTTCCGCAGGATCGAAGGTTATGCATACTGTTAATTCCCTTGGCTCATTGGTAAACACACTCCTCACTCTGTCCCTCATGCAAAGATTTGTGCTTGTGCAACGTGTCATTCCAAACAACTTAGTCCTCATTCAACTGACGGTCGCTGAGAGAACGAAGAAGATTCACTCATCCAACTCCAGGACGTTAGACACTGTTGATGGAAGCATGTCCACTCTCTCTCATTACTGCATACACCCTTATATCTATTACAGTAAATCCACGTAAGACTCTGGATGTTGGAAGCCTCGATAGATGACATTCACTCATACTTCCATTTTGGACTTTGCGAAACATCGACTTGGATTCCTGGGCATCCATACGTTAAGGCAAAGGTAAGTATGGGGATCAAGTGCGCCTCCGCCCTCCCTGTGAAATGAATTTTTTGATAAACAGTTTCTTGCAATTTACCTGCACATTTTGGGCGGTTTCTTTGTTTGAGAATGTAGCCATCTTTGTAATCCCACGTACAGGTAGGAACGCAAAATGCTCACATATGTATGTAACACCGTCGCAACGCCAGACATAAATCAGGCGTGGTTCGTTATCCTTGGCTAAATAAAAAAAAACAATTTTATTCGTTTTACCCCCACTCCCCAACCCATAGGGGGCATGTTTGGATTCTAACGGATACACCAGAGTCTACTTGGGTTAACATCTGAACCCCAGTATTGAGTCCAGTTCATATGCACATGTCGCCTGTAGGACGGGCGTCATCATCAAGGTGCGTATCCTTTATATGATGTTGCTCTCTTTGCAGCACATCTGAAATTCACTCTGTCTCTAGCCAATTCACCCACTTCGCCGATGGTCATATTCATGGTTTCTTTAATATCTTGTAGCCATCTTCTTCATGTTCTGCCTCTGCGTCCTGGGACCCTGCCCTCTAGTATTGTTCTTTCCGGGCCATCCTGACGCTTGATGTGACCAAAGGACGGGCGTATCCGAATAAAATCTAGAAAAGTGTTTAAATTGCATGCATTCTTTTGAACTGGTACTGTAGAAAGTGCAGTTATTCATGTGAGACAGTACATCATATCTTGCTTGAATGCCCTGGACTACATAAAGCTAGACAAGAACTCCTCCCATCACACCCATCTGTTCATTATACCCTTTATACTAGTCTTCCATAATTACAGAACACATGCAGATTCTACAATTTGGCAGTGGCTGCCCAAGAGTGAAAACTCGCAGCCCTGGTTAGAAGAACTGTTCGCTCTGTATAAACCACGACCTTCTATATTTATCGAGTAGGTCGTGGATAAACCAAGTTATAATCGCAATCGCAATTTACTTCCGCCTAATAACAGAGCATCTAGTAAAAAGCTACTCCTATCTCGGTCAGATGATAACAGATGATGGCAGATGTATAACTGAAATTAAAAAGAGAATAGGAATGGCCAAGGATAATTTCAATAGTATGAGAAAGTTACTGACATCCAAACAAATTACAAACAGGCTAAAAATTAGAATGATCAAATGCTATATATATCCTATATTAATGTATGGCTCGAAACATGGACAATGAACAAGCAGTTAGAAGACAGAATTGATGCATTTGAGATGTGGATATATAGAAGAATAAGCAGAGTTTCATGGACAGAAAAACAGACAAATAAACAAGTTTTAGGAAAACTAGGCATGAAGAAACAATTATTAAGAGAAATAAAATTCAGACAAGTAAAGTATTTTGGGCACATAAAAAGGCATGACACCATGATAAAACATTTACTAGAGGGGAAAGTTGAGGGAGAAGAGCAAGAGGAAGACCGAGAGATAAGTGGGAGGAAACTTTAAGAAATGGACAGGTTACAGTCTGGCAGTGTGCAACACCAAGGCAAAGACAGAGGATGCTGGAGATTCATTGCAGCCAACCTTCGATGTGGAGACGGCACCTGATGATGATGAATAACAGAGCGGTATGGAGAAATTACTTGCAGGCCCTATGTAACGTATAACGGTACGAGAGGAATTATTATTATAATAACACTAAATCACCTGCGCTGGTGTGCCTTTTCTTCTTCGATATAAGGGAAGACTGCAGTAAAACTATAGGAAAGGCGAAACATGTAAAACTATACTACTCTATTGTTCCGTGTTTCGCCTTTTGTTTTTCGGCGATTAGTCATGCGCTACTTAATCCGATGATGTGGACCACAAACTGGACAATCAGCTCTTGATTTCGTATATATATAGTATCAGGTTTCCACAAGGTTTAATTTTCTGGTCCACTGTGTGTAGCCATATATTTGTTCTCAGTTCACAGGAAAGTCTTCCAGGACATGATCCGGTGTCTGTTCGCCTGTTGTCACCGTCAGAGAGCTGTTCTGACTTATTAATGCGTTGGAGGTCGGATTTCTCATGTGCTTGCACAATGACAATGAGCGAGAATATCGACCGGGAGAACTGAGCTTTATTCATAAACACTTCAGTCGGCCCTATTCAGATTTTGTGAGGATGCCTAGTTCGTAACAAGCCACCACCGTAACCAACTGTTGACACAGAAAAAGAAGCCCAAGGTGTGCGGGATACCATAGGTTTCGAGTTCTATAACATTTCGCTAACGAAGTAAATTCTCTATAATCTAGTGTTATTCTCAGAAATTATCATATAGTGTCATAGGTCACATTTGAGGGTCAAGGTCGCATGAATAAGGATGAGGGTTCCTAAAATGGCTGAACTGCAATTTGAGGCCCCATTAGCATCTTTCGAAAATGAAGAGTGGAACGATTATAACGAATTTCAGACAGCTAATGTGGAGAATTTAAATTGCACAAACATTGCTGATAGTAAGCTCGGTGTCAAAGAGCATTGTGATAATGATGAGGGTACTAATTTCGGTGAAAGTGAAACAGTATCGGCTTCTCTCGAGGATTTGGTAAATTCATTTGACGAAAGAATAACAAAATGTTTCAACAACTTAGAAGAGCAAGTGGAAACATTTGCACCAGTGCAGATCAGAACGCAAGAAGAAATAATGAGCGACTGTCAGTAAGTATAACAAATCATAATATAACTTGTTTTGGGTTAAAATGAATATCAATGACCTGTGTATTGACCTCATTAAGCATGACTGACGACTGCCAGTGCTTTCTTGCTTCAATTATTATTGATAATTGATGGTTCAATGCGGCGGAGTAGGGCCAACATTAAAATCTAATTATCTATTGCAGACTTTATGTGAAGTTGATAAAAGATATGGTAAAACGCAAAGATTAGATTGCTTTATGTTTTAAACTATAAGAATATACTGAATACTCCGTTTAATGAAAAAATTAATTCTGATTAAATTAATTACGTAGAAGATTGTTGTGAAAATTATGAATTAAAATCTCATGTATATTATATGATATTGAATTGCCAATATGAGAACCGCGATAGCATAGTCGACATTTGTTGCTATATCGGGGGATTAAAGCCTTTTTAACTGATTCGCTACAGGTTTTTTTGGCCTCTGGACGGAATTTTTTAAGTTCTAAAAGTCGCACTCACAGTTTAACAATACTAAAATATTGTTTCTAAATGTGATTTACAATATGACTTACATATCAAATTGGCCCGCCTGCCCAACCTGTTCATAGCTCGTTGGACGACGGGTGACAAGCCCCCAGTGAGGGCAGTTCAATTCCGTGGGCTGGCAGAAAAGCCACAGGTACTCCAGATTTATGGTGTTCGTGACACCGAACCGAAGGGTTCACATGTTCCTGGCACCAAGTCGAAGAGCTCAAGTGCTTCTGGATCGGAAAAAAAATTTATATATATAAAATTGAAGACAAATGGGTGTAGTTTCACAAAATGCTTACTTAATTAGCAAATATATATTTTTTTCATCTTTACAGACGGTCAATTGGCAAGTGTTTTACTGTGACAACTTCTGAGTTTTCGCTTTTCTCTCTTGTCTTTCAGCTCATACATAAGTCTCTTTCAAAAGACTGCGCTTTGCGCAAATGGCTTTCCACACAGCTCTGTCATCAGCTAGTTTTTCCTGTGTGCTGGGACCTATAGAAAAGTTTTTGAGACTTTGCAGACATCTTTATATCTGAGCAGTGGTCTGCCATGGTGCCTCTTCCCTCTAAAAGTTCACAGAACAACACTTGTTGGGGTATGCAACAAGTTTCCATTCTTCTCACATGACCCAACCATCTTAGTCGTCCACTGCTGAGCAAGCCCATGATGGAGGGTAGATTTGCATTTTGCAGTACTTCAGAGTTGGTTATCTTGTCGTACCACCTGATATTCATAATCTTGCGGAGACATCGAAGGTGAAAGATGTTAAATCTCCATGTTTTTGAGCCATATAGTAAAGAATAATTACACAGGCTTGATATATTTGACTTCGTCTGCAATGTTAGTTTTGTGTTGTCCCACGCTCGTTTTGATAGTTTGCAGAATGTAGTAGCCGCACTTCCTATACGAGCGTTGATTTCTTCATGAACAGAAGCTGGCAGTGACCATGGACCCAAGATAGCAAAATTTTGGAACTGGTGTTAGATGGTTACCATTTAAAGTGATATTTGTTGTGTTGCCTCCTGACATAAAACAACTGTAAGTGCCATCTCCCTTTGTGCCTAGCCTGGGCAGCTGATATGGAGAATGTGCCTTTCCCATTTTGCACAAACCCCTCTCTACCCTACTGTTTCATCCAAAGGAAAGACAAAGTCTATACGTTTGGAATCAAGCAGGGTTTGCAGGAGATGCCAGATTCATGAAAAATCTCTAGTTTTTTTTGGTCATAGGGCATCCTAGAATGAATTGTAAACTTCTACTTCTAGCATCAGTCATGATATCTATTCATTATCGTTTACACTTCACTTGTTAGTAGTTTTCAGTTAATATAAAAGTTGAGTAGGAACGAAAAGTAATAGAAAAGCAATGAAACATATGCAATCTTTAAAGTGATGGCCCTTACGCAATTAGTTAAGCCGAGGCAACCTCTTTCATCCTAAGAACTAGTCTTTTTTATTATATCAGATCGCGTATAAGGCTAACAAACATTTTAAAAATCAGAATTAACTCCTTTCGGAGATTCAAATTTTAAGTATGCTAGTATTAGTTTGTAGTTTTCAATAGCTAGAGCACTTGCTTTTACAGGGAGGTCTTGGTTTGAAATATAGTTTTAGTGGAGTTTTTTCAACCACTTATGGCTCTCAGGTCGACACATCCTCAATTGGATACCAGAGAAATAATGAGAAGTAAAGACTGCCAGCGTGATGTTGATAATATCCCCCATCCTGTGCCATTAGTAAAAGAAACATGTTACTCTGTTACCCTTTTCCCCAATATACAACATGATATGAAAACGGTTCATGAATTAAGTTACTAGACGGCAATGAAGTTAATAGATGGCAGTGAAGTTACTAGATGGCAATGAAGCTACTAGATGGCAATGAAGCTACTAGATGATAATGAAGCTACTAGATGATAATGAAACTACTAGATGACAATGAAACTACTAGATGGCAATGAAACTACTAGATGATAATGAAACTACTAGATGATAATGAAACTACTAGATGGCAATGAAGCTACTAGATGGCAATGAAGCTACTAGATGATAATGAAGCTACTAGATGATAATGAAGCTACTAGATGATAATGAAGCTACTAGATGATAATGAAACTACTAGATGACAATGAAGTTACTAGATGGCAATGAAACTACTAGATGATAATGAAACTACTAGATGATAATGAAACTACTAGATGGCAATGAAGCTACTAGATGGCAATGAAGTTAATAGATGGCAGTGAAGTTACTAGATGGCAATGAAGCTACTAGATGGCAATGAAGCTACTAGATGATAATGAAGTTACTAGGTGGCAATGAAGTTAATAGATGGCAATGAAGTTACTAGATGGCAATGAAGCTACTAGGTGGCAATGAAGTTACTAGATGGCAATGAAGCTACTAGGTGGCAATGAAGTTACTAGATGGCAATGAAGTTACTAGATGGCAATGAAGCTACTAGATGATAATAAAGTTACTAGATGGCAATGAAACTACTAGGTGGCAATGAAGTTACTAGATGGCAATGAAGTTACTAGATGGCAATGAAGTTACTAGATGGCAATGAAGTTACTAGATGGCAATGAAACTACTAGATGGCAATGAAGCTACTAGATGACAACGAAGCTACTAGATGATAATGAAGTTACTAGATGACAATGAAGCTACTAGATGGCAATGAAGCTACTAGATGATAATGAAGTTACTAGATGATAAAGAAGTTACTAGGTGGCAATGAAGTTACTAGATGATAATGAAGTTACTAGGTGGCAATGAAGTTACTAGATGGCAATGAAACTACTAGATGGCAAACGGCTTACTAGATGACAACGAAGCTACTAGATGGCAACGAGCTACTAGATGACAACGGTTACTAGATGGCAACGGTTACTAGATGGCAACGGTTACTAGATGGCAACGGTTACTAGATGGCAATGAAGCTACTAGATGGCAATGAAGTTACTAGATGGCAATGAAGTTAATAGAGATGAACCTATTTGAATTAAAGCTGGAATGATTGAATAAAATGACACACACCCCTAATGGGTATAAGTGGATTTCAGAATTGTATAGTGCAGACTTAGACGATTCCGTATTCTGACCATATTAAGTTGGCTACACTCGCCCTGTATGTAGACCTTGGCCATTGACCTGTAGAACATAGAGTCTCTGTGGCATAGAGGTTAGGTGCTTGCCTCTCGTTCCAAAGGTAGTCAGTTTGCTCCCTCGTGGAGCCATCAAGATATTTTTCTAGTTCCCTGTTCTCAGTGTAGGTGAGATCGAATTCCTAGTCCTATTGGAGACGGACGATGAAACGTAGGTCCGATCTTCAAGGTGAGCACATAAAAGAACCCTTGGCAGTTAAAATCGAGAAGAGCAGGCTGGAAAGCCACTGCTCGGGCAAAATTCTTTAGAAAGATTAACAAAATAAAATTCCTTCAAAATATTTTCACCGTCTTCTAAACTACATCGACATTGGGGACCCTCACCGTATACGGAGTTTGTGTACTGCCGCTGAGACTTTCCTGTGTAAGAAAGAGATCGAGGCAAACATGGTTGCTCACCGAAATGCAATGATGATGGTCCTATCTATGAACATAGTTATTAAATAAAATAAGTAGGTAGAGAAATGCACATCTGCTAAATCACATTATGCATGTCAGAAAAATAGCAATGGTAAGTGAAGACTCTTCTCCTTGCATTCGCCCGCTATGAATTCAGGCATAGGCATGGTGCCTGGTGTTTCGCTTCTGACTGATGTTTGCATGAAGGCCTGCTTTCCTTTTTATCATTGTCCCCCGCCATACATACAGACTTGCCTTCTTCTACTTCAGAGTTATTGAAGATTGGGATGGTATGCTAGAGTCACAAAGTAGAAGTTTATGAAGAGAGAAAAACAGGTCCCATTGAGCGAAGTGATGAAAAGATGTTCTTCTTCTTTGTGTTCGTTCTTTACGACCAATTTTAATCAATCTTTGTGATATGTTTAAACATTGCCAAGAACGTGTATACGTTGCACATTGGTTTGATAGGCCTTAAACGCATAGACTTTTACACGTTTAGGACACATGCATCCGATTTCAGCCAAACCTCCTTAGTCGCCTCTACGATATGTGTGGCAGGTAACTACCACATCATCACTTCTCTTTGCCTTTTACCCGGGTTGGGGCATAGGCCCTCAACCAACTCATGCCAAGTCTTCCTATCTCTAGCTATCTCCTGCAGCTCCCTCCAGCTCTTCTTTATATTGTTGATCTCGCCTCCAAATCTCGTCTCCATGTATTTCTCGGCCTCCCTTCTTTCGCTGTCCCTGCGGGTTCCAGGCAAGGACCCTTCTTGTTATATTCCCCGGTTTTCAAAGTGTGTCCTATCCAGCGCCAGCGTCTTTTTAACCTGTTCGCTCACTGGAATCTGTCTTGTTCTCTCCATAAGTTCCTCATTTGTGACCCTATCATACCATCTTATTCCTCTATTCTGCGCAGACACCAGTTGATGAATGTTGCAATTTATGCGCTATTGTTTTAGTTGTTCTCCATGTTTCTGACCCATACAGTAGAACTGCTTTAACATTAGAGTTAAATATCCGTATTTTGTTCTAGATTTGATTTCTTTGGACTTCCAAATGTTTCGAAGTGCAATGAAAGCTCCTCTTGCCTTCTGTATTCTTATTTTAACATCTCTATCTGTTCCACCTTCTTTGTCTACGTTGCTCCCAAATATGTGATGATTCTACCTCTTGAAGTGGGATTTCAGGGAGATCGAGTTGTCGTTGCTTGGTTAATTCTCAATATCTTTGTCTTTCCTTATGAATGTTCAGCCCTAGTTGCTGGGACCTTGATTCAATGTGTTTAGCTTATCCTGCATCTGATTTCGTGAATGTGACAGAAGGGCTATATCATCAGCGAAGTCCAGATCATCTAGTTGCTCTGTCAGAGTCCATTGGATTCCATTTCTGGTGTTAGTTACTGTGGTCTTCATAATCCAGTCTATTGTCAGTAAGAACAACAAGGTGATAGAAGACATCCCTGACGACTCCTGTTTCTATTCCAAAAGTATCTGTTAGTTTACCTTCATGAAGAACTCTACATTTCATATCTGTATATGTTGCTTTTATTAGGTTAATAATTTTCTGTGGGATTCCATAATGCCTCATTAATTTCCAAAGGGTTTCCTTATCAATACTGTCAAAAGCCTTCTCATAATCAACAAATCCGATATAAAGTGGGGATTTCCATTCAATAATTTGTTCTATTATTATACGTAATGTGGCTATCTGGTCAGCACAGGATCTATTTGGTCGGAAGCCTGCCTGTTCATCTCTTAGCTTTATATCGATGGCCTCTCTCAATCTCTCCAGGATGACTCTGCTTAGTATTTTCCCAGGTACTGACAACAGCATTTTTCCCCTATAGTTTTCACACTTCTGAAGGTCCCCTTTCTTTGGTAGCTTCACCAGGTATCCTTCTCTCCCGTTTGCTGGTATTTCTTCGGTCTCCCAGATTCTGCTAAATAATTTATACAGTATTTCTGTGGATGTGTTTATGTTGGCTTTAACCGCCTCCGCTGGAATACCATCTGGACCGCCGCTTCCCATCTTTTAAAAGTTTAATGGCTTTACTAATCTCCTCCTTGGATGGTTTCTCACAGTTGATGTCCAAGTCAATCTCTGCCGGTTGATATCTGGGGTTTGCAGGTGCTGGTCTGTTCAGGAGTTCCTTGAAGTATTCCATCCATCTTTCCATTTGGTCTCTAACATTAGTGATAGTTTCCCACTACTATTTTTGATCAACCCATTTGATGGTCTGTATTTTCCTGCTAGCTTTCTAGTGATGTTGTAAAGATCCCTAAGGTTTCCTTTCCTGCAGCTACCTCTGCTTCTCTTGCTAGATCTTCTACGTATTGTCTTTTATCTAACTTTATTTGTTTCTTCACTTTCTTGCTAGCTTCTGTGTACTTTTCCTGGGCTATGGCTTTGGCAGTTCTAGTTTTGCTATTATTTAAATCTGCTTTCCTCTTTTTCCTTTCTTCTATTTCCTGAGAGTTTCTGGAGTTATCCATGCCTTATGATTCCGCTCCTTCTTTCCTAATACCTCTGTGCATGTTTCATTCCAAATATTTTTGGCTTGCTGCCAGCATTCTTCCGCACTCACCTCATCTTCTAATTGCCACAAAACCTCATACTTATTAGAGACTGTGACCGTGAACTGTTCCTTTGTTTCTTGACTTCTGAGGTATCCTACATTATATTGGTGTCTATGTTCATGGGATGTTATGTATCGCTTAAGCTTCAGTTTAATTTTACTTATCAACAAATGGTGATCCGAATCTACATCTGCCCCCCCTTAGAACCCTTACATCTTGTAGAGATGACCTGAATTTCTTGTTTATGCATATGTGGTCAATTTGATTTTCTGTTCTGTGATCTGGTGATACCCAGGTTGCTTTATGTATTCTTTTATGTGGAAAGACACTTCCACCTATGACGTATTGATTCGCTGCACAGAAATTAGTGAATAGTTCTCCATTTTCGTTCATTATTCCTAGTCCGTGTTTCCCATGATCTCCTCGTAGCCTATGTTGTCCGAACCTATTTTGGCATTGAGGTCGCCCATCAGAATTTTGATGTTCCCATTTCTCTGATTACCTATAGTATTTTGAAGTTCTATGTAAAATTCTCTTTACTTTTTCCTTTATCATTGGTAGGTGCATAACACTGGGTCACATTCAAGAATACTTTCTTTTGGTGGTTCTGAATGTTGCTGTGATTATCCTAGGACTCACTGCTTCCCATTTTATTAGTGCCTTCTCCGCTTCTTTAGATAGCATTAGAGCCACTCCTTCACTATGGGGGCATTTTCTTCCATATGGCCTGAGAACAGCATTGTTTCTCCTGTGTTTAGACGTTGTTTGCCTGCACCATTCCACCTAGTTTCACATAATCCCAAGATGCCAATCCTGTGAAATTTCATCTCATTTACAACCTGTGCTGTCTTTCCCATTTCATACATACTTCTAACATTCCAGGTGCCAATTCTGGAGCTTTTCCTAGGTGAAAGGAAGATAATCTGCGTGTAGACTCCTTTCCGGCTTTCTCTGCATCGCTTCATACCTCTTCTAGAAGAGCTTCCTTTCCTCTTGGTTGGCACAGTTTTTATTTTATTTTATGTGACTTGTTCATGGTTGGTTGGATTTGTGGCTAAAATTTTCTACTGGATAGGGTAGCCAGCCCTACGCCAAACCCCCACCTTAGTCGCCTCTTACGACATGCCTGCAGGTCGCAGTCCGCTACTCTTTGCCTCCCCTTCGAGCCCCGGCAGCACACGGCGACATCATCACTACTACTAACATAATACTGCAACTATCACTCTACCACTGCAACTACCACATCATCACTACTACTACACATACTACCAACTATCACTCACTACCACTGCAACTACCACATCATCACTACTACTAACATAATACTGCAACTATCGCTCTACCACTGCAACTACCACATCATCACTACTACTAACATAATACTGCAACTATCGGTCTACCACTGCAACTACCACATCATCACTACTTAGTTAGTTTGTTCCTTTCGTGCCAAAGGGGCACATAGGGCAGAGGTTTTAGATCTCCATGTGATGCGGTTCGTTGCTACCAGTTGGAGATCTTGTATGGTTTTACATCCCAATAGTTTACTTTCTTGTTGATGGTTCTTCGAAGAGTGGTCTTAGGTCTTCCAAGTTTTCTTTTACCAACTGGTGACCACATAAGGACTTGTCGATTTATTATCTACTGCTTAGTATATTATGTTATGTGATTGATGGCATGGCACATTGAGCATTCCCATGCGTGCTACGTCCTCCGCTGCAGCAGCCATCCCAAAGTCCACTTGCTCACCGTACCCATGAGAAGTTGATTAGTATATCTTCTCTCTACCACGAAGACGACACTGTCTGACATGTCCAAAATCTTAATTCTCGCACTCATTCCAGCGTCTGAGACTCCCCCATATCACATAAATGATACTTATTATGTTTCTTTGGAACGTCCAAGCCTTCTTGTTTCCATTTGCTGTCCATCTGTGAGTCTACCTAGCCAATACACCTACTGGCATACAACATATTACATCAGCGAAAGTTCAACGCGGACGCCATGGCTCCTGTGTCATACATTCATGGCGCCCTATTTTACACAGCCGTCTTTAAGGTTAATCAGATTTCATGAAAACAATTTTTTTTTTCGTAGCACCTACATGAAAACGATCTTCAACTTTCTTCTTCAGCGATGCGACTACTCCGGTATTGTCATAAACAGGGTGGTGCGCTTGAGGTCTTCACTCGTCCCCCATAGTTTATTTTGTAGGGTTGTTACTGTTGGCCAGATTTACATTCTCACACTGCTCAGGCTGGGGCAGTCTTTCAATATGTGCTCTGGGGACTGCTTAGGTGCTCCACAGGTGCAAGCAGCCGAGTACCTGTGACACATTCTGTGGATGTGTGCTCTGAGACCGCAGTGTCCCGTTCTAAGTCTGAAGACTGGCCTGTGCTTTTCTGTTTAGTGTATTTATACTGTCGTGCTCTGGGTTGTATCCTGCATTTTGTTTTTCTCCACATCAATTTTCTGAATTGTTTCAGGAGAGTCTTTGCTTCTGTGTTGGGTGGTGTTGTGTTAGGCTCCCTCCAGTCCTTGCGAGTGTGTCAGTCTTTTCATTTCCTGGTATGCCACAGTGTGCGGTATCCACTGTAAGACAAGTTCCGATTTCTTTGATAGCAAGCCGATTTGTTGCCGTATATCCTGGATGAGCTTGTCTTGTTTGTGACATGAGATGGCCTGGAGAACTGATCTTGAGTCGCTAAAGACATTCTTTGCTGACCACCTGCTGGTTGTTAAGTTCCCACTTTGAAATGTTGTTTTATTTTATAACCATTCTTCAGCCTCCTAACCTCACACTTTACTTTTTCACTGGAGAAATAGTTCTCATCTCAACTATATTACCATTACTCTTGTTATTATTAAGTGATAGTAGTATTGCCATCAGTCAGATACACCTTCATAAAAACAGAACTGTATTACAGCGGGTAATTTTTTTTTACTTAAACTTTGAGTTGTGATCATGTTGGAAACCAATCGCTTGATTGCACACCCCGCCCCATCCTTTTTATGCTATGTCAATGGATGGAGAGTTGACATGCAATGTTCCTATACACACTGTCTGCACTGCCGCTGTCGAACGCGACGCCCGTGTTATACATTCTTGGCGCCTAATTTAATCCTTCGGCTTTAACGCTACTCAAATGTAAAATAAAAGTGGTTCTGAATAATGTCAATCAATTGCCATGCCTACCGACATAGGCGATCATGTCTCTACACAACTCTCTCTCTCTCTCTCTCTCTCTCTCTCTCTCCCTGGTGCAGTTAATCAGTTCTGATGTTGTTTTGTCGAACCACGATGTCAGACCACCCAACATCTTCTCACTCTTTCTTCGACAATCTCTCCTTCCCTGAATTTTACCTGTTGTCACCAAATGTTCTAAGCCTCTCTTCGCATTGTATGCATAAGAGCTTGTTGTTTCTTATTCTGAGTAACATACGTTATTATTAATATTATTGGTGTTATTAGCACGATTATTGCAATCGTTACACGTCGCCCGCGCCTGCAAAGCCATTACTCTATCTATTGTCTATTCCCAGGTGGAAGATGTAGTTGGCTGCCCACTCTTGCCGTTAAGCGAGGGATGGAGCTTTAATTTGCGTTCTAGGCTAGATGAGTCGCCCTTGTTGTGTTGTATCCGTGTTTATGTAGTGTGGTCTGATATTGTCTACCCATCTTTTCTTGGTCTTCCTTAGCTCTAGTACCCGATCTTTTTTTTGTTGTATGCTGTTATTGGTGGTCTCTAATGATCTTTTAGTGCCTTAAATTTGGGCGTGGATCTACGCCAAAGAGCACTAGCTACTTTGCGCTGTGTGAGGTCACTCCGGTTTAGGAGCATTCTCACCTTCTAGGGCTAGTCACTGGAACTATTACCTTTCTTGTATTCATTACTCTTTACGATCATTTTCGCTGTATATTTGGGCTTTATGATCTTCGTCAAAGAGTATGTCTACAATATGAGCTCTTTCTGACTATATGAGGTCGTTCCGGATTAGGAGCATTCTCAGTCATTGGAGACGCATGTTCTTGTCATACAAGCGATCATATTTTGGCGGTATGCTTAGCCTTTATATGATCTGAGCCATGGTGTTTGGACGTCATCTTACTTTGTGTAGGATGATCGGCGTCCGAAAAGTATTGCCATTAGCCAATGTTTGGGTTTGTACCAGTCAAGTCTGCATTATCGGCCTTCCTTTTCTATCCACGGTATTGTTCTGAGTAGGATAATTGCGATGTCGCCTGCATTTGAAAGTTACGCATTCTGTCCGAACATTGGACTGGGCTGACAGTATTTTGAGACTTTGGGACTCATAGTTGATAGTAGCTCAGCTGCAGCGTGACGCTCATAGCTCGTGAACCTACTGTCCGGCATTTGTTCAGTCCTGGTCTACCGGGACGATAGGAGTACTTTAGTCGAGAAATCTGCATCTTCGAGTACTAAGAGTACTTTGAGCACCTGCCATGTAGTAATTACAATTGCACGCTGCGCTGTAAGATGAACGGATTTACGCAAATCAGTTTGAGATAAACTCGTCTGAGTTGAAGCGGACGAAAGAAAAAAGATCGTTTCAATCGGCGCTAGCAACGCAACTGAAATTTTGCGCTCACCAACATCACCCACCTCAGTTCTTCCGGGGATGTTAGTGTTAATCAACAGTACCTTGCCCGGTTGTCCCATGGAGGGCAGTCTCGTTAGGCATCACCCATCTCAGTTCTTCAGGGGATGTTAGTCGTTAATGCAACAGTACCTTGCCCGGTTGTCCCAGGAAGGGCAGTTTCGTTAGGCACTAAAACGCAACTTTAGAATTTGCGCTTTTCCAACCTTACCCATTAAATGTATCTGCGCTAAGTCTCTGATACGGAGTTTACCGCAATCTTCCCGCGTTCCGCATCGTTCTTATTGATTCTTGCCTCCACAGCTGGCAATTTGCTTGCGGCCCTTTACTCTGGGGGAGTTAGCATTCGTTCACTGACAACTCGTACACTGCTGTTTTCTTACGTTTCTGCAATTATTAGGGCAACTTTTCGTCGGCCAGGATATATATATATATATATATGTGTGTGTGTGTGTGTGTGCTTTTATTGTTTTATCTTTTTTTCCACTTCTACTTTTTTGCATTTGATTTGTTATTCGTTTTTAGTCACAGATTTTTATTTTAGGACCGTTAGGAATTTATTGTCTGATTCTATATGTTGTGTACCATGTAAGAAGTGAATTTCTTTACTTCTTTTGTATCGTTTGCTTGATAAAGGCCTTTGTGCCGAAACGTTACTGTATATTGTTTTTGTATTTTGCAAAACTGCAGTACTTTGTTTTTACGTGTTTAGACTACCTTCACTAAATGGTCTGTGAGATATACTTAATTAACGAAATACAAAAGAAACAACAGCGATTGCTTTAACATGTTCTTAAAGAAGTGAGCGTATGTAGCTTAAGCGGTAGTGAGCTTGAGCACAACCCAAGCGTACCTGGTTAATTAAAACTCCGTGGCGGGCTGTTTGGAAGCAAATTAGTTCCCTTGGATTGTTGCGAATAGTAAAACTAGACCTCTCAGTTCAGAAAACAATGTCAAACTACTGAACCTTTAAGTGATGCCTAGAAAATCGACGACACGTTTACTGTGATCGATGGCCAAGTCCTGTAAAGGATATACCACTATTTTCATTCATGGTGAGAAAAGAAAGTGAGCTACCCACCCATAAGTATTTTTTTTTTAAACCATCATTTTAAGGGCATAACCCTCTTAAGTTTTTTTTTTTTTCAAATTATAATTTTTCACCTTTTCGAATCCTTGGAAGAAATTGATTTATCTTCTACTTCGAACGCTCCATACCGACCACTTGTTAAACCACTCTTTATGATTTATATGTGATCTGAGCCTAAAGCTATTGTACGGGGTGCCTACAAGAAGGACAACACATCCGATTTCTGCGACGCTTTTATTTACTAGAGTCGCTCGTGTGTTGCCGGGGCCTCAGGGGAGCAAATAATAGTAACACTGCGACTGAAGTAGGGGCCTAGGAAAGCTACCCTAGTAAATGAAAAAAAAACATCGCAGAAATCGGATGTGCTGGCCTACTTGTAGGGGCATAACTGTCACAACGCACAATCGTTCTTAGGTACAAATCACAAAGAGTGGTTAACAAGTGGTCGATATGGAGTGTTCGAAGTAGAGTATTTAATAGGGTAGCTTCACTAGACCCCAGTGTTCGAAGTAGAGTATTTAATAGGGTAGCTTCACCAGACCCCAGTGTTCGAAGAAGAGTATTTAATAGGGTAGCTTCACTAGACCCCAGTGTTCGAAGTAGAGTATTTAATAGGGTAGCTTCACCAGACCCCAGTGTTCGAAGAAGAGTATTTAATAGGGTATCTTCACTAGACCCCAGTGTTCGAAGTAGAGTATTTAATAGGGTAGCTTCACTAGACCCCAGTGTTCGAAGTAGAGTATTTAATAGGGTAGCTTCACTAGACCCCAGTGTTCAAAGAAGAATATTTAATAGGGTAGCTTCACTAGACCCCAGTGTTCGAAGTAGAATATTTAATAGGGTAGCTTCACCAGACCCCAGTGTTCGAAGTAGAATATTTAATAGGGTAGCTTCACTAGACCCCAGTGTTCGAAGTAGAGTATTTAATAGGGTATCAAGACCCCAGTGTTCAAGAAGAGATTTATAGGTATCTTACTGACCCTACCTCAGTCTCCTCTTACGATATGATGTGTAGGTCGCAGAGTTTCTATTCTTTGCTTCCCTATCGAGCCTCGGCAACACACATATTGACTGATTAAATCTTGATTAAAATGCACAACTTAAATTTTAGTTGCATACAGTAATACGAGGAGCATTGGAACTGCTATTATATTTTCATTTTTAATATATTATATAAGGCCAAGGGGGGCCCACTTCATCAAGAGTCCGTTTGTCATCAGGCAAGCTGACAACTTGCTAAGCCCGCCACTGCACTGTCTATGATCCTCATTTTCTGTCTTGTTCCCCTCTCGTTCTCAGATGAGTCAGCCATCGATTGATTTCTTCTTCTTCATCCGGTTAACACATGACGTCAGATCATCTAGTATTAAGGAAATAGAGATGTATTTTAAAAAAAACAGAGGCGGTGGCTGTGGAGGGGAATAATCCACACGTCTCATCGCGCACGTCTTGTTTCTGCAGTTAGTGACAGTGGAGACGAGGAGGCGTGGCTGTTGTCTGCTGGATCCGGATATCATCGTGTCTTGCGATCAATTCAACAAGCTACTTTTTTGACGTTTGTGATTTTCTTTTCTTTCATTTAGTGCATTGTCTCACTTTTTTATTATCTTCGTCATTTAATGAAACTAGAACAGGATTGGATATCTGCACGGAACAAACATTGAAAATAGACAATACCTCTTCACCGGAGTTCAAATAAATAATGCCTTTGTAGAGTTAGACGGTTTACAATTTAGTTTGACGGACACTCCAGGATATTTTACAAACAAAAGGACTGTATATCTCGATTCAGCATTGTTTCTGCTAAGTAGAAGGAATCTGTAGTTGTGTTGTATTTCTGTGCTTTTGGTTGTTATTGTGTTAGAGATATTGTCAGTGTTGTTTGTATTAGTCTTGTTATGTTTAGTGTTATGTTATTGTGTTGGTGTTATGTGTCGTGTTATTGTGTTGGTGTTGTTATTGTTTGTGTTGTTATTGTGTTGGTTTGTAGTGTTAGTTATTGTTCGTGTTGTTATTGTGTGTATGTGTTGTGTTGTTATTGTGTTGTTTGTATTGTGTTGTTATTGTGTTGTTATGTTGTGTTGTTATTGTGTTGTGTTGTTAGTGTTGTTATTGTGTTGTGTTGTTATTGTGTTGTGTTGTTATTGTGTAGTGTTGTTATTGTGTTGTGTTGTTATTGTGTTGAGCGTTGTTATTGTTCAGTGTTGTTATGTTTGTGTTGTTATTGTGTTGGTGTTGTTATTGTGTTGTGTTGTTATTGTGTTGGTGTTGTTATGTGTCAGTGTTATTGTTTGGTGTTGTTATTGTGTTAGTGTTGTTATTGTGTTGTGTTGTTATTGTGTTGGTGTTGTTATTGTGTTGGTGTTGTTATTGTGTCGGTGTTGTTATTGTGTTGGTGTTGTTATTGTGTTGGTGTTGTTATTGTGTTAGTGTTGTTATTGTGTGTGTGTTATTGTGTCAGTGTTGTTTGTGTTAGTGTTGTTATTGTGTTAGTGTTGTTATTGTGTTGTTATTGTGTTGGTGTTGTTATTGTGTTGTTGTTGTTATTGTGTAGTGTTGTTTTGTGTTAGGTTGTTCATGTGTTGTTATTGTCTCAGTGTTGTTATTGTGTTAGTGTTGTTATTGTGTTAGTGTTGTTATTGTGTTGTTGTTGTTATTGTGTTGGTGTTGTTATTGTGTTATTGTGTTGGTGTTGTTATTGTGTTGGTGTTGTTATTGTGTTGTGTTGTTATTGTGTCAGTGTTGTTATTGTGTTAGTGTTGTTATTGTGTTGGTGTTGTTATTGTGTTAGTGTTGTTATTGTGTTGGTGTTGTTATTGTGTTCGTGTTGTTATTGTGTCAGTGTTGTTATTGTGTTGGTGTTGTTATTGTGTTAGTGTTGTTATTGTGTTGTTATTGTTATTGTGTTGTGTTGTTATTGTGTTGTGTTGTTATGTCGTGTTGTTTTGGGTTGTTATTGTATCAGTGTTGTTATTGTGTTGTGTTGTTATTGTTTCAGTGTTGTTATTGTGTCAGTGTTGTTATTGTGTTAGTGTTGTTATTGTGTTAGTGTTGTTATTGTGTTGTTATTGTTATTTGTTGTTGGTGTTGTTATTGTGTTAGTGTTGTTATTGTGTTGGTGTTGTTATCGCTTCATATTTGTTTATGTTTTCAGTGCTTGTTTTTTATATGGGACCAATGTGCTAAATATATCTTCGTAGAATGTGTCTGATCAAAGGAAGCATCACACAATAGACGCGTATCACCATCTTAGAAAGCATAGAAAAATATTCTTAACATCAGCAGATGGAACTGTCTGGAACATGTCATGAGAATATACTCTGTTGTAAACCATGAACACCTACAGAAGCAACAAAGTAGAATAGTAAACTAACAAAGAAATGGTTTCGTTAGTCGCCATCTATACACTCGAGGGTACATATATGACATTGGTTCCAGTGATGATGATCTGATCGACCGAAAGTAAACTGAGAGATATACCGAGGAGGAGATCGGAGCACTTATGGACTAGTTGGTTCGGTGATGATGATCTGACGACTAAACTAAACGTACAGAAGCCCTTCAATAAATTAAATAGCACATGTAAAGATCACAAAATGAAAATTAACTGAAAAAATCAAGATTATGACTTTCTCTGCGATCAACTTCTGCTATGTGACTACTCCGGTATGTGTCATAAACAGGGATGTGCGCTTGAGGTCGCTATCGACCCCGGATGTCATAACAGTGTGCCTTGAGGTCACGTCCATAGTTTTTTCTGAAGAGTTATTCCTGTTGGCAAGATTTTCATTCTCACGCTGCTCAGGTTGGGGAGTTTTCAAGATTTGCTCTTGGTGCTCCACATGTTCAGGCAGCTGAGATCCATTATATGGAGGTGTGCTCTGGGATGAGGTTATGACAACATCAAGAGAAGAAAAGAAAACAAATATCTTCATTAGCGAACCAAGAGCTGAAACAAGTGAAAAACTTGACGTATTTGGGAAGCTTGATAACAGCGGATAGAAGAATCAACATCGAAATACAGCAAAGTTACAACAAAGCAAACCAAATCATCGGCCAAATTCTTCTTATTCTGCATTCCCACTAGATTCGGATTTCGGACTCTCTAATAAAGGCCGCCGTCTGCCTCAGATTATCAGCCACGCCATACAGTTTGTCTTGGACGCTGGTGTAAGTGGGCTACCTCTTTCTTCTCAGGTCTGCATACTGGGGGCAGTTCTGTAGGATATGTTATGTTGGCATACTTGCCAAGCCACAGGGACACAGGACGTTTGTGCATATCTTGAATTTAGTGTACAGGTGGTGTACTCATTCGTGTTACCAGTCCGAGCAAAGATACTGTCTCGGTCTATCTCTTTACATACAATACGATTATTAGTCTCTGTAGCGTAGAGGTTAGTTGCTCGCCTCTCGTGCCAAAGGTAACTGGTTCGCTCCTTTGTAGAGCCATCCGGATATTTGTTCAGTGATCCCTGATCTCAGTGTAGGGAAATCGAGTTCTAGTCCTATCGGAGACGGAAATAGAACGTAGATCCCGTGTTCAATTTGAGCACGTAAAAGAACCATTGGCAGTTCAAAATCGAGAAGAGCAGGCTGGAAATCTGCTGCCCTCGCAAAATTCATTATTTTAAAAATGATTTAAAATAAAATGCCTACAAAATATTTTCAGCATCTTTAAAATTAATCGGGACCCTCGTCGGTGCTACGGAGTTCGTGCACTGCAGCTGAGATCTTCTATGTAAGAAGGAGATCGAAGCACACATGGTTACTCACCGAAAGTGCAATGATGATGGTCGTCTCAGTCAATCAATCAATCAATGCGATCTTCATCCCAAATTTGTGATACTAGTGTCAGAGTTGAACACTTACAGTAAACGAAAAATAGAAAATATAGAACAGAGGAAATGTCTGCGAAAATAGCGGGAGTAACAAGGATAGATAAGATCACAAACGAGACTATTACAGCAGTCTTGTTATTTTGTGTTTGATTACTCTATCAGCCTTTCTTTTAACTCTGTAACAGTAATAGTTTGATAGGACACATTTGAAATATAATCAGAAAAATGATGTGGAGAAAAACAAATGGAGGATACAACCCAGAGCATGACAGTATAAATACACTAGACAGAAAAGCGCAGACCACAGTCTTCAGACTTAGAACAGGGCACTGTGGTATCAGAGCACATATTCATAGAATGGGTCTCAGAGACTCGGCTGCCTGCACCTGTGGAGCACCAAAGCAGTCCCCAGAGCAGATCCTGCAAGACTACCCCAGCCTGAGCAATGTGAGTTTTAAAAAACCCACTAAATTAAGAATTTTCAATTCCAATCCTAACATGCCAGTGAGAGTTGGAAAATGACTACAGATATAGAAAGTTGAATGCATTTGAAAATAGATGTCTGCGAAAAATAATGAACATAAAATGGGAGAATTCAGGAGAAGTGATGAAATCAGAAAATTGTCTGGTCAACCACTAGTAACAACTGTTATATAACTAATAACAACTGTTATAAGAAGGAGAAGATGGAAATATGTTGGACACACCTTGAGAATAAATGATCAAATTAGACAATGAAGTGGGAGACAAAGGGTTCAAGAAAGAGAGGGGTCATAGGAAACACTAAGACGAACTTTGCTGAGAGAGGCAAGAAATTACGGACTGATTTTCATGGAAGAGATTGAGCGAGTTGCCAAGGACAGAGCGGTATGAATAAATTACTTGCAGGCTCTAGGTAACGTTTAACGGTACGAGATGAATATATAATAGGGAGCGTTTATAACTTTGTATTAAGTCAGTTTTTATACCGTGATGTATATTGGGAATACAGTGTTAGGTCCGTGTTTTTCACTGACCATCGACACACGATGTGTGGTCAACATCACGCCGCCGCTGTCATTCTGAATACTTTTCTTGTACCCACTTGAGTTTGGTTAGACCGATTCTTTGATGTCGCATTTTCCAACCAAAAATGGAACCCCCAACCTGTTTACGAAGTCTTCTTCTTCGAACGCCCATTCGACCTTGTAACCTATTTAGTCTGAGCCAAGCATTAGTTACAGTAGCCCTAAGTGATTCATCCGATCTCACGATGCTTTGATTTTTTTCTTGCTCGTTCACGACCAATTTAATCACTTTGAATATGTTTGATCTCAAGAACGATATGTTGACATGTTGTGTAAACGCAAAGATTTCTACGTTTAGGCACTAGTCAGCAACCTCCTAGCCTCTAGACATGCATGCGTACAGTGGTTCTATTTCCCCCAATTTGGCTCTGAACACGATGCTTTTATTTACTAGGTAGCTTCCTAGGCCTACCTCAATCGCCTCTTACGACATGCCTTGTTGGTCGCAGTGTAACTATGGCTCCTTGCGAGCCCCGGCAACACATGGGCGTTTACAAAGTCTCAAAACGCCTCTGGAAGTTCTAAAAATACACTGCATGTGGAAATAGCATGTTGCAGCAATTTGATACATACGCCCAGCATGTATATTCGATTAACTCATTTTTATGACGGATACGAGCGATTTCGTGACAAACATAATTCCATTTCCATCTATAAAGTATTGAATTAGCAACAAGTTCCCTGAGTATTGAACGATTTTTATACATACCTTTGTATTGCGCTAGTTTTATTCACTTTAATTGGCACAGTAAGAAAACGGAAGGAAACCCCCACCGGAAATTGTAACGATCATGTGACATCAGTATATGTATATATGAGAGAGCGGCCATACATCGAAACAAAAAACTTGCATTCCTCGAAAGGAGTTCATTCTTATTTTTCATGTTTGTTGGCCTACACGCTCTGATATAACTAATAAAAGGTTCTCCTTAGCTTGAAAAGAGCGTGCCTCGGCTTAAAGACGCTTTAATTCCCCCTACATAACAAACCAAATTGCATCGATTGTTGGGAAGTTAAGGATGAATAAGGATGATGTAAAGGAGCGTCTTGCCGAATGGATTAGAGCGCGGGCACCCTTTCGGGAGACCCTGGTTCTCTCTCGCGATCACCGCTCAGACTGATGTACCAGATTTCTACATAAATTCTCTTACTCATGTGGAAATCTTGATTATGCAGCCTTAGCATGGGTGTGTTTCGTCACATCTTTAGCGCCATATGGAGCTCTGGTGCCTTCGGCAATGTGTCCGGTTTTAGCCAGCGTTTACTGGATTAGCTCCTCCGTCAGCCTTTGATGTCCCGAGCCGATCTGCAAGGCAGCCGGTTGCTAGTTTCTTTTAGGGTAGCTACCCTTAGACAACCTTCCCTCCCGGGTTGTTGAGCGTCATCTGCCCAGGCTACCAGTCTTTTTTGGACTACTTTGTTTGCCTGCCGTCCATTTTGGTGTACGGTTTGCTCCGTTAGCCTTTGATCTTCTTTGCGTTCGTTCTTTACAACCAATTTTAATCACTGTTTGTGATATGTTTGATCTTTGCCAAGAACGTGTATATGTTGCACATTGGTATGGTAGGCCCCTAAACGCATATACTTCTACAGGTTTAGGACACATACATCCGATTTCATCCTAACCTCCTTAGTCGCCTCTTACGACATGGTGGCAGGTAACAGTGGTTCTATTCTTTACATCCCAAATTTGGGCCCCGGTAACCACTCGGGCGTAACCTTTGATTGTCCCCAATCAAACTACAAGGCAGTAGTAGTTATCTGCGAGGGGAAACACGGTTATTGCTCTCTGGATGGAGACCCCACCCTCGAGGCTCGCCACCGTTTTGTCCACCTCTCGTTTCTTTTCGGTGCCCCTTCGCCCATTTCCACCTGTGCCCTCGTCAACCGACTGTGCCGCCCTTTTTCTCTTCGTCATTTGTACTCACATTGTTCTACTGGTCGACACCGTACCTATTTCCATCTCACTGTGCACAGTTTATCACCATTCGGTGGGAACGTTTGCACTGGATTCAAGCCTCTGTTGGGCTTTCCAGTTTTTTCTGCACATTTGGGTCGTCCGCTCACCCCTACGTTTGCCATGTCTTTTCGTCGCTCCCTCATCAGCACCGTGCATGTCTGCCCCACCGATGGGTTCACTTGTGTGTCGTCCGTATGCGTGTTCCCTCTACTTTGGCTCCTGCTCACCGTGTGTATCATGTTTCTCACCGTGCTCACATTTGCTATGCCTCGAGACTGTCAGGACACGCAACCCAACCCAGGCCCCTACCTCAGGGCTCCCGAGTTTCGCCCTATATGGGCCCACGTCTCTTCTCTGAATGCACCCCTCATCCCTTTATGCTTATTTGTTCAGCTTTTCCCATCGGCCTGGGAGAGACGTGCGTTAATAGTCACTCTGGGATTCCACTCGTCTGTGTTGCGAGCGGATCTCATCCAACGCAACTGCGTCTGCATCACTACCTATACCAGAGTAGCTCTCCCTCGATCCCTACCGCTTAGCCAGACAGGAACCGTTGTCTGTTTCCAGGGTCACCACGTGGGGGTGGGGTAGGATCTTGGTTAGTGCCAGCTCACTAATCCTGGCGCAACGTTGTCCCTATGCGTCTTTGACCCCAGACCCTGGTTCAATCCTGGTATGGCCAAGGAGTTTTTTTTGTCGGGGACGTAAAGAAAACATCATAACCTGAACAATTTTGCAGTGACTGCACTAGTCATACGATCTTTAAATTCCTCATGTTTATGTCCCCACTGTCCTACACCGCCCTAAAAAGTGGTAACACAGGCGGCAAGGACATTGTTTTTAAAAAGGGGGATGTTCTTCGGTTTCTTGGCCACCACCTACTGTTGGATGAGGATACTAACATTAACGTTGCATCTTCTTCTTGATGACCTACTGTTGGATGAGGACATTAACGTTGAATCTTCTTCTTGGTGACCTACTGCTTTGGGTGAGGACATTAACGTTGAATCTTCTTCTTGACGATCTACTGTTGGATGAGGACATTAACGTTGAATCTTCTTCTTGACGACCTACTGTTGGATGAGGATACTAACGTTGAATCTTCTTCTTGGTGACCTACTGTTGGATGAGGATACTAACGTTGAATCTTCTTCTTGGTGACCTACTGTTGGATGAGGATACTAACGTTGAATCTTCTTCTTGACGACCTACTGTTGGATGAGGACACTAACATTAACGTTGCATCTTCTTCTTGACGACCTACTGTTGGATGAGGATATTAACGTTGAATCTTCTTCTTGACGACCTACTGTTGGATGAGGATACTAACGTTGAATCTTCTTCTTGACGACCTACTGTTGGATGAGGACACTAACATTAACGTGCATCTTCCTTGATGACCTACTGTTGGATGAGGACATTAACGTTGAATCTTCTTCTTGACGACCTACTGTTGGATGAGGATACTAACGTTGAATCTTCTTCTTGGTGACCTACTGTTGGATGAGGATACTAACGTTGAATCTTCTTCTTGACGACCTACTGTTGGATGAGGACATTAACGTTGAATCTTCTTCTTGGTGACCTACTGTTGGATGAGGATACTAACATTAACGTTGCATCTTCTTCTTTTTACGACCTATGTTGGGTGAGGATACTAACATTAACGTTGCATCTTCTTCTTGACGACCTACTGTTGGATGAGGACATTAACGTTGAATCTTCTCTTGTGACCTACTGTTGGATGAGTGACACTAACATTAACGTTTCATCTTCTTCTTGATGACCTACTGTTGGATGAGGACATTAACGTTGAATCTTCTTCTTGGTGACCTACTGTTGGATGAGGACATTAACGTTGAATCTTCTTCTTGACGATCTACTGTTGGATGAGGACATTAACGTTGAATCTTCTTCTTGACGACCTACTGTTGGATGAGGATACTAACGTTGAATCTTCTTCTTGGTGACCTACTGTTGGATGAGGATACTAACGTTGAATCTTCTTCTTGGTGACCTACTGTTGGATGGGATACTAACGCTGAATCTTCTTCTTGACGACCTACTGTTGGATGAGGACACTAACATTAACGTTGCATCTTCTTCTTGACGACCTACTGTTGGATGAGGATATTAACGTTGAATCTTCTTCTTGACGACCTACTGTTGGATGAGGATACTAACGTTGAATCTTCTTCTGACGACCACTGTTGGATGAGGACACTAACATTAACGTTGCATCTTCTTCTTGATGACCTACTGTTGGATGAGGACATTAACGTTGAATCTTCTTCTTGACGACCTACTGTTAGATGAGGATACTAACGTTGAATCTTCTTCTTGGTGACCTACTGTTGGATGAGGATACTAACGTTGAATCTTCTTCTGACGACCACTGTTGGATGAGGACATTAACGTTGAATCTTCTTCTTGGTGACCTACTGTTGGATGAGGATACTAACATTAACGTTGCATCTTCTTCTTGACGACCTACTGTTGGATGAGGATACTAACATTAACGTTGCATCTTCTTCTTGACGACCTACTGTTGGATGAGGACATTAACGTTGAATCTTCTTCTTGGTGACCTACTGTTGGATGAGGACACTAACATTAACGTTGCATCTTCTTCTTGATGACCTACTGTTGGATGAGGACATTAACGTTGAATCTTCTTCTTGACGACCTACTGTTGGATGAGAGACACTAACATTAACGTTGAATCTTCTTCTTGACGACCTACTGTTGGATGAGGACATTAACGTTGAATCTTCTTCTTGACGACCTACTGTTGGATGAGGATACTAACATTAACGTTGAATCTTCTTCTTGACGACCTACTGTTGGATGAGGATACTAACGTTGAATCTTCTTCTTGACGACCTACTGTTGGATGGAGGATACCAACGTTGAATCTTCTTCTTGACGACCTACTGTTGGATGAGGATACTAACGTTGAATCTTCTTCTTGACGACCTACTGTTGGATGAGGATACTAACGTTAAATCTTCTTCTTGACGACCTACTGTTGGATGAGGATACTAACGTTGAATCTTCTTCTTGACGACCTACTGTTGGATGAGGATACTAACGTTGAATCTTCTTCTTGACGACCTACTGTTGGATGAGGATACTAACGTTGAATCTTCTTCTTGACGACCTACTGTTGGATGAGGATACTAACGTTGAATCTTCTTCTTGACGACCTACTGTTGGATGAGGACATTAACGTTGAATCTTCTTTTTGACGACCTACTGCTGGATGAGGACATTAACGTTGAATCTTCTTCTTGACGACCTACTGTTGGATGAGGACATTAACGTTGAATCTTCTTCTTGACGACCTACTGTTGGATGAGGATACTAACATTAACGTTGAATCTTCTTCTTGACGACCTACTGTTGGATGAGGACATTAACGTTGAATCTTCTTCTTGACGACCTACTGTTGGATGAGGATACTAACGTTGAATCTTCTTCTTGACGACCTACTGTTGGATGAGGATACTAACGTTGAATCTTCTTCTTGACGACCTACTGTTGGATGAGGATACTAACGTTGAATCTTCTTCTTGACGACCTACTGTTGGATGAGGATACTAACGTTGAATCTTCTTCTTGGCGACCTACTGTTGGATGAGGACACTAACATTAACGTTGAATCTTCTTCTTGGCGACCTACTGTTGGATGAGGATACTAACGTTGAATCTTCTTCTTGACGACCTACTGTTGGATGAGGATACTAACGTTGAATCTTCTTCTTGGCGACCTACTGTTGGATGAGGACACTAACATTAACGTTGAATCTTCTTCTTGGCGACATACTGTTGGATGAGGATACTAACGTTGAATCTTCTTCTTGGTGACCTACTGTTGGATGAGGATACTAACGTTGAATCTTCTTCTTGGCGACCTACTGTGGATGAGGACACCTAACATTAACGTTGAATCTTCTTCTTGACGACCTACTGTTGGATGAGGATACTAACGTTGAATCTTCTTCTTCTTGACGACCTACTGTTGGATGAGGATACTAACGTTGAATCTTCTTCTTGGCGACCTACTGTTGGATGAGGATACTAACATTAACGTTGAATCTTCTTCTTGACGACCTACTGTTGGATGAGGACACTAACATTAACGTTGAATCTTCTTCTTGACGACCTACTGTTGGATGAGGATACTAACGTTGAATCTTCTTCTTCTTGACGACCTACTGTTGGATCAGGATACTAACATTAACGTTGAATCTTCTTCTTGACGACCTACTGTTGGATGAGGACATTAACGTTGAATCTTCTTCTTGACGACCTACTGTTGGATGAGGACACTAACATTAACGTTGAATCTTCTTCTTGACGACCTACTGTTGGATGAGGATACTAACGTTGAATCTTCTTCTTGACGACCTACTGTTGGATGAGGATACTAACATTGAATCTTCTTCTTGACGACCTACTGTTGGATGAGGATACTAACGTTGAATCTTCTTCTTGACGACCTACTGTTGGATGAGGATACTAACGTTGAATCTTCTTCTTGACGACCTACTGTTGGATGAGGATACTAACATTAACGTTGAATCTTCTTCTTGACGACCTACTGTTGGATGAGGATACTAACATTAACGTTGAATCTTCTTCTTGACGACCTACTGTTGGATGAGGATACTAACGTTGAATCTTCTTCTTGACGACCTACTGTTGGATGAGGATACTAACGTTAACGTTGAATCTTCTTCTTGACGACCTACTGTTGGATGAGGACACTAACATTAACGTTGAATCTTCTTCTTGACGACCTACTGTTGGATAAGGATACTAACGTTGAATCTTCTTCTTGACGACCTACTGTTGGATGAGGATACTAACATTAACGTTGAATCTTCTTCTTGACGACCTACTGTTGGATGAGGACATTAACGTTGAATCTTCTTCTTGACGACCTACTGTTGGATGAGGACACTAACATTAACGTTGAATCTTCTTCTTGACGACCTACTGTTGGATGAGGATACTAACGTTGAATCTTCTTCTTGGCGACCTACTGTTGGATGAGGATACTAACATTA
Source organism: Arion vulgaris (assembly GCA_020796225.1). NCBI lineage: Eukaryota > Metazoa > Mollusca > Gastropoda > Stylommatophora > Arionidae > Arion > Arion vulgaris. Next base: position 64,545,470 of record CM036759.1, read on the forward strand.
ACGTTGAATCTTCTTCTTGGCGACCTACTGTTGGATGAGGACACTAACATTAACGTTGAATCTTCTTCTTGGCGACCTACTGTTGGATGAGGACACTAACATTAACGTTGAATCTTCTTCTTGACGACCTACTGTTGGATGAGGATACTAACGTTGAATCTTCTTCTTGACGACCTACTGTTGGATGAGGACACTAACATTAACGTTGAATCTTCTTCTTGACGACCTACTGTTGGATGAGGATACTAACGTTGAATCTTCTTCTTGGTGACCTACTGTTGGATGAGGATACTAACGTTGAATCTTCTTCTTGACGACTACTTGTTGGATGAGGATACTAACGTTGCATCTTCTTCTTGGCGACCTACTGTTGGATGAGGACACTAACATTAACGTTGAATCTTCTTCTTGGCGACCTACTGTTGGATGAGGACACTAACATTAACGTTGAATCTTCTTCTTGACGACCTACTGTTGGATGAGGATACTAACGTTGAATCTTCTTCTTGACGACCTACTGTTGGATGAGGACACTAACATTAACGTTGAATCTTCTTCTTGACGACCTACTGTTGGATGAGGATACTAACGTTGAATCTTCTTCTTGGTGACCTACTGTTGGATGAGGATACTAACGTTGAATCTTCTTCTTGACGACCTACTGTTGGATGAGGATACTAACGTTGAATCTTCTTCTTGACGACCTACTGTTGGATGAGGACACTAACATTAACGTTGAATTACAAGCAAACATTGTAACCACTTTGCAATATAGACACCTAAAGATCATATGACACACAAACAGACAATTGGTTTTATAATTAAGAAAAGGAAAACAATAATAAAATATATTTGACTTATTTTGTTTACTTTATGCAGAATGTGGTGGACTATCACAGGTAACTTTGGTAACATTCTTCCCATTGATTGGTCCAAATCCTACACCAGGACGCTGCACAATAGAGTACTTAACCTGGCAGACCAGCCTGTAAGTCCATTGTGGTATTTGTGTTTTAATTAGTACCATCCTGAGGTCTCTCTAGCTTGTGATGACCTTAGTACTTAGGTCAGCTACAACTACACATCATTCTTTATTCTTGTCTGTCCTCTGTGTTGTGTTCCAGCTGAGATCCAGTACTTACGCCAGCTACAACTACACATCATACTTTATTCTTGTCTGTCCTCTGTGTTGTGTTCCAGCTGAGATCCAGTACTTAGGCCAGCTACAACTATACACCATTCTTTATTCTTGTCTGTCCTCTGTGTTGTGTTCCAGATATGGTTCATACGGTAGAAAGGTCAAGGAAGCCAGTGGTGCATTTCGTATGACAATAGAGGTACTAGTGAGGACTAGGGACTATTCTGGCTAGAGTCACAAAACTAAACCCATGCATGCATTCTGAGTGATTCTTTGAGTAGGAACGAAAGCGGAGGCTGGTTCGGTGCGCAGACAATGGACTGAATCACTACAAATGTCAACAATTTGCAGAATTACACTTATCTTCTTCCGTGGCACATAGGTGTCGTTGGTAAGGAGAGAGCAGACAGGCTGGCTGACTCTGCCACTATATCACGGGGCCAGCCAATGGATAGAGCCGACAATTCTGAACGCCCTCATAGAGTATGGCTGAAACGAGACTTTCATTTCAAACAATCCACTGCAGCTACTAGATTGCAGGAGCTGGTATTGAAGATTGAAGTAGCTAGACAAGAACAGCGCAACAGGTTTATGAGTAGGTTCATCAATCAATCATCGAACTGGTATGCTCAGTGGACACTGTTGGAGATATTACGAAGGAGATCGGAGCACATATGGACATGCCCGGGAGTGCAATGAAGATATTCCAAATTGATACTGTTGGAAGATATTGCGAAGGAGATCGGAGCACATATGGACATGTCCGGAGTGCAATGAAGATATTCCAAATTGATACTGTTGGAAGATATTGGAATGGAGATCGGAGCACATATGGACATGCCCGGGAGTGCAATGAAGATATTCCAAACTGAAATTGAATGATTTATTTATTTCAGTTTTTGGTTTTCTGTTACATTCTAGAATCCAGTTTAGATTCTGGAAACCCGATGCAATGAAGTCAATCCTTCAGACTTAGGTCCTTTACATCTACTTTTCTTATTTTTCTAGCAAGATAACGAACCACTACGACTGACCTGTCCGATTACTTTCTTATCTTTCTAGCAGGATAACGAACCTATACGACTGGACCTGTCCGATTACTTTCTCTTATCTTTCTAGCAGGATAACGAACCTATACGACTGGACTTGTCCGATTACTTCCTTATCTTTCTAGCAGGATAACAAACCCTATACGACTGACTTGTCCGATTACTTTCTTATCTTTCTAGCAAGATAACGAACCACTACGACTGGACCTGTCCGATTCCCTCTCTTATCTTTCTAGCAGGATAACGAACCTATACGACTGGACTTGTCCGATTACTCTCTCTTATCTTTCTAGCAGGATAACGAACCTATACGACTGGACCTGTCCGATTACTTTCTCTTATCTTTCTAGCAGGATAACGAACCTATACGACTGGACTTGTCCGATTACTCTCTCTTATCTTTCTAGCAGGATAACGAACCTATACGACTGGACCTGTCCGATTACTTTCTCTTATCTTTCTAGCAGGATAACGAACCTATACGACTGAACTTGTCCGATTACTCTCTTTTATCTTTCTAGCAAGATAACGAACCTATACGACTGACTTGTCCGATTACTCTCTTATTTTTCTAGCAAGATAACGAACCACTATGACTGGACTTGTCCGATTACTTTCTTATCTTTCTAGCAGGATAACGAACCTATACGACTGGACCTGTCCGATTACTTTCTCTTATCTTTCTAGCAGGATAGCGAACCACTACGACTGGACTTGTCCGATTACTCTCTCTTATCTTTCTAGCAGGATAACGAACCACTACGACTGGACTTGTCCGATGATGATGATCTAGCCCAGGCATTTGACATGCATTCACTAATTGTCAGCAGTTTACATCCCGAGGAGGAGGACAAGGTTCTAACTGCTGATGAAGTCATTAGTGAAATCGATGATATGATGAAGGTTAGTATAAATACATCATTAGTATTTGGGATGGGGGTGTCCTCTGGCGTCGAAGGTAGGTACGCGTCTCTTATGCCAAAGGTACCATGTTCGCTCCTTTGTGGAGCCATCGGGATATCTTTCCCGAGACCCTGATCTCGGTGTAGGTGAGATCGAGCTTCTAGTCCTATCAGAGGCGGACGATGAAACGTAGGTCCCGTGTTCAAGTTGAGCACATAAAAGAATCCTTGTCAGTTCCAAATCGAGAAGAGCAGGCTGAAAGCCACTGCTATGCAAAATTCGTTAGAAAGATTAAAAAATTCCCACAAAATATTTTCAACATCTTCAAAATGACATCAGAGAATAGGCCGAAACTTCGATGCTCCCGTCCCTACACTAGTAGGGGTCTATGGGGGCGCAACGTTCTAACTGTTCTTGGAGCAAATACACATATAGATTACAAGGCATGAGATGAGAAAGTACTAAAAAGCATAGGGAAAGTAATGCGTTGAGTCCAAGAGGCCGCACGGTACCATATAACGAAATAAAACGGTTCTCCAGAGCAAATCGACTACAATCATCAGAGGAACATGATCGGATGGCTGTGACCTGACATCGCAAGCTCCTGAATGGCCAGTATCATTGAAATGGGTAGCTACAGGGTCACAGAGCATTGGCGTATATCGCGCAAGTGTTCAGAATCGGTCACTGAGTCTCTTGCCGGTTTCCCCAATATAGGCCTTGTTGCACCGCTTGCAGATAATGGCCTAGATAATATTCCGGGACTCGCACGTGAAACTGTCTTCAATAACGAACGTGGCTTTTGGAAAAGACACAGTGCGGGTCTGTATTACATAAGCACACGTGTTGCAGCGCCGACGGCCACACTGGATGGTACCAAAATGACTCTGGATATTAGGCTTGAGGCGACCTACTTCGCTATTTACCAAGTTTTACTGCAGTCTTCCCCCTTTTTCGATAACCGTTCTTGGCAAAGACTGTTTATATATCACAATAAGAATGATCAAAATGGTCGAGAAGAACAATCGAAACAAACATGTGAGACTCGCCAGTGGCTACGGACTTCGTGCGCTGCCGCTTAGATCTGTGTAAGAAAGGAATTGGGGTGGACATAGTTACTCACCGAATTGCAATGTTGATGGTACTAAACAATCAATGAATCACATTTGTTGCGTCTTGTTCCCCAGACATAATCTATCAAATACACAGGATCTACGACAGATAACACAAACAAATGAATAACTTATACCAGCGCTGTCTAATGCGGTGCCCGCAGACGCCATGGCGCCCGCAAGTTGCATTCCTGGCGCCCTATTTTATTCCGTCGCATATAACGTTAATTAGAATCCCAAGAAGTAGAAACTCGCCCGTGTGGTGACGGGGCCCCTCAGTCATTATTCAGGTGTGCCCCAATATATCTTCTTGGTGGTCTCTGTGGTTAAGTAGTTAAAAGCCCTTGCCAAGCGAGTGGAAGGTCGTGGTTTAAATCCGACCTCGCTGTTCTGTTCACGAGTGCATTTTTTCCAAATACCCCTATCATTGTTGCTGGAGCTACGGAGTTCGTGCTTTGTGCAATGCTCGCGGCAGGTGGCGTGCCATTTCTGCGGAGATAGACGAACCATATGGGTAAAACCCGGTGCAATGAAGTCAATCCTTCGGCTTTAAAATCGTTTTAAAAAACCGTTACGCCCCAATATAAAAAACCGTTGAATAGCACTGGCTTATACGATCGCATTAGAAAGCTGCTACGCCCCCTTACTGTATTCTCAAAACGTGTACACACACACAGACAGACAGACAAACACTTGTATTGAGATAAGAACGGTTTCATATTTCAGCCATTGTTTCTCGACTGTATATATCAGCGTTTCCCAAACTGGATTCTGTAGACCTCAGGATCCGAAGGTACTACAGGCGGTCCTCACAGGTCCTCACAGGCGGTCCTCACAGGCGGTCCTCTAGCGATTGAAGAAATATTATGATCTTTGACATTTCAAACAGAACAAAAATTATAAAAACAGTGGTAAACTAGTCCTGCTAGGAAATCAAAGGACCTGACCAGACTGGAGTCTAAAAGTATGACAGGACAAAATGAAAGATCATTTGAAGTTTCCCGCAGTCTGAAAACTGAAACCAGCTTGACTGTTGCTGTGTAACTAATAACTCTATCGCTAGAAGATTTTCATATGTAGAAACTTTTAGACGTCCGCGGTAGCAAAATGTATTTAAAATGGGGTCTGAGGTAATGCAAAGTTTGGGAACGCGGTAATATCGCATGCAGCTCCAACAGGCCTAATGTTCCACGCCCATATCTCTCCGCGACGTTACCCACCAGCACAAGTCTGTTTAGTCTAATCCTCTGTTCCCGTATTCATTATCGGTCTTGAGCATCAGCAGCAGCTTTTCCAAGGTAATTTGTTCCTGTACGCATGCGTGTGTTATGTCATGTTTTCAAATAATTTTTTTCGTATTTTAACGTTAGAACTGATTACATGCACCAAGTTGTGGAGAGACATGATCGCCTACACCGGCAGGCACTACATGCACAAAGCAAAGAGAGCTGTGGAGAGACATGTTCACCTACGCCGGCAGGCACTACTTGCACCAAGCAAAGAGAGTTGTGGAGAGACATGATCGCCTACGCCGGCAGGCATTACATGCACCAAGCAAAGAGAGTCGTGGAGAGACATGTTAGCCTACGCCGGCAGACATTACATGCATCAAGCAAAGAGAGTTGTGGAGAGACATGATTGCCTACGCCGGCAGGCATGGCACGGCACTTGATTGATTGATTGACGCAGTCGTCGCCCGTGATGCCGAGCCCCGCAAGGAAGCAACGAATAGTGTACCACTGCGACCTACAAGCAGAGCCTTGCGGTATATTTTCTCGGTATGATGCAAGTCTTCGAAATTACTTACTTACTTAATCCCGTCATGCCTAGTGACAACATGGGGCTTCAGAAAGGACTTTCCATGCTCTCCTGTCCGTGCAACCTTCAGCGCAGAGCCCCACGTCAGAGATGCGGTGTCCAGTTCCTCTTCCATCATGCGCCTCCATGTTGTCCGTGGTCTGCCTTTCTTTCTTTCTCTTGGTGTCCAAGTGAGGGCTATCCTTGCAGGCATTTCTTGTCTCATTCCTAACATGTCCGGAGCCATTTCCATCTTCTTTTTGAGTAGTCATTCATTGCCTCTTGTCTTGTGTCTTGGAGTAGTTGGTTATTGGATATTTTTACTGGCCAAAAGATTCCCAAGATTCTGCGAAGACAAGAGTGGTGGAAAACTGACAGCCTGCTAGTATCTCCTTTGGTCATCCTCCAACACTCCGATCCGTAGAACAAAACTGGCAAAACAATGCTTTATAGAGTTTAAGCTTTGTGGTCCTATTGTAGATTTTGGACTCCATACTGGTTTCATTCTGGCAAAAGCGGTTCTGGCCTTACTTAGACGTGATTTTAGATCTTCCTCTGTGCCACCATTTAGTGTCAGTACGCTACCAAGATATGTAAACTGCTCAACCCTTTCCAGTGTTTCCTTTTCTAACATTACTGGTTGTTGGATTTCACTGTTTGTCATAATTTTTGTTTTTCCTGTGTTTGTTTTGAGGCCTACTGTCTTTGCCGCATGTAAGTATTGTACTTTCTCTCTTGTATATGTTCATATTTGTGTGACACCAGGGCTATATCGTCTGCAAAGTCCAGGTCCTCAAGCATCTGAAAGGGGTCCATCTTATTCCTCTTGGTGCTTGTGTTTTATGGCATTTTTAGCACCCAGTCAATTGTAATACTAAATAAAAGAGAGGACATTACGCATCCCTGTCTTACACCAGATTTTACTGGGAATGTTTTGTTGGAATTCTTTAGGTTGCAGGAGAAATCTTTATAGAAGAGGGCTATGATGTTGACAAGCTTCTGCGGCACGCGTATTGTCTCAGTATCTTCCATAGGCTGTCTCTGTGGACGCTGTCAATGCCTTTTCAAAATCTATGAAGTTGATGTATATAGCCCTTTTGCCACCCCAACATTGTTCTAAAATGTTACGCAGGGTAAATATATGTTCATTTGTTCCTCTTCCTTTCCTAACTCCTGCTTGCTCCATTCGTAGACACTTGTCTACTGCTTCTTGTATTCGTATTATGACAATTTTGCAGAATATCTTACTTGGGATTGAAAGCAACGTGATTCCTCTCCAGTTATTGCAATCTGTTAGGTCTCCTTTCTTGGGGATTTTCACACAGTACCCTAGTCCAATCCTTAGGAATTCTTTTTTTTCCCAGATATCTGCAAACAGTGGCTCTAATATGTTTGCAGCAAGATGGATCGATCTTGAAAGCTCTGTGTATTTCATCATTTCCGGTGCTTTGTTTTTTTCCGGGGATCCAATAGTTTTTACTATTTTTGCTTTTCTGGCAATTTGAGGTTGATATCAATACCCCGTGGCCGTGGGATATCCGTGGATGTTCAGGATCAGGCCTGTTTAGCACATCTTCAAAGTGGGATGTCCATCTCATATCCTGCTCCTGCTCTGTTGTCAACAGTTGTCCTAGACTGTTTCTGCCCTGGCATTTTAAATGGTTGTGTTTTACCTCCGTAAATTGTTTGGAAATCTTGAACAGTGTGTGCAGATCATGTACTTTAGCAGCCTTTTCTGCTATTTCTGCTGTCTTTCCATAAATTTTTTCTGTCTGTTCTAGCACTTCTTTACCATTTTGTTTAGTTCTGTATATTCTTTCTTGCTTATCTTTTTAGTCTGATCTAATGCCATTGATGAGATTTTTTCTCCTTTCGCTTTGGGTGTATTCTAAGGTCTGCCACTTATCCACTCTTGTTGTCCTACTGTTCCCAGAACCTTTCTGCTAACTATTTTATATGTGCCTTTGATCGATTCCATTTTTCTTGGATACTTTCAGTTGGTGTTGTTCTGCTCTGACAGGATTTGAAATCTGTTCTTTAGTTCCACTATATATTTTGTAGCAATCCCCTGTCTTTAATAGGTTAAATTAAAGTATTCTGTTCTTTTTCTTTTATATATGTTTTCTGAGTTTGAGCCTGATCATGGCAACGACAAGGTGGTGGTCGCTGCCCACGCCAGCTCCTCTTTTCACCTTTACATCAAGTAATGTCTTTCGCCATTTGCTGTTGATCATAAAGTGGTTTATCTGGTTTTCATCTCTTCCCTTTGGGGATATCCATGTGTACTTGTGTATGGTCCTGTGTGGGAAAAAATGTTTCCTGTGATCAGTCTGTTTTCTAGACAAAAATTGCTCAACATTTCTCCATTTTCATTTTGTAGTGCCACATCCCTCTTTTCCCCATTATTGCTTCTTGTGTCTGTTATTGTTTCCAACTTTGCGTTTTGGTCTCCCATTATGCACAAAACGCCCCGAGCTGGAACCTTTTCCACTATTTCCTGTAACCCAAGTCTTCAAATGCCACCCTTAAATGTTTTTTTCCTTTAAAAACTTCGACGGATTTTTTTAAAAAAAAGAGGCCAGCACATCCGATTTCTAGAATTTTTATTTACTGTAGTTTCCCTAGAACCCAACCTCAGTCGCCACGAAATGCTTGTAGGTCGAGGGTTATTATTCTTTTATCCTCGTGCTAGCCCTGCAAAACACCGGGTGAGACCCTAGATGAGTTACGTACTAAAGTAACGGGGCCCCATCTGCCTGCACCTACTTATTTTTGGGGTTCAGTCATTCACATTGTCTCTGTTAAAATAGCCCGCTGTTGAAATAGGGTTGAACGTGATGTCAGAGGCGTTTAAATCTAACCATTGCAGGTTTTTAAGGTTTTTTGATATTTTTGATGTCCTGCTCTATATTTAGCAAACATACAAATTCTTTGCATTGAAAATAGGCATGTTATATATGGTTGGAAAGCTAATTGATGGGCTATCTGGGTATGGTTTTAAAAATATGTGTGATGTAATTTATGATATCCGGGACCCACTTATGAAAAAATCTAAAAAGATTTTCTACAAATGACAAATAATTTTACAATCACAAAGAAGAAAAAAAAATATGAGAAATATAATGAAATCTTTTATTACAGTCTTTAGAATATTCATTTATCCAGGACATATCTGAAATTGAACATGTTTGGACAATATGAAAGGCAGTAATCATAAAATTTACAAGACATGCATATTTTCATATTTTAAAGAAAAAAGTCAATAAATATGACATACAAGAGAAAATGACGCAGAATTGGTCTAGTAAGCAGCCCATAAAGAACTAACACTTATAGTATGATACATAAACATTAAATAGGTATATAATTTCTAACCATAGCAAGTAAAAGATATTATTGAACAAAAATATGAGTAAACAATGATATGTGATATACAAAATAGACAGGAAAAAAGTTATCTGGCATCTTGCAAACATGACTCAAGGTAACCCAGGCACAGAACGTTCATCTGACCTAGGCACAGAATGTTCATCAACCAGACAATTTCTTATCTGATTAAAACAGAAACTTTTTTTTACAAATCTGACAAAAAACTTTTGATTTCTTTTCAACTTTTCTAATCCTATAGCATCTAACACAATTTTTTGAGTTTTTTTCTAAGACCAGGTACTATTTGAGAACATTTTTTACTTCTATTATCCAGCAAGGGAACTTGAATGTCTTTATCAAAGTTAGCTAGCTCTTTAATTAACTCTATAGTAAAATCTAACTGACTATATCTCTCGGTTCGACCAGTTCCGGAATATCCTGATGTTGGCGAGTATTCCTGAAATAGTCTTGCTAAAGTCTTCACCTTTAATAAATCTACAAATAAATGAAAAGAAGTATAAAATTATCCATAAAAATTTGATACCCTTGCTGGAAAATAGATCTACATAATTTATACACAACATCGTATCCCAATCCTTGAGTTGAGCGAGCTGCGTCTTTCCTCTGTATAAACATCAAATTATATGTATATCCGTTATTGAATCTGCAACCACCCATAATTTCATCCCCACTTAGTTGGCTTATCCTTGATGTACTGTCTAAACCCATATCTTCCCTTATTCTTAACCATTCTCTCATCTACACTAATACACCATGGCTGCAAAACTTCATACATTTCATCCTAAGAAAATCATGCACGAACCTAACTTTTTTAGTTTGTCGTCAGCTCGCTCAGTTTCAGGATTGGAGATTTTCAAGAATGCTTGAATTATTTTATATCGGTTTATAGGCATAAAAGCCCTAGCCCACAAACCATGAAAGAGTTGCTTACTAGACCAATATAACTCTGCATTTGGAGCCTGTACTAGACTCATGTACATGAGCAGACCAACAAATTTTAAAAGTTCCTCTTCATGTAGGTCTGTCCATGTACCATATGATGGTTTTGTGTGCCCTGTTGCAGCTGCTTGTTGGTTGGTAAAATTGCACATTTGCTGCAACAATTCTGTACAAAAATACAGCTTGAAGAACCTTACTGTAGATGAGAAAAAAGATTTTTAAAAACATTATATTTGTGAAATTATTTTAGTTAAAATATATGACTGGGAATTCAGAATCAAAACCTGCAATACTACTTTACAAAATGCATGGAAAAGCAGTTAACACAATGTGAATAACATGAACACACAGTTGTCAGTTTTACATACATTAAAATCAGTCATAACGCACTTATCAATCACAAAATCAGTCATAATGCACTTATCAATCACATCTTTTTCCATACTGTAAGATGAGAAAAATTGCCATACACTCCCCTATTGTTAATAATTACTTACGAGGGGTGAGATACTGCCGATGATCGTTTCTTGTTATGACATCTGGCAGATGCAGACCAGGGAGCCTTGCAGGTCGAAAAGGTGGCAATGTATCTTCTGGACCACAGTCAAGATTGTCGTAGGACTGGTCATGTCCTACAGGGCTTGACAAAAATAGAAACAAATATAATTGTTAGCATATAGGAATAAGTAAATAATTTTAACATTCATACAAACATACATAGTGTAGGAACATTGCATCTGACCTGAAAATCACAAAAAACGTGGAAATAAACAAGATCTAACAAGTACAATAGCGTAAACAAGAAGCCTGTATCTTGAATAACAAATTATAGCTTTCTCCTAGCAACCAGTTGCTAAGCATATTAAATATCAATAACTTATTTTTTCTAGCATTTATAACAATATAACTCATCAACATTGCTAATTTATTTAACAAGACAACATATTATTATCACAGAATCCATTATAGTCCCCATAACAAAAAACAATGTTAGTTTCAGTTTCACATAGGTAAGTCTAATGGCGAAAACGTAAACTCCTACCTGTTCAATGCGACAGTGTTCAGGGATATTTTTGTTATATTTTCCATCTCCGCTTCGGATATGTCAACTTCTGATGTTAACAAATTTGAAGATTCACTGTTGTCTTCATCAGGACAGTAATTTGGGTTGTTAGAATCCATTTAATTAAAAATATTTCGATTTTGGCTGGAGCAAGTTGAAACGAAGTCAACACTATTTTGACAAAATGGCGTAGGTTCAAATGTGCCGGTTAGAAAATAAGCGTGCTTCAAACAACGAGATTAGACATCTTACAAATATATAATATATTTTTTTTTACAATTATTTATGAAATTATCATATGTTTTGCATTAGATAACATAACTTATATGAATTTAAATGTAAAATTAATACAAAATTACGACCACTGAAATAAGCATGTCGCGTCGAGGCTAACTTTTCGAGTTTTTCATATCCAGAATGTTACGGACTTAAGAGACGGATGCCGTGGAAGCACTTTATAGGCAGTGAGTGCTTATTCTCACTGAATTTCTTCTTCCCCGTCCCGTCCCCCGACTTGACTAATTGATTGATAGGACCATTCTAATTGCACTTCGGTGTAACCATGTGTGCTCCGATCTAACACATGATGATCTCAGCGACAGTACATGAGCTCCATAACATCGGTGAGGATTCGACCTACAAGGCATGTTGTAAAAGTTGACTAAGGTATTGGCTTAGGGAAGCTAACCTAGTAAATAAAAAGCGTTGCAGGTATCAGATGTGCTGGCCTACTTGTAGGCGCATAACTGGCACAGTGTACAATCACTCTTAGGCTCAGATCACATACATATCACACAGAGTGGTTAACAGTGATTGATATGGAGCTTTCGAAGGAGAAGTTATAAGAAAATGCTCCTATTTTGTTATTCTCTGTAGGAACCATCGCCAGAAGACTACTACAACGCCATGCAAGAAACACCAGAAGATGAGTCCTACACTAAAGTGAAGCAGACGCTAGCCTCGCTGTCAGCTTATACAATCAAGGGTAACCTTTTTCTTGATCTTCTCCTACCAACATTATTTCATAATTCCGAACACATTTGTGGATAGTTAGTTGTAGTCAGTTAGTAGGTTGGTAAGTTAGTTCCTTCGTGTCTCTTTCTTCTTCGTCTTCTTTGGCCTTAGGGAGGCATACGTTCGCAACCAAGGCCTTTCAAGCCAGACTATCCAAGGCCATCTTTTCCAGATCTCGCCACTCTCTCTCCATTTTCTTACACTCCGTCTCCAACTCCCGTCTCCAGGTGTTCCTGGGTCTTCCCTACCTCTGTGGCTCCTGGGGTTCCATCAGAGAGCCTGTCTCGTGATGTTGTTAGGGGGTTCCTCAGTGTGTGTCCTATCCATCGCCACCTTCTGCTCCTTATCTCTTGTTCCACCTGTCGTTGTCCTGTTCTATCCCAGAGTTCCATGTTTGTAGTCCTATCATACCATCGCAGATGGAGTATCCTGCGCAGGCATCTATTGATGTCTGCAACTTTCAGTGTTCCCTTAGTTCTCCGTGTCTCCTCTCCATATAGAAGGACAGCCTTGACATTTGAATTAAATATCATTATCTTAGTTTTATTTCTGATCATTCTTGAGCTCCATATGTTCTTATATGACCAAAATACTTCAATTTTCTCATTCTTATTTGTATCATCAGTTTTCTTCGATTTTGAGTTCTTTCTGGATATATCTATTGTTCTCTTCTATGTCCATTCTTCTTCTTAATACACATATCGATCACTTGTTAACCACTCGTGTGATCTGAGCGATTGTACACTGTGCTAGTTACAAGTAGGCCAGCATATCCAATTTTTTTTAACGCTTTTTATTTACTAGGTAGTTTCCTAAACCCTAGCACTGTTGTCTCTTACGACATGCCTTGTAGGTTGCAGTGGTACTATTCTTTGCTCCCTAGAGCCCCAGCACCACACAATCGCTCTCTGTTCATGATATACGGAGGACTATTATGTAACACTTATATTCAAAAATAATGTCTAAAATTACATCTCACTAACTGTTCCCCAATTTGTCCTTTTTCCAGAAGTCAAAGAAATGTCCAATGCAGCTTGATGAGCTTGTAGCGGAGTACGATTCCACTACCAAGATGCTGTCTGAGATGCTTGTGTCCGAACTTGCTCTAAGGGATGAGCTAGAGTTTGATAAGGAGCTGAAGAATCAGTTCATATCCTTGCTACTCACAATCCAGAAGAAGCGCCGAGATTGCAACAGTGACCGAGAAAAGAAATCAAAGGGTGGAGCTACTGCTGTCAGCCTACTGAGAATAAAAATGGAAATGTAAGTGTTTTGTGTTGGTCAGTCAGTCAGTGTGGTAGATTGTGTGTGTTTTGTGTTGATCGATCGGTCAGCATGATCGATTGGTCAGCATGATCGATTGTTTGTGTTTTGTGTTGGCCGATCGGTCAGCATGATCGATTGTTTGTGTTCTGTGTTGATCGATCAGTCAGCATAATCGATTGTTTGTGATCTGTGTTGGTTGATCGGTCAGTATGGTAGATTGTTTGTGTTCTGCGTTGGTCAATCGGTCAGCATGGTTGATTGTGAGTGTTTTGTATTGATCAATCGGTCAGCATGATCGATTGTGATCTGTGTTGATCGGTCAGCATGATCAATTGTTTGTGATCTGTGTTGGTCGATCGGCAGGCATGGTAGATTGTTTGTGTTCTGTGTTGTTCAATCGGTCAGCATGATCAATTGTTTGTGATCTGTGTTGTTCAATCGGTCAGCATGATCAATTGTTTGTGATCTGTGTTGTTCAATCGGTCAGCATCAGCCTTTTTCCTTTGAATAACACGTAGAAATTGTTAATGGAGCCCAAATTTGGGAACATTTTTTTTTTGTTGCTTCCTATGAATTCTGGCTTAGTCTATAGCTTGTGACACCTTTGGTGCTTAGGGCAGCAACATATGCACACCATTCTTCTCAATTCTTGAAAGAAGTTGGTTGGATTGATGATAAGTTGGTTGGTTTTTGGTGGAGAACAACAGATACCGTAGTGATTAAATATATTTTTAAAACAGGGATGTGTGAAAAATGTCTCTTGAAACAGGAAAAAGCATGCCAATAGTGAAGTCGATAACACGTTCTGCAAGTAACCAATCTGTCTGTGTGTTGTGGGGGCCCTCAATGAGAGCAAAGAATAGTAAAACTGCGACCTACAAGGCTTGAAGAGGCGACTGAGGTAGGGGCCTAGGGAAGCTGCCCTAGTAAATAAAGTATAGCAAAATCTCAACCCAAAATTAACATAAATAATGAATACATTGAGAACGTCACATATTTTGAATATCTTGGCTCTATAATTACAATGGAGATTGTACGAAAGAAGCTAGAAGAAGTCGAGCCATGGCTTTCCAGAGGGTGGCCAGCATGAAGAAACTATGGCACGACACAAGCAAAAAAACAAAGGTAAGACTTCTGAGAACATGCATATTCCCTGTGGCAACATTAGATGCGAATCATGGACCACAACACAAACATTTTAAAACAAAATTGAAGCTTTTGAAACAAGGTGCTATAGAAAAGTTCTTAGAACATCCTGAACAGAGAAGAGAAGAAACAAAGACATCCTACAAGACCTGCATATCAAAGAGCATTGGCTCATAAATAACATCCTATCCCGGAAGATGAAATATTTTTAAATGTCACAACGGTCTGGAGAGAAAGGTAATGGAAGGCATAGTTCCTGGAAAATGAGGCAGGCGACAACCAAGACGAAGGAGGCAACAGGACATTAAAGAAACCTTGAACATGATGCCAGAAGAGGCCGGGTGACTTGCAAGAGATTTTCAGGAGGGATGTGATGAGTGTGGCGTCTCACAAGGGACATTCTACTACTTGAATTGAAAGTTTCGCAGAAATAGGATGTGCTATCCTACTTGTAGGCGCACAACTGACACAACATACAATCGCTCGTGGGCTCGAATCACATACAAGTCATAAAGAGTGGTTAACAAGTGGTCGATATAAAGCTTTCAAAGAAGAAGCTAGTAACACAAGCCTTGCTAACTCCGGGTTCAAGGCCAACTTAGGCCTGAAATTATTTTAGTGTTCACACGGTATGTGGTTTGGCTACAGGTTTCCAGATTCTTGACTTAGGAATCTCCATATTGAAGTCACATTTAACTCCATATATGCCCGTCTGCCCAGCGTGTTCGTAGCGCGTTGGATTACGGGTGACTATCCCTCTGTGTGTGCGGGTTCAATTCGCGGGATGGCAGAAAAAGCCACAGATTCCCCAGATTTACGGTGTTCGTGGCAACGAACCAAAGGGTTACGATGTCCATGGCACCGAGCTGAAAAGCTCAAGTGCTTCTGAATCGGGGAAAAAAAATCAAAAAATCACATATAGTAGTAGATAAGTGACATCATTTTGAACTGACCTGATTAAGCGGTTCATCGCATTGACTATTTTTAGAGTTTCTAGAGGATGGGAAATTATTGTCATGGACAATAAATAAACAGATAGAAAATTTCCTGAGGGCCACAGAGATGTAGTTTTACAGAAGAATTTTGAGAATCCCATGGACTGCTAAAATGACTAATGTGGAGGTGTTGAATGAGATCAAGACACAGAGTAAGCTTATCATCAATATAAGAAAGAGGCGGTCATTATTTTTTGGGCATGTGATGATAAAGGAAGGTTTAGAACACATTGTAAGAACCAGTAAAATCGAGGGGAGACAAGACAGGAAGACACAGAGAGAAAATTTTGGATAGCTTGATGTTATGACACGGAAGAGTGTCAACATCTGAGAATTTCTGCTTCGTATGCTCCATATCGACCACTTGTCAACCACTGTATGTGATCTGAGCCTAAGAGCAATTGTACATTGTGCCAGTTATGCGCCTGCAAGTAGGCCAGCACTTTCGATTTCTGCGCTGCATTTTATTTACTAGGTAGTATCCTAGGGCCTACATCCATCGCCTCTACAACATGCATTGTAGGTTGCAGTGGTACTATTCTTTGCTTCCTTTGCGGCCCCGGCACCACACGGGCGAACATCTGAGATAATAGCAAACACCAGAGACAGATTTGTGGAGATCCATGATCGCCTACGCCAGCTGGCACGGCACCTGAGGATGATGAGAGGTTTGGAAAACAAATTGCAAGATACAGACCCTGACGGAAAGTAATTATTATTCTTGCGTTTGTCCGCTATGATTTCAGGCGTAGTTAGGGCACCTGGTATGGCGCTAATGACTAATTTTTATGTGAAGACCTACTTTCCTTATTGTCAGTGTCCTCCACCATACAGGTAAACCTTCTCCGACATTGGAACGAGTCCGAGAATTAGTAGTTAAGTTTGGACATGCCAGACAGTGCCATCTTCATGGTAGAGGGAGAAGGTATACTAATCAACTTCTCATGGGTACAGTGAGCAACTTTACTTTAGGATGGCTGCTGCAACGGAGGACAGAGCATTCATGGGAATGCCCAATGTGCCATGATGTTGATCGCATAACGTAACATAACCTCCGACTTCAGAGATCGGAAATAAATAAGCTAGGCAACCGTATACTGCAGGTTTGGATGGATCCGTATTCTGGGCAAGTTACGTTGATTACACATAAAAGTATAAGATGATAGGGATATATCAAATGATGTATATTTAAATGTTATTTTTATGTCGACAGTTTCTGACCACTGCCATTCCCTACTACCCATGTCAAGGGCCACCTACATCTGAACAACTACAGATATACATTAAAAGTAAGTGCAACTTGTGTGTGTCTTCATGTCTTCTTCTTCTGTCCTTCCTTCCTTCCTTTTGTTCTCTTGAAATATTGTCTATATATTCAACGTTGTCTCTTGTATCCTTCCTTCCTTTTGTTCGCTTGAAATATTGTCTATATATTCAACGTTGTCTCTGTATCCTTCCTTCCTTTTGTTGCTTGAAATATTGTCTATATATTCAACGTTGTCTCTTGTATAAACTTCACTGTCTTTGTAGCTCACACTGAGGTTTATGTAGTTTTCATCGAGTGTTGTTTCGTTAGGTAAGTGAGTTTATTTTAATATATAGACATGCTCATTATACGTTAATGCGTGGCAACCTGATTGCTATAGTGCGCCTCTTGTCTGGTTGCCTTCGACTTCAGCACTCTTATTGCTAGAGAAGACTGTGGTCTAACTCAAAGGATAGAAAAGTTGTAATAGAAGTAGGATATAAGACAAGAAAAAGATGCCCTCCTCGAGAGAGGAGGACTGCCAGTTAACCCATAGCTGGGGAGTGAGTTGGTTGCAGCCAGAGCGGCTACCACTCTCCAGTGGGTTCTGTGCTGTCACCTTATGGGGCCTCACTCCACTCTCGCCTTTAGTTTGGCCTTTCACCTTCAGTCTGTTCGGTTTGGTTAGACCTGCCAGGAGTTAGACTCCCATAAACATAGCCTGAGGTATCATCAAGGCACACAAACCCTCCAACCACGATAAGGCAGGCTAATGTGTATGACTCTTCTTTTATGATCAGCTTGTCATGCTTAGAAGTTCAATCATTGATTGATTGATTGATAAGACCATCATCATTGCACTTTGGTGAGTAACCATATGCTCTCTGATCCCTTTTTACACAGGAAGATCTCATCGACAGTACACAAACTCCACGATGAGCATCGGCAAACTCCGTAGCATCGGCAAACTCCGTAGCATCGGTGAGGGTCCCTGATGTCATTTTGAAGATGGTGAAAATAATTTGTAGGATTATTTTTTAAAGTCTTTTCCAATTAATTTTTCCTGCTCAGCAGCTTTCCAGCCTGCTTTTCTAGATTTTGAACTGCAATGTGGTCTTTTACGTGCTGAAATTGAGCATGGGACCTACGTTTTACCATCCGCTTCCGATAGGACTAGGAACTCGATCTCACCTACACTGAGATCAGGAATCTCTGGAAAGTATCCAGTTGCTCCACTGGGGAGCGAACCTGGTACCTTTGAACAGAAGCGAGCACCTAACCTCTACAGTTAGGCTGTGTAGGACAGGGGGAAACATGTACCTGTGGAATTTATGGGCCGCACAGCTAGTGCAGTCGCTGCAAAACTGTTTATGTTCGTATTTCTCTTTGTGCGCCCGATAGAAAAAAACTCTTGACTTAACCGGGATTGAACCTCGCCTCCTGCGTGGGAGCCAGCACTCTAATCCATTCATTCAGACGCTCCAGCATAAATATATTTGGTATAAATGTGTACTTTCAGTTCTTCAAGCCATCAACGAGGATAGCTCCAGTGTACCAACATTGCTGACTGACTATATTCTTAAAGGTAAACAAATTATCATTATTCTTTGAACGCTACATATTGACCACTCTGTTTGATTTGTATGTAATCTGAGTCTAAGAATGATTGTGTGTATGCCAGTTTTATGCCTACTAGTAGGCCAGCACTTTCGATTTCTGCGATGCTTTTTATTTACTTGGGTAGCTTCCCTAGGCATCTACTTCAGTTGCCTCTTATGACATGCCTTGTAGGTCGCAGTGTTACTATTCTTTGCTCCCAATGCCGGCCCCAGCAACACACGGGCGGTGAGACACTGTTGACTATACAGGTTATATTTAAAGCAAACGAAAGGAACAACCCCAGGAGATCCTGAGTAAGACCTCAAGCAGTGCATGTGGAATGCGTTCAATGTTCAATCAAGTAATATCATTGACTGATTGATTGGACAATCATCATTGCACTTTGGTGAGTAACCATGTGTACTCTGATCTCTTTCTTACAAGGAAGATCTCAGTTGCAGTGCACAAACTTTGTAGCACTGGTGAGTGTCCCCGATGTAATTAAGAAGATAGTGACAATATTTTTTAGGAATTTTATTTTGTATTTTTCGAATGAATTTTACCCAAGCACCAGCCTCTCAGCCTGCTCTTCTCAATGTTGAACTGCCAATGGTTCCAATACATGCTCAACTTAACTCTTTCCACGCTTTAAGCCGCACACTGCGCCACGGCGGAAGTCCGTTGAACGCTTTAAGCCGCACACTGCGCCATAGAGTTGCTTCCCTTATAAGAAGTCTTTCTAGTTTTACTTGTACTATTTTACTTCTACTACTTTTTAACCTTGTTATTCTATTGGGTTGTCCAGTTTTCTTCAATTTAGTATATAATAATATATATATGTTTATTTATTGACGAGTAGTTGGATCGTAATTTTTAAAAATGTTTTTTTACTTCCTTGAATTAACTGCTTAAAAATTGAGGAAATAAATGGCGTGGAAAGAGTTAACACAGGACCTATGTTTTATCTTTCATCTCTGATAGGACTAGCAGCTCGATATCGCCTACACTCTCTTCTTCTTCTTTGCGTTGTTCTTTACGACCAATTTTAATCACTCTTTGTGATTTGTTTGATCTTTGCCAAGAACGTGTATACGTTGCACATTGGTTTGGTAGGCCCTGAACGCATAGACTTCTACACGCTTAGGACACGTGCATCCGATTTCAGCCAAACCTCCTTAGTCGCCTCTTATGACATGCATGGCAGGTAACAGTGGTTCTATTCTTTACACCCCAAATTTGGGCCCCGGTAACCACTCGGGCGATCGCCTACACTGAGATCAGGGATCTCTGGGAAAATCTCCTGATGTCTCTACAAGGGAGCAAACCAAGTACCTTTGGAACAAAAGATCATGCGGTGTGTTGCAGGGGCCCTGCAAGGGGAACAAAGAATAGTACCACTGTGACCTACAAGGTATGTCGTAAGAGATGACTGAGGTAGAGGCCTAGGAAGCTACCTAGTAAAAATAAAAGTATTGCAGAAATCAGATGTGCTGGCCTACTTGTAGGTGCATAACTGACACAACGTGCAATCACAAAGTCGGCTTAGATCACATTACCAATCACAGAGTGGTTTAACAAGTGCTACATATGGATTGTTTGAAGAAGAGGGAATGAGAGGCAAGCACCTACCTCTATGCCACAGAACCCTCCCCTTAATTAATATCATATTGTTATTTAATCCATAATATAAATGATATAATATAATATAAAATGCATTTTCCCAGTGGTTACTTATGGTTGCGAATCATGGACTATTACACAAAAATTAAGAACGAAAATCCAGTCCTTCAAACTAAATGCTACAGAAAGATCCTACGAATACCATGGACAGAAAAAGAAAGAACAATGATGTCCTAAAAGAACTAAATGTTAAAGAGAATTGGCTGATAAACAACATACTATACAGAAAAATTACATACTTTGGTCACATCAAGCGCCACGATGGCCTGGAAAGAACAATACTAGAGGGCAGGGTCCCAGGACGCAGAGGCAGACCAAGAAGAAGATGGCTACAAGATATTAAAGAAACCATGAACATGACCATCGCTGAAGTGGGTGAACTGGCAAGAGACAGTGAATTTCAGATGTGCTGCAAAGAGAGCAACGTCCTATAAAGGATACGCACCTTGATGATGATGATGATAAATGATATAATATAACAAATCTTTTCATCTGATTTCAGTTTTGTGCCCGACGTAAAGTTCCCTTGGTGTTTGAGAACAGAAAATATTTCTGAAGACAGAAGTACTAGATAAAGTCTTCAAACCATTTTGATCTACTGTACATACTATGAGATGGCTTACAGTAATTTTAGACTGACCTACAAAGCTGTAGCATCAAACTTGTTTAATATGTGTATTACTATAAATAGCTGTGTTGTGTGTTTTATTACTGTAGTTTTTTTTTGGCGATGTGAATATACATTTTTTCAGCTTTAATTTGTTTTTATATCATTCCATAATATATGTGATAGTTTGCTGGATGTATTCTTCTGCTTCACTCCTAGGGAGGCATAGCTTCGCATCCAAGGTTTTCCTAGCCCTGCTATCCAAACCATCTTTTCCAGATCTCTCCACCAATTTTCTTGCATTCCGTCTTCAACTCTTTCGTCCTCGAGTGGCGAACGATGAATTTCATTGATTGTGATTTCTGTAGGTCCATTCTTTGTTCACTCTATACCAACCAATTCTTAAACCACTCTTTGTGGTCGGTATGTGATTTTCCCTTTATAGCGTGCATTAGTTGTGTCAGTTATGGATCTACAGACCCGTAGTCAGCACATCCGATTTCTTGTGCTTTTTTTATTTGGGTTTACTTTCATATGTAGAACCCACAAACAACCTGACCCACGGAAGTCCATACCTCTAGGCGGGTCAGTAACCCATTAACATTTGACCTATGTTCAAAGTTTCCTGGTCTACTCCACTGGGGATGCAGGGTTGGTTTGTGTATTCTGCGGGTCATCGGCAGGCAACTACTCGTAATTAGTCACTTTTCATCCTTCCTATGAGAGACTCATTGGAAACTGAGCTAGACAAAGAACACATTTTTAAAAACTTTAAAAGGTTTGATTTTATTCTGTTAATATTTGGGCAAAAAAAAGTCTTTACTGCCTGCAATACCACTTTTTAGGGCCAGTGTAGGACAGGGAAATGAGCCTGAGGAATGGCTACATGACTAGTGTAGTCACCGCAAAACTGTTCAGGTTAGGATTTATTTTTTTATGACCCTGACAGAAAAACTCCTTGACCTACCAGGATCGAACACGGGTCTTTCAAATGGGAACCCATGCTCTAATCAATTTGACTAGCTGCTCCTCAATATCCATAATTCAGTTATATCAACATCACAGATATGAACATCTTCAGAAGTTTTATTTATGTTTACTTGTCTGTTACATCATTATCATATGTTGTTTACACGTATATTATTGCACCATGTAACGAAAGAATAAGCTTGGTACTGTTATTCAAATTTGTACTTAATTTAGCATACCATAATGGCTCTCAGGTCGACCCAGCCTCAATTGGGTACTAGGAAAAGTAATGGGAAGTAAAGGTGGCCGCATGTTGACGACCACATCACCCATCGTGTGCCGACCAGAATTAAAACATACGGGTCTGGCACCTTATTACATAATATACCTAATAAAAAATGGTCCTTTACTTTACTTACACACGAGAAATGAACCGTGTACTTTTTTTTAGCAAGAGTCTAACCTCCATTCCACAAAGACCCCACCATGTTGTTCTCTCATTTATAATTTACAAGAAAGCGAGACTGATCAAAATCTATTTTTAAAATGTGTATGTTTAATAATAACTTCTTTTTGATGTGTTTACAAACAGAATAATGAGTTATTTAATCAGATCTGCTTGTAACTCTATCAAATAAATTTCTGTTAATTATTGTATAGTATTCATATGTTTGAATGTAGTTTATATATATATATATATATATATATATATATATATATTGCTGTGCATGTCATATAGATATGTATGTTGCTAGTGCGTGTCAAATAGATATGTATGTTGCTGTACGTGTCAAATAGATAGATATTAATGCTGCTGTGTACGTCACATAGATATGTATGTTGCTGTGCATGTCAATAGATATGTAAAGTTGCTGTGCGTGTCAAATAGATATTAATGTTGCTGTGCGTGTCACATAGATATTAATGTTGCTGTGCGTGTCACATAGATATTAATGTTGCTGTGCGTGTCACATATATATATATATGTTGCTGTGCGTGTCACATAGATATTAATGCTGCTGTGCGTGTCACATAATATATGTGCTGTGCGTGTCACATAGATATTAATGCTGCTGCGTGTCACATATATATATGTTGCTGTGCATGTCACATAATCTGTAAATCACATTGTAACATTCAATCTTTCATGTTCACGTTTTTTTTATGTGAACATTTCCACTTTTTTAGAATTTGTTGTGTCATTGATCTTTTTAATTTTAATATAAATTTTAACTTTATTGATATCTTTGATGTATTGCCAATACAACAGTCTGATATCAAATGTGCAATGATTTCACATTTCTGATACTGTTTTGGCTATTGAGAGATCAGCCATTGATTAATGTCTTTTATAATTGCTGTCCTGTTTAGCAGTGAAATGTTAATTGTTTGCAAACTTTGGGAAGGTTGCCAAAAAAATTTACTTTTTATAGTTGATCAGATTTTTAAAAGTAAAAGAAATTGTGCCAAATTGTTCTTTATTTCTGAAAAAAATATTTTGATTCATAGGAATCATCATTGCATTTCAGTGAGCTCCAATCTCTTTCTTAGGAAGATATCTGCGGCAGTGCACGAACTCCATAGCACCGTTGTGGGTCCCCGATGTAATTTAGATTGTGAAAATATTTTGTTGGAATTAAACAAACAAATTTTTAATGAATTTGCCAGGTCAGTGGATTTCTTGCCTGCTCTTCTTGATTTTGAACTGCCATTCTTTAGTTCAACTTGAACACATGAGCTACGTTTAGTATCCGTCTCCCATACAAATAGGAGCTCGATCTCTGGACAATTATCCACGAGGAGACAACCAAGTCCCTTTGGAATGAGAGATCAACATCTAACCTCTATGTCACAGAGACCCCTGAATATTTCAAACTACTGAACGTATAAGTGGTGCCTATAAAATTGACGACTTGTTTACTGTGGTTGATGGCCACGTCCTGTAAAGGATATGCCATGATTTTTCAGAATAAAAATGATCTAGTCATCTTTGAACATTGGAATCTTAACCAAAATAATGTGTTTTTTTCTGTTAGTCTAGTAGTTAGAGCCCTTGTTCTCTAGACTAGAGGGCTCCGTTTGATCTCTATTTGGAGTGAAACATTTTCAGATTGAGACTGTTTTCATGATGACCTTGCCTCAATTGGTTTTAATTAGACTTCTCTTAGCAGTTTCTTCTTTGAACACTCCATATTGACCACTTGTTAACTTTTTATTTACTATGGTAGCTTCCCTACATCAGTCACCTCTTATGACATGGCTTTTAGGTCGCAGTGGTACTATTATTTGCTTCTCTTGTGGGCCCCAGCTCGACACAGGCTGGTAGTTTTGTGATTTCCAATCTTCCTTTGGTGGTTCCAGCCAAATACATGTTTGGTTACACTGTTCATTTCTCTCCCCCTAGATCTTGAACATAATGGTTATATTTTGTGTAAAAATAAAAGCAACCAATCTCAAGTTATAAATTTGAATATCTCTGTTGTTCATTTTAACATGTATTTTTCAAATAATGAATTGTGTTCTGTGTTTCATGCTATTTATTTTGTTATGTTTGTTCGCCTCTATGAATTCAGCCGTAGTCAGGGCTCCTAATATGGCAACCCTGACTGATTTTTACATGAAGGCATGCGTTCCTTATCATCCTTGTGTTTGTTTCGTTCACCCGCTATCAGTTTCATAATGCCTGGTATTGTGCTTCTGAGTTTTGTGTGAGGCCTGCTTATCATTTTACTGGTGTCTCTCGCCATGCGGTGAGCCTTTGCTGTCTTCAGTTTAGTACTTGAAGTTTAGATATCCTTCAAGTGTGATCGTTACGGGAAAATCATCCTTGTCATTCAGGCGAACCTTACTCCGACTTCAGAGGTACTTGAAGTTTAGATTCTTCAAGTGTGATCATTACAAGAAAATCATCCTTGTCATTCAGGCGAACATTACTCCGACTTCAGAGGTACTTGAAGTTTAGATTCTTCAAGTGTGATCGTTACAGGAAAATCATCCTTGTCATTCAGGCGAACATTACTCCGACTTCAGAGGTACTTGAAGTTTAGATCCTTCAAGTGTGATCGTTACAGGAAAATCATCCTTGTCATTCAGGCGAACCTTACTCCGACTTCAGAGGTACTTATAATTTAGAAAACCCAAGTCAAGGATCTCATGTAGTCCAACCATGTACACTGAGAAATTGGGGTTGGGGAAATGGCCTCAAACTCCTGGATTCTAGCAAGCAGCCAGTAATAATTATAATATTCCTCTCTACGCTATAGTTACATAGGGCCTGCAAGTAATTTCTCCACACCGCTCTATCCTGGGCAACTCGCTCAACTCCTCCATGGAACTGAGACCGATATTTCCTGCCTCTCTCAGCAAAGTTCGCTCAGGGTCTCCTTAGGTCGACCTCTTTCTTGAACCCTTTGCATCCCACTTCAATGCCTGCCTTGATATTCTTTGATCATTTCTTCTTCCTCGATCGTTCTAGGCCTGTTTTAATCATTCTCATTGTGATATATAAACAGAGCCAAACGTAATGTACGTGCACCAGCCTTCAGCACCTATTGGAGCCCAGTTGCTTATCCTTCGGTGGGGTGTTCGCTTTCAGCCAGCTTTTGATTTACTAGGGTGAGCTTTCCCTAGGGTACGATCAGCTTTGCCGTATTTTTGGGCTTTGTGATCTACGCCGGAACAGTGAGTTACGCTGTTCATGCCGTTCTGACTGAGAAATATTTCTGGGCTTGTAGTTTATCCTCGGACGGCGTCTTACTCGTATAAGACACCGTGTAAAGTATCGGCCTTCGCCAATGTTCAGACCCGACTTCCTGTCAGGTCCGTACATTGTCGGCCTTGCTTTACCGTACATTTTGAGTCTGATCCGGAGAAGGAACATTCTCAGCCTTTTCTAGACGCGCATTGGTACGTGGCAATTTGCAATTAACGTCGAAAGCACTGGCATGGGGCAGAGTACAAACAATGTAGAGGGTCGTTTCAGTCGGCGCTATCAGCGTAACTGTGTATTTTTCGCCCCGCCATCACCCGCCCCAGTTATTCGGGATGTTAGTTACGACTGCAATCGAACATTGCCCGGTTGCCCCATGGCTGGCAGTCCCGTTAGGAATCACCAACCTCAGTTCTTCCGGGAATGTTAATTTTTAGTCGCACAGTACCTTGCACGGTTTTCCAGGGCGGGTAGTTTCGTTATGCACTAAAACGCAACTTGTTCTTTTGCGCTAGGCAAACCTTGCCCAGTACATGTGTCTGCACCAGGCTACCAATGCTAGGTCAGCTGCAATCTCTCTCGACCAACACGAGGTAGACTTTTATTCGTGCACGGTCCTGTCTTATTTATTCTTGCCGACGGGCTGGCAATGTTTGCCCTCTCCTCAGGGCTTCGAGCTTCGCCCTACGTGGGCATACGCTTGGTCACTGGATGCACCTCTCATCCATGTCTGAGACGTTCGTTGCTGTTTCTTTGCGTTCAGGGACTTGGGCAATATCTTGTTGGATATCGGTCAGGAGATTAGTGCATTTTGTTTGTATGTATCTTTATCGTGTTTCCGTACTTGCACTGCTACCACTACCAGTAGTTTTCTATCCCCGATCCCTGCCCCTCTTAGCCAGACCGGAACCATAGTCTGTTTCCAGGGTCACCGTGTGGAGGTTGGGGGCAGGGTCTTGGTTAGCGCACCCCCCTCGCTAACCCTGGCTCATGTTACCACCATGACCTCATGAGCCTTTGACCCCATTCTTTGATCATTTCTCCTCAAGGTGTGCCCAACATGTCTCCATCTTCTCTCTCTTATAACAGTTGTCACTAGTGGTTGACCAGACATGTCTCTGATTTCATCACTTCTGAATTCGTTCCATTTTATATTCATTATTTTTCGCAGACATCTATTTTCAAATGCATTCAACTTGCTTTCTATATCTTTAGTCATTTTCCAACTCTCGCTGGCATATGTTAGGATTGATACAACATTTGAATTGAAAATTGTAATTTAGTTTTAATACTATATAACTTGCAGTTCCATATTTTATTTAGACTTTTAAAAGCTGATGTTGCTTTGCCAATTCGTATCATAATTTCTTTTTAACATTTCCTGTGCAATCAAAATTGCTACCCAAATAGATGAACTGCTCTGTTATTTTTATCATTTTAGATTCCAGTGTGATATCTGCATTACTTGCCATAGGTGTCTTCATTATATTTGTTTTTTTCATAGCTTATCTGCAGTCCAACTTTTGATGCTATAGATGACAAGTTGTCTGTTTTTCTTTGCATATCTTGGTTGTTTCTACTTAACAAGGCAATATCATCTGCAAAATCCAAATCTTCTAGTTGACTATTTTCTACCCAATCAATGCCAGTTTCGCCCCTGCAACATTTTCGTATCACCCAGTCAATGGCCACTCCAAACAATAGCGGAGATAGAATACAGCCTTGCTTTACTCCGGTTTCAACCATAAACCAGTCGTTGTGTCCACCATCAGTGCGAACTGCACACTGTGAACCATCATAGAGGCTCTTTATAATGTTTATTATTTTGTCTGGTATTCCATATCATCTCAGAATATTCCACAGAGATTCTGTGTAGACTATCAAAGGCTTTTTTAAAATCGATGAAATTTAGTATGAGTGGTTGTTGCTTCTCAATATGTTCCTCCAAAATTAGTCGTAGGGTAATTATTTGGTCTTAGCAGCTTCTCCCAGGTCTAAAACCAGCTTGTTCTTCTCTCAGGTTGTGTCCACTGCTCCTTTGATTCTATTAAGAATGATTTTGCAGAAAGTCTTGGTCATTACTGATAATAGGTGATCCCTCTCCAGTTGTTGCAATCTTTGAGATCACCTTTTTGGGGATCTTAACAATTATTCCCTTCTTCCATTGATCTGGGACAGTTTCTTCTCCCATACTTTATTAAATAGTTCTTGCACCTGGCTAATAGTTGTATCATCAGCCGCTTTGAGCATTTCTGCAGTAATGTTGTCATCACCGCTGCCTTATTGTTTATCAAGGAATTGATTGCCTCCTTGACCTCAGCTACACTTATCATTTCTTCAGCAACTGCAGCCAGTAGCTAGTTTTATCAATTTTTCTATCGACAGCTACTCTATCTTCTGTTGCTGCAGCATATTGTATTTTGTTAAAACTGTCTTTACCACCTATAATACCGCTTTTAGGTGGTGTAGGACACAGAGGAATATGAGCTTACGAAATTTAATGGCTGCATGGCTAGCAAGTCAGTCACAGCAAAACTGTACAGGTTATAATTTTTTATTTATGTCCCGACAGAATAAAAACTAATTGATCGACTCGAGGATCGAACCCGGTCTCCCGAATCTGTCTCTAATCCAATCAGCCAGATGCTCCCCGCATAACCAGTCCGAAAGCTTCAGAAGATAGGGAACACAATATCGGGTTCGGATTTGAATTATGTTCTTTATAGAGGCAACCCATTTTATGGGTTAGATGATCATACAAAACCGAACGCAAAGAAGAATAATTGTTTGTTATGTCTTCATTTGTTGTGGATTCATAAAAATCACCGTACGTCACATTTTCTTTATAACTTGCCATATTGGTACCATATTCGTATGTGCTGTTTAATTTTGGAATAAATTTTGACTGTACCAGCTACTTACACAAATGTATCAAAACTCATCAATATTTCCTACATGTTATAATCACTATATGTTTCACAAATCTCATTAAAGACATGAGCAATGGTCTCAAAATGTAATTACTGCCTGTAGTAACTAAGCAGATACCAGTGGAGAAAGAGCTACGGAAGAGACACATTGTGATGGATAGGACACACATTGAGAAGACCTACTGGAAGCATAGCAAGATGGGCACTATTTTGGAACCTGCAAGGAAAGAGGAGTAGGAGTAGGCCTAGACATACCTGGAGAAGAGAGCTGGAGACTGCTATTAAATGGATAGGTAAAACTTGGAAGGGATGGCAGGAGAGAGAAAGCTGGAAGAAGTTTGTTGAAGACCTATGCTCTGTTGGGAGTTGAAAGGTGAAGAACTGCCTGTAATACCACTTTTTGGGAGAGTCCAGTCTTCGCATGCAGGGTAATTTACTAGCATATACTATAAAACCGATATTTGTATAAAGAAAATGTAGTAGTACATTGGCTTGATGTTTATTGTACATGTTTTTCACCTTTTAAAATGGCTATTCAAATAACCCAACTGTGACTAGTGTTTTATGCTCACAAATGATGATCCCCATTTTTCACTAATCCTGTTTTATATGGTTCACACAATTTTGCAAACTGAATAGCTACTGATAGAACAAATAGAATACTAAGAGCATGCATATTCCCAGTAGCAACGTATGGGTGTGAAGCATGGACACTTAACAAGGCATGGAAAACATATAAATGCTTTTGAATATAAGTATTAAGAAGAGTCTTCGTATATCAGTATTGGTTACTAAACTGACATAATTGCACTCGGCAGACCCATAGGTGCTCAGTCGCCCAACAGATATGAAGAGTACGTCATACTGATGGTTCCCCGTGGCTCAGTGATTAAACACACCTCTCACTCTGCCCCTCAGGCATCCAGTTCTACTTGTACACGATATCATGGACAGAGAAGAGAACAAATAGATCTATCCAGAAAGAACTCAAAATCAAAGAAAACTGGCTATTATAAATAATAGAGAAAATTGGTCATATTGTACATATTTTGGACATATCAAATTAGTAATTATGGACATATAAATAGACACGAGAAGCTGGAGAAGACCATTATGGAAGGAGGCATACCGGTAAAGAGAAGACCACAGAGAAGTTGGATTTGAGACGTAACTAATGGTTTGGACATGAGGGCTGCAGAGGAATCTGGCCTATGAGAGAAATTCAGGACTGTTGGATTGGCAAAGATCTGCTCAGGACAAGATATTTGATGATGAGCTACTGAATTTCAAAAACGGATTGGAGCTGAATTGATCGATTGGACCATCGCCATTGCACTTCGTGAGTAATCATGTGTGCTCCAATCTCTTTCTTACATATGAAGATCTCGGCTGCAGTGCACGAAGACGGTAGCACAGGCAAGAGTCCCCAATGTAAGTGTGAAGATATTTGTGTAGGAATTTTATACCTGAATTGCATGTAGGTTACCAATTTCCTATAGCAGATGTATGTACAAATTCAGTTGTAGTTTTATTAATTATGAACAGATTTTTATAAGTAACATACCATTGTGTACGTAAATGAATGTTCTTTAAGATCAATTAAAAATAATTGTTTGTTGCATAGCCTCTGATAACATACGGCCGGCAGGTTCGGGTAAAATTTCTAGGAAATAAGACCACAACCGCTGCGTGACCTCACTTTCCAGTATTGTTTGCTGATTCTTTTCAAACACAACGAACAAGGTTATATTCTGTAAACTGATTTTTGCGTAATAGTTCCACTTAATGAACATGTAAATTACACACCACGTGCTCTCTGTAATGTCCGCCACAGGGATTTTCATTCAGGGTATCTATCAGAAGACAGACTAAAATGCCGAGGGTTCAACAGCGGTCAGCTAGAGCGAGCTACTATCAACATCTAAATCACGGTTATATGTATTTAAGTTAGTTAATTTAAGTAACAATACAACATGCTAAATCAAGGTTATATTATGTTACAAATTAGTTTAAAGTTAAGGTATATCAGTATTATTAACATTGTTCAAATCAATAAATAACCATAGAATTGAGTAAAATTACAAAAAGCTTAGTGTTCTATCAAACATATACAAGAATTTTGGTTTTCCCATCAGAGCTAGTCGGCCTTATCTTGCCAGGGGCCATGGTTTGTCTCTCCCAGCAGCTTATAGGAGTCAATAAGTAAACAGGGTCAAAGTAATATAATTGGTATAATAGATGTTTTGTTTTTTAGTCTTCACAGATTATCTAGAAATGTTAGAGTATAATTGTCTGAAAATAAACCAGTAAATGTGTTGGATTCTATCAAGTGTTGATTTGAATCATTACTTGTCTTATGTATTGTGAAGGTGGACTTCAAATAGTCTCTGCAGCGCCAATTTGTTTTTTATTTGCAGCTTGATAACATTCAGAGGTGACACTTCAAATTGCGACAAACGATCACACCCTCGAGGATGTTCCTAATCCAAAACAACCTTCAGAAAAGTTGCAAACTTGCACTTCAACGTAAATCATACACAAGTTCCATTGAATGGAGTAAACATTATCAATGAAGCGTTGAACATCTGATGCAAAAAAGAAGGGACTGCCAGCTTAAACAGACCCAAACATTCTTCTTCGAACGTTCCACATAACACTTGTTAAACCACTTTGTGTGATTTGTATGTGATCTGAGCATAAGATTTATTGTACGTTGTGCCATTTATGCACCTACAAGTAGATCAGCACATCCCATTTCCGCAACGGTTTTTATTTACTAGGTAGCTTCCTAGGCCCTACATCAGTCACTCTTACGACAACCTTGTAGGTTGCAGTGTTACTATTCTTTGCTCCCCTTGAGAGCCCGGCAACACACAGATGCACTGTTGTTCAATATCTACACGAGTCCGGTTCTCTGGATGTATGTTGTTGTGTTTATTATTTTATCAAGGCTCCAAACAGCTTTGCATGGATATTTGTGTCTAGGTGATCAGTGTTCTTTCTCAGTTGATTCATCAGGTGACAATCTTGCAGGATGTAATATTGAATTTTTTTTTCAAATATGCCTTCTTTCTTTTCTCTAATCCTGTTTTATCTCACAGCGGCATGGTAAGAAGAGATTTCTAGAACTGGCTTTTGTGTGTACTTCATAAATAGTGTTGTTCATCGCCTGTTATCTCTGAGGTCAACCTTTTTCGCGGACAGTGTTTTGTATCCACTGTATCGGAGTAACATTGCTCTTTGAGACATACTGTCTGTTGGTAATTTGCATATGTGGCCGAACCATTTAATCTGTTGTTTCTCAATGAAGTTCAGTACTGATGTTTTCATTTCTAAACCGGTATCTTGTTGATACTCCCAGCATTCTTCGCAGACATTTCACCTCTGTCGTAATTAGTTTTCTTCTTGTTTGATGTCAGCGTCCATGATGGGGAGAAAGATTGTGTAGAACATTGCTCTTTTTGTGTTCATGGTGACGTTTGCATTTCAATATTGGCACCATTTGTCCTATCATTTGATTTGTTGTATCTGTGTTGGATTTTGTTAGTTATTCTTCAGTTTTCTAAAAAAATGCTCCCTAGTTATGTAAAGTCTTTGACTTGTTTTAATGCGCTTTTGTCGATGGAGATATTTGTAGTGTTTTCTTCTCTAGCGAAGTTGTTACTTCAGTTTTGTCGATGTTTATTCTCATATTGTATTCACTGCATGTTAACTGAAGACTGTTAATGTATTGCTATTCCTCTGTTATAAGAGTTCCATTGTACAAGTAGAACTGAGGGGCAGAGTGAGAGGTGTGTTTAATCAGCAAGCCACGGGAACCATCAGTATGCATACTCTTTGATATCTGTTGGGGAGACCGAGCACCTATGGTCTGCCGGAGTGCAATGTTGTCAGTTTAGTAACCAAGAGTTCCTAGTTGTTTCCTTCGCTGGTGTTACATTTTACAGATTTGATCGATATACACAAGCGAAGGAAACTAAGACTATAAAAGGTGACTTGTTAACATGAGAATATTAAGACGTTAGTAAGAAACAAAATAAAGACAAAACAAGAAAATGTCCACAGTTTATTAGAAATGAATGAAATACTACTCTCATATATAATATGTATGAGATACCAGGTAATGTAATATTTGTACAAATGAAAATGTGGGTGAAAAATACAACTGTCAACTATAAGATTTAGTGATGCCACCAGAAACTTAATAATGCAAATTGTTAGTTTCAGACTCCTGAAACAGTCAAATAACATGGAAGTAAAACAAATAAGTGGTTACAAC
Source organism: Arion vulgaris (assembly GCA_020796225.1). NCBI lineage: Eukaryota > Metazoa > Mollusca > Gastropoda > Stylommatophora > Arionidae > Arion > Arion vulgaris. The sequence continues at coordinate 64,578,301 of CM036759.1, forward strand.
CCAGAGTATGACATTCCTCCTCACCTGCACCCATGGAGCACAAAAGCAGTCCCCAGAGAACATCTTGCAATACTGAGCCAGCCAGAGAATTAAAATTTGGTCAACAGGAACGAGAACAATCATTCAGAACTATGGGAGACTGGTGAAGACCTCAAGCACAACGCTCTGCTAAAGAGACACACACGGAAGTTACGTTCAAACAATCCACTTGAAATGATATATTATGAAGCAACGCTGCGACACATCAAAAACATATCTAATCTGTATCCTCAAAAAAGAATACAAATTTATCCCCTAACAGTTAAAAAAATTGTAAGATTTACATATCTGCAGACCAAATACATGAACAGACATTTATTAAACATGACAAATACTCATGGTTTATACAGGTCATATACAACAAATTAATCATCGTTATCATTATTCACTTCTTCATCAGCATCTTGGTCTCCATTTTCCTTGTCCAGAGACCTGGACCGAGAACGGGATTCAGACTTATTAACCAATGGACTTGCTGACCTACTTTTAGATTTCTTCTCATGCTCTCGCGCGGATCTGCTTCGGCTTCTGGAGTTGCTGACGCTGCAGAGCGACTGCGTCTGTGACTTCTGGATCGAGATCTGCTACGAAACACTAGAGATTAAAAAAAAAGTATATTAAATTTTCAAATGAATCAAACATGTAAAGTAAATATAGAAAAATGTCTAATACATAACTTTTCTCTTTAGGCATGGATAGAGGAAGTTGGATAACTGTCTCAAGTGCACAGGTTTTTAAGATCGGTGCAAGTGTTGCTTTGTTTATAGTTTTATCAAGGAGGGATTACTGGTTTATGGTGATGGGCCGGGGCATCTTGTGATCGCTTATCTGTCAGTTGGGAGATGGTAATGTTCTTTGAGATTTTGTGAAGCACGCTCAGGTGCATTTTCAGCCTGCCTCTGGTCAGAGTTAATTTTCAGTTTTCTTTGGATGGTATTTAAGTATTCTAGCCTGAATGTGAGAGTCCATCTGGGGATTCGAGTCACTGTGACGTGTCTAGCAAGTCGACACTGTTGTTTAATCTAATTTATGCTCATAGAAATATGGAGAGATATCTGACTAGCATCAAACAAACTATAAAAAAAAAAAGCACTAACCTGTGTTTTCGTGGCTTGTCCTCAATTAATCTGATCTTCCTGCCATTAATTTCAGTCCCGTCCAATTTTTCAATAGCATTTCTCAAGTCTCCCGATGTGGCAAACTCTATGATCCTGTCACAGACAAGTGGACACGCATTTAAATTGACAACGTAAACTAAGAATGTCTCAAAAATGGCATGCTTATTATTCTCAAATGTGAGTGTGGAATGAGAAGTAGAACAATATAATAACTGTCATTGTTTGAACACAATTCTGTCACAATTTATATTTGCATGATGTCATAGTTGACAGTAATATTATCGATACAATGGACAACCACAATAAAGCTATGCAGCAACAGCAAAACATATTTTTAAAAACTAAGTAATGTTTTAGAGAGTTCAAAAACCAGATACAGCGTGGTTTCATTAAGGAAGGATTCAAAACAGATGACAGACGTGAGACGGTTCACATACACAGTAAAGCAATCCCCAAAGCACATCTTGCAAGACTGCCCCAGTTTGAGAACTGAAATCTGGTCAACAGGAACAACCCTTCAGAACAAACTCTGAGGGACAAGTGAAGGCCTCAAACACACTTCTCCGTTATTTGCATGTGGACAAACACATCCTGCAATATTGTCACCTAATGAATCAGCTGCGGAAAGAACAATGGAAACAGACATCCATACAAAGGTGATTGGAAGCCTTGATGAACTAACAAACAACATACATTCAGAGAGCCGGACTCGTGGACATTGAACATCAGCGAAGAAGAATACTGCTCTGTTTATGACACGTACTGGAGTAGACACATAGCAGAAGTTCATCGCTGACGAACACAGACAATAAATATCAAACTACCACAAAATAAAATATGACTCAAAATTGAATCAAATGTGAGTGACTAATAAGGAATTTTAATTGTTGTTGGTCTATTCTCTACAGGAAACAGAGAATAACTGAAGAAGGCTGAAAAATTGTGACTGGACATTGGAAACCATTGGTACAGTAAAATGGCAATAATGTATAACTTTTGTGGAAGTCTTATGTGTCAAACAACAAAACAAAGAGATACTAAAGATATCGATATACAGAGATAAACAAAGTATACCAAACAATAGATATCAATTAAATAATAAGTAACAGAATTCTATTTCATAAACAAACATGGCATATCCTTTACAGGAAGTAGCCATCAACCACAGTAAACATGTCAGTTTTCTAGACATCACTTGTATGTTCAGTAGTTTGCAATTGCTTTCTGAAAGGCTATGTCTATTTTTACTGTGCATGAAAATTCACGGGAACAAATTTGCTTACAAACTGCTGCCGTGGAGTTTGAACCAGGAACTCTTGGGTTGTGATCGAGCTCACTATCGCTAAGCCACAGATGCCCACACCCTATTTCATAACTTCGAGGTAGATTGTGTAATATGGCGTTAGGCCCGTATTTTATATTGACTGTCGACACACGATGGGTGATGTAGTCACCATCATGCTGACCGGCCTTTACTTCCCAGTACCAAATTGAGGTTGGGTCGACCTGAGAGCCACTACGGTCCGAAAAATATTCCACGCCGCCTGTGATGAACCATTTGCACAACAAGCGAGTACTGCAGCTCTCATGCACTCAGTCGTTGGAAAGAAACCAGAATGATATTGATAAGGCATGAGGATAGCAAATCAATGTTTCCTTTTGGTGCAATATGCATACACTCACTGTGGTTGGAAAGGGGTCACAGGTGCAATAAATAAAAGGGAAGTACGCTATTGCAGCTCTAATAAAATGATACTAACCCTTCGTTCCTGTGTTTCTTGTGAGCATCAGCATAAGTAACTTCTCCAGCTTGACGCATGTAATCCTTCAGATCCTTTTGTTGTTCAATAAAACAAAACATAATTAGTCTTGAATATATGCAGAATTATATCAACTTACACAACATAATGACACAGTTCAAGTTCTCACATACAAATTTACAAGAATAACAAACGCTCGTACAACAAAACAATTCAACTTCCATTACGTATCCATCAAATATTAACCAAAAAAATGTATTATTATGAAAATCTGACATCTCATTATAAAAAACTAAGAAATTTATCATTGACAATAGAAAATGTAAGTTGCTAATAAAACTAGTCATTAATAACATCTTATGCATCACATATTGAAACCCAACATATCTTAGTAACAAGAATTTGATCATGTCCTGCATCAGGGATGAGCAACCTTTTAGTCAGAGGGAGGGCTGGGAGTTATGCAGATATTTTTTTGTCCATATTAAACACAAGTTTCTTTTCTCTAATTCTGTTTTGCCGCAAAACTTCAGGATAAGATTCAGAATGTTTTCTGTCGCCTTTTCTTCTTCTTCATGAATTCAGATGTAGTCAGTGTATGTCCCTTCTTACTGATATTTGCATGAAGTCTTGCTTTCCTTTTATCAGTGACCCCGTCAGACAAGCGTTCTCCAACCTTGTTATCTATGAGGTCCACCTTGACTAAACAAAACATGCAACACTAAATATAACATTGCTAACTATCAACTTTGCTTTTCTTGGCGGAGGCCATTTCAAAGAAAACATACTTTAAATTGTCTGTTAGCAAATTATATTTCAGAAACATGTAAAACTATGTTCAGATAAAGTGACGTTAAATTATCATTCACAGTTAGCAATACAGTTTCTGAAATCATAAAACGATTTGAGCTGCACACTGTGCATCTGTTCTTGGCAACAATTCTGGAAGACTGCCTTCCTTAGGCTTTGGCAGTCCCCAGCCAACCTACAATGCAGCAGATTGGATTCACTCTCAGTCATCATCCTCCAACTGACAGGAGTGTAACCTGAGCCCATGCTCACCTTCAATACAGCACAGATGTATCAGAGACAGACTACAGCAATGTAGGATTTGTGAGACTGTGCAGTGTTTATATTTCATTTAAACCAATCCACATGAACTTCCAGATAGCAAGAGCTTGGAATGAAGAATGTAATGGCCAGAAAAGAATAGCACAACAGGTTCATTGAGTAGGCTCATCAATCAACATTAAACTGGTACAGTTAATCGCTGGACACTTGGAGATATTGCAAAGGAAATCGTAGCACCCATGGACATGTCAAAGAGCAATGAAGATGTTCCAAACTGAATCGGCTCTGGCGGTTGACAATGTGTAGTTGGGTGTTTGCTTTGGCCTATTACACAAACGGAACCAGTTTCTGATCAATCCTAGGTTACAAAATTTGGATCACTAAGCTAGTACGGTTGAAGAATGAAATGAACAGATCACCACGAGTGTTGGTAAATATCAAGTGACCGCTGGTTATTACCAACACAAATGGACTATACCGACAGTTAAATATAAATTTAACATAATGCACCACGGAATTGATGTGTGTACTGCCACCGAATATTATAAATTCCTTGGAATTGATGTGTATACTACCACCGAATATTATATATTCTTCTCATACAGCTATATGTTACATAGGGTTTGCAAGTAATTTCTCCATACTGCTCTATCCTGGACAACATGCTCAATCTCGTTTATGGAATTTCTCGCCTCTTTCAATAAAGATTGTTTCAGGTTTCCTAATGAACTTCTTTCTTGAACTCTTTCTCTCATCTTCTACTTCTTATATAACAGTTGTGAAAGTCAGACAGAAAGATTAGTGGGTCTAATTTGGTCTTGCAGATGTAGTGGGCCTCTAATATTATCCGAGGTTGCCCACCCTGTCCTACTTGATGCTAGATATATCAATACAAAATAAACATTTAAAAACATTTCACAAATTATTAGTTGACAGCCTCTCGAGTTGACAAAGTATAATTTAAGTCTAATATTTTCTGATAACATTTTAATTAAGACTGAGCTGTGATGATTAATTACCTCTGACATATTTGTTCAAGTGGGGAAGCCCTATCTGGTTGAGTCCCTACAGAAGAAGCCCTACAGTCACAAGCCAGCCAGAGGTCGTCTTCGGACTTTACCCTAGTCTTCTGGCCACCTCTCTGCCCCCAGCACTCACTAACATCTTTTCTCACTGACCCTACAAACTCGTCTTTTCTATCGTCAAAGAATTTCATCGCTTGCAGACTTCGGTGTTCAGGTAGAGGAGTATCATGGATGACCCACGCAGGACATCACTGATATCTGTTATATCTCAACGTCTCAAGACCAAACAGTTAAAAAAAATACACACATCTTGTCCAAAACCTCATGCCGAAGTAATTCTGGTCAGACACCCAAACCCAAAGATGGGTTTAGGGCCCAGACCTGGTTGAATAACGATCAAGAGGACGAGATAGGGAACCAAAGTCACAACCAGACTGCCAGTTTAGAGTGAAGGCTTCAGAGACATCCCCTCAGCCAGACTCATCTCATAAGGAGAGCTACTTTAAGCCTGGACATCAGAGTGCCCTTGTTATCTTCATCTCGTCTCAGAAGTGGACGCTTATGGGAATGAGAATAATAATTTTTTTAGATATGAACATTTAACGTAAACATTTTCAAATAAATTTTTGATGTTACAAAAATGACACGTTACTTGGTTTATATGGGGAAAACAAAACATTTTTTTTATATCAGTGTTTTGTCAGTCAGTCTGTCGTTACTAGGAATATTAAATGGCAAAATTTAGGTCAAAATGTTATTAAAATCTCTATGAAGCATGTTACAGTCATCACAGCCTGCAAGAAGGAATTGATCCCTATCTTACTCACTCCATCATCATGTTCAAAGTTTCCTTTTATCTTCCTATTTCCACCATCATTTTGGTCTTTCACTTCTTCATTTTTCAGAACCATTTCATAAATGCCTGTTGTGATCAAAATATTTCAGTTTCCAAGACACAGTATTGTTTATGAGCCAATCTTCTTTAGTTGAATCTTCCCTAGTTGTCACTTGTCATAGAAGTTCTGAGGGTTCCAGGCGTGGACCACGAATTTCCTGTTAGCTCATGATAATTGGTTTGGACTATAAGTATCCTGCTCATAGACCTAAACTTGACGACCTAAACTTTAGTACCTCTCAGCCGAAGAAGGCACACCTGAAGGACGAGGAACACTGATAAAAAGGAACGCTGGCAGATTATAAAAACTCAGAAGCGCCATACCAGGCCATAACTTGGCCTGAAATCATAGCAGGCGAAAGCAAGAAGAAGTCAATATTCTTTGATGATTAGGTCTTGGCTGCATGTCTTCGTCATCTCATTAGGATTTTTCTGCAGCACATAGAGCTATGAAAACAGTCGGGACAAAATTCAAACGATGTTTAGCACAAAATATTAGTGAATCTTATTCGTCTTGCATTCACCCACTATGAATTCAAACGTGGTCAGGCGCTGGTATGTCACTTCTGATTTTTTGCAGAAAGGCCTGCTTTCCATTTTATCAGTGTCCACCACCATACAAGCGTTCCTTCACCAACTTCAGAGATTTTAATCTTATCATAAAATAAGAAAAAAAACACCAAATAAGTGTTCATCATCAAAAGAAGTTTGATGGTACACATATTTAAGATGGCAACAGAAGATGAATCACAAAATAAAATAGCCATACATACCTGCCAGCTGACCCTGGATGACAAATTTTCAACAATTAGTCTGTGATCTGTTCTAGTGGGAGGTCCATACCTTAGAAAGTAGAAACAATGTCAATGAAAGGTTCTACAAGGCAATAACACTTAGAATATTGGTTTCTGGTTACTGTAAGTATATCACTAGCAATTTAATTGCAGCTAAAATACTAAAGAACACAAGTCAATGTCAGCAGATCGTATTCCTCGCCGATACACTGTCAGTATTGCAAGCCCTAAATAGTGAAAAACTGACCGAACTAAAAGTAACAATAAGTGAGCTGAATACCATAAGAACGGTGGTGCTGCAGTGGATACCATCACACTGTTGCATACCAGGAAACGAGAGCAGCAGACAAATTAGCAACGAAGGAGCAACACAGGAACAAAAGAATCAAATAATCACTTTTCCAAGAAAATAAAACTCTCATCAAGGTCATTAGAAAAGAAGACCAGCAAGAGACAGTTACCACTATCTAGATAGAGCAAGGCAGGTGATATTGTTTCGACTTAGAACTGGACACAACAGACACCTACACAGAGTAAGACTGGTTCCATTACCCACATGTGCATGTAGACAGACAGCCGAACACATCCTGCAAAATTGTCACCTGGTGAATTAACTGCAGAAAGAACACCGGTCAACAGAGACAGACATCAGCACAAAGCTGTTTGGAAGCCTTGATGAACAAACAAACACAACAACATTGATCCAGAGAGCTGGTCTCATTGTGTAGACATTGAACATCGTCAAACGAGAAGAAGACTTGCAACTGACAGGCACTTCATACCCTAGAAAAAGTTATTGGAAATTTTTATATTTTATTCATGCACAGCCAAATTTTTTAAACTTCTACTGTAGAGAATAGAACATGTATATAATGAGAACTACATATGTACTTTGTGTCACTTTTTAAAAAAGCTAAGAACAAAACCTGTATCTCAATACAACCAAAATCTCTACAACTGATAAAACGGGAATAATTACTAATATGTGTGTCAACTCTCACAAAACAGAAAGACAGCTTTGAGTAGTACCTTGAGGCATTGTTGACAAGTGATGGGAATGTTATAAAAGAAATTAAAATAAGTGAGCATTGCTTTGCAAAAAGAACTAGCTAACCCATGGAAGGGAACTGATATAAGAACAAAAATCAAGTCTTGAAGAGTCTGCATTTCCCTTGGCAACGCATGGTTGTGAGACATGGACCATTGACAAAGCGGCAGAGAAGATCATCAATGTCTTTGAATGCAAATGCTACAGAAGAGTAATTATATCATGGACAGAGAAAAGAACAAATGCTTCTGTTCGCAACAACTTGATATCAATGAGAGTTGGTTATTAAAGAACATTAAAACAAGGAAAATAAATATTTGGACACATCAAACAACATGAGTGCCTAGAGAAGATAATTCTAAAGGGAACAGTGCCTGGAAGAAGACCTAGATGAAGATGGATGCAGGATGTCACTGACTAGCTGAGAACGACTGCTGCGGATGCCGCGCATCTTGCATAAAAATAGTTTTTCAGGGCTGCTGTCATGAGAGTCAAGTTCCTGAAGGGACAAGCTATTTGATGATATAAAATCGATAGATGAAAAGAAAAAGAACCAATACTTGTTATTTTTCTGTTCTCCAACTATTGATAATATCCTTACTGGGCTAGTGGATGTATGTAAGGCCTTTTTTGTCTTTACAGACTGTAAATTGGCAAGTATTTTACTGTGACAACTTCTGAGTTTTCGTTTCTCTCTCTCGTCTTTACAAACTGTCAATTGACAAGTGTTTTACTGACAACTTCTGAGTTTTCCCTTGTCTCTCAGTTCTCCCTAAGTCTCTTTTCAAAAGGTTATGCACCTATGTGTAATGTTTTCCATATAACTCGATCATGAGCTAGTTTTTCCCATGTGCTGGGACCGCTAGATAAGTTATTCATTGAGGCCTTGCAGACATCTTTATATCTGAGCAGTGGCCTGACATATCCACAAAGGTAAATCAAACAAAACATTGAAACAAACATTTTTCAAACAGTGCAAAAAATAATACAGGAAACACATGTCTCCACCACAGATGCTTACTTGTCCCTCCTACCACCACCACTACCACCTCCGCGACGTCCTCTAAAGCCGCGATCACGAAATGAGTCTTCACTGCGCGGCCCTCGGGCGTGCTCTACACTCACTCTGAAGGGAAATAGAAAAATATATCAAAGACATTGGCAATAATTTGACACTGGTTTACTTGTCTAACCAAGACGATGAGCCTTTAGATCTATAAACTGGAGGCTTGCCAGAACCCCAATCATGTTCAATAACAACTCTGAAAAACAAGAAGAGCATGGAAAATGAAATATTTTATTTCAACTATTATAATAAAGAATTACAAAATTTGCATCTGGATTTATGCCTGAATGGATTCAAAATATGAACAATTTGCAAATCAGCCAATGTGCCATATTATATTTCATCCTTGACATCAAATGATAGAAGAAAACTAGTAATAACAGAGATGAGGTGTCTACGCAGAATGATGGGCGTATCAAGAGGAGACCAGTTTAGAAATGAAAAGTCCAGAAAAAGTTGGTACATCAGTACTGAACTTCATCAAGAAACTACACATTAAATGGGTAGGCCACATAAACAGATTACCAACTGGCAGTGAGCGTTAAAAAGAGATGCTACTCTGATATAGTAGATACAAAGCAAAAGACAGAACCTCAGAGATAACAGAGGCGACAAAAACAGTTCGATTTTGTATGCTCGTCTAAACTATTAGATGGGTTGCCTCTATAAAGCTGCATGTCAGTTGAAGTTTCTCGAGTTTCTCATAGCTTGCTCTGTAAGCTTTGTTCATGAGGCCATGTTTCGTTCGTTGGCATACGTATGATAATATATGACTGCAGGATGTGTTTCTGTCTGACATAAACACTGTGCAGTCTGAGCAGGCTTTATTTGGTGCATGTAATGGTTGTGCAATGTCATGTTCTTGGGCAAAAGATTGTTGTGTGTGCTGCTTTCAGTTTACACTGTTTATGAAATGCACACAAAAGCCTGTTCTAGAAATCTTGTTATCCTGACGCTGTGAGGCAAAACAGAATTAGAGAAAAGAAGAAGATATTTCATGATAGAACAAAGTAAAATATATCAACATACAGCAGGGCACACAGAGTGTTTTATCATGTGGCTGGTTGTGTTCAATATATGGACACAAGATGATAAAATAACCATTCCTCTTGTTCTTGTTCAATGTCTGCACAAGTCGGGTTCTCTGGAAGTATGTTTCCTTTGTTAGTTCATCGAGGCTTCTAAACAGCTTTGCATGGTGCAATGACGATACTCCAAACTGAAACTGTGCATGGATGTTTGTCTCTATTGGGCAGTGTTCTTTCCGCAGTTGATTCAGCAGGCGACAATTTTGCAGGATGTGTTCAGTTGTCTGTCTACATGCACATGGTGATGAAACAAGTCTTATCTGTGCAGGTGTCTGTTCAGTCTATTATTGTGTCCAGTTCTGAGTCGAACCAATATCACCTGTCTTGCTCTATCTAGATCAAAATAACTAATAAAATATACCTTTCACCACAGAGATCTTTCCCATTGAGCTCATAGACTGCATCATCAGCATCTCTGTAGTCATCAAATTCCTGCAACAAATATTTGTAATTGTGGTTTACCATCACAATGTCGATCTGTAACACAAAATTATACTGAAATAATAACCATTTATCTCTCGAACGATCCTTTTCTGCCATTTTTATCATTCTTATTGTGATATATAAACAGCCTTTGCCAAGAACGTTTGTTTTACGTCACAATCTTCAGTACCATTTGGAGCTCTAGTGCTTTTCCTTCGACGAAATGTCCGATTTCAACCAGCGTTTATTGGGTTCACTCTTTGTCAGCCTTTGACTGTCCCCAGCCTACCTGCAAGGCAGCAGGTTACTATTTTCTTTTAGGGTAGTGACCCTTAGACGACCTACCCTCACGGGCTGTTGAGCGTCATCTGCCCAGGTTGCCAATCTTTTTGTGGACTACTTGGTTTTCCTTCCGTCCAGTTTTGTGTATGGTTTGCACCGCTAGTCTTTGCCCCCAATCTAACTACAAGGTAGTAGTAATTCCCTGCGAGCAGAAACATGCACTGGAATCAAGCCTCTGCTGGGTTTTCCAGTTTTTCTGCATATTTGGGTGGTCCGCTCACCCCTACCAACCCGTGTATCGTCCGCATGTGTGTTCGCTCTCCCCTGGTGCCTGCCCCACCATTACCATCAGTTCTCACCATGCTCACATTCCCATGCCTCTAGGCTGTCCGTACACAGGGCTCCACACCTCCAATTTTTGTCCTATGTGGGCCCAGTGCACTCATCTCGGGCCAAAGTTTTGTTCCACACTGCCCACGTCTCTTCTTTGGATGCACCCCTCATCCCTTGTTTATCCGTTCAGCTTTTCCCATCGGCCGGGAGAGATGTGCATTAGTAGTCACTCAGAGATACCACTTGTCTGTGTTGTGAGCGGATCTCATCCAACTTGACGTCTGCATCTCTACTTATACCATAATAGCTCTCCCTCGATCCCTACCTGCTTAGCTAGATAGGAACCAATGTCTGCTACCAGGGTCACCACATGAAGGTGGGGTAGTATCTTGATTAGTGCCAGCTCACTAATCCTGGTGCGGTGTTGTCCCTATGCGTCTTTGACCCCTAATAACCATATGACACTTCTCTTCTACCCTTTACTTCTTTATCTACAATTATTCATTATATATTTTGGGGTCCCCGCACCTTCTGGCTCACGTAAGGGAATGAACCCCTCTCATTAGTCAGATTTTTGTCTTTCCAGTCCCTCAACCTTATTACTTAGGAGACAGCCCCCAAAAATAATGCAAAATCAGATGTGCTTGTCTGTATGATCATGACTGCAAAACTGGAGTGTAAATCACATACTGACCAGAAAGAGTGGTTTTACAAGTGATTAATGTAGAGCACACAGAGAAAAAGACGGAAGTATCCTATGAAGAATGACCCTTCGCAAAGTTATTTAAAGATTGTTGGACCTTGCATGACATTGTGTCCGCCATCATCTGCTTTGTTAGCCCGTGTTCAAAGATACTTATCAGTGACTTAGCAAGTGAGACAAACTAGAAAGGAAAATAAATTCACTCACAACAAAGCCGTAACCATTTTTCAGCATGACGTCTCGAATTCTCCCATAACCTCTGAAGAATCTTTCAATGTCTTTTTCTCTTGCATGATACGACAAACGACCAATGTAGACTCTGGTGCCCATTCTGTTCAGAATAAAATGTTATGTTTTATGAAGTTAAATTTGCTATGTCTTATGCTACAAGCATGTCATTACAATTAAGTCTAAAATATGAAACCGCAAGTTATTTGGTTTCAAAAATAAATTAAGAATTTTCAATTCCAATGTTGTATCAATCCAAACATATGTCAGCGAGAGTTGGAAAATGACTAAAGATATAGAAAGCAAGTTGAATGCATTTGAAAATAGTGATCTGTGAAAAATAATGAACATAAAATGGGATGAATTCAGGAGAAGTGATGAAATTAGAGAAATGTCTTGTCAACCACTAGAAACAACTGTTATAAGGAGAAGATGGAGATATGTTGGGCATACCTTGAGAAGAAATGATTAAAGAATACAAAGCAGGCACTGAAGTGGAAGGCAAAGGGTTCAAGAAAGAGGAAGCCCTAGGTAAACCCTGAAATAAACTTTACTGAGGCAAGAAATATCGGACTCAGTTCCATGTAAGAGATTGAGAGAGAGTTGCCCAGGACTCATGTAACAAATAATGATACGAGAGGAATGTTTGTATGTATGTCACTACAATAATACATCATCTTTCACTGCTTCAATCAATTTCTTTGAATGCTTCATATCGACCACTTGTTAAACCTCTCTTTGTATGTGACCTGAGTCTAAGAGCGATTGTACATCATGCCAGTTATGTGCCTACAAATAGGCCAGAACATCTGATTTCTGCAACGCTTTTATTAAATAGGTAGCTTCCTAGGCCCCTACCTCTGTCGTCTTTATGCCCTGCCTTGTAGGTTGCAGTGTTACTATTCTTTGCTACCCATGGCAACATACAGTGGCTTTCAATTTGAGACAATATGTTTTGATAGGAATCAATGTTTTTACACATGCCTCTGGAGTGACTAACATAAATATTTACATGTGGTTAATATGTGAATCTGAAAATAGATGTTGGCGGAGGATTGGGCATGTCCTAAATGAAAAAAGCAGCCATAGTGTATAATACAGTCATAAAACATGGATAGCGAAAAGGGATACTTGGTGTGCGGAGGAGGAGGAGGAGGGGGAGGAGGGGGCTTTGAAGCAGTATTTTTCCATTCGTCCGATATAATTCAGATGTATTCTTCTTCAAACACAAGAATTATGGTTATCATCCATTTTTCTGTATTTAGCGGGAAAGAGTACTAGCTTTCTTGCAGACCCAGGCTACTACAACAACTCTAAGCATGTAGTGTTATGCTCAGAGTCAAAGTTACAGAAACTCCTACTCAGGTAGAGTCTATTGGTGACCAATTTATTACCTCTCGTTTCTAGCGCTGTAGATGCTCTAAACACCACTAATTGATCACACTTGTCAATCTGCATGTGATTATAGTCCAAAGAGCAAATTCCACTGAGAATTGTTCTAAACAACCTCTATGTGAACTGTGTAATTTACGCCAGAAGAGTACTGAGCGACCGCCTGCACGAACAGGAGAGATACGACCATACAGCGATGGTGGTACACTGTCCAGGTGTGACACACTCATGACACACTGAGCTAAATTGAAATTCATTCATTATCATGATTGGATACAATTACAATTGATATTCAAATTTGTTTACTGGTCGGTATATTTGCATATCATCATCAAGATCGTACTCTTTTTAGGATGTTCTCTTTGTAGCGCATCTGAAATTCACAGTCTCTAGCTACTCAGCGATGGTCATATTCATGTTTTCTTTATTATCTTGTAGCCATCATCTTCTTGGTCTGCCTTTGCGTCCTGGGACCCTGCCCTCTAATATTGTTCTTCTAGGGCCCTCATGACGCTTGATGTGACCAAAGTATCTAATATTTCGTATAGTATGTTGTTTATCAGCCAATTGTGTTTAACATTCCGTCTTTTTTCTGCCCATGGTATTCGTAGGATCTTTCTGTAGCATTTAGTTTCTAAGTACTGGATTTTCGTGATTGTTTTTGTGTATCATTGTATCAATTGTATGGTCCATGATTAACAACCATAAGCCATGATCAGTAGCCACTGGAAAAATGCATATATGAAACACAAATATTAAACATTAATTTATTGAAATGTGTGAAAGTTTATTTAAAAAGAAAACAGTTCTATCAATGCGTCATTGTGAATGTTATTGTAGTTCATGTGCTGAATCTACGTCCGTATTATCATATATTATGATTCATCAATATTGTCATATCTTCTTCTTCTCTTCCACCATTTCTTCTTTATGGAAGTGTTGGGGGTCTTCTTCTTCTTCTTCTTTGCGTTCGTTCTTTACGACCAATTTTAATCACTCTTTGTGATATGTTTGATCTTTGCCAAGAACGTGATACGTTGCACATTGGTGGTAGGTCCATAGACTTTACACGTTTAAGTTTAAGACGTGCATCCGATTTCAGCCAAACCTCCTTAGGCTCCTCTTACGACATGCGTGGCAGGTAGCAATGGTTCTATTCTTTACACCCCAAATTTGGGCCCTGGTAACCACTCGGGTAGTGTTGGGGTGAAACATGGTGATTTTGTCTTGTGTGTGCTTTTTTAAGGCACTTTGTTGTTAGTTTGTAATTGTGTTAACTTTGTAATGACTGTCGAGTTTCTGTTCGGATCCTGGTTCCGTTGAGTTCAAAAAATTTAAAATGTGTTGAAGTGTATCGCCACAGCGGTCGAATTAGTTTAATTTACGTGATTAATGAGGTCAATATGTTGGACAAAACGTTATGTCCCTACTTGTCTGACTGGTGAAAAGGTAACTACACCGTGAAGGAAGTTATGTTATGTGCGGCCATTTTTATTCTCGGCAAACTGGATACCGACTAAATTTCGAAATAATACATCCGTTGAATTGACTAAACAAAGTCTCATATAAGAAACAGTTGCAAGATAAAATGATTTTTCATGCAGTATATTAAAAGAAGATCCTTCGAATCAATAAACAACATACGCCTACCTGTAAAACAATGGTTCATCAACACTTCAGGAATGTCAACGTTAAAGTGATATGGCGCCTAAAAATCAACCAAGCACAAGACCCAGCATGCACGAACACTAATAATGTGCGAATAGTAACTATTCATCACTCGAATATCTATTATGGTCTATCTGGATGCGAAAGTACGTAACAGTATTCGTTACTTTATCTCTGTTATTGATTGATTTATTGATTGATAGACCATCATCATTGCACTTCGGTGAGTAACCATGTGTGCTCCGATCTCTTTCTTACACAGGAAGATCTCTCTCGATTGTTTTTGTTTTTTTCGCCATTTTTATCAGTCTTAATGTGATATATAAACAACCTTTGCCAAGAACGTTTACTTTACGTCACAATCTTCAGTACCATTTGGAGCTCTAGTGCTTGTCCTTCGGCGACGTGTCCGATTTCAACCAGCGTTTACTGGGTTCGCTCTCCGTCAGCCTTTGACTATCCCCAGCCAACCTGCAAGGCCGCAGGTTGCCATTTTCTTTTAGGGTAGCGACCTTTAGACGACCTACCCTCCCGGGCTGTTGAGCGTCATCTGCCCAGGTTCCTTTGTGAACTACTTGGTTTTCCTTCCGTCCAGTTTTGTGTACGGTTTGTTCCGCTAGGCTTTGATTGTCCCCACTCTAACTACAAGAGAGTAGTAGTTCCATACGAGCGGAAACTTGCCTGCCCGGGATTCAAGCCTCTCCTGGGATTTTTAGTATTTCTGCACCTTTTTCGTGGACCGCTCACCCCTACGCCTGCCGCGCCCTCTCTTCGCTACACCATCAGCGATATAACCAATAAAAGGTTCGCCTTAGGTTGAAAGGGCGTGCCTCGGCTTAAAGAGGCTTTAATCCCCTACTAAACAAACAAACAAAAACACGTATGTCCACTGTTGGACCCACCTGTGCATCGTCCGCATGCGTGCTCGCTCTGCCTTGGTGCCTACCCACTATTTCCATAATTCTCACCTTGTTCACATTCTCCAGGCTGTCCGATGATGAGCTCAACTCGGTCTTCACCTACTCTCCGAGTTTCGCCCTATGTGGGCCCACGCGCAACTCGACTCGCCCCCTCCTCCTCAGAGCTCCGAGTCTCGCCCTATGTTGGTCCATGTCTCTACTCTGCATGCACCTCTCATCCCCGTATGTTTATTTATTCGGCCCCCACCTCAGAGCTCCGAGTTTCGTCCATTGGGCCCACGCATAACCCAACTCGGAGCCCCACCTTCGAGTTTCACCCCACGTGGACCCACGACTCTTCTCTGGATGCACCTTCATCCCTTTTTGTTTATCCGTTCAGCTTTTTCCATCGGCAGGGATAGACGTGCATTAGTAGTCACTCTTGGATTCCGCAAGTCTGTGTTGTGAGCGGATCTCATCCAACTTGACGACGTCTGCATCTCTACTTATACCATAGTAGCTCTCCCTTGATCCCTACCCGCTTAGCTAGACATGAGCCAATTTCTGTTAACAGGGTCACCACGTGGAGGTGGGGTAGGATCTTGATTAGTGCAAGCTCACTAATCCTGGCGCGGCGTTGTCCCTATGCGCTTTGACCCCACAGTAAGATCTCAACTGCAGTGCACGAACTCTGTAACACCGGCGAGGGTCTGTGATGTTTTGTTTGTTTCGTTCGTTCTTCTCTACCATTTTTATTATTTTTATTGTGATATACAAACAGCTTTTGCCAAGAACGGTTAGAACGTTGCGCCCTCGTTAAGCCGTTACTAGTGTGGGACGAGCGCATCCGAAGTTTTCGGCCTTCGGAAGTGTTCGAGTCTGCCCTGCCGGCAGTCAAACACTTTCCAGACATCGAGAGTACATTTCTCTTGAATGATCCGTTTATCGCGGTATATTTGGGCTTGGATCTACGCCAAAGAGCCTTTTGTACTTTGCAGCCTTTTTGACTAAGTGCGGCATTCCTTTTGCATCGTATGAAGAGCCAGAGTCAACTATAACCTGGGGCCTTCGGACTCAGGTAAGAGTTATGGAAAATCAGACCCCAACTACACCACGTGACCTCGAATTCCAGTATTGGTGTATATAGACAAATTCATTTTAAACTCAACACAAAATGCTGAATCGAAATTATATTATCCAACAATTTAAGTTTAACAATAAGGAATATCAATATTATGAATATTTTTCAGCAATAAATAACCATAGACTCACAGAATTGAGTAAAATTGCATAAAAACTTGCAGTGTTCTATCAAACATCTATATTTTCCAGCCACCTTTTCTGATCTAGGTCAGGGAACACCCACTCAGTTGTCTGGCCTAGTTATCTAGAGTTGGCTGTGGATGAGAACTCTTTAATGATCTTTTTAATTCCGTATATTTTGGCTTGGATCTACACCAAAGAGCACTTACTGCTTTACAAATTTACTGACTGGGTGAGTTCCGGTTTAGGAACCTTAATAACCCTTCTAGGACTAGTCATTGGAACGGCTGCTTCGTGTGTTCATTGCTCTGTAACGATCATTTTTCGACGCATATTTGGTCCCTGATGTAATTTGGAGATGGTGAAGATATTTTTGTCGGAATTTTATTATAATTTATTTCTCATGAATTTTCCATCCTGCTCTTCTCGATTTTGAACTGTCAAATGGTTGTTTACGTGCTCAACTTGAACACAGGACCTTTAACATTAATGTCACAAGCTCTGCCGTTCCAACAAGAAAATTTGCTTTACTTGATATTTACTTCCTTATTATATTTGTTGATTTATCAGGTAGAACAGATTAGTGTTGCTAGTGGTTTCGATACATTCGTCTTCTTCTTAAGCTCCATATCGGTCTCTTGTTAAACCACTCTGTGTGATTTGTATGTGATATGAGCTTAAGAGCGATTGTACGTTGTGCCAGTTATGCGCCTACAAGTAGGTCAGCTCATCCAATTTCTGTGACGCTTTTTATTTACTAGGAGGACAGTTTACCTAGAACCCTACCTCAGTCGCCTCTTCAGTTATCAGTTATATGAGGACTATCATCATAGCACTCCGGACATGTCCATAGGTGCTCCGATCTCCGCCTCAGCAAATCCAGCAGCGTCAGCGATCCAACAAGCCAGTTCGATGTTGATTAATCAATCTCTTTGCATATTTAGTATGTCGTTCGTTTCGGGCTGCACCAATATTGACACCCATCTCTTTTAATCGGGTCAGCGAGTGGCATTCACAGCCCTGAAACTCCTCTGTTCGGAAAGACTCTCAATGCGTGAAGAATGTCACTTCGATCCATTGCAGCTCCTCTGATATTGTAGCTAAGCCAGCCAATCTATCAGCTCGTTCATTACCCCTAACTCCTGGCATGCCCAGGGACAAAAATAAAGGTGATTTCTCTGATCATTGTCTGTACCAGTACCTCCACCAGTTGCGTCTCACCATACCTCATTCGACTTTACGAATCATGCTCATGGAGTCACTGAGAATGAAAATACGAGAGTAGTTGTGAGATACCAACTGGTTCACCGCCTCCGTAACCACCCGAACCTCCATTGTCAAGCTACTTGTGGTTGTTGCGTAGGCCCCGCTGGCCCCTCTTATTATTTTTCCTCCTGAGCGTGCTGAAAAGCCCACGCACAGCGTTGTTGACGAATGACTGAACCATCGGTGTAAATAACTACATCTGTGTCATTGATAATGTCATTCAAGAGAGCCTCCACCTCCACGTTTAGCAGTGATAGATTATTTGGTTCGCAGTTTTTCTTAATAGATGTAATAACGGTGAAACAGTCTGAAATTGAGGTGGCACAGCAATCCATTCCTCTCCTGTTTCAATTCCGGAAGGATCACATATTCTTCTCACCTATACAGAATAGGAGTCGCCTCTTACGACATGCTTTGTAGGTCGCAGTGGTACTATTCTTTGCTCCCTTGAGAGTTCCTGTAACATACGGGTGACCGTATGAGCGATGGTAGAATTGCAAAGGATATTCTATATGGTCAACACGCAACTGCTACTAGACAGCATGGCCGCCCATTCTTCTTCTCTTCCACCTTTTACTTCTTTAATGAAGTGTTGGGAGGGGGCGTAGTGATCTGTGTGTGCTTGTGTTAAGGCACTTTGTAAGTTAATATTCATTTTTTAAGGCTGTTCTTGATGACGTAGCTCCATCTTTTGCGTGGTCTTCATCTTGCTTTGTACTCATTATACTTTGTTTATGTGGCTCTCTGTGGTAGGCGATACCAAGGCATTCTTGTCAGGTGTCCAAACCATTTAATATGTTGTTCTTTTATAAATTGCATGACTGGTCTCATATCCAGTCTTCTTCTGATTTCTTCATTTCTAATTTTGTATCTTATTGTCACACCTGCAGCTCTTCTAAGACACCTCATCTCTGTCGTTATGATTTTCCGCTCATTAGCTGCTGTTAATGGCCATGTTTGACACTGGTAACAGTGTTGGCCAGAAAATCGTTTTTAGGAGATTTGCTTTAGTTGTTAGCGGTATCTCTTTATGTGACAACAATGGTGTTAACTGTCCCAGTACCTGGTTAACTTTTGTGCAACGATCGCTGATTTCGCTATCGATACTTCCATCTGCTGTGAAAATTGCCCTAAGTATTTGGCCTCAATTGTTTGTTTTATTTCTACGTTCTGAAGTTTTATTGTAAGATTTTCTGGTTGTCTACTTATTGCCATTGTCTCTGTCTTTATTATATTTATTTTCATGTTGTACTCATCACCCTTGATGTTAACTAAGCTCAAATGTTTCTGGAGAGATTCTTCGTTTTCTGCAATCAGTATTTGGTCATCTGCAAATAAAAGTTCTAAAATATTATTTTCTTCCTCTGTTCCTGCTTCTCTACTTATGTTGTCCATGTATGTTATAAACAGCAGTGGGAGAGCACACATCCCTGTCTAACTCCTGAGTTTACTATCAATGTCGCCCGAGTGGTTACCGGGGCCCAAATTTGGGGTGTAAAGAATAGAACCACTGTTACCTGCCATGCATGTCGTAAGAGGTGACTAAGGAGGTTTGACTGAAATCGGATGCATGTGTCCTAAACGTGTAGAAGTCTATGCGTTTAGGGGCCTACCAAACCAATGTGCTACGTATACACGTTCTTGGCAAAGATCAAACATATCACAAAGAGTGATTAAAATTGGTCGTAAAGAACGAACGCAAAGAATGAGAAGAAGAAGAAGACTATCAATGTTTTTGATGTTCCGGCTTTTGACTACGCTTTATTGACACCTTCAAGCGTAATCTAACTTCATGCAGCAAAGGTAAAGAAAATTTGAAGCGGTTAACCAAAGACAGGCAAGAAGGGCGAGCGGCAGTGAGGGTGGCTCAAAAGAAAACCTACTTTGGAAATGACGAGTTTAGTTTGTTACATCCCTTTGATATGTTGCTTGTTACATCATCATCCTTTAGCTTGTCCTGAGCAGAACTTTGCCCCTCTATGCTTGTCTGGCAGAACTTACTTATGCTTGTCCTGAGCAGAACTTTGCACTCTATGCTTGTCCTGATCAGAACTTTGCCACTCTATGCTTGTCCTGAGCAGAACTTTACTACTCTATGCTTGTCCTGATCAGAACTTTGCCACTCTATCTTGTCTAGCAAACTTTGCTCTATGTGTCCTGAGCAGAACTTTGCCACTCTATGCTTGTCCCACAGTTCACAATTTAATGATAATTTGATTTTGTGTTGTTTATGTAAGGAATAGTTGCATATATACAAGCGGAAGAAGAAATGAGTCTACCTCTCATTACGGGGACCCTCGCCAGTGCTATGGAGTTCGTGCACTGCAGATGAGGTTTTATTGTATAAGAAAGAGATCGAAGCACACATGGTTACTCACCGAGGTGCAATGATGATGGTCCAATCAATCAATCAAAAAGAAAAAAACACCATCACATATGGAGGCAAAAGATAGCGCAGAGTGCAGAGAGAACACTCTGCATATCAGCTCCAGTGTAAGAACTGTGGCAAGGATTGCCAGTCCAGAATAGGTCATTACAGCCACAAGAAACGTGATTCAGCACAGAACAAACTACTTGACGCAACACCTATTGTCTCCTGAGACAGAGACCAATGAAG
Source organism: Arion vulgaris (assembly GCA_020796225.1). Taxonomy (NCBI): domain Eukaryota; kingdom Metazoa; phylum Mollusca; class Gastropoda; order Stylommatophora; family Arionidae; genus Arion; species Arion vulgaris. Next base: position 64,599,279 of record CM036759.1, read on the forward strand.
ATGATGCTCGTTATCCAAAAGTCGGTTACATGTTAACAACCAACAAGTACCATGCACACATAAACGAGTATTTGCTTAAGAGTAAGTAGTACCAACACATACTTAATAGTAGCTGAAACAAACACTACCAACGCTTTTATGCGATCAGGCCGTTGCATGACGTAATGGTGACCAGATATTTTCTCAGACGTAAGCCAAGTCTTTTTTTTACTTTGTGTAATATGTAACTCTTTATTTTTGTTCTAGGTAAGTGCAAGGAATTGGAACAGTTCAGTGACAGTGAGTCCGATTTAACCACTAACGCTCGGTTTTCGCTACCCGGTACTTTCGATTCTCTAATTAAATAAAAATAAATTTCCGTAGCCTTTACAGACCTTGGAGTGTGAAGTGCCAGCCACTTCATATTTTCTAGATCCTAGTGTGCAGGGGGTAGGAGGGCCAATTTATGTTCTCACGTTTGAAACGTCGAGTGTGAGATCAAACACAACCCTCTTGTGTCCTTCTTATTCGAACGCTTGCTAACCACTCTGTGTGATTTGTATGTGATCTGAGCCTAAGAGCGATTGTACGCTGTGCCAGTTATGCGCCTACAAGTAGGCCAGCACATCCGATTTCTGCACTGCTTTTTATTTACTAGGGTAGCATCCTAGGGCCTACATCAGTCGCCTTTTACGACATGCATTGTAGGTTGCAGTGGTATTATTTTTGCTTCCTTGTGGGCCCCGGCACCCCACGAGCGCCTCTTGTGTCCGAGTCGATAGACGACAGCTTTTGAAAGGAAAATCCTGGCATATCCTTTACAGGACGTCGTCATTAACCACAGTAAACATGTTATTGATTTTCTAGGCACCACTTATACGTCCAGTAGTTTGCCATTGTTTCTGCACTGAACGATTGCTTTATTTGTACCGATCGGTTAAAAAGGCAAGAGATAGACACACACACACACACACACAGAGAGAGAGAGAGAGAGAGAGAGAGAGGAATTGAATAATTCACAATGTCGAAGTAAAGTTTTTATTTCGTTCGTCCATATCATACTGGAGCTCGTAGTAATGAATGAGCTGATGTGTTGGCATTGCGGACACATGTGCAGACATTAAGTATGCACAAGCCAGACAATCACATCTCAAGCTACTGACTTGGCTGTACACACCTGGACAAGCTGGAGTGCATGGCAACGAACGTGTTGGCTTTCTTGTAAACAATACCCCGACTCAAGCGGGCACAGGTAGGACAGATCCGATGTCTTCAATGTAGATCGCGCTTGTTTATGTGATTTGGGCGAGTCTGAGATACTGGAACGATTGCGAGAATTAGAAGTTGTTTGGACATTCCAAATAGTGTCATCTTCGTTATAGAGAGAGAGAAGATCAGTTTCAGTTTCAGTTTGGAACATCTTCATTGCACTCCGGACATGTCCATAGGTGCTCCGATCTCCTTCGCAATATCTCCTACAGCATCCAGCGACTGACCGTACTAGTTCTATTTTGATTGATCTTCTTCTACTTCTTTGCGTTCGTTCTTTACGACCAATTTTAATCACTCCTTGTGATATGTTTGATCATTGCCAAGAACGTGTAAACGTTGCACATTGGTTTGGTAGGCCCTAAACGCATAGACTTCGACACGTTTAGGACATGTGCATCCGATTTCAGCCAAACCTCCTAGTCGCCTCTTACGACATGCATGGCAGGTAACAGTGGTTCTATTCTTTACACCCCAAATTTGGGCCCCGGTAACCACTCAGTCGTCTCACTTTCTGATTTTTTTGGTTCAATAGTTTAATTTTAAAACTCATCTATAATTTGGCTTATCATAATATTTAGAGATTAAACCAAATTATGTATCACACAAAGTGGCGAAACACGTGATGAAAACACGCACGGGAATGCCCATTGTGCCATGACGTCGATCAAATAACATACCATATTAAAAGATTCGGCCACATAAGCAGATTACCAACAGACAGTTCGCATTAAAGAGCAATTCTACCCCGATACAGTGGACACAAAGAAAAAACCGACCACGCAAAAGTTTGCCCTCAGAAATAACAGTTGTGAAAGACACTATTGATGAAGCGCACACAAAAGCCCGTTCTAGGAATCTTTTATTCTACCGACGCTGTGAGGAAAACAGGATTAGTAAAAAGAAAGAAGAATTTATAACTGAAATAATTGTTTTGGTTGACTGCCATTACTGCTACTTCTCGCATGTTTTTTTCCCCTTGAATATGGAATGTATCAAAAAAGCCACACATCCTTGTTCTACAGGGTGTTCAACTTAAAAGCAGCCCAAGTGATAAATAGAAATTTGCCAGGTACGCATTGCATCTCGTCTATTTACTATTTAAACCGGTTCTGACTAGCTTGTCCTACGTCACATTTGTTCATCGCCCCTTCCCGCACTACAATTACACACCATCACATACTACGTCATAACTGAACCTTCCCATACATATATGCCAGATTAGCTCCATTCACAGGCTGCTTTTAAGTTGAACACCCTGTATAATGTTTTCAAATATTACACGCCAAAGTGGCATTTCTTCTGAAAGCAGCGCGTCTACCGTGTGTGTGATCTGCTTCTGCACTGCGCAATTCAAACGGGGTTTTCACCACGTGACACTTCGAAATGGAAAGAAGTGTTGTACAAATGTATGGTCCCAAAATTTACGAGCCACGATTAAAAAACGTTGAACCTCCAAACTTCAAGTCAATAACCCAACTAAACCCAACAAAGTACCAACCGATTCACACACTCTCAGACATTCTACAAAGTTGTCAAAATAATTAAATTTATTATTTGCTTTCAAATCCTTTTCATATGTAAACTTTTATACAGAGATGCAGACAACTTAAAAAAAAAACCCACTGAAATACAGCCATACATTATAACTTATACATTAAAACATTCACATTTTAAAAAGTTATTTATCATACAGAGATATTTTAATCCGATATAAACCATTCATTTAAAACCGCGTAAATAAATAGTTTAATAAAATAACAGCAACATGCGTTATTTACGTAAGTTACGGAAATAAATTTATTCCCGTAGGTTCCCGGAAATACATATTTAGAACATAATCTCAAAATGTCTTAGGTTAATAACTAACTATATATTCACAAAGAACAACTTATTGCAAAATTTGTATACTCTGTAAAATATTTTAGACTTTTATGTTTAATCTTATTATCAACTCACACATGTTTGCGGATAAAAACTCTATTTCCATATATTACCGAAGGTATAGAGATTATCATAAATGATGGCGGTTTCCCCGTTTCGCGAAAAGAAAGTCATGCTTACGGTCGTTTTGTGGCTGCCAACCATAGGCAAACTCGTACGCGAATTCGCCATATTGGCATCGAGCTATGTGGAGTATCGGTGTTGGACACCATTGCTTCCTGGGGTAAAAGACATTTTTTTTGTCGTTGACATTGCATCGTAAACTGTGTTGTTTTGGTGTAGGTTGTAGCTTTGTTGTAGTCCAGCGATTGAGAAACGGACTGATGTGATTGAAAAAAAATGTAGGGGAATCTAAATGGGACAAGGACGGACGTTAGAGTTTGTGGGCGCAGTCGTAAACGTTTTGATAAAACGCTGTTTAGGGTAAGCACAACCGTGCACATTTTAAATCTGCTGTAGATAATTAGTAAAGGTCGTTGGCATACAGTACAGTTGGTTCTACCTTGTAAGTTGTATTGTAACATTTTGTACATCGACACTGGACACTACTTTACTTATGGTGACTATTGGAGTACAGTGTATACATATGATATTGGTTATGAAATGAAGTGAAGGTTACAGACAACACGTTACACTGCACAACGCCGTTGAAGAAGCTACCACTAGACTAAACACAACCAATTGGTGGGACATAATGAAATTAATCTATAATTGCATAAACTTAACTAATCTCCAGAGGAGCTATGTCGTACCAGCATCGCAAATATAAGTAGATATTGATCGTCAGTCACTTTGTGTGACTTGGTCAACTTCAACGACAGGATTTATTTTGTATTGATTTAATGGTATCTAAGAAAAAACAATACATTCTTCCGTGTCTGGAATAATTGAAACTTTCTGCACACATATTTTAATATAATAATGAACACACCCTAAAATAAAGGAATATCAGTATCAGAGTATTGACATTTATTGTATCAGCCTTAGCCCTTTATTACTTACACTGTACCATACAAGTTTTAGTTTGATCAATTTTTTATATATTTAAGTTTACATTACTAAGTACAGTAATAATAATGATTGCATAATGTATGTGTTTTGAAAAGTATCTTGTAAACTGTGTCTGTGTAAAAAGGGGTTTTCCAACATAAATGATAATATTTTGATTGTAGTACAACTTGATTAGTATATCCGATGGAAAATAGACCATGTTGTTGGCCTTAAAAGGCGTGGATAACCAAATGGTCATGTACACATTGTTACAATGTTTGTATCATCCAGTTTAATGACTGTGCACAGACATATATCTTACAAAGAGTCCGTCTTTGTTCATTTGAGTATCATCATCAGACATGTCCATAACAGCTCAGATCTCATAAGCATGTCTTTCAGTGTTTTTAGAGTAACAACTCCATTTCTGTGCCGGTTGATGTGTCTACTGGGGTTTCTCACATGGTTTTCCTATCTTGCCGCACCATTCGCTTCATGCCTAGTCTTGTCTTAGTGCTAGGTTGCTATTGTCCTTAGACGACCCATTCTCAATTACATTACTAGGCTGTTAATCCGCTCTCTCATTGCCCCGTTACCTCAGAATGACCTGGGTCAAAGATGGTGAGTGTCTGGATTGTCGTAATGTATATTAGTTGTTTCAACTGTCTTTACACATAACTGGTCTTGATTTTCTGTATCATGTTCGTATAGTCAAAAGCACACATGCATGATTTAATGTTTACATCTTTAGCCACTCCAGGGATTTTGTGTCCGTCATGACCTCCATAGTCATACTCCTGGTAGTTGTAGCAAATATGCCACTTGCCTCTTTGGTGACCTTTCCTTTAGTTCTAGCCGTAATGACCTACACACTCCAACTGTACAAAATCACAGAAACATCACTGTATACAGTAGCATTTTCTTCTGATGTGTAGTCATTTATTAATGTTTAGACTTCTGCATTGACTGTTGTAGGCAGTGAATCGTGACTTGGTCTGTTTACCAAGTTTAAAGAGGGCCTAACATTGAATTATCAATGAAATTATGAAGGTAGGCAGCTCATCTCTTGATGTAGTCTTCTCAGTATGAAAAATGGATCGTAGAAAACAAAGAAGATAGTATTTAATAGTTATTGTTTTCTTCTTCTTGGGATTGCTTTTTTTGATTATTATACTGTCTGGTGTTTTTTTTATTATGTCAACTGTTGTCTGGAGTTCATCTGGATGTAAGTTAGTGTTAAATGTAGCGTCTTAACTACATGACACTCGGTAGGTCGATCAACAGCATAAGTTTTATCAGACGGTATAATCATCATATATAAACGCTATATGCATGATACTATGGTTTCTGGTGCGCCTTCTGGCCTAGTATCGCCGACTTCAGCACCAATAGTTATTGTTTAATAAACATCATAGCACTCCAGACAGACCTATAGGTGCTCAGTCAGATGTCGAAGTCTATGCATACTAATGGTTCCTATTATTTAGTTAACAGTTTATAAGTTTCTCTGTGGCATATGGGTGAAGTCGTATGACTGTGTTCTGAAGGTCATGGGCTCGAATCCGGGTAGAGCTGTTTGGTTCACTAGCGCATTGGATGCAGATAGTGAAATTGATAACATGTGGCTAGTAACCACAAGCCAGGCTAATTCCGAGGACCTAGACCAACTTGAGTGGAACAAAGTTTTGGTGTGCACGCAGTTAGATTACAAGTTTCCTGATCCTTAACCTGGGGATTCAAATTACAAGTCCCTCGGGAGTAAGGCTCGCCTGAAGGGTGAGGGACACTGGTGATAAGGAATCAAGCCTTCATGAAAAAATTTAGAGGCTACATCTTTAACTTGAAAAAGTTATAGTTTTTGATTACTGAACTCGCCCGTGTGGTGCTGGGGCCCTAAGAGAAGTAAAGAATAGTACCACTGTAACCTACAAGGCATGTAGTAAGAGGCGACTGATGTAGGACCTAGGGCAGCTACCCTAGTAGATAAAAAGCATCACAGAATAAGGATGTGCTGGCCTACTTGTAGGTGCATAACTGGCACAACGTGCAATCGCTCTTATGCTAAGATCACATACAAATCACACAGAGCGGTTAACAAGTGGTCGATGTGGAGTGTTCGAAGAAGATTACTGAACTGGCATCACAGCACTCCGGGCAGACCCATAGGTGCTCCGTCTCCCCCAACAGATGTCGAAACGTATGCATACTGATGGTTCCTGTGGCTTGCTGGTTAAACACACTCCTCTCTCTGTTTCTCAAGCATCCAGCTCTACTTGTACAACTCCTTAAATCGCTTGATTGATTCAACATCAATTTTAGTATTCTCATCCAACAGTAGGTTGCAAAGAGACCGAAGAACATCCCCCTTATCCATCCTAATATCCCCAACATTTTATGCTTTCAAGGCAAGCCTGTCCGCTCTCTTTCTGCAGTTATAGGGAAAGATGAATTAGCTAATGGTAACCGTTGCACTGCAATTATAATATATATTTTAAGAAAATAATATACGTTATTATTTAAGCAAAAATTGATTGAAACTTATTATTTGTCAATTTGTGTGTTCTTCTATAATTGACATTGACAACCATTGACTGTTTTCAATTTCAGCACCAAATATTGTGTCAGCTTGATCGGCCACCTGAAATAGTGAAGAAACAGTTTTATTTGGAAAAGACACCAGTACTGGTACCTTCAGTAACATGTAGCTAAACTAGATTATGTAAGTTGCTTAGTAAATATTGAGCATATTTTTCATGAATTCTTTTTCTTTGCATTCGGTTTTGTATGCTCGTCTAAGCCTCTATGAAGCTGCGTGTGAGTTGGAGTTCCTTGAGAGTTTCCAATAGTTTGCTCTGTAAGCTTTGTTCATGAGGCCATGTTTTGTTTCGTTGGTGTAAATATGATGGACATGACTGCAGGATGTGCTCTGGAGTCTTGTGTTTCTCTCTGACATGCACACTGTGCAGTCTGAGCAGGCTTTATTCTGTGCATGTGATGCTTGAGCCTGCAGTGACCTGTTTTTCATGAATTCAAATACAATCATCTTCATTCCGATTGATAGATTGATTGATAGGACCATCACCAATGCACTTCGGGTCTCAAACATAGACATGTGAGACTAATCTGAAGGAGAAATTGATGTGCTTTGTGCAATACCCTGTAGCGTGCCAATTCTGCGGAGAGGGACCGAGCCATATGGAGTAAAACCCGATGCACTGAAGTCAATCCTTCGGGCATAGACCTTTTTTAAGACCCTTTCAATGTTTTCAGGCATAGACATGTATACTTCTAAAGTACTACTTCTATACTACTATACCGCCTGAGTGGTTACCGGGGCCCAAATTGGGGTGTAAAGAATATAACCACTGTTACCTGCCATGCATGTCGAAGAGGCGACTAATGAGGTATGGCTGAAATCGGATGCATGAGTCCGCTAGGGAATGCTAACCCAAACATATGCTTTTCATAAAACGGATGCATAAGGCGCATAACATGGTGCAACGACCCCTCACAATAAGGAATGGGATAACAGATTCTACGGTTGCCAATCTGCCTCTTAGATTTAGCCATGCAGTAAGAATGTCAGACCTACCATCACGAGGGTGGCCAAAACTTATTGTGGGAAGAGGTCGGCACAAACGGAGAAGTAGAAATCATAGGAATTATATCCTACAGAACTGCCCCCAGTATGCAGACTTGAGAAGAAAGAGGTGGCCCACTTACACTAGCGTCCAAGACAAACTGTATGGCGTGGCTGATAATCTGAGGCAGACGGCTGCCTTTGTTAGTGAATCCGAAATCCCAATCTAGTGAGAACGCAGAAGAAGAATACTACTATACTTCTATACTACTAAACTGGAATCTGTGTACAATTTCATATAGTTTGTCTTGGACTGACAAAGGGGTTGGCCCTGTGTTTTGTCTGATCATCGCATGTTGAATACTCTTTCAGGATGTGTCTCTGTTAACTTGCTGGTGTCATATGCATTGTGGGGGGACTGCCTAGAGTAGTTGATAGTAGCTCGGCCTGCTAGCTGTGAGACGCCTCATAGCTCGGGTTCGAACCTACTGTCCGGCATTTGTTCGAGTCCCCTGGTCTTACTCAGAACGATAACGTGAGTACCTCTGAAGTCGGAGAAAATCTGCCTGTATGGCGAGGAATACTAATTACGAGTACATTGAGCACACGGCTGCCAGTGTAAAGTAATTTACAATGTGCACGCTGCTGCCATTGTAAGAAATTGGAAAAACGGATTTTCACGCAAAAATCAGTTTCAGAGATGAAACTTCGTCTGAGTTGAAAGCGGACGAAAGAAAAAAAAAAAATATGCATTGTGAGTAGGGCCTATCTTGTATTTAATTTGTCTTTTTCAAAATGTGTGCATGATGATAGTATACAAATATCAGGGTCTCTGTGGCATAGAGGCTAGGTGCTCGCCTCTCGTGCTAAAGATACTCGGTTTGCTTCCTTGTAGAGCTATCGGGATATTTTTCCAGGGAAATCCCTGATCTCAGTCAGTGTAAATGAGATCGAGTTCCTAGTCCATTTGGAGACGGGTAAGAAAACATAGGTTCTGTCTTCAATTTGAGCACGTAAAAAAGAACCCATGGCAGTTTAAAATCAAGAAGAGCGGGCTGGAAAGCCGCTTCCCTGGCAAAATTTATGGGGGAGAGAATGAACGAACGAACTCCATATGTTCTTCAGAATGATAAATATTGATATTGCATTTTGTATTCTTATCCTAACATCTTCATCTGTGCCACCTTGAATGTTGATAACATTTCCCAGATATGTAAATGTGTCCATCTAGTACACAAATTACATAATTCAATATTCAGGAAGATTGAAACTGACTTGGCTCGGAGAGTGGATGGAGTCACTGAGGAAGGTCTAGACTGACAAAAATCAGTTTTATTTTTGTGCCAGGGCATGCAGGTATAAGGGGAAATGAACACGCTGATATGTTTACATTATGGCTGCTGTAAAAAGCGGGCGAGCAATGGACCAGGCTATTATAAATTCCCTAAGGGAGAGAGGTTGTGTACATTATTCAAGTAATAGTGGTGAATCTACAACACTAACCAGTCTGCAAGATTTCCAAGTCAAATGTGGTGTAGCTAGACAAGAACACTATGCAGGTAGCCAAAGAAGAATAGTAAACCAACAAAGAACCGGTGTCGTTAGTCGCCACACGCTGAGAGACATACTAAGGAGGAGATCGGAGCACTTATGGACTGATTGGTTTGATCTATAGTGATGATAATCCAACGACTAAACTAAAAACTAAAACCTATTACATAATGTCATCCAATTGTTTGTGTATAGAAATGATATAATTTTAACCCATCTCCTTCCAACAACCTTACAAAAGAAAGTCACCACACAATGTCTTTGATGGAAGTGCCAGCCATAGAGCACAACTATGGACGTCTACTGGCAAAGCCATTGCATATTCAACAGCTGGAAGCAGCCCTCAGTTTGGAGCCATTCATGAAATATGTGGAGGGTGTCATCTCAGAAAATATTGACAGTCTGTGAGTATTGTTAAGCTTAACTAAACTACTTTTATTGTTATTTCTTCTTCTTTACGTTTGGCTTCATATGCTCATCTTGCCTGTGTGGTGCCCGCAGGGGAAGCAAAGAATAGTACCACTGCGACCTACACCGCATGTCGTAAGAGGTGACTGATGTAGGACCTAGGAAGGTACCTAGTAAATAAACAGCATCGCAGAAATTGGATGTGCTGGCCTACTTGTAGGCGCATAACTGGCACAATGTACAATTGCTCTTAGGCTCAGATCACATACAAATCACACAGAGTGGTTAACAGGTGGTCGATATGGAGTGTTCGAAGAAGATATGCTTGCCTAAACCATGAGATGGATTGCCTCTTCTTCTTCTTTGCGTTCGGTTTCGTATGCTCGTCTAAATCATGAGATAGGTTGCCTCTATAAAGCTGCATGTCAGTTGAAGTTCCTCCAGAGTTCCCCATAGCTTGCTCTGTAAGCTTTGTTCATGAGCCATGTTTCGTTGGTGTATGTATGATGGACATGACTGCAGGATGTGCTCTGGACTCTTATGTTTCTGTCTGGCATGCACACTGTGTAGTCTGAGCAAACTTTATTCTGTGCATATGATGGTTGAGCCTGCAGTGACCTGTTCTTAGGCGAAAGATTGTTGTATGCTGTTTTCTGTTTAGTCTGCTGATGGGATCTTGTGGGTGTTTGCTGTGGGTTAGTTGCCTCCAAAACTCTTTGTATTTTCGCTTGATATATGTCTTGATTTCTGGTAATGACACTGCGTGTTTGTGTTGTATTAGTTTTGTTCCCTCCTTAGCTAGCCTGTCAGTTCTCTCATTTCCTGATACGCCACAGTGGGCAGGTATCCACTGGAGAATAATTTGGTTGTGTTCTGAGAGCTTGTTTAGCTGTATTGTCAGCTCTCTCTTCATATTATCTTGTGGTTTCCTTTGTGTGGCCTGCAGGACTGACATGCACTTGCAAAGGAAAAGTCTGTTGTTTTGTATGTTTATTTGTTGCAATTTTCGTGGCATTAACAATTGCCTGTTGTTTGGCTCAATTGCTATTTCGTAATTTAGACTGTCCATCATATCCTTGTATTAACTTTCTCCATCTTACTCTTTGTATTGAGTAGCACTGTCCGTCTTCACTTTTTGAGTAGCACTGTCCGTCTTCTCTTGTGTTGAGTGGCACTGTCCGTCTTCTCTTTGTATTGAGTAGCACTGTCAGTCTTCTCTTTGTATTGAGTAGCACTGTTTGTCTTCTCTTTGTATTGAGTAGCGCTGTCCGTCTTCTCTTTGTATTGAGTGGCACTGTCCGTCTTCTCTTTGTATTGAGTAGCACTGTCAGTCTTCTCTTTGTATTGAGTAGCACTGTCCGTCTTCTCTTGTATTGAGTAACACTGTCAGTCTTCTCTTTGTATTGAGTGGCACTGTCCGTCTTCTCTTGTATTGAGTAACATTGTTCGTCTTCTCTTTGTATTGAGTAGCACTGTTCGTCTTCTCTTTGTATTGAGTAGCACTGTTCGTCTTCTCTTTGTATTGAGTAGCACTATCTTCTCTTTGTATTGAGTAGCACTGTTCGTCTTTTCTTTGTATTGAGTAGCTACCTGTGTTATATGCACTAATTTGTACAGTTTAATAAAAATTCATTTTATCTTCTTTATTTTTGTTTAGAGACGAGAGTGATCCATCTGAAACAGAGACAGACATTTTCAAATCAAGTCTGAAGGACAGTGACGACAACAAGGTTGTAAATGGAATCTCAATCTCCAAATATGGTAATAAATGTTATATACTGTTGTATGGCGATAAATATGAGTGAGATTTATACAGTTTATGTATAGTGATAAAAGTGAACTGAGAGAGAGAAAGGCTCGTGGAGCCATCAAGATATTTTCCCAGAGATCCCTGATCTCAGTGTAGTGACGCCGTGTGGTGCTAGGGCCCACAAGGGAAGCAAAGAATAGTACCACTGCTACCTACAAGGTATGTCGTAAGAGGCAACTGAGGTAGGGGCCTAGGAAAGCTACCCTAGTAAATAAAAAAATGTCACAGAAATTGGATGTTCAGGCCTACTTGTAGACACATAACTGGCACAACGTACAATCACTCTTAGGCTCATATCACATACAAATCACAAAGAGTGGTTTAACAAGTGGTCGATGTGGAGTGTTTGAAGAAGATTCAGCGGTATGTGTTGGGGTCAGTGTAAAAAAGTGATGCTCTGATCTCTCCTTGTAATATGTTTGATGTTGTCATTGGTGGTTGCTTTGGTCATTTGTCTGTAGGCCTCTTCCAATGTCGTCCATGGCCCATCTGTTCAGTCAAATTTCATTTGTTGTTGTGTTTAGGATTTGTTTTGCTATATGTAGATGATTAAATAAACCAATGACCGCTTCCAACAAATAATGTGTTTTCAGAAAGGAAAGCAGACAAGACACGGCTGTACAACTTCAGCAAGGTTAAGAAAAGTAGGCGTTGGATAAGGGTAAGGATATTTACAGCTTTTTTTAGTTTTCTGTGTGTCTTAATATGTTCATTATATTGAATTAAACTATCTAGATAGAGCCAGAGGAAGACAGAGAGACTTCTTCTTTGCGTTCGGTTTTGTATGCTCGTCTAAATCATGAGATGGGTTGCCTCTATGAAGCTGCATGTCAGTTGGAGTTCTTCGAGAGTTCCCATAGCTTGGTCTGTAAGCTTTGTTCATGAGGCCATGTTTCATTTCGTTGGTGTATGTATGATGGACATGACTGCAGGATGTGCTCTGGAGTCTGTGTTTCTGTCTGGCATGCACACTGTGCAGTCTGAGCAGGCTTTATTCTGTGCATGTGGCGGTTGAGCCTGCAGTGACTTGTTCTTAGGCGAAAGATTGTTGTGTGCTGTTTTCTGTTTAGTCTGCTGATGGGATCTTGTGGGTGTTTGCTGTGGGTTTTGTTGCCTCCATACCTCTTTGTACTTTCTTTTTATATGTGTCTTGATTTCTGGTAGTGATACTGGGTGTTTCTGTTGTAGACAGAGAGACAATTTTGGACAGCCTGACTTCATGGCACGGAAGAGCGTCAAAATCTGAGATGGTAGCAAATACCAGTGATAGAGATTTATGGAGATGAGTGATCACTTATGCCAGTCAGCACGGCACTGGATGAGGATGAGACAGAGCAAGACAGGTGATACTGTTTCAACGCAGAACTGACACAATAGACTGAACAGACACCTACACAGACTAAGACTGGTTCCATCACTGACGTGTGCATAGCCGAACACATCCTGCAAGATTGTCACCTGATGAATCAACTGCGGAAAGAACAGAGACAACAACATCCATGCAAAGCTGTTTGGAAGCCATGATGAACTAACAAACACACAACAACATACATCCAGAGAACCGAACTCATTGTGTAGACATTGAAGAATGACGTGCCTGTTTGGTGCCGGCCGTAAGGAAGCAAAGAATAGTATCACTGTGATCTACAAGGGATGTCGTATGAGGTGACTGAGGTATGGGCCTAGGGAAGCTACCCTAGTAAATAAAAAGCGTTGCAGAAATCAGATGTAGAATCCCCTCGCTCTTTTTTCCAGGCACCGTTTCTTCTAGAATTATCTGCTCCAGACACTCATGTCGTTTATTGTGTCCGAAATATTTAATTTTTTATGTTGTTATATTCTGTAATAACCAACTCTCTTTAATATCAAGCTATTGTAGAACAGAAGCTAAACAGTTTAAAGCAAAGGGATTGACTTTATTGCACCAGAATTTATCCCATATGGCTCAGTCCCTCTCCACAAAATTGACATGCCATCTGCAGAGAGTATTGCACAAAACATGAACTCCATAGCTCCGGCAACAATCCTAGGGGTCAAAAATTGAGTTTCGCTCCATGATGGCTCACGTGCAACTCAACTCGACTCCCAGCATACTCATCGGCTCAAGAGAGTCGGCTCAAGCGAGAGCATGCACTGGCTCCGAATTTCGCCACTCGCAGGTCAACGTCTCTTCGATGGCTTTGAGCCGTGCCCCCATCTCTGTGATGGTGCCAGAGTTCTGACCTATGTGGACCAACATGCGGTTCAACCCGACACCAAGCATACTCATCGGCTCAAGAGAGGCGACTTAAGAGAGAGCATGTATGGGCTCCGAGTTTCGCCCCACACGGTTCCACGGTCATCTTTCCAGCTTTTTCCATCGGCCGGGAGAGGAGAGCATTAATAGTCACTCTGGGAGTTCCCTCCTCTGTGTTGCGAGCGGATTCCATCTGGCGTGATTTCCTTTGCATATCTACTTGCCCCAGAGTAGCTCTCCCACGGCACCTGCCCTCTTAGCCAGACCGGAACTACCGTCTGTTTCCAGGGTCACCACATGGAGGGCAGGGGATTAGTGCCAGCTCACTAATCTGGCGCGCCGTTGTTTCCTTCGCCTTTGACCCCATGCATAGACTTGTACATGTTTAGGACACATATATCCGATTTCAGCCAAACCTCCTTAACTGCCTATTACAACATGCGTGGTAGGTAACAGTGGTTCTATTCTTTACACCCCAAATTTGGGCCCGGTAACCACTCGGCCGGATAGTGGTATAATATTATACTCTTTGCCTCCTTTTTTCTCCAGAACATTCTACTAAGTGATACTTCATCCGATGATGACGATGATAAACCTATGAAAGTAGAAGAGCTTCATTTTATGCTGAGCATGCACAAGCACATGCGGAAACACAGGTCCAAGTTCTATCAAGATCCAGAGGTAAGCTTCTTCGCTATCAACTGAGTCATGTTTCTTTCGTTTATCTGCTATGAATTCAGGTGTAGTAATGCATGGCGCCTCTCTCTGATTTTGCATAAAGGCTCGCTTCCCCTATCACCATTGTCCTTCTCCGTTCAGTTGAACCTTTATCACCAGTGGAGTATAGACTGAAAATTTGCTCATCCCAAGCAATCTTATCTATAGCTACGTCTTTCCAGCTCTTCCATATATCGTTAATTTCTGCATCAAAATCTATTCTCTCTGTATTTCTAGTGCTCTCTTACACTTGCCCTGCAGGTGCCAGGAAAAGGCCCTAAATTTCCCTTGAATCTCTGCATGGTAGGCCCTATCCAGCACCTTTTCTTTACCTTTTTTGTTCACTGGGATCTGTCTTTTTCTCTCAACTTGCTCCTAATTTGTGACCCTATCATACCATCTCAGTCCCTCTATTTTGCGTAGACACCAGTTAATGAATGTTTGCAGTTTATTAGTTATTCTTTTTGTGATTCTCCATGTTTCTGACCCATACAGCAGAACTTCTTTAACATTGCATTTAAATATTCTAATTTTGGTTCTAAATTTGATTTCTTTAGACATCCAAAAATTTCCTAGTTCGATGAAAACTCAACTTCTGTATTCTTATTCTGACATCTCTATCCTTTGCTCCATCATTGTATATATTACTAGTTTAGAAAGTTACTATTGAGCCAGACAATGCATTCAGCAGGATTGGGATCAGCCAGTCTCAGGGGAGGGGGGGGATTAGTAGCCTGCCGATGGCCCTCAGAACACACAAATCATCCCTACCTCCCAGCTGTGTAGATCGGGATACTTTGGCCGTGAGATCAACGGCTAACATGGCAATGACTCGCCGCCTAGGGAGATGGATTTGCCTAGGTCATGTTTTAAAGAAATGGTTCAATTGGGTGTAAACTCGACAAAAAATCTCTGTCTGGCCTATTTACCTTGATATCCAAGAACCAGACTCCCAGCTATAGACCCACTGCCTTGGGAGAGGCAAAGACTTTGGGAGTAACCCCAAACAGAAAATTTAAAGTGGAGTCCCTAAGGCGGGCACACATCATGTGATGCCCTACCGGCTGCTTCTGCAACTAAACTGATTATCAGATGCCATGCTTGCACTCTATCGACTCTATCAGCGAAGTCAAGAGGAGGCGGTTAACACTTGAGCTACTTAGCCACTCCATAAAAATTGTCCAGGCACGCGTCACGGAGAGGACAACAGTAAGTCCAGCTCAATTGGCGAGTATCGGATGCCATGGGTTGTCTTCGATGGGGGGTGGATCATCTCACCTTATTCAACAGCTACCGTCTGCCTCACGCGGAGCAGCCCCAGGCAATAAGGTATACTAGAGCGAACGAAGATGATGAAGAAACTTGAACAAATATTCTAACATTTTCTCAACAGCTTCATCAGTATCAGTACTACAGTACTGGATTATTGTCCAATTATGACAAATATCCAGAGCACAGCAGATCCATCGTTGGCCATAAAAAGAAAATGGCTAAAGAACAGAAAAAGCAAGAAAGAAAAGCTAAAGGTATGTATTTATGGTTGCCGATGTTGTATCTCTAGTGTAATCAATATAAGGGAAGACTGCAGTAAAACTATGTAACAATGGCGAAACACGTAAAAACAAAGCACTGTAGTTTTACAAAATACAATAACAATAGACAGCAACATTTTGACCAAAAGGCCTTTATCAAGCAAAGGATGTGACATAGTTAGGTTAGAATTATAGTTCGTTCCAAAATTTGTGATCACACTAAGGTTTAATTT
Organism: Arion vulgaris; assembly: GCA_020796225.1. Classification (NCBI taxonomy): domain Eukaryota; kingdom Metazoa; phylum Mollusca; class Gastropoda; order Stylommatophora; family Arionidae; genus Arion; species Arion vulgaris. The sequence goes on from CM036759.1 coordinate 64,615,528, forward strand.
GTACGAAATCTATCTGATGGATACAAGTAATTTTTGCATGCAGTCTTATATACCTCACGATGTTATGAATCCATGTTTAACTAATTGGTAGGTAGCTTAGTTGATGCAAAAACGTTTTTGTTATATAATTTTGCATAAGCACATAAGCACAACAAAATGATAATCAAAGTTTAGAACTTACAGTAATACACAAATTGGTGGCAAATGATTGCAAAGGCGTATTCCTATTACATATTATAAAAAAAGGTCACATAGTGAACAAATGATACCTTCCACTTCTATAAATGAAAGTAAATGCTGTGTACATACGTCAATGACAGTCGGTAGGAAACGTGAACTGATTAATTCCACGGGATTCCCGATTTTGACGTGCACTGAATTGCATTTGGAACACGGAAATGCTTAGTTAGATAAACATGACAATCGTACTGTAAAATTTTGACAAGTATACCAGATCAACATCACGGTAAATTTAATAATAACATAATAAAATACTTATAGAACTAAAGGTTTGGGTGGGCAAAAATACTTTTGGAACGTCGTCACTGTTACCTATATAAAAATGCAAAAATAAAGAATTTCTGTCAAGTGGATGATTTTATATCGGTCGGTAAAGATGATCACGAATTTTGGAATGAACTATAGTAGTTACATTTGTTGTATATTTATATTTCCCATTACTACTTTTTTTTTACTTCTTTGCATTTATTTCATTTTTAGTCACAGATTTTCATTTTAGAGCCATGGGAATTTGTCAGATTCTGTATGTTCTTTATCCGTTGCTTGATAAAGGCTTTTTGGTCGAAACGTCGCTATGTATTGATTTTGTATTTTGTAAAACTACAGTACTTTGTTTTTATGTGTTTCGCTATTTCTTGCGTATACCGTATAACTGATTTTTAGATGTTTTTGTTAACCAGTAATAATAATATTTTTGTATCATTCGCGGCTATGGCACCTCGGACTGATTTTGCGTGAAGGCTTGCTTTCCTTGTCACCAGTGTCCCTTCCCATTCAGGCATATCCTTTACTCCCAAATTAAATTAATTAATGTAAAATTACCCTGCCTGCTTGTTTTGTATATTCAGTTGTAATATTTGATTCAATTTCAGCCAAACTCAAGAAATTGAAAAAAGAACACAATCTAGAAGATGATGGAGAGGTTAGTAGTTCTTTCTTTCCTTTTCAGGAGGGGAGACTTTGCTTCCGTGGGGCATCCTGAAAACAGATGTCTGTCAATAATCTCAACAGTTGGGTAGTCTTCTGATGACCTAGCAAGTTGAGCTTTCATCAAACTAGAAAATTTGTGGAAGGCTAATTAAACCAAATTCAGAACCAAAAGTGCCAGTGTGTTGCCGGGGCTCGCAAGGGAGCAAAGAATTAAAACGCCGTGACCTACAAGGCACTTTGTAAGAGGCGACTGAAGTAGGGGCCCAGGAAGCTTCCCTAGTAAATAAAAAGCTTTACTGAAATCAGATGTGCTGTGGAGATTGAGGCCGTTCCTGCTGCCCTCCATTGGATCTCTGGGCCGTTGTTGTATCTGACTCTCAGTCAATGCTTCACAAGATCCAGAAGGGCAGGTTTCGGTATGAGTGGATGTCGTCTATAGAAGTTTCTAACCTCCATAGGCTTACATGGATATACTGTCCTGGGCATGCAGGTGCTTACAGTAATGAGAGAGCGGACAGGCTTGCATCAACAGCATCGATTGTTGGGGAGTTGAAGATGGATAAGGGGATATTCTTCCTTCTCTTCGCGACTATCTGTTGGATGAGGACACTAAAATCGATGTTGAATCGATCAAGCGATTTCAGCAGTTTGGAGTTACCCGTTGTACAAGTCGAACTGGATGCCTAGAGTGAGAGGTGTGTTTAATCAGCAAGCCACGGGAACCATCAGTATGCATACTCTTCGATATCTGTTGGATATTCGAGACTGAGCACCTATGGGTTTGCCTGGAGTGCAATGACGTCAGTTCAGTTACCAATAACCAGAGATGTGCTGGCCTACTTGTAGGTGCATAATTGGCACAATGTACAATAGCTTTTAGGTTTGAATCACATACAAATCATAAAGTGTGGTTTAACAAGTGGTCGATATGGAGCATTCGAAGAAGTAGAAACTACAACAGAATGGTACAAACATCTATTTCACTGCTACTGCTACTAAATGCTACCCAGATATGTAAATCTTTGACCAAAAAACCTGTGTTTTCTTTGCTTTTTACCCCATTTTTTTCATCTATATTGTTCTTACTAAATGTATTGATATATATTACAACAAATAAGAAACTATTACACTAAAACAGATGTACAATAAATGGTTGAACAGACCAGGTTGGCAAAAAATCTTCAGCCTCACGTGTAAACACTTACTGACACTTTTCATTAAAATGAGAGTAACATCATTTTGCATAACACAATTTTAAAATGTGATTCTTGTACAGAAGAGTTGAGAAGAGTAGAATCATTACTAATTTGCCTTTTTATGGTAGCAATCATAATTTGCTTGAAAAATGCTTGGTAACCAGGGTAAACAATGCATTGTCAAGGAAAATTAATTTCCCCATATTCACTTATATCCTAAAAAGTAAAAAAAAGTATTCATCACTGGACAATACAAACATTGTATTGTGTAGAGAAATGGTTTGACTGTACAATAACATAATAAATAGAAAAGTGTTTTATCAATGAAAGCATATAAAAAGCTACCATACAACTACCGTAACAGATGTTTGCCGATGGAGATATTGATATTGGTAGCATTTTCCTCTCTAGCGAATGTCATTACTTTGGTTTTGTCAATGTTTATTCTCATATCTTTATCTTGTCAACTATAGGAAATTGATCCATCTGTACTTCAAGCCATCTTAGCAAAACGTCAGGAGAAGAAGGAAAGAAAGTTAAAGAAATTAACCCCAGAACAGGCTGATGCAAAACGAAGGAAGTTGTGGATTTCTATTGCAAAAAAGGAAATTCCAAGGGTGAGTTCACGTATAGTGTTGTTGATATTCTTGTTTTGCTTGTGTTGCCCGCTATGAATTCAGGCATATTTTTCTACCGAGCAACATCTAGTTCGCCCCAGCCTCACTTGGGTACCTGAGAAACGGGTAGGAAGTAACAGGGGCCTCATGATGTTGACCACATCAGCCATCTTGTTCTGATTTTCTGTTTTGCTTCACAGCGTCAGGATAAAACAAGATTTCTATAACGTTTTTTGTGTGTGCGATTCAGTGTTTTTCGTTGCCGTTGCTATCTCTGAGATCCATCCTTTGCGTGGATGGTCTTTTGCTTTGTATCCACTGTATCGGAGTAGCATTGCTCTTTGACCCACTGTTGGTAATCCGCTTATGTGGCTGAACCATTTAATTTTTTTTTTCCTGATGAAGTTCAGTACTGATGTTATACCAACTTTTTTCCCCTGATGTCTTCATTTCTAATTTGGTCTCTTCTTGATACTCCCAGCATTCTGTATAGACACTTCATCTCTGTCGTGACTAGTTTTCTTCTGTTGTGTGCTTTGGTCAAATAACAATGTTCTAAACTCACTGTGGATAGAAAAGTAAGACCGATAATGCAAAGGCGTGACTGGTACAAACCCAAACATTGGCTAAGGGCAATACTTTTCGGATGCCGATCATCCTACACAGAGTAAGATGACGTCCAAACACCATGGCTCAGATCATATAAAGGCTGAGCATACCGCCAAAATATGATAGCTTGCACGACAAGCACATACGTCTCCAATGACTGAGAATGTTCCTAATCCGGAACAACCTCATATAGTCAGAAAGAGCACATATTGTAGACATACTCTTTAGCGAAGATCATAAAGCCCAAATATACAGCGAAAAATGATCGTAAAAGAGTAATGAATACAAGAAAGGTGACAGTTCCAGTGACTAGCCCTAGAAGGGTCGAGAATGCTCCTAAACCGGAGCGATCTCACCCAGTCAGCACAAAGTAGCAAATGCTCTTTGGCGTAGATCCAAGCCCCAAAATTACGGCACTAAAAGATGATTAAAGAGTGTTTATCTTATGATGTGTACAGAACGACCTCAACAAAGGCAGGAAATCTGACAGAGAATTCGCACTTCACTAATTAATTCTGGCCGTAAAAGTGCCTCTGGTACTAGGTCTCAAAACAAGAGTTACACGGACAACAGGTTTTCTGCAACAATCACACTTGGAGGATCTAAGCTTCAAGTACCTCTGAAGTCGGCGAGGCTGTCAGTATGGTTGAGGGCGCCTGTAAAAGGTAATTTTAGGCCTCACTAAAAATCAGAAGCGCAATACCAGGCGCCATCTTCTACTTCTGCGATCAACTTCTGCTATGCGACTACTCCAGTATGTGTCATAAACAGGCGGTGCACTTGAGGTCTTCACCGGTCCCCTATAGTTTGTCTTGTAGGGTTTTTTCTGTTGGCCAGATCTCCATTCTCACACTACTCAGACTGGGGCAGTCTTGCAGGATGTGCTCTGGGGACTGCTCAGGTCCTCCACATGTGCAGGCTGCCGAGTCCCTGAGATCCATTCTGTGGAGGTGTGCTCTGGGATTTGGACTGCAGAGGTGTGATCTGAGACTGCAGTGTCCCGTTCTAAGTCTGAAGATTAACCCAGGCGTCATGACTGTCGCCTCAATTAACAGGAGGCGTTCGAGAGAAGAAGAAGAAAAATAACAATGTTCTGTAAATATATGACCAAAAAATTTATATTTTTCTTGTCTTGTTCTAGGCACAGAAGCAGAAAGCATCAGCTCGTAAGGAAATGTTGGCAACTATGAAGAAGGTAGGTGTGTCTGTACATTGTTTCATCTCTCATTTCTGCTAAACATTCATGTTCCCAATGGAGCATAGGATGATGATATCACTGTTACTAACATATGGAGCTCAATAATGATCAGGAACAAAACTAAGTTAATGATATTTGGCTCAGGTGTAAGGGCTGTCCTTCGTGTGGAGCGGAGCGTGGAGAGCAACTGGGACAACACCAAGGTGTTGTGGACATTTATTAATGGGTGCTCCAGCTGCAATGGTATGACGGAATCACAACGCGGGCGGGATTACAGCAGGTGGAACAAGAGATAAGGTGGTTATGGGTAGGACACACGCCAAGACATCAGATGGCATCGCAGAACAGGCTCTCCGATGTAACTCCCAGGGTAATAGAGGTAAGGGAAGAGCCAGAAACACCTGGAGGCACAAGTTGGAAACAGAATGCTTCTATTGGAATGTAGTCCTGCAACTGAGGCTAGCTCTACTATTGCTACCAAACTTTTTAGTGGAACATAGGACTGCTTTATCTCCTACTACAACTACTGCACCTTCTAGTTTGCAGTTTCCCAATGGAACTGGGGCTCTTCTACTTTGACTAGAAATGTGTAGTGATAGGCAGTTCATACCGCAAGGCTTGTAAAGTCTATGGTAAATTAATGTTTTGGTTAATTATAATTGTTGTCCTGACGCTGTGAGGCAAAACAGGATTAGAGTAAAGAAACATTAATCGTAATACACACACCGTGAAGAATGTCTTTTTCTTTCTCTAATTCTGTTTTAATAAGATTTATACAAAACAAATGGCCGTTCATACAAAAGATGGATCCCAGAAATAACAAATGCGATGTAAAACACTATTTATGAAGTGCACACAAAAGCTCATTCTAGAAATCTCTTCTTTTTCTGACTGTGTTCTTAGAGAGAAAAAAAAAGACATTCATGAAATTAAACATTGTACACTTTTATGCACTCTATTTGACTGTTGTGTTATAGATATCAACACAAGCAATGAGAGAATGCCGACGTGCTGCGCTGCAGTCTCAGAAAACCATGAAGGAAACTCCATCTCGGGCAAGGCGTCTAACAAGGGAAATGCTAATCTACTGGAAACGCTTTGAAAAAGTTGAGAAAGAGCACAGAAAGAGAGCTGAAAAGGAAGCATTGGAGCAACGGAAACTTGATATTGAACTGAGAGAGGTAAGTCAATGCAGTTTAGTTCTGTCATTTTATTTTGTATAAAGTTTTGCTACAGATTTTATTATTTGATTGATTGATTAGTGACCATCATCATTGCACTTCGGTGAGTAACTATGTGTGCTGGATTTCTTTCTTACACAGAAAGATTATAAATATATATATATAGGCAAAGGCAGGTAACAGATTGCCACAGACAGATGCCAATATGACTTAAAAAAAGTTGAAAGTGCGGATAAAAGTTGCATACTTCTTTTTCAAATGCACTGGGAAGTAAAGGTGGCCAGAGTGATGTTGTTGATCACATTGTGTGCATATGACTGTCAATGAAAAATGTGGGCACACCATCTTATTCCCCAATATACCTCATGGTTATTTTTGGAAATGACACGAAACATATAATCTATAACAGGCAGGGATATTCATAGTTCATATGTACAGTTCCAACTTCACTGCAACGGGTCACCCCATAATTGCTCTGTTCCTGTGCCAACGAAAATCACACGAAATGCAAACAACTGTCTCCTGTGTCGTGAACTAATTCCAGAATGAAACAGTTGTACCTACAAAAAGCAACCAGCACCGCATTAATGCATATGGCCGTCGCTAAAGTGTCAACATAAAACTGTTCATCACTTAAATTGCAATTCATGTAGAAGGGAACATCAATCACGACAAAATCCAGCTTTCTGCACACGCAAAACACTGCATATGATAGATTGAGTTGGTTTGTCATAACCGCTCTCTGCCATTTTCTGAATATCCCCAATCACAACAAACTCACGGTTGATACAGCAAAAAAGGGTTCCATGTGACATTCATAGCTCACAGCGTTGCTCAAGCACTAATTCAGTAGCTCGCAAACAAAACGGAAAATACCCGTCCAAAATTGACAGAAATGCACTAGCAAAATCGTGTCCAAAATGAAACAGTCCTGATTCTGAATGGCCCTCCCACATTCTGCCATTGCTGGCCAGATTGTCTTCTTAATATTCAAACTGAGTCCTTTGTTGTTACTTTCTGTCACAAACCTTATCAACTAATTTCTGAGTTCCGGTTTCAAGATGGCGGCATATTCAGCAATAGAAATGTTATCCTTACGCAGCATACGATTAAAGACTGACCTCAGATTTCTTAAATAGAATGTAGCTGTCACTTTGAATCATCTCTGGATTCATGGAGAAAGGATATCAGCACCATAGCAGCCGCTCGTGTGGTGCCAGGGCCAAGGGAAGCAAAGTATAGTACCACTGCGACCTACAGGGCATGTTGTAAGAGGGGACTGAGGTAGGGGCCTAGGAAGCTACCTAGTAAATAAAAGCGTCACATAAATCGGATGTTCTGGCCTACTTGTAGGCGCTCTTAGGCTCAGATCACATAGAAAGGACACAGTGGTTAATGAGTGGTCGATATGGAGTATTCGAAGAACACCATAACAACATAACATAGCATATCAACACCATAGCAACAACATAACCTAGCATATCAACACCATAGCAACAACATAACATTTTCAACACCATAGCAACAATCATAGCATATCAACATCCATAGCAACAACATAGCATATAGCAACAACATAGCATATCAACACCATAGCAAACATAGCATACAACCATAGCAGCAACATAGCATAGCAGCACCATAGCATATCAACAGCAAAGCATATCAACACCATAGCAACAGCATATCAACACCATAGCAACAACACAACATAGCATATCATCACCATAGCAACAACATAACATAGCATGTCAACACCATACCAATAACATAGCATATCAACAGCCATAGCAACAACATAATATAACACCATATTAACAAGATCATATAAAATCAAGCAACCAAATAGCATAGCATAGCAACAACATAGCATATCAACACCATAGCAATAGCATAGCATAACACCATAGCAGCAACATAGCACAGCAGCACCATAGCATATCAACAGCAAAGCATATCAACACCATAGCAACAGCATATCAACACCATAGCAGCAACATAAGATAGCATATCATCACCATAGCAACAACATAACATAGCATGTCAACACCATACCAATAACATACCAATAACATAGCATATCAACAACATACCATATAGCAACAATAAAATATAAGCACCATATTAACAAGATCATATCAATAAGAACCAGGTAATACAATATAAACTGAGAATATTTCTTTGATATCTTTGCAGGCCAAGAGACAACAACGCAAACTCAACTTTCTCATTACCCAAACTGAACTGTATGCACATTTCATGGCTAGGAAAATTACAGGAGAGGGAACTGAACGTAAAGAAAAGATTCTAAACCAGTTGGATGAGAAGAACAGAAGTATCAACTCTCGTCAAGTCAGTGGAGGTGTTCTGGAAGATGAAATGGAAGACGATGACTACAGTGAGTTCTTTTGTACTTAACACTTTGTAGACTTAACTCCTTGTCTCACCCACGTGTTGCTAGGGTTCACAAGGGACCCAAAGAATAGTAACACTGTGACTTACAAGATATGTTGTAAGAGGCGACTGAGGAAGCTACGCTAGTAAATAAAAAGCGTAGCAGAAATCGGATGTGCTGCCCTACTTGTAGGTGCATAACTGGCACAACGTACAATAGCCCTTAAGCTTGGATCACATACAAATCACAAAGAGTGGGTTAACAAGTGGTCGATAGGAGCGTTTGAAGAAGTCTCCTTGTCTTCGTTGTGTATGCATATTGTAACTTCATTTTTTTCCCTAGGCATGCAGGAGTCTAGGGGTAATGAACGAGCTCATAGATTGGCTGGCATGACTACAATATCAGAGGGAGCTGGAATGGACCTAAATGGCAGTTTTGACGCACTGAAAGAGTCTTTCCGAACAGAGGAGTTTCAGGGTTGTGAATCCCAGTACCTGACCAGGCTGAGAGATATATGAGTGTCGATATTGGTACAGCCGGAAAGAACAACATACCAAATATGCGAAAAGATTGATTAATCAACATTGAACCAGCCTATTGGGTTGCTGGATTTGTTGAGGTGGAGATCGGAGCACCTATGGACAGCCAAACACATTCTACAAGATTGTCACCTGATGAATCTACTGTGGAAAGAACACCAAACAAACATCCATGCAAAGCTGTTTGGAAACCTTGATGAATTAACAAACACAACAACATACATCGAGAGAACCTGGACTCAACTGTGTTGACATTGAAGAACAGCAAGCGTGGAGGAGGAGAAAAGTTCTATTTGCCAGGACTGATGACTATCCAGCATCATTATAGTGTATTATCATTTGTAATATAGAAAACAGTCAAGAAAAACGATAAGGCGAAAACAGAATACAACACAGAGCATGACAACATAAATACATTCAACAAAAAAATCGCAGAATGCAGTATTAAGACTTAGAACAGGACACTGCAGTCTTTGAGCACATCTCCATAGAATGTGTGTCCAGAACTCTGCTGCCTGCACCTGTGGAGCACCAAAATAGTTCTCAAAGCACATCTTGCAAGACTGCCCCAGTCTGAGCAGCATGATAATGGAAACCTGACAGACAGGAACAACTTTCCAGAACAAATTATGGGGTGAAAACCTTATGTGCACCACCCTGTTTATGACACATACTGGGTGAAGATGAAGTATCATAAAATAAAAAAAATTAAAGATTCAAGTTTTCCTATTTATTGTTGTTTATGCTGGTTATTTTCAGGCAGTGAAGCAATGAAGAAGTTAGCCATGGACAATGCTCAAACTGCCTATACCAAGAATCTAGTAGAGGTTAGTGTTTGAGCTATTATCACATTTGATGTTGGTTTAACTGTCACTTCTTTGGTAATTCACCCTGTCTGTGTGTTGCCGGGGCTTGCAAGGGGAGCAAAGAATAGTAACACTGCTACCTACAAGGCGTGTGTAAGAGGCGACTGAGGTATGGACCTAGGAAGCTACCCTAGTAAATAAAAGCGTCGAAGAAATAGGATGTGCTGGCTTGCTTGTAAGCGTATAACTGGCACAATATACATTCACTCTTAGGCTCAGATCACATACAAATCACAAAGAGTGGTTAACAAGTGGTCAATATGGAGCGTTCAAAGAAGAAGAAGGTAGTTCACCCCAACTGCAGAAAGTTGTCTTTTCAAGTGGTCAAAACCCTTATACAGAGAAAATCTGCTGTAGACTGGAAGACAAACAGTGGATATGATTATAGAAAAGACTTCCTCAAAGACTTAAGCAGAACAGACCAGGTCATTATATTTCATCTACGTACTGGACACTGCATGTGCGTCTGTAGCTTAAGAGGAAAGAGTGGGCTCAACCCCAACCCAAGTGTACCTGGTTCAAACTACACAGCGGCAGTTTTGAAGTAAATATGTACGCATGGATGTTTACAAACAGTAAAAATAGACCTCATAGTTGGAAAGCAATGACAAACTACTGAATGTATTTTTTTTCACTGGACACTGCAGTCTCGACACTTACATAGACTAGGAATAAGTCAAACAGCTCTATGCCAGTGTCAGCAGGCAGAACAGACACCGGAGCATGTCTTGCAAATTCGTCCTTTCCTGAGGGAACTGAGAAGCAACATATGGCCATACCCAGTCGACCTAAAAACTAAGCTTAAGGGAAACCCAACAGACCTGAAGCTGACTGCCCAGTGTGTGGTCCACAGTAAACTAAGCGCATGACCAGAGATCAGTTAAGAAGAATGACTGCAGAAAATTAGCTGATTCTACACTCTGCCTGCTCAAAAGTGAAAACTCTCAGCTCTGGCTAGAAGAAGAAGAAGAAGAATTTTTTTATTATTGTATAACTGCAGTGTCAACTCGCAACAGGTACTAGACAGCATGGCCACCTATTACTACGCTTCATTGACAATTGTAAGCGTGATCTAACTTCATGCAGCATAGGCAAAGAAAATTGGGAGCAGTTTGTCAAAGACGGACAAGCATGACTAGCGGCAGTAGGGTGGCTCAAAAAGAAAAGAAGAAAACACCCTCACATATGGAGGCAAAAGAGAGGGCAGAGAGAACATCCTATGTATCAGCTCCAGTTTTACCTGCAGCAACTGTGGCAAGGATTGCCACTCCAGAATAGGCCATTACAGCCACAAGAGATGTTGTGGGACCTCTCGTCGGTGCACGAAGTTTGTCACTGCCGCTGAGATCTTCCTGTATAAGAAAGAGATAGGAGAACACATGGTTACTCATCGAAGTGCAATGATGATGGTCCTTTCAAACACATAAACACACATGTTGTGATTCAACACAGAACAAACTACAGGGCGTAAAACCTATTGTCTCCTGAGACAAAGAGGACAATGATGATGATGGTAATGGCTGATACGGCTTGTCAACAAATGTTATATATATATATATATTTATATTTTGCTTGCAAAAATCTCAATCATTCATTAATTGTTTAAATTTATTTATTTCAGAGGCGTGCCTTTGACTCTAATGCATGTAAGTAGCACTGGACTGCCTTTGATTTCTTTTTATCTTCTTTGTTCACTTAGAAAGTTTGTTTAGCAGATGAATCATGAAAATCATGGCATATCCTATAGAGGATGTTGCCATCAACCACAGTAAAGGAGTCGTTGATTTTTTAGACACCACTTATACGTTCAGTAGTTTGCCATTGCTTTCTGAACGGTGAAGTCTATTTTGCTGTTCTTAAAAATCTACAGGAAAGAATTTGCTTCCAAACTTGCCCGCTGCTGAGTTTGAACCAGGTACTCTTGAGTTGTGATCGAGCTCACTACCGCTTAAGCTACAGTCACCCACTGTTTAGCAGATACATGGGAAAATATATGTCCTTTTTCATCTTTGCAGGCGGTCAATTAGCAAATGTTTTACTGTGACAACAGTTCTGATTTTGCTCTTGTCTCTCTCTTGCCTTTCAGCTCATCCCTGTCACTTGTGACTTGCTTTCCGTGTTGTGTCCGAGTCAAAAGAAAGGATGAAGTATCCTCTCGATTAGGGGACTGCCAAACCAATGTGCAACGTATACACGTTCTTGGCAAAGATCAAACATATCACAAAGAGTGATTAAAATTGCTTGTAAAGAACGAATGCAAAGAAGAAGATCCTCGCCATTTATGCTTAACCTGGGGAATGGGCCTCGTCCATTTTGCACAAACCCCCCTCTTTCCTATTGTTTTATCCAAAGGAAAAACATTTGGAATCAAGCAGTTTGCAGGGGATGTCAGAAGATGGAGTGAAATACACACATAACCATCAATTGCTTTAAGATCCCTCTTTCCGGATTTGTGGTCAAGGTTTACTCCTCTAGCCCTCTACATAAACCTGCTGACGCACAAGGCAGTGTGGATTTTCTATCAGGGTTTACTTCCCTAGCCTTTAGCTCTCCTGAACATCGACAAGACAGTTGGCTTAACAGAATGATACCTTCTAATGTCTTACGGTAGCAGATGAAACATCTCGTCGTACACATAATGATGATGCCAAAGTAGTTATTGATTATTTAATTATCAGACAAGAGAATCAATATTTAATAATACAGTATTAAAATATATTATATATATATTATGTAATTCTATCGATATGTATGTTTGTGTACAAATTCTATCTTTCTTTATTTTCTCTAATTCTCTTTTACCTCACAGCATCAGGATGAAAAGAGATGTATAGAACATGCTTTGGTGTGCGCTTCATAAACAGTGTCTTTCATCGTGTCTGCCATCTCCGAGATCCACCTTTTGCACGGATGGGCTCTTGCTTTGTATCCACTGTATCGGAGTAACATTGCTCTTTGAGACGCACTGTCTGTTGCTAATCTGCTTATGTGGCCGAACCATTTGTGTTGTTTCTTGATGAAGTTCAGTACTGATGTTGTACCCACTTTTTTTCCTGATGTCTTCATTTATAAACCGGTCTTTTCTTGTTACTTCCAGCATTCTGTGTAGACACTTCATCTCTGTAATGCCTAGTTATCTTTTATCATTTGTTGTCAGCCTCCTGGTTTGGCACTGGTAGCATAATGTGGGGAGAAAGAGTGTGTTGAACATTGCTCTTTTTGTGTTCATGGGGATATATTTGCATTTCGAAATTCACGTTATTTGTCATATTATTTGATTTGCTTTGTTGCATCTGTGTTGACTTTCATTAGTTATTCCTCCGTTTGCTGAAAAAATGCTCCCTGGGTATGTAAAGTCTTTGACCTGTTTTAATGGGCGATTGTCAAATTGGTAGTGTTTTCCTCACTAGCGAATGCCATTACTTCGGTTTTGTCGATGTTTATTCTCATATTGTATTCATTGCATGTTAAATGGAGTCTGTTGATGTGTTGCTGTAACTTTTCTTCTGTTGTTGATATGTTCTTCTGTTTGTTTACAATTTCTATAAAAATAACAAAATATTTTATATTTTGATTTCTCTACTTCAGTAAACACTGTTCTGTCTGAGCCAAATTTGAGTGCAGATTCTCACAGCGCACAACCAGATATGTTTAATGGCAAGTTGAAAGGTTATCAGCTGAAGGGTATGAACTGGATTGCAAATCTCTACAACCAGGGGATCAATGGAATTCTAGCTGATGAGATGGGGCTTGGAAAAACAGTTCAGAGTATAGCTTTCTTAGCTTATCTTGCAGAGGTATGTGTTGTGTTTTTGAATATTTGGGAGGGAATGAAAATCATGGCATATCCTTTACAGGGCGACACCATCAACCACAGTAAACAGTCATTGATTTTCTAGGCACCACTTCTATGTTCAATAGTTTGCCATTGTTTTCTGAACGATGAGTCTATTTTTACCATTCGTAAAAATCCACGGAACAAATCTGCTTCAAAACTGACCGCCATGGAGTTTGAACCAGATATTCTCGAGTTGTGATTAGCTCGCTATTGTAAAACCGCAAATGTTCACTTTCAGAGTAGATATGGCATAGCACAGAGAAATCAAAATCACCTTCATTTTTGTCCATGGTCATACAGGCGCCAGTGGTAAGGAACAAGCTGATAGATTGATTCGCATGGCTACTATATCAGAGTGTTTACCCAAAAATTCATAAAAAATGTAATATTTAATATATCCTAAAAGCATGTGTAATATTTTAGATATTACAATTGCTCACCTTAGAGTGAAAACAGAATTCATTTATATTCATTACATTCAGAGCCTTAGGGATTTGAAATTTTGTGTTTGGTGGCCATTTTGTATTGTTTCCATGGCAATGCTTTTACATTTTTATTTTTAATTAATTTTTTCTATCTCTTAAGTCATAATAACTCAAAATTATAATACAAATTCTACATTAATATGAAAGCAACGAAAAAGTTTCCAGACCAGAGTCCCCCTTAGCACCTATGGACATGTCTTGAGTGCTATGATGATAGTCCTCATATAACCGATAGCATGTCATTTGTCAAAAAAAATATGGGCCCAACACTATACTCTCATTGTATAAAACAGGTCCTTTACTTATTGTCCATTCCAGATGGTGTGCGTATAGTTTGACTGATGTAAGTTTTTCTCATTCTGTCTCACATTATTTGTTCATCATCAAATAGCTTGTTCTGAGCAGAACTGTGCCACCCTAACAGTATTTCAGAATATATCTCTTTCTTAGGTCAGTTGTCCCGCCTCTGCTCCGTCATGCTCAAATCATCAGTTACATCGTGAATCCAACTTCTCCGGGGTCTTCCTCTGCTCCTGGATGCCTCCTTTCATAATGATCTTTTCTAACCCTCGTGTCTGTTCAAATGTCCAAAATACTTCAATTTTCTTATTTGTAGCATCAGCCAGTTTTCTGTAATTTTGAGTTCTTTCTAGATAGATCTATTTGTTCTCTTCTCTGTTCATGATATACGGAGGACTGTTCTGTAACACTTATTTTCAAAAGCACATGTTTTTCCACTGCTTTGTTAAATGTCCATACTTCACATGCATACGTTTTTTTTACACTAATAATTTCATTATCTATACACTTCTAGATACAAAACATATGGGGACCATTCCTGATTATTGCCCCTGCTTCAACTCTTCATAATTGGCAGCAAGAGGTGTCCAGATTTACTCCAAAGTTCAAGGTAATTATTCTTGTGTTTTGCAGAAATTAGTATTAGCGCATTCACTACCAAATTGAAAAAACATGCAGTAGCCTGATTTAATTTGTGTTCATATTTTCATTCCATATATGTTTTTAATAGCAAGAAATGAAATGGAGCTCCAGAAACTAGTTATGGTTGTGACAGAAAATAACAATAAAGGACTCAGTTTGAATATTAGGAAGACAGAACTTATGATCATATCAAAAAAGCAGACTTTGACAAAATGCATCATCACAGTAAATGGGTCTGAGCTAAGACAAGTACAGCAATTTAAATACCTAGGAGTCCTGGTAACATCAAATGGCAGATGCCGATCAGAAATCAAGAACAGAATAGGTCCTGCAAAAATATAGTTCTTGAAAATGAGAAGCATCATATGCAATAATTCCTTATCAATGGAGATCAGAATGAGAGTTATTTAGTGCTACATAGAACCAATACTGGCATATACGGATGTGAGTCATGGACAATAAACACACAGATCGAAAAATCTCAGAGAGCCACAGAGACGCGGTTTTATAGAAGAATGATGAGAATCCTATGGCCTGCTAAAATGACTAATGTTGAAGTGTTGAACGAGATCAGGACACAGAGAAAGCTTATCACTACAAGAAAGAGGCAGTCATCATTTTTCATACATGTGATGAGGAAGGGAGGTGTAGTAGGGTGTGATGATGGGTCATTTATCCTATTTGTAGGTAACTTGATGGTAGTTGATAGTAAATCGTGGTAACTTGGTAGTAATTCGGTAGTAATTTGTACAACAATATAAAAGATACTGAACACTATCGTTACAGTTTCATACTCCTTTATTTTGATGTTATTTCATGAGTGTACCCAAAACACGTCTGCTGCGGTCCACTGTTTATGTTCATCTCTCTGTTGTCACTACGTCGCTAAGCAGTACTAACAAATTCACGTCAACTAGTTTACTACGTCAATGTCTCGTTCTAGTGTTGCTATCTGCTCGAAGTGGGCAGCTTTGGTGTGCAAACACTAAGGTCTCTACCTATCTCCCGTCTACAAACCTATCTATCTAAACTACCTGTCTAGTCTGCTAGCTACTACCTGGGGTTGGGGAATGGTTGTACCTGGTCCTGGTACACTACTACTACAGAGAAAGCTTATCACTATAAGAAAGAGGCAGTCATCATTTTTCAAACATGTGATGAGGAAGGGCGGTTTAGAAGTTGTGATAACTGGTAAAATCGAGGATAGACGAGACGGAAGACAAAAAATAAAATTTTGGATATCCTGATTTCATCGCCTGGACGAGCGTCAACATCTGATATGATAGCAAACACCAGAGACAGAGATTTGTGGAGATCCATGATCGCCTCCGCCAGCCGGCATGGCACCTGATGATGTTTTTTATTTCTTTTTTAATTTATTATTGGGCCCTACTGGAAGTGCCCTGAGTGGACCCAGTACGTAAACACATCAACTCTGAGCATCATCATTCTTTCGAATGAGAGCCGCTCAGAGTTTGTTAAAGTGGGTTTAATTGTGCCATTAGGCGTTTTTTGTGAATTCTTCCATCCTTTGGCCGTGATAAAGTGGGCACTACACTCTGATCTTAACCAAAAGGCTGAGATTGTGCTGTAGCTGGTTGTTATGAATTATATATTGTTTTGTAGATAAATAAATGTTCTATTATCAAGCACTCAAAGAATGGTACATGCAGATGCATGTATTAGAATGTGTTGATATAAATTTAGCATTAATTTTACATGAAACTATGCTTGGCGCTGTGTTCAGTAGTTGGATTCATTTAAAAGATAATATTGTCATACCCGTTGTTGCATAATCTTGCCCTCCCCCCAAATCAATAGCTACTCATGATTGTTTATCCTCCCCTAACAAGGAGTATCTGGCTGAATAGATTAGAGCGCATGCTCTCATTCGGGAGAACCTCGTTCAATCCCCGGTACTGCCAAAGAGTTGTTTTTCTATCGGAAAAAAACTCCTTACCTGAACAGTTTCGCTGTGACTGTACTGACCATACGCCCATTAAATTCCTCATGCTCATGTTTTCCCTGTCCTAGCCATCCTAAAAGTGGTATTACAGGCAGTAAAGAAATGAGGAAATTAGAACAGTCGGAACAACACCCGTTATGTTATGTTATGTAATGCGATCTACGTCATGGCACATTGGGCATTCCCATTTGTGCTCTGTCCTCCGTTGCAGCAGCCATCCCAAAGTTCATTTGCTCACAGTACCCATGAGAAGTTTATTACTATATCTTCTCTCTCTACCACGAAGACGACACTGTCTGGCATGTCCAAACTTAACTCCCAATTCTTGAACTCGTTCCAGTGTCTGAGACCCGCCCATGTCACACACTTGAGATCGTACCGCATTGATGATATCGGCTCTGTCCATGCTTCTGCCCACTTGAGTCGGGGCACTGTTTGCAAGAGAGTCAGCACGCTCGTTACCCCGCACTACCGCATGTCCAGGCGTGTACAGCCAAGTCATTTTCTTGAGATGTGATCTCTGAATGATGTCCACCCATTCCACACGCATACTTCCAGATTCAATCAGTTGAAGCATATTCATCGAGTCTGATATGATGATCGTATGGGTGGGTAACCTGTTTGCTCAGCCACCCATGACAGAGCCCTGGAGGCAGCGGTGATCTCCATAGTCATGCTCGATGTCGTTGTCTCAAAAGCCCCGCAGTCCTCATGAAGTGTGCGACAGTTTCGTTGTGCTGAGTAAGCCCATGATGATCTGGTGCCACGCTTGACAGAGCCATCGGTGTAGATAATGATATCACCTGGGTGGGAGTGCTGATCCATGTGTGCAAGAATTTCCGCATTGACGACGCCCGGGCCCATTCTCTACAGCGGCGTCCAAGTGTGCTGATAACCCTGGCTTAAGCAGTCATATCCTTTGATATAGGCACAACACCCGTTGTTAGATTCATTGAATAAATGGAGACTCAAATAGTTTGGCCACTTGGTGAGAATTAACCCGAAAACATCAGCTGCAAGAACGTACAACCTTAAAATGGAACCATCAAGAGGAAGGGGCAGACCAAGAAAAAATGGATTGATGATGTTACAGACATCTTAAAACCCCACAAACCACAGCACATCAAGTGACCTAGCGTGCACAATCTCGTAAACCTATCATCAGTTAAACATGTGACACCTAACGGCAACGAAAGCAGAGAAGGACAAAAGAATAAGAACAGGCAGTAAAGACAGTTTTTATTGGTGGTTTTTGTTGTTGTACCTCCCCTAATAGTTGCCTATGATTGTTTCAGGTTGTCCCATATTGGGGTAACACTCAAGATCGCAAAATTTTGCGCAAGTTTTGGGACCAGAAATCTCTGCATACAGAAGATGCATCTTTCCATGTAGTCATCACTTCCTATCAGCTGGTTATACAGGATGTGAAATATTTCCAGAGAATAAAATGGCAGTACATGGTACTGGATGAAGCACAAGCTATTAAGAGTACCTCAAGGTTTGTATGGACTGTGTAGTTGATTTGTGTGTGTGTGATCTTTCTGTAAATATAGTTTTGTGTGCACACTCCAACTATAGTTTATGTGTATGTGTGATCTTTCTGTAAATATAGTTTGTATATGTGTGTGTGCGCACTCTCTTCAACTATAGTTTATGTGTGTGTGTGATCTTTCTGTAATATGTTGTATATGTGGCTTCCTACTATGTTTGTGTGTGTGATCTTTCTAAATATAGTTTTGTGTGCACACTCCAACTATAGTTTATGTGTATGTGTGATCTTTCTGTAAATATAGTTTGTATATGTGTGTGTGCCCACTCTCTTCAACTATAGTTTATGTGTGTGTGTGATCTTTCTGTAAATATAGTTTGTATATGTGTGTGTGCGCACACACTCAACTATAGTTTATGTGTGTGCGATCTTTCTGTAAATATAGTTTGTATATGTGTGTGTGCGCACTCTCTTCAACTATAGTTTTGCGGTGTGTGATCTTTCTGTAAATATAGTTGTATAATGTGTGTAAATACGCACCTCTTCAACTATATTTATGTGTGTGTGATCTTTCTGTAAATATAGTTTGTATATTGTTTGCACACACTCAACTATAGTTTATGTGTGTGCGATCTTTCTGTAAATATAGTTTGTATATGTGTGTGTGTGCACTCTCTTCAACTATAGTTTATGTGTGTGTGTGATCTTTCTGTAAATATAGTTTGTATATGTGTGTGTGTGTGTGCGCACACACTCTTCAACTATAGTTTATGTGTGTGTGATCTTTCTGTAAATATAGTGTGTATATGTGTGTGCGCACTCTTCAACTATAGTTTGTGTGTGTGTGTATATACGCGATTAAATCAATCGTAAAGTCACAAATACCAACACCAGACAACTACTATAATATGAGCAGATTAGAACAAGCTGTTATTCTTTGCCTTAGTACACAATTTACTCCACAGCCACATGTATACACGGGACCTATGTTTTATCGTCCTTCTCTGATAAGATTAGGAACTCTACTCACCTACACTGAGATCAGGGATCTCCACGAGGAAGCGAACCTGGTACCTTTGGGCGAAAGATGACCACATAACATCTACTCCACATAGATCCCTTTTCCACATATATAGTTTGTGTGTGTGTGTGTATATTCTGCAACTGTGGTGTGTGTCTGTATGTGCTTTCCACATATATAGTTTGTGTATGTGTGTATATTCTGCAACTGTGGTGTGTGTCTGTATGTGCTTTCCACATATCTAGTTTGTGTATGTGTATATATTCTGCAACTGTGGTGTGTGTCTGTTGTGGTGTGTGTATGTGTGCTTTCCGCATAGTTTGTGTATGTGTGTACATTCTGCAACTGTGGTGTGTCTGTGTGTGCTTTCCGATATTAGTTTGTGTATGTGTGTACATTCTGCAACTGTGGTGTGTGTATGTGTGCTTTCCGCATATATAGTTTGTGTATGTGTGTACATTCTGCAACTGTGGTGTGTGTCTGTGTGTGCTTTCCACATAGTTTGTGTATGTGTGTACATTCTGCAACTGTGTGTGTGTTGTGTGCTTTCCATAGTTTGTGTATGTGACATTCTGCAACTGTGGTTGTGTCTGTGTGCTTTCGATAGTTTGTATGTGTACATTCTGCAACTGTGGTTGTGTCTGTGTGTGCTTTCCACATAGTTTGTGTATGTGTGTACATTCTGCAACTGTGTATGTCTGTGTTTCCATAGTTTGTGATGTGTACATTCTGCAACTGTGGTGTGTATGCTTGCTTGCTTCTGCAATAATGGTTTACATGTGTCATCATTAAATAGCTGGTCTGGAGCAATACTTTGCCACCTTAACAGCCTTCAGAATTTCTCTCAAAGGCCAGATGTCCTCTGCAGCCGTCATGCTCAAATCATCAGTAACATCCTGAATCCATCTTCTTCGTTGTCTTCCTCTTCGCTTTGAATGGATGCTTCCTTCCGTAATGTTCTTCTCCAACCATTCATGTCTCTTTATATGCCCAAAATACTTCAATTTTTTCATTCTTATTTGTAGCATCCGCCAGTTTTCTCTGATTTTGTGTTCTGTCTGGATAGATCTATTTGTACTCTTTTCTGTCCATGAA
Source organism: Arion vulgaris (assembly GCA_020796225.1). Taxonomy (NCBI): domain Eukaryota; kingdom Metazoa; phylum Mollusca; class Gastropoda; order Stylommatophora; family Arionidae; genus Arion; species Arion vulgaris. The sequence continues at coordinate 64,636,135 of CM036759.1, forward strand.
ATATAGAATATTCTGTAACACATATATTCAAAAGCACATATATGTTTTTCGCCTGTCCTTGCTTCACACCCATATTACAAATACAATCTTCTTCACCACAAATTTCTGCTATGCGACTACTCTATTTTGTCACAAAGGAAATCATGAGATCTTCACTGATCAACTCTATATCAGCTACTCTGATGTGTTCATAAACAGTGCTTCGCATTAAGTCTTCACCATCAACTTCTGCTATGCGACTACTCTGATGTTGTCATAAACAGGTATGCGCTTGAGGTCTTCACCGATCAACTTCTGCTATGCGACTACTCTGATGTGTGTCATAAACAGGGCGATGCGCTTGAGGTCTTCACCGATCAACTTCTGCTATGCGACTACTCTGATGTGTGTCATAAACAGGGCGATGCGCTTGAGGTCTTCACCAATCAACTTCTGCTATGCGACTACTCTGATGTGTGTCATAAACAGGGCGATGCGCTTGAGGTCTTCACCGATCAACTTCTGCTATGCGACTACTCTGATGTGTGTCATAAACAGGCGTGCGCTTGAGGTCTTCACCGATCCCCATAGTTTGTTTTGTAGGGTTGTTTCTGTTGGCCAGATTTCCATTCTCACACTGCTCCGGCTGGGGCAGTATTGCAGGATGTGCTCTTGGGACTGCTTTGATGCTCCACAGGTGCAGGCAGCCATGGCACTGAGACCCATGCTATGGAGGTGTGCTCTGAGACTGCAGTGTCTCGTTCTAAGTCTGAAGACTGGTATGTGTTTTTCTGTTTAGTGTATTTATACTGTTGTGCTCTGGGTTGTATCCTCCGTTTTTCTGCATCAATTTTCTGGATTGTTTCAGGAGAGTCTTTGCTTCTGTAAAGCTTTGTGTTGTGTGGGGTTGTGTTAGGTTCCCTCCAGCTCTTGCGAGTTTGATACAATCTCCTAATGTCTATTTTTATTTTGCTCATCTGGTATTGTTATTTCTTTGTACACTACAAAACATTAAATGATGTTACTAGTTTTCTCAAATATATTTCCTTGTCTATATTTCAGTGTCAGATGGAAAATTCTGCTCGGTTTCAGCTGTCGTAACAGACTGCTACTAACTGGCACTCCAATACAAAACAGTATGGCTGAGGTATTGTTTGTTTATTTGTTTGTTTCTAAGACTGACTTTTCTTACTATTTTATTATTTTACTGCCCTGAGCGGGGGCGTCTGTAGCTTAAGCGGTAGTGAGCTAGATTATAACCCAAGAATACCTGGTTCAAACTCCGCTGCAGGCAGTTTGCTGAAAGCATATTTGTTCCTGTGGATTTTTACAAACGGTAAAAATAGACCTTGCCGTTCAGAAAACAATGACAAACTACTGAACATAGTGGCTTTGAAAATTAACGACTCATTTATTGTGATTGATGATGACGTCCTGTAAAGGATATGCCACAATTAATTTTCATTTCAATCCTGAACATGCAGGTGTGTGCAGCAATTAGAGAGCGGTCATGCTTACATCGATTGTCGGCGAGTATAAGCTGGACATTTTTCGATCTCTTGGCGACTTACTGTTGGATGGGGGGACTGCCTAGAGTAATTGATAGCAGCTCGGCCTGCTAGCTGTGAGACGCCTCATAGCTCGGGTTCGAACCTACTGTCCGGCATTTGTTCGAGTCCCTGGTCTTACTCAGGACGATAACGTGAGTACCTCTGAAGTCGGAGAAAATCTGCTGAAGTCGGAGAAAATCTGCCTGTATGGCGAGGAATACTAATTACGAGTACATTGAGCACACGGCTGCCAGTGTAAAGTAATTTACAATGTCAGCTTGCTGCGATTGTAAGAAATTGGAAAACGGATTTTAGCAAAATCAGTTTCAGAGATGAAACTTGTCTGAGTTGAGCGGACTAACTGTTGGATGAGGACACTAAAGTTGATGATGAACCTATCCAGCGATTTAAGGAGTTTGGAATTACACGCTGTTCAAGTAAAACTGGATGTTTGAAAGGCAGAGAGTGGAGTGTCTCTGTAGATAAATGGTTAATGCCTTGCATTCCGAAGGTTGTAGGTTCAAATCTGGGCAGTTCTGTTGACAAGTGCATTTTTCCAGGGACTCCTAGATTTGTTGTCATAGCTAGAGTTTGCCTTTTGTGCAATACTCTCAGCAGGTGGCCATTTCTGTAGAGAGACTGGGGTAAAACCTGGTGCTATGAAGTCAACCCTTCAGCTTTAGACCCTTAAGAGAGGAGTGTGTTTAACCAACTAGCAACGGGAGCCATCATTATGCTTACCCTTCAACTGTTGGGGGAGACTGTAGGCCTTTCCGGGACGCTTTCTCTGTGTCTTGACCTCATTCATTAGTCACTTTAGCAGTCCATGGGATTCTCATCATTCTTCTGTAAAACCACATCTCTGTGTCCTTAGAGATTTTCTATCTGTTTGTTTATTGTCCATGATTCGCATCCGTATGTCAGTATTGGTTCTATGTAGCACTGTATAACTCTTATTCTGATATCAATGACTTGTTGCATATAATGTTTCTCATTTTCTGGAACGCTGTTTTGAGCTGCCCTATTCTGCTTTTTTAAAATTAATATATCAATGTATCAATACTGTATTCGTTATCAGATGTGTTGTCCATATTTCTAATCTGCAGTTGTGGGCTTTATTACATTTTATCATGCCAACCTTGTTTGACTCTCATGATGAGTTCAATGAATGGTTCTCCAAAGATATCGAAAGCCATGTCGAGAAGCAATCAGGAATTGATGAAAGTAAGTCAAGTTACCGTTTTGTTGCTGTTTCTGCTGTTGTTGTTGTTACTGCGGTCGTGGTTGTTGTTGCTATTTGTTGTTGTTGCATCTGTGGATGTCGTTGCTTCTGCGAATGCTGTTGTTGCTGATGTCATGGTTGTTGTTGCTTTTTCTGCTGCTGCCATGGTTGTTGCTGCGGCAGTGGTTGTAGTGCTTTGTGCAATACTCTCGGCAGATTCTGTGCCATTTCTGCGGAGAGGGACCAAGCGATATAGGGCAAAACCCAGTGCACTGAAGCCAATCTTTTGACTTTGGATCCTTTAGGTGGCCAGGGTTTAACGGGTTAAGTAGCCGCTGCATTTACCCTGAATAATAAACATGATTTTATGAACTTATAATTGAATCCTTAATCCATTAGTATCCTTTTATTTATTTGTCTATTGTACTTCCCCATGTGGATGATGGAATTGGTTGTCCATGCTTGCCGTTAAGCGTAGGGTTGAGAGCTTTAATTTGTGTTCCAGGACCAGATGAGTTGCTCTTGTTGTGTTATATCCATGTTTATTTAGTGGGGTCTTGATATTGTCTATCCATCTTGGTCTTTTCTTGGCTCTAGTACCTGATCTCTTTTTATTATATGCTGTTATTGGTAGTTGCTTGTTTTACGTTCTCATTAAATGTCTGATCCACTGCATTTGTATTGATTCATTTGTATCTGCATTGATATGTTCCTATATTTGTATCTGCATTGATATATTGCTATATTTGTATCTGCATTGATATATTGCTATATTTGTATCTGCGTTGATATGTTGCTATATTTGTATCTGCATTGATATATTGCTATATTTGTATCTGCGTTGATATGTTGCTATATTTGTATCTGCATTGATATATTGCTATATTTGTATCTGCATTGATATGTTGCTATATTTGTTCATCTTAGATCAGCTGTCCAGACTTCATATGATTCTCAAGCCTTTCATGCTCAGGAGAGTTAAAAGGGATGTGGAGAACGAGTTGTCAGATAAGGTAATTGTTTACGAGTTAGATGTCTAAGGTAATTGTCAATGTGTTAGCTGTGCAAGGTAATTGTCCATGTTAACTGCAAGGCAATTCTCCATGCGCTAGATGTGCAAGGTAATTGTCAATTGTTCATGTGTGATGTAAGGTAATTGTCCATCGTCGATGTAGACAGTGATTGTTCATGTGTTGGATGTAGACAGTGATTGTTCATGTGTTGGATGTAGACAGTGATTGTTCATGTGTTGGATGTAGACAGTGATTGTTCATGTGTTGGATGTGACAGTGATTGTTCATGTGTTGATGTAGACAGTGATTGTTCATGTGTTGGATGTGAGCAATTGTCTCATGTTGATGTAGACATGTGATTGTTCATGTGTTGGATGTGTAAGACAATTGTTCATGTGTTGATGTAAGTGCAAGTGATTTTTCATTGTTAATGTAGACGTGATTGTTCATGCGTTGAATGTACGTGATTGTCATGTGTTGATGTGAAGGTAATTGTCCATGTTAGATGTGACAGTAATTGTTCCATGATGTTAATGTAGACATAATTGTTCATAGTTAGGATGTGCATGAGTTGTTGAATGTAATTGCCACGAGTTGCAGATAAGGTATTTGCCTATGTGTAAGTATTTGTGGATGTGTTAATGTAAGTGAATTGTATGTGTAGATGTGAAGGAGACTAGTCCATTAAAGCACACTTTGATGTTAAATGTAGGTGATTGTTCATGTGTTGGATGTGAAGACAATTGTCCATGTTAAATGTGCAAGGTAATTGTCTATGTTAAATGTGAGCGGTGATTGCCCATGCGTTAGACATCTACGGTAATTGTCCATGTGTTAGCTGTGCAAGGTAATTGTCCATGTTAGATGTGCACAGTAATTGTCCGTATGTTAAACGTGCACAATAATTGTCCATAAGTTAGATGTGCATGAGTTGTTAGAAAATATAATTGCCCACGAGTTGTCAGATAAGGTATTTGCCTATGTGTACAGTATTTGTGGATGTGTTAATTGTGTAAGGTAATTGTGGATGTGCTAGATGTGTAAGGTAGTACTAGTCTATTAAAAGCACACTTTGAAATCAAACATTGTACAATTAGTATGACTAATATGACTAACTATCTTTGGTATCTTCAGATTGAGATCTTGGTTTACTGCCCACTGACCACTCGTCAAAGAATGTTATATAGAGCCATCAAGAACAAGATTTCTATAGAAGATCTCCTTTATTCAACCACATCATCATCATCCGCTCAATCTACCACCAGCAGCCTTATGAATATTGTCATGCAGTTTAGAAAGGTCAGTATGAATATTGTTGTATAATTTAGGAAAGTCATGAATAAATAGATTAATTAACTGATAGTGTCATCATCATTACACTTCAGTGAGTAACCATGTGTGCTCCGATCTCTTTCTTACACAGGAAGATCTCACCGGCAGTGCACAAACTCCATAGCACCAGCGAGGGTCCCTGATGTAATTTTGAAGATGGTAAAATATTTTGTATATGAATAAATAGAAAGGTCATGTATAAAGTTATGCAGTCTAGAAAGGTTACAGTTGGCCTCACAGTTTGTAATCCAGAAGCCAGCCCTCCATACAGGAAATTCTTATGGACTCGATCACCTTCCATTCAAAATAGATAATGTTGATCGAGGAGACTGGCTATGATAGAAATCCTGAATACCTCTGAAGTCGGAGAAGGCAGTGCCCGTATGGCAGGGGACACTGAATAGAAGGAAAGCAGACTGTAACTAAAAAATTAGTCATACCGTGTACCTAAGAAGGAGTGATAGGTCATACAGTGTGCCATGATGGCCATGGGTCGACAGCCTTTACTCCCAGAATAAGGCTGGCGACGAGAGCAGTCTGGAAAATTCCAGCACATTGGGCTGAACCAGACACAGCTTCGGAGTCATACAATACGTAACGTATGTACCATACCATGTGCCATACAGTGTGCCATGATGATGTCTGAATTCATAGTCAGCAAAAGCAAGGAGAAGAAGAAGAAATGGCAGAATATTCCAGCATCTTATTGTTTGTAACTGTCACTTCAGGAGATGTCTCAGGTAGCACATTTGCAATGCATTTGTTTTCTGTTGTGATACATGTAGGGTCCACTGTTCACTGACAGAAGAGTAGGTTGCTCAACATACAAAGCTTTGTACACAGAAACCTTGGTGTTAATGGTCAGCATGCCATTTCTTCCGCCTGAGTGGTTGAAAAATGAAAATCGTGGCATATCCTTTACAGGACTTAGCCATCAATGGTAAATGAGTATCGATTTTCTGGGCATCACTTATATGTTCAGTAGTTGCCATTGCTTTCTGAATGGTGAGGTCTATTTTTATCGTTTGTAAAAATCCAAGGGAAATAATTTGCTTCCAAACTTGGCAGATTTTGAACCAGACACGCTTGGGTTGTTATGATCAAGCTCACTACACGCAAGGTACAGCTGCTCGCGCCTGAGTGGTTACCGGGGCCCAAATCAGGGGTCTGAAAAATAGAACCACTTACCTCTAGCGCATGTTGTAAAAGGCGACTAAGGAGGTTGCACATGGGGCTAGCTACCTCACCCCGTATACAACACTAGATAGCTACAGAATTCACAACTAGGAAAATTCATAGCTTACCACCTGAGGATGAAGAAGGACTCTGCAAGGAATGACTCATGAAGCGACCCGATGCAATCCTAAAGGAAGACCGGCTGCTGACGCACCTTTTTAACACCGGAAGGCGGGAGTTAAAAACAGAATGTAAGAAAATGGGGAGAGATCTGGAAAAGATGACCTTGGAGGTGAGAGCTTGGAAAACCTTGTTTGCTAAACTATGCCTCCCTAGGGGTGAACAGTGAAGAAAAAGAATCCCATTTCTTCACACAGTTTACAATAGCCTCTTTCTTCTCTCTTGTGTTAGTTTAATCCCTGGTTGGGGCATATACCCTCAACCAACTCATGCCATGTCTTCCTATCTTAATCTATCTCTTGCAGCTCCTTCCAGCTCTTCTTTAACCCTGTAACGTTCGGGTACTAAGAAAATCTCATTTATAAATGAGATGGCTACATGACTCCGGAACTGGCCGTATTTGTGTGTTATTTATGCATTTTAAAACATATAATTTATGTTTCATAATGTAAAACATATGATATTACCATAATAAATTGTTAAAAAATATATTTTATTTAAGATGTCTAATCTCGTTGAATAAAGCATGCTTTTTGTTCTTCTTCTTCTGCCTCCGCCCCCTATGAATTCATGCGTAGTCAGGAGCCTTTTATGGTGTATCTGACTGATTTCTGCGTGAAAGCCGACTAACCGTGTGTAAGGTATCCCTAGCCATTCAGGCAAACCTTCTCCGACTTCAGTGGTAAGAACATGCTTTTATTACACCAATTTTTCCCGAGCGACCGCCATTTTGGATAATCTCTGCAGACGAGTTTTCACTTGCTCTTGTCAAAAATAACACATTTGCTTAAAAATGGTATCTAGTGACTCAGATTACTGTCCTAATCAAGACTATAAGTGTTAGTTCTTTATGGGCTGCTTACTAGACAAGTTCTGCATCATTTTCTCTTATTTATTTATTATTTATTAATTGGTGTCTTCAAAATATGGAAATATTTAGAAGTTACAAATTTCTAATTACTGCTTTATTTATTGTCCAAACAACTTAATGTTTGGATATATTGTGTAAATATGAAGGTACTAAGAGGGTATATTAATAGTTTTCATGATATATTTCATACTTATTTGTTTCCTTCTTTGTGACTGTATAATTATTTGAAATTTGTGTTAAAATCTATTTTTAGCATCACCAAAATTAGTCACTGATATCACATATTACATGACACTGATATTAAAATCACATATCTTGATAGTACATTCAATTAGCTTTCCAACCATATATAACATGCCTATGTTAAAGTTCATGGAGTATGTATGGCTTCTAGTAATAGAGCAGACCTTCAAAAATAACAAAAAAACCTTAAAACCCACGAGCGGTTAAGAGTTTAATCTCTGCCTTCAAATCCTCTGCATCGCAATCATACCTCTTCTAGATCTTTATTTGCTTTTGTTTGTAGATATATATATCTATATCTTCTTCTTCTTCTTTGCGTTCGGTTTCGTATGCTCGTCTAAATCATGAGATGGGTTGCCTCTATGAAGTTGCATGTCAGTTGGAGTTCTTCGAGAGTTCCCCATAGCTTGGTCTGTAAGCTTGTAAATCTATATAACAGTTGTTACTAGTGGTTGACCAGACATTTCTCTGATTTCATCACTTCTCCTGAAAATTAATAATAAATAGCATTCTTATAAAAAATAAATTGTGCACCAGTATCAATTTATTGTTTCATTTCATAAATATGTAATTGCATTTTTGTCTTTCTCCAAATAGGTGTGCAATCACCCTGAACTGTTTGAAAGAAATGAAGCTAAATCCCCGGTGCACCTGCCCATTCAACCATACATTGTACCCAAGTTAGTCTATAGAGAAGGTAAGTTCTGACATCATCATACCTTTATGAGGTCACTGATAATATGCTGTGCAAGTGACCATATGCTGTGGACATTCTGGGGTTCGAATCCAGGGGGAACCAAAAATTCTCCTAGTGTTCGCAGTTGGATTACAGACCTGATTTTTACTTGGAGATCTAACCTCTTCTTTGCGGTCGTTGTGTTGATGATTATACCATCAGAAGCATTCTTATGATGAAGTCAACTGTTGTCTGGAACTCTCTCTGGTGCCATGTAGTTTTGAATGTAGTGTTGTGTTGTAGTGCCTGCATTCCTTTCTAGGGAGGACATATTCTGTCATTTTATCAGCGGGGACCTAACTTACAAGTACCTCTGAAGTCAGAATAAGGCTTGTCTGAATATCGAGGGACACTAGAATACAAAAACCTTACAGAGATGGCATATTCGGCGCCTCGACTACTCCTGAATTCATAATGGACGGACATATAAAACACTTTTTCACTCGTCCACACTGTTGGAAATTGAAGGCATTTAAAGGCAATTGATTCGCTTAATAGCACTGGGTTTCCCCATATGCATCAGTCCTTCTCTGCAGTAAAGACATGGCAGCTGCAAAAGAAGTTGCACAAAGCACAAACTCCGTAGCTTCAGCAAAAATCCTACGGATCTCTAAAACAAAATGCATTAGTGACCTGAGCAACTCAATCTGAATTCTTCTTCTTCAGCAATTTCTGGTCAATGGTTTAGTTTACTGTGGCCACAAATCGAGCAGTCAGCTTCAGGTATGTCTGGTTTCCCCAATGCTTAGTTTTTATGTCGACTGGGTGTTGCCACATATTGCTTCTCATCTCACCAAGGAGAAGACAGTCTTGCAGGACATGCTCCAGATTCAAACTCAGGACCTTCAGAACCAAAGGCAAATGTTGTGTAGGGCAAATGCTGGAAGTGTCATACTGCTTGTGTTTTTTTGTAAATGGGTCTCATTTTTTATTCTTGAGCTTCAGTGATAAATATGAAATGTGTACACTTTTGATACAGAAGATTAAGACCGGCTAGGTACGAGGCAGGGGATGCAATTAATACAAAATGCGACAATCCAGACATTTACCTTCATCTTTGTCCCAGGTCATTCTGGGGGGAAGGGCACTGGCGAACAATGCTGCAATCGAGAATGGGTCTTCTATGGACAAAAGTGACATCATCGCTCTAAGAGAAAACATATGTTCTGAAGATTTCAATAAAGAAGATAAAAGGATATTCTCTATCTCGGTTGCACAAGTTATGCACACCGATAGGTGCAACAAGATGGGAAAACCACAAGAGAAACCCCAGTAGATACATCAACCAACACAGAACGGAGTTGTTAGTCTAAACACACTGAGATACATGCTTGGAAGGAGATTAGAGCAGTTATGAACATGTTCGATGTGCGATGAAGATAATCCTCAAATGAACTTTTGCACACTTTTTAATTTGAATAGATTTGATAAATTGTTGACACAAATCCTTTAAATAAGCTTTCTGTTGTATTGTTTCACTATTGTTGTATGTTAATTTGTGATATTTGGTTTGTTTTTCAATCACTTCTAATACAGGCTACCTGGATTCTAGTTTGCCAAGTCTTTGCCACATTTTACTCAACAAATTGTATATATTTTCACCTGAAAATGTTCACCGTTCCATCTTTTCCACCAATTCAGGTAAGATTTAGTATCAGTTATTGGCAAGAATAAATACCGTTAAAATAGATTGTTTTTCAAATGTATTTGCTCCTGAGACTAGTGTATTTTTACAATTTGTCTGTTGCGGTTGGCATGTTTAAAAAAAATATTGATTTGTTGATGGTAGAAGGTTTTTAAAATTGATTTTGCCTGTGTGTTTCCAGGGCAGCAAGGGGAACAAAGAATAGTAACACTGCGACCTACAAGGCATGTTGTAAGAGGCGACTGAGGTATGGGCCTAAGGAAGCTGCTCTTGTAAATAAAAAGCGTAGCAGAAATCGGATGTTCTGGCTTACTTGTAGGCGCATAACTTGCACGATGTACAATTGCTCCTAGGCTCAGATCACGTACAAATCACAGAGTGGTTTACCAGTTTAACGCATATGGACCGTTCGAAGCAGAGATGTATTTGTTTAAGCTAACATATTTTTAATGTTAAACGTCACAGTGGTTTGGAGAGAACGGTAATGGACAGCATGGCTCCTGGAGTACGAGACAAGGGACTACTAAGACGAAGGAGGCAGCAGGATATAAAGAAACTTCGAACATGACACTTAAGGAGGCTGGAGAACTTGCAAGAGACAGTTTTTCAGGCGGGCTGTTATAAAGCGACGCTCCGCAAGTGCATGCTACAGCGTAAGCGTATTTTACAATTTTTCCATTGAGGTTGGCATATTTTAAAAATTTTTCTGTTGATGCTTGCATGTTTTTAATTTAAAATTTCGATGATGCATTGATTCCATCCTAATCTTGTTATATTTCAATATTGATGCATCTATTCTATCTTGTCTTTTGCAGATTCACATAACTCTGTAAACAGCTGTTTCTCATTTACCCGCCTTATAAACATGTCACCACAAGACCTCCATGCTTACATGTATGGTGGATTACTGGTCAGGTAGGAACATCTTGAGATTTGTTTGTGTCCTATCTGTGGCTAATTGGTTATGCTATTGCCTTGCGTCCCGAAGGTCGTGGTTTGAATCCAGACCGCACCGTTCTGTTCACGAGTGCATTTTTTCAAGATACCCCTAGGATTGTTGCTGGAGCTATGGAGTTTGTGATGTACTGTGATTGAGTACTGTGATGTGATAGAGTGATGTGATTGGAGTACTGTGATGTGATTGGAGTACTGTGATATGAAAGGAGTACAGTGATGTGATAGAGTGATGTGATTGGAGTACTGTGATGTGATTGGAGTACTGTGATATGAAAGGAGTACAGTGATGTGATACAGTTTTACAAACAATGTAATAACCTATATATTTAATATTTGATTCCTTCTCTCTGCTTCTGTAAAGATGGCTAGGAATGTTTCTCCTTATGAAAGCTGCATACAGAATACACCAACATTTCGTATGGCATCAAGATGAGAAGTAAGTGTACAGATGTGTTTCTTTTATGTTCAAACTACAGCAATTTTATATCTGAAGAATCATGTAGCTGTTAACACTGATGGTTCAACCATTTGCCAGCAGCGATGTGCGCTCAATTTTTCATCATGCTCAGTGGGAAAAATAATAAAAGAGGCCAGTGGGGCTACACGGCAGACACAAGTAGTTTGATAATGACGGTGCGGGTGGTTACAGAGACAGTGAAGTTGTTGGCATCTCATAACTACTCTCGTATTTTCATACTCTGTGACTCCATGAGTATGATTCAGCAAGTCGAAACAGGAATGGTGAGACGAAACTGGGTGGACTAACTGGTACAGACAATGATCGGTGAAATCTTTATTTCCGTCCCTGAGCACGCAGGAGTCGGGGGTAAATGAGCGAGCTGATATATTGGCTACGATATCAGACGGTGCTGCAATGGACCAAAAGGACATTCTTAACGCATTGAATCTTTCCAAATAGAGGAGTTTCCGGGTTGTGAATCCCAGTCTCTGACCAGATTGAGAGAGATGGATGTAGATATTGGTACAGCCCGAATAGAACAACATACCAAATATGAAGTGTGTGCTCTGCAGCCAGGAGTGCCTGTCCGCCCGTGTATATCTGGCTGAATTGCCAATCTTGAATTTTGTATGTTTGAGACATAGTGTCCTGCAACGACAGCCGGTTCTAATCTTTTTATATTTAGGCAGTTGTCTTGTTTTGATATTGTTGGCATTGAATTGATTTCACCCTTGTGGTGCTGGGGCCCTAAGGAAGCAAAGAATATTAACGCTCGACCTACAGGGCATGTCAAAGAGCGTCTGAGTTAGGGGCTTAGGAAGATACTCTAGTAAATAACAAGAACAGCAGAAATCGGATGTGCTGGCTTTCTTGTAGGTGCAAAACTGGAGCAACTTACAATTGCTCTTAGGCTCAGATCACACAGTGGTTAACAAGTGGTTGATATGGAGTGTTCGAAGAAGACTTGATTTAATCTCTGCTCTTGTGTTGCTGGGGCTCTCAAGGGGAGCAAAGAATAGTGACACTGTGACCTACAAGTCATGTCATAAGAGGCGACTGAGGTAGGGGTCTAGGGAAGCTACCCTAGTAAATAAAAACAGTAGTAGAAATTGGATGTGCTGGCCTACTTGTAGGCACATAACTGGCACAACGCACCATCGCTCTTAGGCTCAGATCACATACAAATTACAAAGAGTGGTCGATATGAAGTGTTCAAAGAAGAAGAATTGATTTAATCACTTTTTTTTCATTTTAATATCAAAATGTTGTATTTTCATCTTCCCAACTAGGTTCAATACAAAGACATGCTTGTTGCTTGAACCATTGCAATCATTAAGCGCTCCGAACATACGTCTCAATCCAGTTTTGCAGGAACTTGTGTTTACTGGTTATACATCACGTTTTTCTCTCATGAAACGTCATCAGTCATTACATCTCTGAGACGATATGCACATCGGCAGATCCGGCTGAGGAGACTGCGACAGTTGGCAATTGCAAAGAAGGGTCCACTCAGTCCTCCCAATTCACCAACTAAAGTGAGTTTCACTTATTTTGTCATACGAGCTAAAATTATAACTTAGAATAAATGAACATGTGTTATTGTTTTGGTGTTGTTGTCTTCTGTTGTCTTGACACTGTTACAGGATTGTTGCAGTTATTTTTGCTTTTTGACTGGATTTTGTTATGTCCATCTAATCATCTTTTTCTGTCTACATTGCTGCCTAAATATGTGTATGATTCTACCTCTTGAAGTGGTATTTCATCCAGAGAGACCGGATTGCCGTTTGCTTGGTTTAATTCTCATTATCTTTGTCTTTCCCTTATGTTTATAATGTTTATCCCTAGTTGTTGAGACCTTTGGTCAAGTGTATTTAGCTTAAGTTGTGAAATCTTTATAACTATATTTCTATCATATTATTCATGCATTTGAAAACTTAGTCGATCCGCAAGCAATTTCTCCATACCTCTCTATCCTGGACAACTTGCTCAATCTCCTCCATGGAACTGAGATCAACATTTCTTGCCTCACTCAGCAAAGTTCGTTTCAGGGTCTCCTTAGGTCATTCTCTCTTTCTTGAAACCTCTGCATCCCCTTCATTGGCTGCTTTGATATTCTTTGATCATTTCTTCTCAAGGTGTGTCTAACATATCTCCATCTTCTCTTTGTTATAACAGTTTGCTACTAGTGGTTGACCAGCCATTTCTCTGATTTCATCACTTCTGAATTCGTTCTATTTTATATTCATCTATTTTTTAAAAATGCATTCAACTTGCTTTTCTCTCCTCCCTCCTTCTCTCTCTCGATCGTTCGTTTTGGCCATTTTCATCATTCTTATTGTGAAATATAAACAGCCTTTGCCAAGAACGTAATTTTACGTCACAATCTTCAGTACCACTTGGAGCTCTGGTGCTTGTCCTTCGGCGATGTGTCCGATTTCAACCAGTGTTTACTGGGTTCGATCTCTGTCAGCCTTTGACTGTCCCAGCCGACCTGCAAGGCAGCAGGTTAACTTGCTTTCTATAGCTTTAGTCATTTTTTAACTGCGCTGGCATATCTTAGGATTGATACAACATTTGAATTGAAAATTCATAATTTAATTTTAATACTTGCAGTTCCATATTTTATTTAGACTTTTAAAAGCTGATGTTACTTTAACAATTCGTAATTGAATTGCCTTGACTGTTAGCACCTGTTTAAATATATTGGAGAAAGAGGAGGGAAATAATTGAAGAAAATGAGAGGATGAGAACAAATATTAAGATACAGTAGAAAATGTACACAAACCCAACTTCATATAAAAACAACCTCGGAAGTCGGAGAAGACCCGCCTGTGTGGCAGGGGACACTGATAAACAGGAAAAGCAGGCCTTCACGCAAAAATCAGAATCGCCATACCAGGCGCCCTGACTATGCAAGAATTCATAGCGGGCGAACACAAGAAGAAATAAAAACAAAGTCTTTCTTAAATGCTTTGCACGTGTGGTGCCGGGGCCTGCAAATTAAGCAAAGAATAGTACCACTGCGACCTACAAGACATGTCGTAAGAGGCGACTGATGCAAGACCTAGGAAGCTACCTAGTAAATAAAAGCATTGCAGAAATTGAATATGCTGGCCTACTTGTAGGCGCATAACTGGCACAATGTACAACCTCTCTTAGGCTCAGATCACATACAAATAACAGAGTGGTTAACAAGTGGTCGATATGGAGTGTTCGAAGAGAAATGTTAAGATTGTGGATATTGTCTAGTTTAACATTCAATCAAATATATTTGCAGTCGCCAGTTAAGAGTCCATCAACAGAGGAGATCAGTCTGCCACTCCATCATCACAAGTTCCGATCACCTCGTGTGCTTAAATGTCAGAAAATATATTTGCCGCCACTGTTCTCTATTCTTATTCCCAAGGTAGGTATTTTTATTTTGATGCATGAGGAGTGGTGTAATTGAAATAAGGAAGACTGCAGTAAAACTAAGTAGCAATGGCAAACACGTACAAAGTACTGTAGTCTTACAATAACAATACACAGCTCGTTCGACTAAAAGGTCTTTATCATACAAAGGATACAACAAAAGTGAAGAAATTCACTTCTTACACAGCACATAACATAGAATCGGACAATAATGCAATCTTCATAGCAACAATGTGCTACCAGTGTCAAACATGGGCACTGACAAAAGAACAAGGAAGGAAAATTACCACCTGTGAAATGATGTGCTTGAGGAAAGCAGTAAATAAAATAAGAAGAGACCATATAAGAAATGAGAAAATTAGAACAGTCAGAACGCCTGCTGTTAGATTCATTGAGAAACAGAGACTTAAATGGTTTAGCCACTTGATGAGAATGAACCCGAATACACCAGTTGAAAGAGTGTACAACCTGAAAATAGAATCATCAAGAGGGAGGGGCAGACTAAGAAAAAGATGGAGTTACAGACATCTTAAAACTCTACAATACCACAGCATGTCAAGCAATTGAGCATGCACTATCTCTGAAACCGATCATCGGTTAAACCTGCTATGCCTAACGGCAAAAAAAGCGAGAAGGACGAAAGAAAGAAGAAGATTTAATAATAAGGTTAGGAATTTGTCTGATTCTATATATTCTGTGCCGTGTAAGAAGTGTCTTTCTTCACTTCTGTTGTATCCTTTACTTGATAAAGACCTGTTGGTCGAAACGTTGCTGTGTATTGTTTTTGTATGTTGTAAAAGGACAGTACTTTTTTTTTCCGTGTTTCACGATGAAGAGTGATACTACATCTTCATTATTTCCATATATCTGTTGTAGATGTTTTTATTTTGTTATCTGATGTAGTTGCCAATAGCGGAATTGATAACATGCTCCACCAATGACCATGTGCTATAGAAATTCTGGGTTCGAGGCCAGCCAGAACTTTTTTAGTGTGTACACGGTAGGTCTACAGGAGGCCTTGATTATTTACTGGGGGTCCCAAATTACAAGTGCCCCTGAAAAGTGCAGACCAGTCTTAAGACTGAGAAAGGGACACTGCGGTCGCAGAGCACATATCCATGGAATAATTCTCAGGGACTCGGCTGCCTGTACCTGTGGAGCACCAAAGCAGTCCCCATTGCTCCATCCTGAGCAGTGTGAGAATGGAAACCTCCAACAGAATCAACTCTTCAGAACAAACTATGGGGGACCGTTTAAGTCCTCAAGTGCTCTGCCATGTTTACGACACATACTGGACCCAGTAGTTACATAGCAGAAGTTGATTGCAGCAGAAGAAAAGTACATCTGAAGTCAGAGTAAGGTTAATCTGAATGGCGAAGAACAGGGGTGAGTAGGAAAGCAATCCTTCACGCAAAAATCAGTTGCGATATTAGACTGTGTCATATGAGTTCATTGCGGGCAAACGATTTTTAAAATCTGAACTCATAACCTTATGTTACTTCAATTGTCTTTACTTCTTTTAGCACAACATTAGTCCTTTTAGCAGTGCATGGGATTTTAAATATTCTTCTGTCAAACCATATCTTCTTTATCTCTGTAGGCTACAAGTTATAATTGAGTATATATAAGCCTGTGTTACATTAGTTGCAAATACTGGGCTATCTTATCAATTTTATACATTCCTAAGCTAATATATATATATCTTCTATAGAATTGAGTCTGATATTTCTCACCTCTCTCAGCAAAGTTGGTTTCAGAGCTTCCCTGTGGGGTCATTTCTTTCTTGAATCCTTTGCCCACTATTTCATTGCTTGCTTTGTTATTCCTTGATCATTTCTTCTCAGTCATATAAATTTGAATATGAAGTAACCTCTCTGTGACACATAACAGGGCAATTGTTACAGAGTAGCTGTCTTGCCCAAGCATCAACTACACCCTCCTGACTTCGCTGATAGAGTCCAGAGAGGTGCAAGCACCACATTCGGTATCACTTTGGTTGCAAGAGTTGCCTGTAGGGCATCATATGATGCCCGCCTGCCTTAGAAGCTCCCCTCTGCATTTTCTATTTTGGTTTATTCCCATAACCTTTGCCTCTCCCGAGCTTCCCACAATGCAAAGGGGGGCTATTTGCTCATAGCTGGGAGTCTGGTTCTTGGATATCAGGGTAAACCCACTTATGTCCCAAGTCTTCTGAGATTTTTACTGACCTATGGGAGTAAACTGACCTAGTGGTAGTGCTCCCCAAGACTATGCTCAGCATATCTCCATCTTATCATCATCAGGTGCCGGCTGGCATAGGCGATCTAGGATCTCCACAAATCTCTGTCTCTTGTGTTTGCTATCATCTCAGATGTTGACGCTCTTCTCTTCCACGAAGTCAGGCTATCCAAAATTTTCTCTCATCTTCCCTTGATTTTGCCGGTTGTCATAATGTGTTCTAAACCTCCCTTCCTCATCACATGTCCATAAAATGATGACTCTCTTTCTGATATTGATGATAAGCGTCCTCTGTGTTTTAACCTCATTCAACACACCTCAACATTAGTCATTTTACTCTAGCTTATAATAGCTGTTAATAGTGTGTCCCAAATTACAAGTGCCCCTGAAAAGTGCAGACCAGTCTTAAGACTGAGAAAGGGACACTGCGTCGCATGAGCACATATCCATGGAATAATTCTCAGGGACTCGGCTGCCTGTACCTGTGGAGCACCAAAGCAGTCCCCATTGCTCCATCCTGAGCAGTGTGAGAATGGAAACCTCCAACAGAATCAACTCTTCAGAACAAACTATGGGGGACCGTTTAAGTCCTCAAGTGCTCTGCCATGTTTACGACACATACTGGACCCAGTAGTTACATAGCAGAAGTTGATTGCAGCAGAAGAAAAGTACATCTGAAGTCAGAGTAAGGTTAATCTGAATGGCGAAGAACAGGGGTGAGTAGGAAAGCAATCCTTCACGCAAAAATCAGTTGCGATATTAGACTGTGTCATATGAGTTCATTGCGGCAAGCGATTTTAAAATCTGAACTCATAACCTTATGTTACTTCAATTGTCTTTACTTCTTTTAGCACAACATTAGTCCTTTTAGCAGTGCATGGGATTTTAAATATTCTTCTGTCAAACCATATCTTCTTTATCTCTGTAGGCTACAAGTTATAATTGAGTATATATAAGCCTGTGTTACATTAGTTGCAAATACTGGGCTATCTTATCAATTTTATACATTCCTAAGCTAATATATATATATCTTCTATAGAATTGAGTCTGATATTTCTCACCTCTCTCAGCAAAGTTGGTTTCAGAGCTTCCCTGTGGGGTCATTTCTTTCTTGAATCCTTTGCCCACTATTTCATTGCTTGCTTTGTTATTCCTTGATCATTTCTTCTCAGTCATATAAATTTGAATATGAAGTAACCTCTCTGTGACACATAACAGGGCAATTGTTACAGAGTAGCTGTCTTGCCCAAGCATCAACTACACCCTCCTGACTTCGCTGATAGAGTCCAGAGAGGTGCAAGCACCACATTCGGTATCACTTTGGTTGCAAGAGTTGCCTGTAGGGCATCATATGATGCCGCCTGCCTTAAAGCTCCCTCTGCATTTTCTATTTTGGTTTATTCCCATAACCTTTGCCTCTCCCGAGCTTCCCACAATGCAAAGGGGGCTATTTGCTCATAGCTGGGAGTCTGGTTCTTGGATATCAGGGTAAACCCACTTATGTCCCAAGTCTTCTGAGATTTTTACTGACCTATGGGAGTAAACTGACCTAGTGGTAGTGTCTCCCAAGACTATGCTCAGCATATCTCCATCTTATCATCATCAGGTGCCGGCTGGCATAGGCGATCTAGGATCTCCACAAATCTCTGTCTCTTGTGTTTGCTATCATCTCAGATGTTGACGCTCTTCTCTTCCACGAAGTCAGGCTATCCAAAATTTTCTCTCATCTTCCCTTGATTTTGCCGGTTGTCATAATGTGTTCTAAACCTCCCTTCCTCATCACATGTCCATAAAATGATGACTCTCTTTCTGATATTGATGATAAGCGTCCTCTGTGTTTTAACCTCATTCAACACACCTCAACATTAGTCATTTTACTCTAGCTTATAATAGCTGTTAATAGTTACTTAATATCAACTTTTAAAACCTACTATAACTATATATTCTATTGGTCACTTAGGTATGTTGTCCCGGCTTCAATGAGTACACAGTTGACCGCAGTGCTGAATGGGACAGGATGCAAAGAGAACAGTGTGGCACACATGAGACAAAACGGGCACTGTTGTTTGGAAGCACGGAACATCTTCGCTGGTCATCAAGCTTCTTCGCAGCAGAAGAGAAAGCTGGTCTGTATGCCATCGCTCCTCATTACGGCTGGACTCATGTTCAGATTCCAGGTATGTCTTGTTCCACATGGTGTTCTGATTGCATAAAGTTCCCACTTCTTCATTGATTGATTGATTGATTGATTGATTGATAGGACCATCGAAACAACCTAACTAGACATGCAGGTGAATGGAACCTATGTGGAAAGGGAGATAAAAAAAAGTACCATGTGAAAAACTCTGAAGGATGAGGTCAAGAGTAATCAAAGCCGTATGGGCAGTTTTTTTTTTTCATAATAAAATTTTGATTGAGAGAGACAGTTGCTGTCCAATGCTCCACTGCGGAAATAAAAAGTTCACCATTTTTAATGAGAGTTTCTTCCTAAATTGTTCCTAACACGTCATTTTTAATTGCAACTTCCATAACAAAGCCATTCTTATAGCTCTCAGTTGTTAGCCCTAATCCAACCCTTGATTTGCTTCTTCTCCTCTCTAATCATGTTTTGCCTTATAGCGTCAGGTTAAGAAGACATTTCTATAATTGACTTTTGTGTGCACTTCATATTGTTTTCTCTCGCATCTGTTATTTCTGCGCTCCACCTTTAGGTGAACTGCTTTTTGTTTTGTATCCACTGTATCGGGGTAGCATTGCTCTCTGAGGAGCACTGTCTGTTGGTAATCTGCTTATGTAGCCAAACCATTTAATTTGTTGTTTCTTGATGAAGTTCAGTACTTATGTTGTACGCATTTTCCCCCCGTTGTCTTCATTTATAAACTAGTCTCTTCTTGACACTCCCAGCAATTCTGCGTAGACACCAACCCTCGATAACCTGGGGAAATATGATCCAATGGGACAACAAAAAGTACTGATTAGTTGATGATAATATTTTTCGAACATGAAAACTCATCTGTCTAGTACCACATCAGCTAGTTATTCTGTAGTATGTTGTTTGATCTGCTTGGTCATAGCAGAGTCCGTCAGAACTGACGGATATACACAATATCTCATCGTTAAATAGCGTGTCCTGAGCAGAACATTGCCACCCTAACAGTCCTTCAGAATTTCTCTTTCTCTCTCATAGACCAGATGTCCTGCTTATGCAGTGGTCATGCTCAAACCATCTGTTACATCCTGAATCCATCTTCTCTGTGGTCTACCTCTTGGCAGGGTGTCTCCTTCCACAATGGTCTTCTCAAACTCTTCATGTCTCTATATGTCCTAATTTATATCAATTTCTTCATTTTTATTTGTATCATCAGCTAGTTTTCTTTGATTTTGAGTTCTTTCTGGATAGACCTCTGTCCATGATATACGGAGGACTCTCCTGTAACACATATCCAAAAGCACATATATGTTTTTCCACTGCCTTGTTAAATGTCCATGATTCACACCAATACGTTGTCACTGAGAATATGCATGCTCTTAATATTCTGATTTTAGTTTTTCTATCAGTTCTGTTCCAGACTGTTTTTAGTTGTTTACATTTTTGTACGTCTATATTGTTCTTGTTAGCAGTGAACTGAAATATTGAAAGCGGTTCAATTTTCTATTTTCTCTCCATTAATAAAAATAACGTTTATCATGCTTGTTTTATCTGTTGTTATTATAATATTTACATGGGTCAAACTATTGTATATTCACAGACAAGGAATCTCTGGTCAGTGATGCTGGCAAGCTGTATGTGTTAGACTCACTCCTTCAGAGGCTGAAAGATGACAACCATCGTGTGCTTATCTACTCACAGATGACTAGGATGATTGATCTACTGGAGGTACAGGTTTCTTCTTCTTTGAATGCTCTATATTGACCACTTGCTAACCACTCTATGTGATTTGTATGTGATTTGAGCCTAAGAGCGATTGTACGCTCTGTCAGTTATGCTCCTACAAGTAGGCCAGCACATCCGATTTCTGCGATGCTTTTTATTTACTAGGGTAGCTTCCTCAGGTCCTACATCAGTTGTCTCTTGCCTAGTAGGTCGCAGTGGTACTGATTTTTGGTTCCCTTGTGGACCCCGACACCACACAGGCGGAGGTAGGGTTTCTTCTTTGAACGCTCAACACGACCACTTGTTAACCACTGTACATTGTGTCATTGTACAAGTAGGCCAGCACATCCGATTTCTGCGATGCTTTGTAATTACACGGGTAGCTTCCCTAGTACCCTACTGCAGTCGCATTTTACGACATGCCTTGTAGGTCGCAGTGTTACTATTCTTTGGATCCCTTACGGTACCCGGCAACACATGGGCGATTCACATGAAACAATGATGAGCATTTTGAGTAGTGTTCGCTAGCACAGGAACCTCTTGCCATGAAGTTGGCAAAGTGACTACCAACTACCGAAAAATCCACATTGCACATCATTGATTTTGTTTATAAACCAACACAGCATTTTATAAAGCATCTTTTAAAGTTTACTTTGAAAATAAATGGTGGAGCAAAGAAATAACAGAGGCAATGAAGGACACCCTGTATGAAGCTTACACAAACCTGTTCAAAATAAAAGTAGCCCGGTCAAGGGAACCAATCTGGCATATGTTTATGAAAATGAGAAGGTTCAATTATGATATAGTATAGGTCGAGTGAGCGAGTCTTTTTGTGATGGTGTGTAATTATGGTTCGGGAAGGGACGATGAACAAATGTGATGAAAGGACGAGCTAGTCAGAACCGGTTTATATAGTAAATAGACAAAACACAATGTGTACCTGGCATCTTTTGATTTGTCAATGGGGCTGCTTTTATCTTGAACAACCTGTATAAATCTATTTTTACCCTGAAGCTGTGAGGCAAAACTGAACTAGAGAAAAGAAAGAATAGAAAGATGATATATTTTTATTATATTTGTCTGTTTCAGGAATATATGTGGTATCGCAAGCACACGTACATGCGACTGGCGGTCTTCTAAAATCTCAGAACGTCGTGATATGGTTGCAGACTTCCAGTCTCGATCTGATATTTTTGTGTTCCTCTTGAGTACCAGAGCTGGTGGTTTAGGCATTAATCTTACTGCAGCTGATACTGTGAGTTTGTTTTGACTTTATTGAACCTGTTTTACTTTATTCATCATGTTTGATTTTTATTTAACATCATCATCATTATCATTGCTGGTCCTGTGCAGAACTTTATCACCCAATCAGTCCTTCGGAATTTCTCTTTCTCATAGACCAGGTGTCCCGCCTTTCCAGTCATCATGCTCAAATCATCAGTTACATCCTGAATGCATCTTCTCCATGGTCTTCCTCTTCTCCTCTTTGCTGTGATACCTCCTTCCATAATGGTCTTCTCCAACCCTTTGTATCTTTTATATGCTCAAAACACTTCAATTTTTTTCATTTTAATTTGTAGCTTAAGCCAGTTTTCTTTGATTAGTTCTTTTTTTACAGATCCATTTGTTCTATTCTCTGTCCATGATATACAAGATATGTATCCATTATATCTGTCCATGATATACAGGATATGTATCCATGATATCTGTCCATCATGGTGGACAGAGACAGGGTCTCTATGGTTAAGCGGTTAAGCCATTTGCTTGCGAGTCGAAGGTCGTGGGTTCGAATCCGGACCGCTCCTTTCTGTTCACAAGTGCAGTTTTTTCAGACCCCTAGGATTGTTGCTGGAGCTATGGAGTTCGTGCTTTGTACAATACTCTCCGCAGGTGGCATGCCATTTCTGTGGAGAGGTGCCGGCGATATGGGTAAAACCGGTGCAATGAAGTCAATCCTTCGGCTTTAAAACCCTTTAAT
This sequence comes from Arion vulgaris, assembly GCA_020796225.1. NCBI lineage: Eukaryota > Metazoa > Mollusca > Gastropoda > Stylommatophora > Arionidae > Arion > Arion vulgaris. Next base: position 64,658,979 of record CM036759.1, read on the forward strand.
CTGTCCATGTTATGCAGGATATGTATCTATGATACACATGATATGTTGAGTATCATAGCTGTTGGTTTAGGCATTAATCTTACTGCAGTTTGTTTTGCTTTGAAATACCTATGTATATCATAGGCATGTTTTATTGATGGCAACATCCGGTGGCAGAACCACATCTCCAATGTAGAAATCCTGTACATTGCTGACATTCCAATTATGTACGCTTTGCTGAGTCAGCGGTGTCTAAGATGGCTGGGATAAGTATGTTGTGTCATACAAGCGATAGAATCCCTAAGGATATTCTTCTTCTTTGCGTTCGTTCTTTACGACTAATTTGAATCACTCTTTGTGATATGTTTGATCTTTGCCAAGATCGTGTATACGTTGCACATTGGTTTGGTAGGCCCCTAAACGCATAGAAATCTACAGTTTAGGATATGTGCATCCGATTTCAGCCAAACCTCCTTAGTCACCTCTTACGACATTTGTGGCAGGTAACAGTGGTTCTATTCTTTACACCCCAAATTTGGGCCCGGTAACCACTCGGGCGTAAGGATATTCTGTACGGTCAACTTGCAACAGGTACTAAACGGCATGGCCACCCATTACTACGTTAGTCAAATTTAGGGTTCTCTGTGGCATAAAGGCTAGGTGCTCGCCTCTCGTTACAAAGGTACTCGGTTCTCTCCCTCATTGAAACATCAGGATATTCTTCCAGAGATCGCTGATCTCAGTGTAGATGATGAGTTCCTAGTCCTATCGGAAACGGACGATAAAACATAGGTCCTGTGTTTATGTTGAGCACATAAGAGAACTCTTGGCAGCTCAAAATTGAGAAGAGCAGGTTGGAAAGTCGCTGCCCCGGCACACATTTATTAGGAAAATAAATAATAAAATTCCTACAAAATATTAGCACCATGTTCAAAATTACATTGGGGATCCTCGCTGGTGCTACAGTTTGCACACTGCCTCTGAGATCTTCATGTGTAAGAAAAAGATTGGAGCACATAGGGTTACTCACCAAAGTGCAATGATGATTGTCCTATCATTCAATCATTAGTGAACTTCCTTCATAGACTAGTGGCCTGGGTTCAATTCCACAATGGGTGTGGAATTTTTTCCAACATACGGATCTCAGATCAACCCAGCCTCAATTGGGTACCAGAAAAAGCACTGAGAAGTAAGGTGGCCGATGTGATGTTCACCACATCACTCATCGTGTGCCCATAGTCAATGAAAAATATGTGTCTCACACTGTATTATCCTATATACCATATGATATAAAAAATAGTTCCTTTACTTTTTTTTCTTACTTACTACAGAAGGTAAATTTAGTGTTAATAAATGTTATTTTTCAGGTGATATTTTATGATAGTGATTGGAATCCTACAGTTGATCAACAAGCTATGGACAGAGCTCACAGACTTGGTCAAACCAAGCAGGTAACAGTCTATAGGCTGATCTGTAAGGGCACGATAGAAGAAAGAATACTGCAGCGAGCCAAGGAGAAGAGTGAGGTAGGTATCTTTTCTAGTACACAGATAAATATGATTGTGTTGTTTAAGTGTCTTATGGTAGGAATGTGCGGAGTAGGGGAAGGCCTAGACATACCTGGAGAAGAGAGCTGGAGACTGATATTAAAAGGATAGATAAAACATCAACAGAATTGGAAGGGATGGCAAGAGAGAGGAAGAGCTGGACGAAGTTTGTTTTTGGGGGACGTTCTAACTGTTCTTGGTAAAGCTGTTTATATATCACAATAAGAATTATCAAAATGGCAGAGAACAATTGAAAAGGAGAAGGAAGTGTGCGACGATTGGCGTGGAGTTCACTAATAAGGCGGTGGGGGACTGCCTAGAGTAGTTGATAGTAGCTCGGCCTGCTGGCTGTGAGACGCCTCATAGCTCGGGTTCGAACCTACTGTCCGGCATTTGTTGAGTCCCCTGGTCTTACTCAGGACGATAACGTGAGTACCTCTGAAGTCGGAGAAAATCTGCCTGTATGGCGAGGAATACTAATTACGAGTACATTGAGCACGGCTGCCAGTGTAAAGTAATTTACAATGTGCACGCTGCTGCCATTGTAGAAATTGGAAAAATGGATTTTCACGCATAAATCAGTTTCAGAGATGAAACTTCGTCTGAGTTGAAAGCGGACGAAAGAAAAAAAAAATAAGAAAAAAATAAGACTGTAAGCCATAGAGAACAAAAACTAGTATATACTAGCTTCATATTGAATGGAAACTTGTGATTAAGGGGGGATTCTGGTCTGGAAACATTTTTCGTTGCTTTCATATTAATGTAGAATTTGTATTACAATTTTGAGATATTATGACTTAAAAGAGCAGAAATAAATAAGTTAAAAAATGTCAAGCCGTTGCCATGGAAACAATAAAAATGGCAGCCAAACACAAAATTTAAATCCTAACTCTCTGAAAGTAATGAATATAAATGAATTCTGTTTTCACTCCAAGGTGAGCAATTGTAATATCTAAAAAATTGCACATGATTTTTAGGATACATTAAATATAACATTGTTTATGAATTTTTGTGTAAACACACCCTCCAAAAACAGCTTTTGACCGAATTTTGGGAATTTTTTCCCAAAAATTTATAAAAATTAAATATTTAATATATCCTAAAAATCATGTGTAATATTTAGATATTACAATTTCTGCATAAAGTGAAAACAATTCATTACATTCATTAGATTCAGAGCCATAGAATTTGAAATTTTGTTTTTGACTGCCATTTTATATTGTTTCTATGGCAATGCGTTGACATTTTTTTTTTAAACTAATTTTTTCTCTATTCTAAGTCATAATCTTTCAAAATGGTTATACAAATTTTACATTAATGTGAAAACAACGAAAATAGCTTCATGATCCCACACTACCTTAACTTATTGATATCTTCTATTAACTTAACTATTGATAATCTTCTATTAACAGAAAAACCAAATATTAACTTTAAACACAAAATATTTGTCATCAGATTCAAAAGATGGTTATCTCTGGTGGTAGCTACAAGCCTGACTCGCTGAAGCCTAGAGAGGTTGTGTCCTTGCTCATAGATGATGATGAAATGGAGAAGAAATGTAAGATGTCAATGTAATTATTTGTGTTTGTTTGTTTGTTAGGCGGTGGATTAAGTCTCTTCTTCTTGACGCTCCATATCGACCACTGTTAACCACTCTGTGTGATTTGTATGTGATCTGAACCTAAGAGCAATTTTACTTTGTGCCAGTTATGCGCCTACAAGTAGACCAGCACATCCGATTTCTGCGATCGTTTTTACAAGGGTAGCTTCCTAGGTCCTACATCAGTCTCCTCTTACGCCGCTTGTAGGCCGCAGTGGTACAATTCTTGCTTCCTTGCCTGCTCCACACAGGTGGATTAAGCCTCTATGTAGCAGAGTCAAGCACTTTTCAACCTAAGTTGGATGTCTGTTTTGGTTATAGTAGAGCGTATTGGCAAACAAGTGTTCTTCTTCTTCAGCGATCTCTGGTCATGCGCTTAATTTACTGTGGACCACAAACTGGGCAGACAGCTTCAGGTCTGTCAGGTTTCCCAAGCTTAGTTTTCAGGTCGACTGGGTGTGGCCACATGTTGCTTCTCAGCTCACACAGAAGAGGACAGTCTTGCAGGATATGCTCTGGTGTCTGTTCTGCCTGCTGACACTGGCAGAGAGCTGTTTGACTTATTCCTAGTCTGTATAAGTGTTTGTTGAGTCTGCAGTGTCCGGTGCGTAGTCGAAATATAATGACCTGGTCTGTTCTGCTTAGGTCTTTGAGGAGTCTTTTCCATAATCATATCCAGTGTTTGTCTTCCAGTCTACTGCAGATTTTCTCTGTATGAGGGTTTTGACCTCTTGAAAAGACAAGGGTTGGTAAATTTGCTCTTTGGCACTACCCTCCTTAGCTAAGACATCAGCACTCTCATTGCCTGCAATGCCACAGTGAGATGGAATCCACTGCAAGTGAATTTCTGCCTTTTCTGAAAGCTGAGCAAGTTCTCTTTGTAGTTTTGTACTGTGCTGTCAGTGGATTTAGCCTCCAGGGCTTGTATAGCTGACAATGTCTGTAAGAAATACCATCTTGCTTGCAGCTGCTTGCAGCTTATTCATGTGCTGTGCTGCCATCAGAAGGGCTATGAGTTCTGCTTTGTAGTTGGAACATATTCTTCCAGTAGGAGCCACTAGAGACACAGTGGTAGCATCTGGGTGCCTAATGTACACTCCTGCTCCACCATTCATGGTTGCCTCCATTGCCGATCCATCTGTGTAAATTCTTATCCAGCTGTCTTCTGGAAACATGTAATGGAGATGTTCCATTGTAATTGCTTTTTCACTAGATTAGGCTCGGCATCTTTGCTTAATAATTTAGGGATGGAGGTTGAGAAGTTTAGTGGTACTGAGTCTGGTTCCAAGTGATCAAAAAGCAATTCTTCAGGTATGGAATTATGATCAATATTTCACAATATAAAACAAGTGTTCAATATGGAGCGTTCGAAGAAGAGCTCAAGTGTCGCTGAATCATTGAAGAAGATCAAGATCAATAAATGCTTCTGAGGAAATTCCATCTATGATGGTATGACAGGATCACAAACAGGGCACTGCGGGATAGAGCAGGACAACGGCAGGTTAAACAAGAGATAAGGGGCAGAAGGTGGCGATGGATAGTACACACACTGGAAAGATCTCCTGACAGCATCACAAAACAGGCCCTCCGATGGAACCCCAATGTTATCGAATAGAGATAAGGGAAGACCCATGAACACATGGAGACTGTAGTTGGAAATGGAATTTAAGAAAATTGGTTTGGGGGAGTCTGGATAAGATGACCCTGGATAAGAGGGCTTGAAAAACCTTGGTTGCTGACCTATGTCTCCATGGGAGTGAAGGGTGAAGAAGAAGCAAAGTGGTTTATTGTAAGAAATATGTTGATTGGTTATGACAAAAGTGGCACAACCCTAAACATGTTCTTCCATCTATTGATTTGCAGTGCTGACTCGACAGTTTGAGAAAGTTGGAGACGATCCTAACCTTGGTGCTATATTCAGAAAAAGAAAGCGAGAGTACAAGGTACATAACTATATCCAATTGAATGAATAACTTTTAGTTTCAGTGTTCAGATTCTGTCACAATTTTACCCCTGCATATACAGTTCGCTCCCACAAATACAGTTCGTTTCTTTGTATATGTCTTTCATATTATCTCTTGGGGGTTGCTGATAACAATCTGGACTAGTGACCATGTTCTTGGAACTTCCAGGGTTCAAGACCAGCTTGACAACTTCTTCTTCCCCCTTCCCCATCCCTAAAAAGTGGCATAATACAGGCAGTGACAAGTTGTTTTTTTACCTATAATTTTATGTAACATCACAGCAAACTAGTTTGGATTGACTCACTTGCATGCAAAATGTCACCAGGCCAGTTATTCTTTGTCATTCTACATGCGACCACCACCAGTGTCTTTACTTCTGCCTCCATATCTACAAGTTTCTATCTACACTTAGATTATCTAGAATCTAATCCATATAAAGAGGTATTACAGACAGTAAAGTTTTTTTTTAAAATTAACCCTTTCGCTGTTACATACTTTCCGATGACGGATCTAAAAATAACTACTCTTTGTTTCTAGGTCACAAACGTGAAGGTAAGCATATAGCAGTGACAGTAGAAATGTATAACATGTTAACACGTCTTTAGCCCACAGAGGAGAGATAATAACAGACGTGTTAATGCATCTTTAGCAGTGAATGGGAAAATTTCTATACATGTCCATAGCAGCTAAAGGGTTAAAATAAAAGATAAGTAAGTTTGTACAAACCTGGTGGAAACAATGTGTGATGAGCATCTTCTTCTTCAATGATCCAGCAGCTCTTGCCCTTCAGCCCAATGATATGTAGTGGTATTTGCAGCTGTTTTTAAGTTGTTCTTTTGTTCTGTATAATGTATTCTATTTATCTGGCCTTGGATGAAGGAGGATCTTCCTGACTATCATCTATGCTTTGAGACCTGAAGAGGTGGTGGTGAACGGTTTCGTGATGATGTGCACACAGCTGGCACTCTAGAGTGTGTTGTGGTTGATTTCTGTTCAAATGATTATTGTTACGTGTTGGGTTCGAAGTCTTTTTTTTTTTTTTTTTTTTTGTCCTTTCAACTCAGACGAGTTTCATCTCTGAAACTGATTTTTGCGTGAAAATCTGTTTTCCAATTTCTTACAATGGCAGCAGCGTGCACATTGTAAATTACTTACACTGGCAGCCGTGTGTTCAATGTACTCGTAATTAGTATTCCCTCGCCATACAGGCAGATTTTCTCCGACTTCAGAGGTACTCATGTTATCGTCCTGAGTAAGACCAGGGGACTCGAACAAATGCCGGACAGTAGGTTCGAACCCGAGCTATGAGGTGTCTCACAGCTAGCAGGCCGAGCTACTATCAACTACTCTAGGCAGTCCCCAAAGGTTCGAAGTCTAAAAATGGTGCTTTGATCAACAATAACCATACCACCGTCATTACTATCATCTTGCATCATCAACAATGTTGCTTCACTGTCAACAGACATCTATGAGGGGAAATCACATATTGGTTATAGAACTGATGTCACAGCACTTGAGTGACGACCATTCTCCCATTCTCTGTGTGCACACGGTTCCGGCTGGACTACAGGAGACTGATTCTTTACTTGGGAATCTAAATTGCAAGTACCGTGACACAAGAGTAAGAATCCCCTATATGGTGAGAGACACTGGCGATAAGAAAGACAAGCTTCTCACAAAAATTAATCAGAGGTGCTATATTAGATGTCATGACTACACCTATATATATATATATATATATATATAAAAAAAAAAAAATATACACACACACACACAAAAACAGAGGTCATGTTCCAGCCGCCCCTAGAGAACAGTATTACGATCCAGTCATCAACATTAAACACCAGCGTCTCCAGTCAACGGACAACTTTGCTTATCTTGGCAGCCTCCTATCCAGATCAGCAAACATAGATTCTGAGGTCAACAATAGGATATCCAAAGCCAGTGCTGCGTTCGGAAGGTTACGTGTCACTGTGTGGGAACGGAAGGGGATAAGCATAGTCACAAAGCTGAAAGTTTACCAGGCCATAGTGCTAACCACGCTGCTGTCCGCAAGCGAGACATGGACAGTGTATAGCAGACACGCAAGAAAATTAAACCATTTCCAACAAGCAGTCTACGCAGAATACTAAAAATAAACTGGCAGGACAAAATTCCAGACAGCGAAGTCCTCACAAGAGCAAGATCCCAAGCGTCAACACCCTGTTGCAGAAGGCCCAACTAAGATGGGTCGGTCACGTTGCTCGAATGCCTGATAAACGCATCCCAAAACAGTTGATGTATGGCGAGCTTGAAGGGGGCAGATGTTTAGCTGGTGGACAGAAAACGCTTTAAAGACACTCTTAAAGTGTCTCTGAAATGCTTCGATATAGACAATACGTGCTGGGAATCCTTGCGCAAGATCGCCAAATGTGGCGCTGTAACAACAAAGAGGAACCCGAATGTCAACTACGGACTGCATTTTGTTATTGTAGTTGTTTCCAGTCCACATAACAAAAAAGTCATGCTTTTCAATCAAGTAAAGTTATTTTAAAAAAATGTTTCTTGCAGAAACGAGAAGGCACAAAGAAAAAGCAGGCGGCGGCAGCAGCATGCAGCAGCAGCAGCGGCTGATCTTGCTGCTGCTGAAGAAAATAATATCACCATACCAGCCCCTGACACAGAATCTGTAGCTAGCAGAGACTCCATTCCAGCAAGTCCTGTCAGTGTGGTAGGTCTAATGTTTTTTCAATTTGTCAATTATCTATTACTATTGTGCTAGCAATTTTGATTGCATTTTTACGGAAGACTAGATAGAGAGAAAGAGGCTAGAGTGCAAAAAGCAAATGCTGTAGTCTACCAGCTAGCCCCATTGTTAAGGCATCCAAAAATTTCACTGACAACTAAGCAACATATGATCACCAGCATTTTCATACCTACTTTGTGTTACCAGAGTTACATGGACAATGAGCAAAATGCAGTCACAAAAAATAACTACATGTGAAATGCGCTGCCTGCAAAAAGCTACCAACAATACCAGAAAAGACAAGAGTCACCAACATCAGCATAAGAAAGAAAGTTGGCACAGAGCCTTGCTTGAATTACATTGAGAAACAAAGAATGAAGTGGTTTGGTCACTTAATACGAATGCATCCAAACTCCATAGTCTACAACAGAACACCAGGAAAGAAGGCAAGAGGAAGACCAGGAAAAAGATGGTTAGATGGCATAGTGGAATCCTTTCAAAGATAAAAAATAACAGATGGTTAGCTGGCATAGCAGAATCCTGTCAAAGATAAAAAATAACAATCACCCATGCCACCAGAAGACAAAAACAGAAAACCACGACACTGGGCAACAATCCGGAAGCAGTGTGATGACAAAAGAAGAAGAATTTTGATTGCACAGGTAATGTAAAAAAAAAAAAGAAATTATAATACAAATAGACAAAGCAACTTCAGCTTTTAAAAATCTAAATAAAATATGGAACTGCAAATTATACAGTTACAAATTACAAATTTGTTTGGGGGACTGCCTAGAGTAGTTGATAGTAGCTCGGCCTGCTAGCTGTGAGACGCCTCATAGCTGGGGTTCGAACCTACTGTCCGGCATTTGTTCCCTGGTCTTACTCAGGACGATAATGTGAGTACCTCTGAAGTCGGAGAAAATCTGCCTGTATGGCGAGGGAATACTAATTACGAGTACATTGAGCACACGGCTGCCAGTGTAAAGTAATTTACAATGTGCAGCGTTGCTGCCATTGTAAGAAATTGGAAAAAACGGATTTTCACGCAAAAATCAGTTTCAGAGATGAAACTTCGTCTGAGTTGAAAGCGGACGAAAGAAAAAAAAAAAAATTTGTAACTATATATAAAATTATAAATTACAAATTTTCAATTCAAATGTTGTATCAATCCTAACATATGCCAGCGAGAGTTGGAAGATGACTAAAGATATAGAAAGTAAGTTAAATGCATTTGAAAATACATGTTTGCGAAAAATAATGAATATAAAATGGAATGAATTCAGGAGAAGTGATGAATCAAGGGAATGTCTGGTCAACCACTAGTAACAACTGTTATAAGAAAGAGAAGATGGAGATATGTAAAGAATACTAAAGCAGGCATTGAAGTGGGATGCAGAGGGTTCAAAAGGAGAGGGCGACCTAAGGAGACCCTGAAGCGAACTTTGCTGAGAGAGGCAAGAAATATAGGTCTCAATTCCATGGATGAGATTGAGCTTGTTGCCCAGGATAGAGCGGTATGGAGAAATTGCTGCATGAGCTCTATGTAATGTATAACGCCTGCCTGGCACCGAACTGAAGGGTTACGATGTCCATAGCACAGAGCCAAATAGCTGAAAGCTCAAGTGCTTCTGGATCGGGGGGAAAAAAAATGTAATGTATAACGATGAGAGGAATTATTATGTCGTCAGCTGGCTTGATTGATTGATATGATCATCATCATTGCACTTCTGTGAGTAACCATGTGTGCTCTGATCTCTATCTTACACAAGAAGATCTCAGCGACAGAGCACAAACTCTGTAGTGCCGGTGAGGGTTCCCAATGTAATTTAGAAGATGATGAAAATATTTTGTAGGAATTGTAGTTTAAAAAAATTATCTTTCAACTGAATTTTTGCGACTTTCCAACCTGCTCTTTTCAATTTTGAAACGTCAAGGGCTCTTTTGCGTACTCAAATTGAACACAGGACCTGTTTTATCATCCATCTCCGATAGGACTAGGAACTCAATATCACCTACACCGATATCAGGGATCTATAGAAAAATATCCAGGTGGATCCATGAGAGCAACCAAGTACCTTTGAAATGAGAGGCTAGCACCTAACCTCTACACCACAGAGAAACATCACAGAGATACTGGCTAATGAAGAAAACAACTGACAATGGCAGAGGAATTATCTGTGTGTGTGTCATCGGTCGTCACATGAGTGCTATATCAGTTTATGAACCAATAACAATATATGATTTCCTTTCACAGATGTCTGTTGGCAGTGAAGCAACATCGTTGATGATGCAAGATGATAGTAACGATGGTGGTATGGTGATTGTTGATGATCCTCATACATTGTTTCCGCCAGGTTTGTATAAGCGTACATATTTTATGTTAAATATTTATTATTAAAAAGGCAAAAAATAAAACCTTTCTCTACTGCTTTTTTAAGCGTTTGGCAGAATGGATTAGAGCACGACTCCCATGTGAGAGACCTGGGTTCAATCCACGGTAAGGCCTAGGAGTTTTTATGTCGGGGCATAAAGAAAACATAACCTGTTTCACAGCGACTGCACCTAGCCATACAGCCATTAAATTACACAGGCTCATGTCCTTCCTGTCCTACACCGCCCAAAAAGCTGTATTACTGCCTGTAAAGTAACGACAGTTTTTTAAATAAAATGTTTGTGTTTATTACTGTTTTTAGAGTTAGATTCTTGATAGTCTAGCATAGATAGAAACATCACCTGTATGTTGCAGGGTCTCTTAAGGGGAGCAAAGAATCGCAACACGGTGACCTACAAGGCATACTGTAAGAGGCGACTGAGGTAGGGGCCTAGGGAATCTACCCCAGTAAATAAAAAGGGTAGCAGAAATCGGTTGTGCTGGCCTACTTGTAGGCGCATAACTGGCACAACATACAATCGCTCTTAGGCTAGGATCACATACAAATCACAAAGAGTTGTTTAACAAGTAGTCGATATGGAACATTCGAAGAAGAAGAGAGCAGAACTATTTATATAAACGAAGAGAAAATAGAAAATGTGAACAGTTTTGAATATCTTGGTTCACTGGTAACCAGAGATGTTAATAGGATGAAGGAAATTAAAAGAACAAACATCTGGGTTGTGTGTCTGCAAACTGTGCCTCCCCGTTTTGAAAATAACCGGACGGGCGAGCCAGTCAGCAACGCGTTCCCAGTGTCGATAACCAATTGCGTGCATAGTCTCTAACGGCTGCGCGTGCCTCCTCGCTTTCACGCGAACGAGGCTCCCAGCGAATAAGGGACAAGGTAGCGTCTGCTATTAAGACTCGCTTGCTCGCGCGGTCTTGTTGGTGGTGTGTGTGTGTCCGTATATCGGAGTTTCTCGGTCACGGTGTGATGCAGTCAGTCTAAAATTTTAAACGCTCGACGGTGGTCTCGTTAAAGGCCCGGCTCTGACGAGCTTGTGGGTCCGCAGGTAGTAACATGGTGTCGTTTTTGCTTGGCGAGGCGCGAGTCTTGCCGGCAAAACTGTGGGAAGCGGCGCTCGGTCGTTCGCTCAATTCGCATTTCGCCGGGCGTCGGGATCCGCTCTGCACAGAGCGCTGTCTCCTACCCGAGCATTGTCGGTCCGGTCTCGTCCATGACAGCAATCTGGTTGATCCTGCCAGTAGTCATATGCTTGTCTCAAAGATTAAGCCATGCATGTCTAAGTTCACACTGTCTCACGGTGAAACCGCGAATGGCTCATTAAATCAGTCGAGGTTCAATAGATGACACGATCCGGGGTCAAAGGCTCATGAGGTCATGGTGGTAACATGAGCCAGGGTTAGCGAGGGCGCGCGCTAACCAAGACCCTGCCCCAACCTCCACGCGGTGAACCTGGAAACAGACTATGGTTCCGGTCTGGCTAAGAGGGGAGGGATCGGGGAGAGAAAACTACTGGTAGTGGTAGCAGTGCAAGTACGGAAACACGATAAAGATACATACATACAAAATGCACTAATCTCCTGACCGATGTCCAACAAGATATTGCCCAAGTCCCTGAATGCAAAGAAACAGCAACGAACGTCTCAGACATGGATGAGAGGTGCATCCAGTGACCAAACGTATGTCCACGTAGGGCGAAGCTCGAAGCCCTGAGGAGGGGCAAACATTGCCAGCCCGTCTGCAAGAATAAATAAGACAGGACCGTAACGAATAAAAGTCTACCCTCGTGTTGGTGCGAGAGAAGATTGCAGCTGACCTAGCATTGGTAGCCTGGTGCAGACACATGTACTGGGCAAGGTTTGCGAGCGCAAAAGAACAAGTTGCGTTTAGTGCATAACGAAACTACCCGCCCTGGGAAAACCGTGCAAGGTACTGTGCGACTAAAAATTAACATCCCTGGAAGAACTGAGGTTGGTGATTCCTAACGGGACTGCCAGCCATGGGGCAACCGGGCAATGTTCGATTGCAGTCGTAACTAACATCCCGGAAAAACTGGGCGGGTGATGCGCGAGCGAAAAATACACAGTTACGCTGATAGCGCCGACTGAAACGACCCTCTACATTGTTTGTACTCGGCCCCATGCCAGTGCTTTGCGTTAATTGCAAAGTGCCACGTACCAATGCGCGTCTAGAAAAGGCTGAGAATGTTCCTTCTCCGGATCAGACTCAAAATGTACGGTAAAGCAAGGCCGACAATGTACGGACCTGACAGGAAGTCCGGTCTGAACACTGGCGAAGGCCGATACTTTACACGGTGTCTTATACGAGTAAGACGCCGTCCGAGGATAAGCTTACAAGCCCGAGAAATATTTCTCAGTCAGAACGGGCATGAACAGCGTAACTCACTGTCCAGGCGTAGATCACAAAGCCCAAAAATACGGCAAAGCTGATCGTACCCTAGGGAAAGCTCACCTTAGTAAATCAAAAGCTGGCTGAAACCGAACACCCCACCGAAGGATAAGCAACTGGGCTCCAATAGGTGCTGAAGGCTGGTGCACGTACGTTTGGACGTTTGGCTGTTTATATATCACAATGAGAATGATTAAAACAGGCCTAGAACGATCGAAGAAGAAGAAGAAAAGAACAAACATGGTATTCCAACAGCCTTGAAATTTCTATGGTACATGATCACTAGCGCAGGAGGTTATCAACTTTACTATCCTCATCCCACTTTAACTCATGTAATAATTCATGTCAATGGCACTAGAATAAACCAAGTGAAAGAATTCAAATACTTAGGAAGCATATTCACAGAAGACGGAAAACTAGATAGAGGCTAGAGTACAAAAAGCAAATGCTGTAACCTACCAGCTAGCCCCATTGTTAAGGCACCCACAAATTTCACAGGCAGTTAAGCAACAGATGATCAACAGCATTTTATACCTACTTTGTGTTACCAGAGCCAAACATGGACATTGAGCAAAGCGCAGTCACAAAAATAACTACATGTGAAATGCGTTGCCTGTGAAAAGTTACCAACAACACAAGAAAAGACAGAATCACCAACATCAGCATAAGAAGAAAGTTGGCACAAAACCGTGCTTGAATTACATAGATAAACAAAGAATGAAGTGGTTTGGCCACTTAATAAGAATGCATCCAAACTCCACAGTATACAGTCTTCTACAACAGAACATCGGGAAAGAAGACAAGAGGAAGACCACGGAAAAGATGGTTAGATGGTGTAGCAGAATCCTGTGAAAGAGCAAAGATAACAATCACACAAGCCACCAGAACAGTGCAAAACAAAAACAGAAAACCACAACACTGGGCAACAACCCGGTAGCAGTGTGACGACAAAAGAAGAAGAATAATAATTCATAACACCTTTTTTAAAATGAAATAACATGTTTATAATATCTGTTGTTTGACAAGCATCTTGAATAATACAAGATTGATATGATTTCAGTAACTAGTACACCTACCCAGCCACCTAAACGTGGCAGAGGACGTGGCAGACCTAGAGGTTCTGGTGTTGGCAGAGGCCGAGGGAAGAGGCAGTGCTAAAAGGCTATGTCTGCAGCTGAGATAGCAGGGGCACAGGCTGGTATGACCGCTGCTTATGCTGCTTATGGTTACAACTTCACTGGCAAATGTATGTTAATTTTTTCATCTTTCTTTCACTTCATTCTTAGTCCACATTGTTTATTGAATTTTGTTCACCGCCACTTCTACTGGTGTCAAACGCTAGATGATGAATTTTGTTCACCTCCACTTCTTCTGGTGTCAAACGCTAGATGATGAATTTTGTTCACCTCCACCTCTTCTGGGGTCCAAACGCTAGATGATGTCAGGAAGATCCTTTGTCCTCCAAGGCCTGACAAATGGAACACATTAGACAGAACAAAATGCCAGTTTGTTGCTAGGGCTCACAGGGGGAGCAAAGAACCTACAAGGCATGTTGTAAGGGGTGACTGAGGTGGGGGTCTAGGGAAGCTACTCTAGTAAATAAAAAGTGTCACAGAAATCGAATGTGCTTGCCTACTTGTAGGCGCATAACTGGCGCAACACGTAATCGCTCTTAGGATCAGATCACATACAAATCACAAAAAGTGGTTAATAAGTGGTCAATATGGAGTGTTTGAAGAAGAAGATGGAACAAAAGAACAACTTACAAACACATGCATATACCGCTACATAGTATTGGGCACAAGGGCATGAGCCCAAGTGTCACTGGATCATGGAAGAAGAAGAAATGTTATATATATATATATATATATGTTGTTAAAATATCACATAGCTTTTTCAGACCTTTGGGTATGAAGTACCTGCCACTTCACATTTCTAGTCCCTAGTGTGTAGGAGGGTCAATTCCTTTCCTCACGTGCGGGATTTAACCCACAAACCTCTATGTCCCAGTCGATACGCGTAAGCTTATGCATTACGCTAATTCATCTTGCTATTTTATATTACATTTTAATATTACTTTTTTTGTTTTCATATATCAATTTTACAAAAAGTAATTTTTTTGAGCATATATATTTTTGGTTATTGGTTAATAAACTGCGTCATTGCACACCGGGCAGACCCATAGGTGCTCAGTCTCCCCAACAGATATCGAAGAGTATGCATACTGATGGTTCATGTGGCTCGCTGATTAAACACACCTCTCACTCTGCCTCTCAGGCATCCAGTTCGACTTGAACAACGGGTAACTCCATTTTTATATATATTTTTATCTGTGTGAACACATGGGAGTCAATCATGGACATTTCATTTCTTCTTGCGTTCGTCTGCTATGAATTCAGGCATAGTCAGGGTATAGTCTAGTATGGTGCTTCATCACCAAAATTTTACCTGCTCATAAGTAACTCTTTATAAGTAACTGTTTATTTAATCCTGACATTTCAAACTATTTTGTCGCCCGAGTGGTTACCGGGGCCCAAATTTGGGACGTAAAAAATAGAACCACTGTTACCTGCCACGCATGTCGTAAGAGGCGACTAAGGAGGGTTGGTTGAAATTGGATGCATGTGTCCGCTAGGGAATGCTAACCCAAACAAATGCTTGCAGAAAACGGATGCACCAGGCCGTAAGGCGCATAACATGGTGCAACGACCCCTCACAATGTGGAATGGGATAACGTTCTACGGTCGCCAATCTGCCTCTGAGATTTAGCCACGCGGTAAGAATGTCAGACCCACCATCACGAGGTGGCTAAAACTTTCTGCAGGAAGAGTCGGCACAAGCGGGAAGCAGAAATCATAAGAATTATATCCACAGAACTGCCCCCAGTATGCAGACTTGAGAAGAAAGAGGTGGCCCACTTACACTAGTGTCCAAGACAAACTGCATGGCGTGGCTGATAATCTGAGACAGACGGCTGCCTTTATTAGAGAATCGAAATCCCAATCTAGTGAGAACACAGAAGAAGAAGAAGAAACTATTTTGTCTGTTTGTAAGTAACTGTTTTTAAGTAACTTCTTCCTTCTTCAACTCCCAACGGAGCACAGGTCTTCAACAAATTTCTTCCAGCACTTCCTCTCTCCTACCATCCCTTCCAATTCTTTCCATGTTTTATCTTTCATTTTAGTATCAACCTCCAACTCTTCTCCAGGTCTGTCTAGACCTTCCCCTACTCCTCTCCCTGCGGTTCCAGAACAGTGCTTGTCTTGCAATGCTTCCAGTCAGTCTTCTCAATGTATGTCCTATCCATCGCCAGCGTCTCTTAATAAGTATCTGTTTATAAGTATCTGTTTATAAGTAACTGTTTATAAGTATCTGTTTATAAGTAACTGTTTATAAGTAACTGTTTATTTCATTCTGACATCTCAAGCTGTTTTGTTTGTTTCTTTCTTTTGAGCATAGCATCCTCACAAAGTAAACAGGCTGGAGGAACATGAAGACAACACTAAGTGCTGGACTCTACCGACTGAACTTTAGCTGCATGTGTCACCGTATCACACAGTATTTATCCCATTGTACAAGATCCAGAGAAGTCTGTCCAAGTCACATGACCTGTTGGAGGAAGTGTTGCAAGAAATGTTAGCCAGATTTTTCCAAAAATACAGACAGTTGGTGTTATTAAGCTTTATGAACTGTTTTAAAACTCGATTCCCCCTAAGGAAATATGTACAGTCTGTAGTTTTATTTAACTCCTTCAACCTTCTAAGCAGATATACTGGGTAGATGTTTGATTTAAAGATGACACATTGACCAGTATACTAGCTAATTCATTGTACAGGACAAAGTAAAGGTCTCTGGCGGTCAGAGATATTACGGAGTGAAAGGGTTAAGTTAAAAACACTGGATCAATTAAACAAATCAAAATATTGATCACTTTGCGTTAATTAGATGATCCCTGTGTGATTAAGTTGTTTGTTGTGCGTTCTGAAGTTATTGGCTTTGAATCCAGTCTGCAGTGCTTTGCTTTGGGTGCATTTGTTTCCAGAGATTCGAGAATATTTTTTTCCGGAGGATATAGAGTTTGAGTTTTGGGTAATACTTTTAGCTAGTGGTGTAGCATTTTTGTGGAGTGAGATTCTAACTATATAGGAAATTCGGTGCAGTGAAGTTCTTCTTCTGTGATCAACTTCTGCTATGCAACTACTTGGTAGGTGTGATAAACATGGTAGTGCGCTTGAGGTCTTCATCGGTTTCCCCCCATAGTTTGTTCTGAAGGGTTGTTTCTGTTGGCCAGAATTTCATTCTCACACACTGCTCAGGCTGGGATAGGATGTGCTTTGGGTACTGCTTTGGTGCTCCACAGGTTGCAGGCAAATTAAGAAATTTAACTTTAAAAAAAAAGCTAATATGGCAATTCTGTGTTGTCATGGTACAAGGTCTCATAACATTTGTGCCAGGTTGGAATTTGAAATATAAATAATGACAATGTGTGCCAGGTTGAAATTTGAAATTTGAAATATAAATAATGACAAGTTCATGCCCACATATTGTTACTGTTCCTGGCACCTAATTTGTGCCAGATTGGAAATATTATTATTTTGAGTATCATTTTGTATTAAAATGTAAAGAATTTAAAAACAAAACTATGGCTCTCACTAATTGTTAAATATATTTGCTTTAAATAACATTATGTAATATCAGTCCTCATGCGACCAGAAGCAGAGATAAGAAATTTCAATTCAATCTTGGGTTTTACTCTCTACCGCAAACCTACGTGGAGCATCTGACCAAATGGATTAGAGTGTAGGCTCCATGCGGAAGCCAGGTTCAATCCCGGCAAAACTAATTCATTTTTTTCTGTGGTGCATAAAGAAAAAATCATAACCGGAACAGTTTTGAGGCAACTGCACCAGCTATGCGGCCATTAAATGACACAGGCACATGTGTCGCTCTTTCCTCCTCCTCTCCCTCTCCCTGTCCTACACTTCCCAAAAATGGTATTACAGGCAGTAACAACAGTTTCTTTTAATGCATGGCTCTGAACTCTCATTCAAAAGTTCACCTCTATGTTCCCCAGAGCTCCATTTTTTTCTCTTGTCCCTTCGGTGTCCACTGCATTGCACATCTTGCTCGCCTTTCTGTTCTCAATCTGAAGATAGATCACATTCATTGTTTCCCTTGTATCTCTTTATTGATGTTTAACCAGTGAACCACAGGAACCATCGGTATGCAAACCCTTCAACAATCTGTTGAGGGAGACTGAGTATTTATGGGTCTGCCGTAGTGCTCCGCGTCAGTTCAATTACCAGACCAGTTAGTTCTTGAAATGTGATATTGCTAATCTTATCCTCCCAGGTTTGTCCAAGTATTCTTCTAAAAAAGTCTTCCATGGAATTCTCTTAACAGACTTTCTGTTTTATGATCTGTTTTCCAAGTCTTGGTTCCATAGAGAACTCTTTCTTCTCTAACTCCCCTTAAAGCATAAGACATAAACAAATTTCCTCCAACCAGATCTGTCTTTAGCAAGCCAACTTAGTTCATTCCAGGTCTTTCCTGCCTCTTCTCTTTCTCTGCCTACAGTTCTTCTCCATGTCTCTCTAGGTCTTATCCTACCTCTCTTGCCTCCCAGAGAAGGAGGCTCTCTTGCCTCCCAGAGAGGCTCTGCCTCCAGAGAAGGAGGACTGGTCTAACACATTCTTTGATGTGATAATAAATGATAGATAATTAGAATGTTGGCACTCATGGATTGTTACTGTTACCTGGCACTCGTGGGGGGGGGTCAGAAACATGGAGGACTAAAACATAACTAATAAACTTACAAACATTCATCAACTGGTGTCTGCGCAGAATGGAGGGTCTACTGCTGCCTTGTAGAATGATTGGGGACAATCAAAGGCTAGCGGAGCAAACCGTAAACAAACCTGAGCGGGCGACAAACCAAGGTGTTCACTAAAGCGCTGGTTTTGTTGGGTAGATGGTGCTCATAAGCCCGGGAGGTCAGGCCGCCTAAGGGTCGCTGCCCTGAAAGAAAATGGCAACCCACTGCCTTGTGGGTTTGGCTGGGGACAGTCTAAGGCTAGCGGAAGAAGTGAATCCGCACAAAATAGCTGGCTGAAATCGAACATCCCACCGAAGGATAAGCAACAGCTGAAATAGGTGCTGAAGGTTGGTGCACGTACATTACGTTCTGATGTTTGGTTGTTTATATATCACAAAGAGAATGATAAAAACAAGCCTAGACCGATCGAAGAAGAATAGAGGATCCGAGATGGTATGATAGGGTCACAAATAAGGAGTTTATGAATAAATTGAGACAGATCCCAGTGAACCAAGTAGGTGAAGGACCTGAGGGGAATATAATAGAAAGGACTCTTTCATGGAACCCACAAGGAAGACGAAAGTGATTGAAGCCTAGACATACACTGAGAAAAGATTTGGTGACAGATTGATGATTTACAGAAGAGCTGGAAGGAGCTGTAAGAGATAAAAATAGGAAAACTTGGCACAAGTTGCTTGAGGTTAACCATATCCAGGGTTGAAAGGGCACAAGAGCGTTGGTGTCAAGCTGTACTGATTTTGCTGTTGTGTTAGGTCCATCAGCTGCGTGATGATAGGGGATATGCTGTTTGGACAACAAGCAGCAATCATTAATATGTTCTGGAGAGAGTACTCCGGGTCTGTCTCTTTGTGTCGATTGATTTTTGTACTGGGTTTTCCCATATGGCTCCGTCCCTGTCACCAGAAATGGAATGCCATCTGCCGAGAATGTTGAACAAAGTATGAACTCCGTTTCCAGCAACAAAGGTAAAGGATTGACTTAATTGCACGGATTTTCCCATATGGTGTCGTCCCTGACAGCGGAATGGCACACCATCTGCTGAGAATGTTGTACAAAGCATGAACTCCATGAAAATGTAGCTCCAGCAGAAATCCTAGAGGAAAAGTGTACATGTGACTTCGTTGGGTTTCGAACCCACAACCTTCTGTGTTGACAAAACAAAAAATGTGTGATACATGCTTGTGTTATAACCTGATTCTGTATGGCTGGGGGAACTGATAATAAGGAAAGCATGGGTCATGCAAAAATCAGTCAGAAGCATCATACCAGACTACACCTGAATTCATAGCAAGCGAACACAGAAGAAGAAGAACCTCTCATTCCTTTTGTTTTTTGTTCCTGTCACTTCTGTTTGGTTTCATTTGGGTCACAAATTCTATGCATTGTTTATAATTACATTTTGCAAATATTTGAAATAAAATATGACATGATCATCAATTTTTTGTTTTAACGTAGCATGTATATTTTGATGTTACATTCTTTTTTTTTTTTTAATGAAGTTGCACGTTCTATAGTTGAGGTAACATGTTCTATAGTTGAGGTAACATGTTCTATAGTTGAGGTAACATGTTCTATAGTTGAAAGTAACATGTTCTATAGTTGAAAGTAACATGTTCTATAGTTGAGGTAACATGTTCTATAGTTGAAGTAACATGTTCTATAGTTGAAGTAACATGTTCTATAGTTGAAGTAACATGTTCTATAGTTGAGGTAACATGTTCTATAGTTGAGGTAACATGTTCTATAGTTGAGGTAACATGTTCTAAAGTTGAAGTAACATGTTCTATAGTTGAGGTAACATGTTCTATAGTTGAGGTAACATGAAGTAATGACTTAAGTAGTGGTCTGGAACCACAATACAGGTTGTCATCATTTTGTGCCAAGTTTCTTGTTCAATATAATTCCTTGTGATCTTGTATGTTTACAATAAAAGAAAATTTGTTATCACCGACATGTTTTGGTATGTTTTATCTACTGTCTGTAGCAGATATTAATTATTGAAATCTTAGCAAGGAATTTTGCCAGGGCAGCAGCTTTTCAGGCTGCTCTTCTTCTTTGCGTTCATTCTTTACGATCAAATTTAATCACTCTTTGTGATATGTTTGATCTTTGGCAAGAACGTATATACGTTGCACATTGGTTTGGTAGGCCCCTAAACGCATAGACTTCTACAAGTTTAAGACATGCATCCGATTTCAGTCAAACCTCCTTAGTCACCTCTTACGACATGCGTGGCAGGTAACAGTGGTTCTATTCTTTACACCCCAAATTTGGCCCCGGTAACCACTCGGGCGGCTGCTCTTCATGATTTTGACCGACCAAGGTTTTTTTTACAAGCTTAACTTGAACACAGAATCTATGTTTTATCGTCCATCTCCGATGGAACTAGGAGTTCGATCTCACCTACATTGAGATCAGGTATCTCTGGGAAAATATCCTGATGTCTCCACTAGGGAGTGAACCGAGTATCTTTGTAATGAGAGGCGAGCACCTATCATCTACACCACAGAGAGCTTGTTTGTTGGTAATGAGAGGCGAGCACCATCTACACCACAGAGAGCTTGTTTGTTGATAATGACACTCATTCAGAAAGTACAAATTTGCAGATATTTTTCCCAAGAGGCAAGTATTCAAGCATGTACTTTCTGCACCATTAAGCTCGTTTTCCTTGGCCAATGTTAGAAGGAGGGGTTAATTAGTGCAGACTTTCAAAATAGTTTGAGCATTATACAGTAGATGGTGAGCTGCATAGCGGTAAACGCTCACGGGGGTCAGAAAAAGCGATTCAAAGATACACTCAAGAACTCAATGAAATCTTTTGGCATAGATGTCAACAACTGGGAGAATGCTGCTCAAGACAGATCAGCCTGGCGCACACTTCGACACGGTTCCTCTTCCTGCGAGGCAGATAGAACAGCACGGATGGAGCAAAAATGTCAAAACAGAAAGGCAATAAAACTTCCCACAAGTGCAAGTATACCTTGCCCACATTGTACACGAACATTTCAAGCCGGTATCGGGCTCACTAGTCATCTACGCACAAACACAGACAAACATAACTCAACTACATTCCCTTGAATGAAAATTTGTGTGGTCATCATCAGGATCATTAGATATTGTACACTCCATATATTCCTGACATAAGTCAAATTGTTTTACAATTGCAAATCATTTTAAGGTTAGTCGATTGTACACAAAGAGGGGAGGAACAGATATAGATGTTAGAATTAGTAATATGAGGACTATCATCATAGCAAAATAATAATGAATCAAATGCAAACATTCATTAATTGGTGTCTGCGCAGAACAGGACAGAGATGGTATGATATGGCTTACAAATGAAGAGCTTATGTGGAAGAGAACAAGACAGACTCCAGTGAAACTCTGATGTCGGAGAAGAGCTGATGTGGAAAAGAACAAGACAGACTCCAGTGAAACTGATGTCGGAGAAGAGCTTATGTGGAGAAGAACAAGACAGACTCCAGTGAAACTCTGATGATGTTGGAGAAGGCACACGTGTATGACGAGAAACAAAGATAATAAAGGGGTCTCAATGGCGAAGTGGTTAAGTCGTTTGCCAGTCGTACTGAAGATTCTGGGTTCGAATCCGGACGGAGATACATTAGCAACTTTTTTATGAGATCCATAGGATGCTTGTTTTAGCTACGGAGTTCTTGCTTTGTACAAATGATCTCGGCAGATGTCATGCCATCTCTGCCGACAGTGACGGGGCCATGTGAGGAAATCCGGTGCATTGAAGTAAATCCTTCGTGTTTTGGACCATTTTTTTGGACTGATAATAAGACAAGCAGGTCTTCAGGCAAAAATCAATCAGAAGCGTCATACAAGTCGCCATGACTACGCCTGTATTCATAGAGGGTGAAAGTAAGAAGAAGAAGAAGAAGATCCAAGGGGAAAAAAGCGTGAAGAAAAGGAGCTGGATAGAACACCTTGAGACAAATTGAAGGAGAAGAAGAAGATCCAAGGGAAACAAGCGTGAAGAAACGGAGCTGGATAGAACACACATTGAGACAAATTGAAGGAGAAGATCCCAGGAAACAAGCGTGAAGAAACGGAGCTGGATAGAACACACCTTGAGACAAATTGAAGGAGAAGATCCCAGGGGAAAAAAGCGTGAAGAAACGGAGCTGGATAGAACACACCTTGAGACAAATTGAAGAAGATCCAAGGGAAACAAGCGTGAAGAAACGGAGCTGGATAGAACACACATTGAGACAAATTGAAGGAGAAGATCCCAGGAAAACAAGCGTGAAGAAACGGAGCTGGATAGAACACACCTTGAGACAAATTGAAGGAGAAGATCCCAGGGAAACAAGCGTGAAGAAACGGAGCTGGATAGAACACACCTTGAGACAAATTGAAGGAGAAGATCCCAGGGAAACAAGCGTGAAGAAACGGAGCTGGATAGAACACACCTTGAGACAAATTGAAGGAGAAGATCCCAGGGAAACAAGCGTGAAGAAACGGAGCTGGATAGAACACACATTGAGACAAATTGAAGAAGAAGAAGATCCCAGGAAACAAGCGTGAAGAAACGGAGCTGGATAGAACACACATTGAGACAAATTGAAGGAGAAGAAGAAGATCCCAGGGAAACAAGCGTAAAAACGAGCTGGATAGAACACACATTGAGACAAATTGAAGAAGAAGAAGAAGATCCCAGGGAAACAAGCGTGAAGAAACGGAGCTGGATAGAACACACATTGAGACAAATTGAAGGAGAAGATCCCAGGAAACAAGCGTGAAGAAACGGAGCTGGATAGAATACACATTGAGACAAATTGAAGGGAATAAAACCAGATGAGACCTTTCCTGGAACTCGCAAGAAAGCTAAGAGAGAGAAATCTAGAAATACAGGGGCTGAAGATAGGAAGATTTGGCATGAATTGGTTGAGGCTAACCCCAACAGGGGTTAAAAGGCACGAGCGAGGGAGAGAGGGAGAGAGAGAGCGAGCAAGTCAACGGGTATAAGTAAAGCGTAACTATACAAGTGTTAATATAAGAGAATAATATATAACTGATTGAGCATGTTGGCAGCAGAGACTGGGTATCTGGTATATCAGAGAGATATTTCGAAAGATTGTTAGAGTGGCAAAATTCTGCTCAGATCAAGCTATGATGATGATGACCTACTTCTTCACAGTCAGCTTTGCTTGGCTTTTATACTGTTAATTAATTCTTGAATTAACTGGCTTATTGATATGTTATGTTATGTTAAGTGATCGACGTCATGGCACGTTGTGCTCTCCCATGCGCCCTCCAAGTTTGTGGTCCTGTCCTACCATCGCAGATGGCGTATCCTGCGCAGGCATCTATTGATGAATGTCTGCAAATTGTTGGTGCATCCCGGCCTTTAGTGTTCTCAATGTCTCCGCTCCATATAGAAACGAAGAAGATATAGCTAGATATAAATTTAAAAATAAAAAAAAAACCCGCTCGTTTGTAGCTGACACTAATAACCAATGGATCAGATAATATTTCAAAATAGTGAAAAATATCATAAGATTCTACCTAGAAGATATGACATTACGAATGTAAGCAAAAATCTCGTCAGTTTGCTGTTTCGTTTCACTAGCTATCGACATCCATCTTTTAAAAAATGTATATTTGAAGACAGACGTGTTGCAAGGCCCGTAACTCAACTTGATAATGAAGATGGCTGAAGCCCGCGCCATATGGTCGGGTCTTGTGTGTTTCCAAAACCGTGGGAAAAAGTACTCGAACGTATATTCAAAACACCTGGGAAAAGGTGAAGGAAAAAAATGTGATTAGTTGCATTAGCGTGGTCTGTGTTTCATTGTAGGAGATGGGTAGATGAAGGATCTTCACTAGTTTTGTCATTTCTTAAGTAGAGAGAGAAAAAACAAAATGGCTAGAGACCGGCTTGAAACACAGGACCAACACTTCACCAATAAAGAAAAGTCGTTGACCTTTCAGAATTCCATACAGCATGTTTCTTGGACTCCAGAGGTGAAACATTTAAACATTTTTTGGTTTGAGAGAGGGGGTGTAAGATACATTATGTACAGAAAAATTGTGTTGAAATTTGGGTAGAGTATTTGCAATGTTCTGCATTGTTTGTTTGATGTGGATTTGTGTCTTTCATCAATCCATTCATCCTTCTATCTTCCCTTTCATCCATATTTCCTATCTTTCTTCCTTCTTTCCTTTGTTCTTATTTTTCTTTCTTTCTGTCTTCCTTCTTTCGTTCGCATGAAATATTGTCTATATGTGCAATGTTGTCTCTTGTATAAACTTCACTGTCTTTTGTAGCTCGCTCACACAGAGGTCCGTGTAGTTTTCTGTCCTGTGTTGTTTCGTTAGGCCAGTGAGTTTGTCTCAGTATATCATATTCGGGACAGTCTTGAAGTATGTGCTCTGCAGTTCGATTTGCCTGTCTACTTGTACACGTGACTGAATTGCCAATCTTGAGTTTTGTATACATGTGGCTATGGAGTCGGTTCTGTTCTGGGACACAGACTGGACTGTTCGAACCTTCTCATATTTTGGTAGTCATCCTTGTTAGTATTTAGTTGTTTTCAACTCTATAGCAAAACGGAATATGCTCTGGAACCCACAGAGTAAGAGAAACGGAGGAATACAAAACATTTATGAAAAATAGAGTTTGAAATGGATTTTAGGGTGACTGGGAGCATATGACCCCTCCTCCCTAACTTAATCGAAACAGAAGACAACCAAGATGTTTGTGACAACAGGATATTAAAGACACATTTGTCCATAACGATGGAGGAGGCAGGAGCACAGGCTAGTAATCTAAAGTCTTCGTACTGTCTGTACCTCTCCCGTTTTCTCTCTCACTCTCTCGGTTTGTCTGTATCTCTCTCTCTCTCGCTGTGTATGTATTTCTCTCTCGTTTTGTCTGTACCTCTCTCTCTCGCTTGTTGTATTTCTCTTCGTCTGTCTACCTCTCGTTTCAAACATCTCCCTTTTATTCGCTCTCTCGTTATTTCTGTACCTCTCCCATTTTTTCTCTCGTTATTCCTGTACCTCTTCCGTTTCTCTCTCTCATTCTGTCTGTACCTCTCCTTTTATCTCTCTTGTTCTGTCTATACCTCCCCCGTTTTCCTCCTTGTCACCACCACACACAACCAGTTTCACACTTAATCAAGTAACGAAGAAAAGCTCTCCCAAATCTCACACTCAAACTTACGGAGATCATGTTGATGTCAGACCCCCCTTCCTCCTCCTAATTCACAACATGGGCGCATGTTCGGGTGGTCTCCTAGCTCGTGCATGCGCCGAAATACACTCTCCTTCATCGCTCATTCCTCAATCCTTGCGCGTGCCGCTTCAGGCATGTTGACCTGCTTGTTGCTAAGCAAAGCAATTTTCTCACTTTCTCCTTTCTTTTGTTCATCGTTGTCTTCCAAAATTCTTCTCTCATACTTTCTCAAGTTAAGCACGTAATAGAATCCTTGGCTGTTCAAATCGAGAAGAGCAGGCTGGACATGCGCTGCGTGGGCAAAATTCATTAGAAATATTGACCAAATAAAACTCCTACAAAATATTTTCACCATCTTTAAAATTAGATCAGGACGGCGAGTGCTGATATCTTCCTGTTTAAGAAAGAGATCGGACACTAATTCTTTCACCAAAGTGCAATGATGATGGTCAATCAATCAATCAATCAATCAATCAATCAATCAATCATCAATCAATCACGGTTTTTGAGGGACATAATTAAAATAGAATAATAGGAACATCAAACTGTTTCTCAATCTCTCTCTCCTCTTCTCTCTCTCTCTCTCTTTCTCGCTCTCTCTCACCAAGCAACCTCAAACCGTCTCTATCTCTCTTTCTCCAGGCAGCCTCAACCCGTCTCTATCTCTCCAAGCAGCCTTAGACTGTTTATCTCTCTCTCCTCTCTCCCTCTCTCTCTTTCTCCAACCAACCTCAAACCAACATACTCGTTCCTCCAGTTACCGTGTGAGATCTCGCTTGATTATCTTTCCTGTTAGTATTTCTGTCAGCTCATGGAGCGTAAATAAAACAATAACACTTCTTCATTGTGCATATTTCTACTTACTGTCCATGAGTACAACCTTTGACCTCGCTCGTGCGTTCCCACGCTCCAGCACGCGACTGGAGTTGTTATCATCCCCCAACCTTCTTCTTCTCACCTCCCCAGGTTATTTTGAGTGGCGTGACCGACCTTCCAAATGATTGACAGATCTGGAGTTAAAAATTCATACAGGCTCTTGCTTTCCTTAACGATCCACACTTAACAGCAGATAAACAACAAAGCGGGCTTCCTAAACCAAGTTGATGGATTGATTGATTGATAACCTCAGTGAGTAACAATGTGTTTCAATCTCTTTCTTACACATGAAGATCTCAACTGCTGTGCACGAACTCCGTAGCACCGGCAAGGGTCCTCGATGTAATTTTGAAGATGGTGAAGATATTTTTGTAGGAATTTTATTTTAATATTTTCTAATGAATTTTGCCTTGAAAGCGGCTTTCCAGCCTGCTCTTCTCAATTTTGAACTGATAGGGTTTTTTTACGTGCTCAAATTGAATACGGGACCTATGTTTTATCGTCCGTCTCCGAAAGGACTAGGAACTGATCTCACCTACACTGAGATCAGGGATCTCTGGAAAATATCCCGATGTCTCCACGAGGAAGCGAACCTGGTACCTTTGGCACGAGAGACGAGCACTAACCTCTAGCCACAGATCCCTAAACAAAATATAACATCTCAATAATGTTACAAAATGACATTCAGAGTTTCAGTTTGGAATATCTTCATTGCACTCCAGACACTTGCAAGTTCTCGACCTCCTTCACAATATCTCCAGCAGCCTCCAGCGACTGATCGTACCAGTCTTATTACTCGTATATATGTTACGTATATATTTTATAGTCCTCTCGCTCCTCATGGAGCATAGGCATCAGCAGTTGTTGGCCACTTTCTTAGTCTCTGGCTGTTCTCTTTATGGTGTCCCAGGACTGTTCAGCACTCATCAGTTCCTCTAGAGACTTCGTCTCAGGTCTGTTTAGGCGTCCTCTTTACATTTTCCTTGGGTTCCAATCAGTGCTTGTCTAGTGACACTCGACTGTGTCTTCCGACCCATCGCCATTTTCTCCTCTTTACCTGGATCATCATGGGTTCCTGTCAAGTTCCTGGAGTCTTGTTTTCCCAAAGACATTCCACATTTTTCACACAATCCCAGCAATGTGAGATTTTAGTGATGCATCTCTTTCACCACTTGTGCACATCTGCCTGTCTCTAGTAGTGTCCTAACATTCTACATCCCTATAACGGTGGGCTTCACTCTTTAGAAATAACACAGAAGCAGTGAAAATCATAATTTATGAAGCTGACACACAAACGCCTCGTTCTATAAATCCTTCTTATCTTGACGCTGTGCTCAGAGACAAAACAGGATTCCAGAAAAGAAGAAAAAGAAGATTTGAAAAGACTGAATTAGAAATCACGATCTGAAATTGAAATAACTTTAACAAGCAAGAAAAAATAGAGTGTATTTAAAGAAAAAAATAACAGAAGAAAAGAAGAATTGGCAATATAAAAGAGCAGGCATACAACAGGAAAGACAAGTTCCAGAACAATTTAATGGTTTTTAAAAAAAGAGTTTACAACAAGACTGCACGCATTAAAAATAGCAAGCTTTCTCACGGAACAAGGAAATGTCCTTTTCAGTATTACTAGCAAACTGCAGATATTTAAGTCACAATAAACTTTCGTCCAGAACAAGACCATCTCATTTTTAATACTACCACCAGACTTCATTCTTCTTTTGTTCTTCTCTGCTTTTTGCCGTTAAACGTTGCCGGTTTCAACTGATGATCGGTTTTTAAGATAGTGCACGTTCGGTCGCTTGTTATGCTGTGGTATAGTGGAGTTTTATGATGTCTGTAACTCCCATCTTTTTTTGTGTGGGTCTAACAGACTAAAGGGGGTTAAAGGGTGCTAAGGGAGTGACTTCTTGCATCGGGTTTTACCCCATATGTCTCTCTCCCTCTCCACAGAAATGGCTTGCCATCTGCCGAGACTATTACAGAAACTTCATCGCTCAGCAAAATCTTAGGTATACTTAGGTTGGAAAAAATGCACTCGTTAACAGAACTACGTTATCCGTATTCGAGTCCGCGACCTTCACATGCTACACATGCAACGGCTTAACCACTTAGCCACAGAGATTCTCAAATACGAACCTAAAACTGTACTACCAGACAGCGTACATTTAACCCTTTCAGACCCACGAGTCGATATACCGGCACAATGCATTTTTAAAGATGACGCAAATCCAGTATATTGACTAATTTAGTATTTGTTACATTATAAAAGCATCCATTCTTAAAAAAGCTCGCCTGTAGGGCTAGCTAATGGGTGCCCTAAGAAATAAAGATTTGTGGTTCGAATTTTGTGTTTAGAAATTTGTGTTTCCCGTAAGCCCCTTGTTCACTGTTTATTTATTGAGCATATTCATCGGCGGCGGTGCGTCCTCTGAGGTTCTTAAAACTCCTCATTCCTGTGGACCACACTCTATGGCTAAATGGTTACGCCATTGCCTTGCGTTCTGAAAGTCGTTTGTTTGAATCTGGACCGCGCCGTGCTGTTCACGGGTGCATTTTTCGAGAAAATTGTAGGATTGTTGCCGGAGCTACAGAGTTAGTGATTTATACAATACTCTGGCAGGGGCGTGCCATTTCTGCGAGAGGGACCGAGCCATATGGGGTAAAGCCCGTGCAATGAAGTCAAACCTTTGTTTATTTTAGTCATATAACGAAATAGATCATGCGCTGTTTACCTGCATGCCTGTCTGTCCATCTGTCTGCCCACAAATATGCCTGTCTGTTCATTTGTCTGTCTGCCTGTATGTCATCTGCCTGCCTACCAGTCTGCCTATCTGGCCATCTGAATGCCTGCCTGTTCATCTGTCTGCCTCCCTTCCTGTTCAGCTGTCTGCTTGCCTACATGTCCATTTGCCTGCTTGCCTGCATGTTCATCTGCATGCCTGCCTGTCTGTCCATCTTTATGTCTGCCTGCCCATCTGCCTGTCTGACTGTCCATATGCATGCCTGCCTGTTCATCTGCTTGTCTGCCTGTCTATCTGCGTGCCTATAGTACTAATTTCTCTATAAATGAACATGCATAGACATAACGCAGAAAGAATAGCTGTGCAACATCAAAGAAAAATTAGAAAAAGAAAAAGTAAAAGTATAACAGTGCCAGGTAGAGACAGATACGGAAAATACTTGGACTGAGATATAAAGAAAGAAAGAGAGAGAGAGGGAGAGAGAAAGAGAGGGAGAGAGAAAGAGAGGGAGAGAGAGAGCTGTTGAGAACAGACAATATAGCTACATTAAGTAGAAAAAGTTCAATGAGGAACCTGGTTCTTGCAATCTCCTGACACAGTGAGAGAGAAGCTAGGTACTAAGAAGAAAGTTTGAAATAGATGTAGAAAGAGGTTACAAGAAACAGAAAGTAGGTACTGTAAATACACTATTATTTGGTTTCAGAAATGTTGATCTTGAATCCAAACAAAACAATTGAATGTGGGATATCACCTAGGTACCATCTTCAAGTTGAAACATCTACATTAACTATTTTTAAATTTTGTCTCTGTTTTGCCTTACAGTGTCAGTATAAAGAGAGCTTTTAGAACGGGCTTTGTGGAGCACTTCTCTAATACTGTTTTGCCTCAGCGTCAGGATAAGAAAAGAATTATAGAACGGGCTTTTGTGTGCGCTTTATAAATAGTATTTTTCGTCGCTTCTGTTATCGCTGAGATCCACATTTTGCATGGGCGGTCTTGCGTTTTGTAGCCAATATATCGGAGTAACATTGCTCTTTGAGGCGAACTGTCTGTTGGTAATCTGCTTATCTGGCCGAACCATTTAATTTGTTGTTTCTTGATGAAGCTCAGTACTGATGAAGCTTCATGCATGGTGAAGCTCATACACTTTTTCCCTGATGTCTTCATTTCTCAAGCGGTCTCTTCTTGATACTCCCAGCATTCTGCATAGACACTTCATCTCCGTGGTAAATAATTTTCTTCTATCGTGTGATGTTAGCATCCAGGTTTGACACTGATAGCATAGTGTCGGGTGAAAGATTGTGTTGAACAATGCTCTTTTAGTGTTGATGGTAACATGTTTGCATTTCAAAATTGAGGCCATTTGTTCTTTGATTTGATTTGCGTTATTGCATCTATGTTTAATTTCGTTAGTTATTCTTTCATTTGCTGACAAATAAACATTTACAATTGACAATCGAGAAGAGAACGCTGAAAAGAAGCTGCCCCAGACAACAAATTCACAACAAATTAAAATTTAAAATCGTGCAAATTTTCAACATTCTTAAAATGACATTGGACACATTTGCCGGTGCTACGGAGTTTATTCCTACCGCTCTATCATGGACAACTCGTTCACTCTCTTCCAGTGGCGGCTCTTGGTCAGTTTTCTTGGTGGGGCCAAACACAGATTTTCGGAAAATTCATGGTTTTTGGAGTATTTACCATTATTTGTCTATTCCGGGAAGTTATTATCCCTTTCGATTTTGGTGGGGTCGGGCCCCACTGGCCCTCAATGACGAACCGCCCCTGCTCTCTTCTATAAAATTGAGTCCGATATTTCTTGCTTCTCTCATTAAAATTCGTTTCTGGGTTTTCCCATGGAGTCCTTTTTTTATTGAACGCTTTTGGTTTCCAATTCATTGCATACTTTGTGATTCTTTGATCATTTCTTGTCAGAGTATGTCTAACATATTCCCATCTTCTATTTCTTATAATAGTTGTTACTATTTGTTGACTAGCGGCTCAAAATCATTTCTCCATGCCATTGATATCCTAGACAAGACATGCTCATCCAGGACAAGGCATCAATCGACTTGCTGTTCAAAAACCACATGTTTGTTATATGTGTATACATGTGTGTATGCATGATAATGTCTCATCTCAAATATATACAAGCACAATAAGCTTATAACATGACACTGTTCGATCGAACCTTACCTGATTATTCTGTGTCTAGCTAAAACGAAGCGTTTGTGAAAGACACTCCTCAGTAAAGCCATTTTTATGAATGGCTCTCTGGTTGTGTTCATAAGAACGCTGGTGTTGCTAGGCTAGGAAATGGGAGCTGTAAGAAATAAGGGTATGTCAATGTTTGTCAATTTGTTTTTTAAGAAGCTCTTAATACCTGTACACTGTTTATTTGTTGATCATATTCTTGGCTTCCGTTGCTTCCTCTGTGGGTTCTTGCAAGTTCTCATAGCTTGGGTTCTCGTCTCTCCATAGCTTGCGGTGTAAGCTTCGTTCATGAAGCCATATTTTATTTCGTTGGTGTGTATATATGATTGACAGGACTGCATGATATGCTCGGTGTGTGTGTGTGTGTGTGTTTCAGTCTGATTAGACTCTTTCAGTCTAGGGGGTTACATATAACTATGGCGCCGGAGAAATGCTTCTAGTGGTGATGGTAACTGTAGAGGGATGAAATAAACACAATTCGCAAGAGATGAATAGTAAAAGCGTACAAATCCCTTGCTGTTGGTTCCGATGTTACACTTAGAACGTATGGGTAGCAGTTAATAAGGAGGTTTTTTAAAAAAGAACCACCGGGAAAGCACCGAAGCAAATGAATATCATCAATAAATAGGCAGTGTACAAGTATTAGGGTTTCAGTGAAAAACTTTTACCAAAGACATAATTCGAACTACAATCCTTTATTTCTTACGGCGGCACCCATTGCCTTGCCATACAGACGATCGTAATTAAGAACACAGTCAGCAGCAGCTATGTGGTGTAGTCACTGTTTGTTGGACGGATTAGCGGAATGTATAAGCGTTCACTTATCGTCTAGGCCAACATAGGACTTTAGGTTCTATCCCACACTCGACGTTCCACACATGAGGAAAGAATTTGGCCATCCTATATCCTGCACACTAGGGAATAGAAATATGAAATGAATGACATTTCATTCCCTAAGGTCTGAAGAGGCTACGGAAAATTATTTATGTTTTACTCCCGAGTTTTGTCGGGCTTTCGAGGGAGCAAAGAATAGTAACTCTGTGACCTACATGGCATGTCGTAAGAGACATCTAAGTTAGGGGAGACGTCTAAATTAGGGGCCTAACGAAGCTACCCTAGTAAATAAAAAGCGTCGCAAAAATCGGATGTGCCGGCTTACTTGTAGGCGCATAACTTGCACAACGTACAATCGCCCTTAGGCTCAGATTACAAACAAATCACAAAGAGTGGTTTAACTCCTTGTGAACTAGGAGCCACATTAAGTGGCGTTTTTACTCTATAATGGCTTGTGCCCTGATCTACTAAGTGTTAACAAGTGGTCGATATGGAGTGTTTGAAAAGAAAGAGGATATTTGTTATATATTTGATGCGTATTCTCTCTCTATATATCAATGCCATATCTACGGCAAACAATGTCAATACTATAAAAGCTTTGTGTCAGCAAATTTTGGTGTTATTAATTGCGGTCAGAACTAGGTAACACTTACGGTATGGAAAGAGTTAAAAGCTATTCATTTATTTTCGTAATTATCCAGAAACTTGGTTCAACAACTCACGATGAGCGGCAACCTAATTTGTTGACAATTTAAATGACCGATATTTGGTTTATATAGAATCGTGGTTCTCATCATGGGCGTCTATACGTTAGGGTAAGTGGGAGGGATGGTGCCATTCCCTTGGAAAACGGATTTTGATAAAACAGTTTCATGTGAATCTGGTCTTCTCCATTTCCGCCCATGAAGGTTCTAAAGCCGAAGGAATGGTTTTATTGCAACGAGCTTTACCCTACATGGCTCGGTCCCTCTCCGCAAGAATGGCTCGGCCCCTCTCCGCAGGTAATGGTTCAGCCCCTCTCCGCAAGTAATGGCACGCCATCTGCCGAGAGTCTTGCAAAAACATGAAGACCAACTCCTTAGGTCCGAAATCAATCCTAGTGGTCTCCGGAATAAAATGCACTCATGAACAGAACTAAGTTCTATTCGAACCCATGACCTTCAGAAACAAGGCAAAGGAGTAACCACTTAGCCACAGAGAACTCGGAATGTCTTCGAAGTAAACTCGTATCAACTAAAACTTTTATTTTGTATCACCCTTGAAACAAACTTTTCTTTCTTCTTCGAACGTTCCATATCGAGCACTTATGAAACCACTCTTTGTGCTTTGTATGAGATCTCAACCTAAGAACGATTGTGCGTTGTGCCAGTTATGCGCCTACGAGCGCCTACGCTAGCACATCCGATTTATTGCCACGCTTTGTATTTACTAGGGTAGCTTTCCCTAGAACTGTGCGGCGGATGGACTTGCGACTCGAGCACTCTATTTCTGGCTGTTTAGTTGGCCTTGGAAAAAAGCAAACTTATGGTGACGCCTATTTCTCATCGCTTTTCATTCATCATTTATCTGCACATTTTTGGTTGACTTCAGAACTGTTTTGTTTTTATTTGTTTTTGTTTGTTTAGAAAAAGTAAATATCAATGATAGGTCACAGACTTGCCGAGTCATTGTACTTTGTGGCTTCAAGATAAGAACATTTTATTAATCACATATCGGCCAATAGTTGACGGGACTAAAGTTCGCCAACAGACAATTACAGTGTTTCTCAACATTTTGCAAAGTGTGGTTCCACAGAAAAGTCATTGTCTGTCTGCAAAATCAACCCCTAAAATAATGTTCTGCCATTTATATATAAATAAATATATATATATCATCACTATCATCAAGTAGCTTGTCCCTTCCGGAACTTGGCTCCCATGACAGCAGTCCTGAAAAATCTCTGTTCTGTGCAAGTTGACCGGCGTCAGCAGCAGTCATTCTCAGATCGTCAATGATATCTTGCAGCCATCGTCCTCCTCTCATTATTCTTCCAGGCACCATTCCTTCCAAAATTATCTTCTCTAGGCACTCATGTGGTTTGATGTGTCCGAAATACGTAATTTTCCTTGATGTTTTGCTCGTTAATATCCAACTCTCATTAATATCAAGCTTAATTCAGACATTTCTCAACAGATGTCTTCAGCGTATTCTCAGACTAAGATGGCATGACAGAGTTGCAAACACAGACATGTGGATAAGAACAGGAAACCATGACGACCCAGGTTAAGAGGAGAAAATGGCGATGGCCTGGGCATACCCTACGGAAGACACAGTCGAGTGTCTCTAGACAAGCAATGGATTGGAACCCGCAAACCGAAAAGAGGACGTCCTAAACAGACCTGGAGACAAAGTTTTCTTGAGGAACTTAACAATGCTCGACTATCCTGTGAGATCATAAAGAAAACAACCAGAGATCGGGAAGAGTTGCGAACATCTGTTGAGGCCCTATGCTCTACTAGGAACGGAATAAGTAAGCCAATCAATCAATCAATCAATTTTGTGTTTAGAAATTTGTGTTTCCCGTAAGCCCCTTGTTCACTGTTTATTTATTGAGCATATACATCGGCGGCGGTGCGTCCTCTGAGGTTCTTAAAACTCCTCATTCCTGTGGACCACACTCTATGGCTAAATGGTTACGCCATTGCCTTGCGTTCTGAAAGTCGTTTGTTTGAATCTGGACCGCGCCGTGCTGTTCACGGGTGCATTTTTCGAGAAAATTGTAGGATTGTTGCCGGAGCTACAGAGTTAGTGATTTATACAATACTCTTGGCAGGGGGCGTGCCATTTCTGCGGAGAGGGACCGAGCCATATGGGATAAAGCCCGGTGCAATGAAGTCAATCCTTTGTTTTTTTTTAGTCATATATCAATCAATCAATCAATCAATCAATCAATCAATCAATCAATCAATTAAAACGTAGACAATACAGTACAATATTCCTTACGAATTCATTTTCTTAGACAAAGCACAAAATATCAATAGAAATATTTGAGACACAAACAAATAGAATTAAAACAAAGATAAACAATTAGAAAAGATTTTTATTGATAAACAAATTTAATGATATGTATGAAAGTGGCGTGGGTATCTGTAGCTTAAGCGGTAGTGAGCTTGATAACAACCCAAGCGTTCCTGGTTAAAACACCGCGGAGGGTAGTTTGAAAAATTTTCGTTCCCGTGAATTTTTTCGAACGGTAAAATAACCTCACCGATCAGATTGCAATGGCAAACTACTGAACGTATAAGTGGTGCCTAGAAAAAAACGACGTTTCGTTTACTGTGGTTGGTGGTGACACCCTGTAAAAGGAAATGCCACGATGGTTATTTTTATTTCACGAAAGTGGCAGGCGCCCTGTAGTTCTTCAACGATCGTCTTTTATATAATGAAGCCAGGCTTACTTTACTTTTAACATTTTTAAACATCGACGTGCATACTTCGAAAGTAGTTAGTGGTCAGTTGTGTACGTCTAGTTAGTGGTCAGTTGTGTACATCTCCATATAACTTGTCTTGGACTGACATCTGTATTGGTTGGTAGAGTGACGTGTTACAGGTCGCGTGATGACGAACTGAGAGCGAATTTAACATCTTCCCTTGACGGTCAACTAGAGATAGTTAAACCTAAGTTGAACAGCCTGGAAGACACGCCGCAGAAGATGGATACACAATGTTAAGGAATGGTCATGTCTTTTGGAAATTAGAACCGAAATTAGATGTACGTATTTTAGAGGACGGAAACGGAGTGTGTACACTCAGCTATAGGAACTGTCAGCATGTATGCTCGTACCTATCTGTTGAAAGACATTGCAATTGATGGATCTACCGATGTCTATTTACATGGGTTTTTATAGCAATTAAGTTCAATAAATAATTCATTTTTATAATCTTTGGTTTAGTTTAGTCGTTGGATCAGCATCACTGCACATCGAAACCAATCAGTTTATAAGTGTTTCGATCTCCTCCTCAGTATGTCTCTCAGCGTGTGGCGACTAACGACACCAGTTCTTTGTTGGCTTACTATTCTTATTTGACTTACAGTACAGTGCTTTCGTCCAGCTACATTTGTTTCTGAGATGTTCCAGAAATGACCAATGTCCACTAGAACAGACATATTTGTTTCTGAGATGCTCCAGAAATGACCAATGTCCACTAGAACAGACATATTTGTTTCTGAGATGTTCCAGAAATGACCAATGTCCACTAGAACAGACATATTTGTTTCTGAGATGTTCCAGAAATGACCAATGTCACTAGACAGACATATTTGTTTCTGAGATGTTCCAGAAATGACCAATGTCCACTAGAACAACAGAAATATTTGTTTCTGAGATGTTCCAGAAATGACCAATGTCCACTAGAACAGACATATTTGTTTCTGAGATGTTCCAGAAATGACCAATGTCCACTAGAACAGACATATTTGTTTCTGAGATCTTCCAGA
The DNA here is from genome assembly GCA_020796225.1 of Arion vulgaris. Lineage (NCBI taxonomy): Eukaryota > Metazoa > Mollusca > Gastropoda > Stylommatophora > Arionidae > Arion > Arion vulgaris. The sequence continues at coordinate 64,695,790 of CM036759.1, forward strand.
AATGACCAATGCCCACTAGCAGATATTTGCTTCTAAGATGGTACATAAATGACCAACATCAATTGCAGCAACCACAATATCCGTTCTGTTTGCTAATTCGCACATGCACATATATACATATATATATATCATCATCATCATCATCATCACCATATACCTTGCAGAACGTCGATAACAGGCCTGTTCTCAATATATGCTTTCATAAGAGTATATTACGTAAACGAGGTTGGAAACAATTGCGAGGGAATCGCACGATTGCTTCAAAAGTTTGCACGTGACTGGCATCTCCGAACTGGCAGGTACATCGCGTCCCAAAACCGACTGCCTTAAAGCACGCTACAGAGCATGGCCACACATAAGTCAAGGCTAGGCCAATCCAGAAACAGAATTATGTAACATCATTCTGTGACCCAGCTTCAGGACGCTATAACTTGCTTTTTTTCCTTAAAACTTCTAGTGCAGCGCAGGAATGCAGTAACATACGCATAAATGTTCTTCTTTGTCGCTCAGAGTCTAGTACACGTGTACTGTATGTTATATGTATATAATCATCATCAGATAGCTTGTCTTAAGCAGAGCTTTGCCACCCTAACAGTCCTTCAGAATTTCTCTCTCTCTTAGACCAGATGTCCCAGAGAATCGAGTTCCTAGTCCTATCGGAGACGGACGATAAAACGTAGGTAAAATCATTATTCGTAGTTCAAAATCGAGCAGGCTGGAAAGTCGCTACCTTGGCAAAATTAATTAGAAAATACTTAAAATAAAATTCCGACAAAAATATCTTCACCGTCTTCAAAATTAAAATCGAGGACTCTCGTCGGTGCTACGGAGTTCGTGCACTGCAGCTGAGATCTTCCTGTATAAGAAAGATATCGGAGCTCACTGAAGTGTATGATGATGGTCCTATCAATCAATCAATCAATCAATCAATCAATCAATCAATCAATCAATCAATTAGTCATGCGGCTGCAGACAGCTCTGCAGCTGTCATGCTCAAACCATCAGTTGCATCCTGAATCCATCTTCTTAGTGGTCTTCCTCTTCTCCTCTTTGCCGGGATGCCTCTTTCCATGATGGTCTTTTCCAGCCCTTCGTGTCTTTTTTTATATCCAAACTACCTACATTTTCTTATTCTTATTTGTAGTATCACTCAGTTTTATTTGATTTTGAGTTCTTTCTGGATATATCTATTTGTTCTTTGCTTTCGCCGATGCTACGAAGTTCATGCACTGCTGCCTGGATCTTCCTGTGTAAGAAAGAGATCGAGCACACATGGTTACTCACCAAAGTGCAATGAGGATGGTACAATCAATCAATCAATCAATCAGTTGACTGGAAACCGCAGGGAAACAGAATAATGAGAAAACAATGAAATACCTGGCGAAAAAAAACAGTAAACAAAATAGATCAGTGACTTATGGATGAGAGCCAAAATACATAGTCAAGAATATTAATTAGTTGGGAGCGATAGTTGTTGGGAGCGATAGTTGGGAGCGAGTCAAGAATATTAATTAGTTGGGAGCGATAGTTGTTGGGAAGCGATAGTTGCTGGGAGCGATAGTTGTTGGGAGCGATAGTTGCTGGGAGTGATAGTTGGGAGCGATAGTTGCTGGGAGCGATAATTGCTGGGAGCGATAGTTGGGAGCGATAGTTGGGAGCGAGTCAAGAAGCGAGTCAAGTATATAATTAGTTGGAAGCGATAGTTGTTGGGAGCGATAGTTGTTGGTAACGATAGGTGCAGTGAGAGCCGCAGCAGCTTAGTTGTTAGTGAGCTTGTTTCTTATAATACTTATGGTCCGGGTTCAATTCCACAGTGAGCGTGGAATATTTTTCCGATCGCATGTGACTCTCAGGGCGACCCAGCCTCAACTGGGTACCAGAAAGCCCTGGGAAGAAAAGGCGGTCGGCGTGATGTTGATCACATCACCCATCGTGTGCCGACGGTCAATGAAAATACGAGTCTAACATCGTATTATCCTACACACCTCGAGGTATAACAAGGGTTTAAAGAAGAAAGAAATATAGGTGTAGTACTATGCTCCACCTAGGAGCGGAATGTTTTGTAGTAGTAGCTGCTGATGGTGAAATCAGTACGGAAATGTAATGCCATGTTAAATATGGGAGTGACATTGTTGGAATAATGGTAACCATGAGGTTATGAAAAGAGAATAACTATGAGAGCATGACTAGTTATGAAAAGAGAGTGAGGTCATGACCGGTTATGAAAAGTAACTGTGATGTCATGACTGGTTATGAAAAGTAACTGTGATGTCATGACTGGTTATGAAAAGTAACTGTGAGGTCATGACTGGTTATGAAAAGTAACTGTGATGTCATGACTGGTTATGAAAAGTAACTGTGAGGTCATGACTGGTTATGAAAAGTAACTGTGAGGTCATGACTGGTTATGAAAAGTAACTGTGAGGTCATGACTGGTTATGAAAAGTAACTGTGAGGTCATGACTGGTTATGAAAAGTAACTGTGAGGTCATGACTGGTTATGAAAAGTAACTGTGAGACAATGACTGGTTATGAAAAGTACACAGGAGGTCATGACTGGTTATGAAAAGTAACTGTGAGGTCATGACTGGTTATGAAAAGTAACTGTGAGATCATGACTGGTTATGAAAAGTAACTGTGAGACAATGACTGGTTATGAAAAGTAACTGTGAGGTCATGACTGGTTATAAAAAGTAACTGTGAGGTCATGACTGGTTATGAAAAGTAACTGTGAGACCATGACTGGTTATGAAAAGTAACTGTGAGGTCATGACTGGTTATGAAAAGTAACTGTGAGGTCCGACTGGTTACGAAAAGTAACTGTGAGGTCATGACTGGTTATGAAAAGTAACTGTGAGGTCATGACTGGTTATGAAAAGTAACTGTGAGGTCATGACTGGTTATGAAAAGTAACTGTGAGGTAATGTCTGGTTATGAAAAGTAATTGTGAGGTAATGTCTGGTTATGAAAAGTAACTGTGAGGTAATGTCTGGTTATGAAAAGTAACTGTGAGGTCATGACTGGTTATGAAAAGTAACTGTGAGGTCATGTATGATTATGAAAAGTAACTGTCAGACCATGACTGGTTATGAAAAGTAACTGTGAGGTCATGACTGGTTATGAAAAGTAACTGTGAGGTAATGTCTGGTTATGAAAAGTAACTGTGAGGTAATGTATGATTATGAAAAGTAACTGTGAGGTCATGACTGGTTATGTAAAATGAGTGAGACCATGACTGGTTATGAAAAGTAATTGTGAGGTCATGACTGGTTATGAAAAGTAACTGTGAGGTCATGACTGGTTATGAAAAGTAACTGTGAGGTAATGTCTGGTTATGAAAAGTAACTGTGAGGTAATGTATGATTATGAAAAGTAACTGTGAGGTCATGACTGGTTATGTAAAATGAGTGAGACCATGACTGGTTATGAAAAGTAATTGTGAGGTCATGACTGGTTATGAAAAGTAACTGTGATGTCATGACTGGTTATGAAAAGTAACTGTGAGGTCATGACTGGTTAGTAAATGAGTGAGACCATGACTGGTTATGAAAGTAATTGTGAGGTCATGACTGGTTATGAAAAGTAACTGTGAGGTCATGACTGGTTATAAAGTAACTGCGAGGTAATGTCTGGTTATGAAAAGTAACTGTCAGACCATGACTGGTTAGGAAAAGTAACTGTGAGGTCATGACTGGTTATGAAAAGAGTAACTAGGAAGCCATGACAGGTTCTGCTATAACATCATGCTCCAAATCATGCAGGTCATAACTAAGATCAGCGAAACTAAGATGGAGCATAGGAGAAGCTAATACATGTTGTCTGTAAACTTCCTCTCTAACTTTAGCCTCAAGACCAAAAAGATGGCTGTCCTGATCTTCTGGAATGTACTTTTTGACATACTCTGCAATTTTGGTGACGTATTCAACATTAGAGCCGGCACTTCCGTTAGCATTGACAATCTGACGCGCCATGTTGGTGACGTCATCTGGACCAAGGTAAAGGTCGTTGTCAGAGGTCGCTAGTATAACAGAACTTTGACCGGCATAGATCCAAGCTTAGTCTCTTCCATGTTGTATCTACGCCCTTGATCTGGATCGTATGAAGATGAAAGACTTTCGATGTCGGAATTCTCAAAATTGACATTACCCGTCTGAGATTCCTGTCCAAATTTGTTATTAAAATCGTGAAAATAATGTATTAAACTATTGTCCACATTTTTGTTATTTCTTAGTGAATATAACAAGTTGTCCTTGTGAATTGGCACTGGATGAACCTGTTCGCTGTTTGAAATCATCTGACCATGATGTTGTTCATTGCTGTTTGACAGGTATTGTATATTTTCATCATTTGCTGTTTTTTTGATGCTGCTTTCAGAGATGTTGGTGTCAAATTTCTGTTGACTAGGCTGGAATTTGTGAAGATCTTGAAGGGTTTCATGGAGTACAGAATTTGAAAACTCGTTACCATTTTTTGTTGGTTTATTTGTTGGTATATTTGTTGGTATATTTGTTGCAAGTGTTGGCATCATGCGCTTGGTGTTTCCTTCTTGTCTTGGGTAGAATGTTGTAACAATGGTGATGTAGCCACCAGAGGCGGTTTTCGAGTGTAGGGGCCTGCAGGACTTGTGTTACTTCTTCCTTGCCACTGATTTCATAAGCTACGCCCCATGCCTTGCTCTGGGAAAAAGAAATATTGAAAAAATTGTCACCACGAAGTTGATCAAGACATGTTTGTTTGAAATTTGACAAATTTGTAGAATTGTTTTCACAATTTGATTGTTTAATAGGGACATCATTATTGCGCTTTGGTGAGTAGCCATGTGTGCTTCGATATCTTTCTTACACAGGAAGATCTTAGCGTAAGTGGTGCACGGACTCCGTAGCATCGGCGAGGGTACGCGATGTAATTTAGAAGATGGTGAACATATTCTGTAGGAATGTTATTAGTTAATCTTTCTAATCGCCCGTGTGGTGCCGGGGCTCGCAAAGGGAGCAAAGAATAGTACCACTGCGACATACAAGGCATGTCGTAAGAGGCGACTGAGGTGGGTGTCTAGGGACGCTATCCTAGTAAATAAAAAACATCGCAGAAATCGAATGTGCTGCCCTACTTGTAGGCGCATAACTGGTACAATGTACAATCGCTCTTAGGCTCAGATCATATACAAATCACAAAGAGTGGTTAACAAGTGGTTGGTATGAAGCATTCGAAGAAGAAGAGGAAGAAGAATCTTTCTAATGAATTTTACTCTGGCAGCGGCTTTCCAGCCTGCTCTTCTCCATTTTGAACTGCCAATGGTTCTTTTATGTGCTCAACTTGAACACGGGACCTACGTTTCATCGTGTCCGATAGGACTAGAAACTTGATCTCATCTACACTGAGATCATGGGCCTGTGGAAAAATATCCCGATGGCTCCAAGGGGGAAGCGAATCGAGTAGTTTTGAAACGAGAACCGAGCACTCTACGCCACAGAGACCTCGTTTCCACACTTGAAGACGATCTTCGTTGTCTACGCTCTAACGGGTCTAAAGCGAAGGATTGACGTTGTAGGAATTTTATTGTTATTTTTTTGTTAATGAATTTGCATTGGCAGCGGGGTCGCAGCCTACTCTTACCGATTTTCAACCGCCAATGACTCTATTGTTTCGTGCTGTTGAAGAACAGAATCATCTATTCTCTTCACTGTCCATGATATTCTCAGTACTCTTCTGTAACATTTGCCTTCAAAAGCATTGATGATTTTCTCTGCCGCTTTGTCAATGGAAGAGGATTTACTATCTTCTTCTTCTTCTTCTTCTTTGAACGCTTCATATTGAACACTCGTTAACCACTCTCTGTGTGTGTGATTTCTATGTGTGTGATTTCTATGTGTGTGATTTCTATATGTGTGATTTCTATGTGTGTGATTTCTATGTGTGTGATTTCTATATGTGTGATTTCTATGTGATTTGAGCTTAATTGTACGTTGTGTCAGTTATGTACGACAAGTAGAACAGAACATCTGATTTCTGCAATGTTTTTTATTTACTAGGGTAGCTGCCCTAGGTCCTATATCAGTCGCTTCTGACGACATGCATTGTAGGTCGCAGTGGTACTATTCTTTGCTTCCTTGCGGGCCCCAGCACCACACGGTGGTAAAAATATATATAAATGGCGGGACATTATTTTAAGGGGTCTATTTTGCAGAAAGACAACCACTTTTCTGTCTACACTTTGCAAAATGTTGAGAACACGGCGTCATATTTGCATTGAGATACCGCTCTTTTAGTAATTTGCACTACTTTTTCAGCGCAGTCCGTGACGGTAAATAAATTTAACACAAGTCAGCCATTGTGTTTTTCGATCGAATCGATGAAACAGCGTGTAAACAATTGCTTCATATGAAATATGTGTCATTCATATAGTAAAACCGATTGTTCTACGTGTAACTGTAACATATTCTACAGATCTGGAAAATTCTATGATTATACTTTAAGTAGAAGCTATTTTGAACAAAATTTTTTTCGATGGTCACTACCATTATTTTGGAACCTTGAAAATTTCGCTTGGGTACTACCAATAAACATCGTATTTACGTAAAACTGCATTATTAACTTCTCTTTACTCATAAATTTTCATTACTAGAAACATTTTTCTCTCTTCTAAGGACAACTTTACGTCTGCAACTCGTCAATAACCTACCAGACTTACCATTTATCTGCTACGAAGCCGGTTTGCTTTTGACGTCCATAACAACCGGCTGCAGTTTGCGATCTTCTCGTGAATTCTTTTCGTCATTTTACTTGTGTCAACGATATCCAGCAATGCTAAATACAAATTTTTAATTTTCTTTTTATATTTCAAACATTATTTATGCCTTTCAGTTGACTTTTGTATCAAGTATCAACGGTAATATTAAATATCCCACACTAGATCTAGCTGCCCAAAGTGAACCATTCGTCAGCGATAGACGGCAATAATGATTGGCCGATCTTTATCGTACACTATTCAGATTTACTTGAGAAGTCTCATATTATTGTATTGTGATTTCAGAATTAAAATAACTAGTGAATCATTTCAGTATCCTTTTAATTGTCTTTCTTAATTATAGGCATTTCATGTTTAAAAGCTGTGCCATTTAAATTGCACTCATTGCTTAGCTGCAATTAAGCTTTGTGACAAAATATAGTCTAGTAGCAATTTCAAATGTAACTATTGCAAGATCATCTACATTTTCTTTTTATGTAAACTTCTTCTGTGACTTTTAATTTGTTAGTGGTTGAACTAAATGTGATAATTAGTGATTAAATACTGCATCATTTCTTCTATATGAACATACATTGAACAAGCACATTTTATGTCATTGAAAGTTTTGTGTAGGACCTGAGCTTTGAGTAAAATTGATTAATCAAAGGTACAGTAAACACAATGATACAGCAAATCAGATCTTTGTATAAATCCTAATTTCTATATAGTTGAAGTACAGGTAAATGATTTACCAGTGTGTTTTCATTATTGTCAAAAACTTTCTTGATTGTTTAAAAATTGTATTGACTACTAGATCAACAATTTCATTGAATAATATCCTTTCTAATTTCCCCATGCATTGACCTTAGTCTTGCAATGATGGTCAAGCTTTAACACTTTCTGAGTAAATTATTCACACAACCTCTATCTCCCGTTTTTAAAATAAAGTAATAAATATATTTAATGTTATTGCAAGGTTGAAGCCAGTTGCATGGGGAGATCATAATGAATATTATTTATTGAAACTGTTGATCTAGTGCTCATTATATGTTCCATCAACCAAAACAATTTAGAAAATAATAAAAGCATATTGGTAAATTATTCACTCTAGCATCAGAGGTTAATTTTTTGTATTCATATATTTCTTGATTTATCTGCAATATGTTGTGCTGTTCTGAGTGACTCTTTGAATAGTGTGAGTTTTATATATTTACTTATGTATGCACATCTCACATACAAACATGCTGGATACTTATTTGGTAAATCATTTATATATGTTGAGTAAATATAAATAATCACATTTAGTTCAACCAATAACAAATTAAAAGTCACAGAAGAAGTTTACATAAAAAGAAAATGTAGATGATCTTGCAATAGTTACATTTGAAATTGCAACTAGACTATATTTTGTCACAAAGCTTAATTGCAGCTAAGCAATGAGTGCAATTTAAATGGCACAACTTTTAAACATGAAATGCCTATAATTAAGAAAGACAATTAAAGGATACTGAAATGATTCACTAGTTATTTTAATTCTGAAATCACAATACAATAATATGAGACTTGTCAAGTAAATCTGAATAGTGTACGATAAAGATCGGTCCATCATTATTGCCGTCTATCGCTGACGAATGGTTCACTTTGGACAGCTAGATCTAGTGTGGAATATTTAATATTACCGTTGATACTCGATACAAAAGTCAACTGAAAGGCATAAATAATGTTTGAAATATAAAAGGAAAATTAAAAATTTGTATTTAGCATTGCTGGATATCGTTGACACAAGTAAAATGACGAAAAGAATTCACGAGAAGATCGCAAACTGCAGCGGTTGTTATGGACGTCAAAAGCAAACCGGCTTCGTAGCACAGATAAATGGTAAGTCTGGTAGGTTATTGACGAGTTGCAGACGTAAGTGCCCTTAGCAGAGAGAAAAAAGTTTCTAGTAATGAAAATTTATGAGTAAAGAAGTTAATAATGCAGTTTCACGTAAATACGATGTTTATGGTAGTAAATTGCGAATTTTCCCAGGGTTTCCCAAAAAAATGGTAGTGACCATCGAAAAAATTTCGTTCAAATAGCTTCTACTTAACATATAATCATAGAATTTTCCAGATCTGTAGAATATGTTACAGTTACACGTAGAACAATCGGTTTTACTATATGAATGACACATATTTCATATGAAGCAATTGTTTACAGGCTGTTTCATCGATTCGATCGAAAAAACACAATGGCTGACTTGTGTTCCGTCGTGGACTGCGCTGAAAAAAGTAGTGCAAATTACTAAAAGAGCGGTGTTGGTTCGCCGTAGAAACACTGTGATTGTATCTGTAATTGTCTTTTGGCAAACTTTGACCCCGTCAACTTTTGTCCGATTTGTGGTTTATGTTCTTATCTTGAAGCCACAAAGTACCATGACTCGGCAAGTCTGTGACATATCACTAATATTTTATGTTCTTATCTTGAAGCCACAAAGTACCATGACTCGGCAAGTCTGTGACATATCACTAATATTTACTTTTTCTAGGTGGATGCTTCAATTTAAAATGAGAAAATTATTTTGGACATAAAAAGTGACATGAAGGACAGGAGAAGGCCATTATGGAAGGAGGCATCCGGCAAATAAGGAAGACTACGGAGAAAATGGATTCAATGTGTAATTGCTGATTTTAGCATGATGGCTTCAGAGGCAGGACATCTGGTCTATGAGAGAGAAAATTACGAAGGACTGTTAGGGTAGCAAAGTTCTGCTCAGGACAAGCTATTTGATGATGATGATGAGCCGACATATTGCCAAGCAGCGCTTTGAAACCTTGGCAACCCACAAATAGCGGAAATTATATATATATATATATGGCCTTTTTCATCTTTACAGACGTTCAATTGGCATGTTATTTTGTTTACTGTGACAACTTCTGAGTTTGCTCTTGTCTCTCAAGTCTATCAAGCTTATCCTTAAGTCTCTTCAATGACCTTTGTGTAATGTTGTTTTCCCACATAATTCGATCATCAGCTAGTTTTTCCGTTTTGTTGAGACCGATAGAAAGTTCTTCATCCAGGCCTTGCAGCATCCTTATATCTGAGCAGTGGTCTGTCTTGGTGCCTTTTCCTCTCCGAAAGGTCACAGAACAAACAACACCTATTGGGGATATGCACTATTGTTCATTATTCTCACATGTCATAGTCATCTTAGACTTCTACTGCTGACATGACATAATGGCAGGCAAATATACAATCAACCAAAGGTCACAACTAGTAAAACTAAACAGAATTGGTTTCATATTAGTAGAAGTCAGTGAGAAAATCCGTGTACCTGCAAACATTGTGCGTATCCTCTGATCTAATGTTTATCTTATACATAAGATCTCGTATATATGGCCTTTCCCATCACTATAGACGAAACAAAATATCCTTATTAGGACAAACACAGATCAAGACACAATAACACACAGTCCACACTAGGACAAGTCCCAGGCCACATGGCCACACCAAGAAAAAAAGGCCAATACGCCCTGATATAACCAAAAAGACATGTCTTAGGTTAAAAGGGCGACCTCGCCACATAGAGCTTAACCACCACCTAACAAACAAACTATAGACGAAACAAGATCTACAACAACATATTGACACTCTGAACTAAAATTGTATAAATCATGACATGAGAATCAATCACACTAAAACAGAAATAATGAATATGGGAAGAAAATATAAACTAGACATCCATGTCAATGACACTAAAATAAACCAAGTGGAAGAATTCAAATACTTAGGAAGCATATTCACAGAAGATGGAAGACTAGATAGAGAGATAGAGGCTAGAGTGCAAAAAACAAATGCTGTAACCTACCAGCTAGCCCCATTGTTAAGACCCACACACATCTCACTGACAGCCAAACAACAGAGGATCAACAACATTTGCATACCTACTTTGTGTTAGCAGAGTCAAACATGGACAATGAGCCAAGCACAGTCGCAAAATTAACTACATGTGAAATGCGATGCCTACGAAATGTTAAAAACAACATCAGAAAAGACAAAGTCACCAACATCAGCATAAGAAAGAAAGATAGCATAGAACCTTGCTTGAAATTATATTGAGAAACAAAGTCACCAACATCAGCATAAGAAAGAAAGATAGCATAGAACCTTGCTTGAAATTATATTGAGAAGCAAAGTCACCAACATCAGCATAAGAAAGAAAGATGGCATAGAACCTTGCTTGAAATTATATTGAGAAACAAAAAACGAAGTAGTTGGGCCACTTATTAAGAATGCAACCAAACTCCACAGTAAGCAGAGTCTTCTACAAAAGAACATCAGAAAAAAAAGCGAAGACAACGAAAAAGATGGTGAGATAACATAGCAGAATCCTGTCAAAAAGCAAAAATAACTACCATTCAATGTACTAGAGTAGTGCAAGACAAAAACAGAAAACCGCAACACTGGGAAACAACCAGATAACAGAGTGACGAAAAAAGACGAAGAAGAATAACGGGCAAGTATTTTACTGTGACAACTTCTAAATTTACACTTGTCTCTCTCGCCGGTCAGCTGCCCAGGAGTAATGAAGAGGATACTTTATCCTTGTCCCAACAAATGAGAAAAAAACTATCTGATGACCCCAAGTTATGCGAAAAGAAACATTACATATATGTGCAGAATATTGTGAAAAGAGACTTAGAGATATTATTGTATAGATAACGATACCACTCGAACTTCATTAGTGAGTATTTCATCAGGAAAAACAGATAATAAATTGATTGATAAGTGCCATCTCCACTTCACATATCAGCCGCAAGAAGGGTAAATACTCGGAATTAAAACACTAATGCACTGGGCGATGTTGTCTGTATAACTTTAACTTAGCGACGCCATTAGTCCTCACACAAACATTAACAAATTAAAAATTATCAATAGGGATCGGGTTTTGGCAAGTAAATAGAACAATTAACAAGCAAAGGTTTGTGTTATCATGTTATTATTTGTTTGTTGTCTGCGTTAGAAATAAAAGCAATAAAGCGATTTCACAAATTGAACTACAAAAATAAACAAGATGGAAACATCTGACCTCATTTGAAAGGCACAAATGACAAACATGAGAGAGCAAGTGACAAACATGAGAGAGCAAGTGACAAACATGAGAGAGCAAGTGACAAACATGAGAGAGCAAGTGACAAACATGAGAGAGCAAGTGACAAACATGAGAGAGCAAGTGACAAACATGAGAGAGCAAGTGACAAACATGAGAGAAATGAAGGTTGTCTATTGTCTTTACCCAGGAGAATGATGGAATTAGTTGTCCACTCTTGCCGTTAAGCGTAGGGGTGGGAGCTTTAATTTGAGTTGCATGGCCTGATGAGTCGCATTGTTGTGTTATATTTGTGTTTATTTAGTGTGGTCTTGATATTGTCTATCCATCTTTCTTGGTCTTCATTTCTCTCTAGTACCTGATCTCTTTTTTTTTATTACATGCTGTTATTGGTGGTTAGTTGTATTCCATTCTCATTAAATGTCCTAATCACTGCATTTGTTGTCTTTCAATGTATTCGGTACATGAAGTTATGCACACTCTGCTTCTGATGTCTTTTTTTCGTAGTCAATCTTTCCTGTTGACCCCCACTGCCTTCCTCAAGCATTTCATTTCACTCGTGATGAGATTTCTGTGGTGTGTTGCCGTCAGAGATCAAGATGACGGTTATCGCCCTTTGTAATAATAATAATAAAACCTCTCGTACAGTTGTACGTTACATAGAGCCTGCAAGCAATCTCTCCATACCACTCTATCCTGGGCAACTCGCTCAAGCTCTTCAATGGAATTGATACCGATATTTCTTGCCTATCTCAGCAAAGTTCGTTTCAGGGTCTCCTTAGGTTGTCCTCACTTTCTTGAACCGTTTGCCTCCCACTTGAATGCCTGATTTGATATTCTTTGATCATTTCTTCTCAAGGTATGTCCAAAATATCTCCATCTTCTCCTTCTTATAACAGTTGTTACTAGTGGTTTACCAGACATTTCTCTGATTTCATCACTTCTCCTGAATTCGTCCCATTGTATGTTCATTATTTTTCGCAGACATCTTTTTTCAAATGCATTGAACCTACTTTCTATATCTTTAGTCATTTTCCAACTCTCGCTGGCATATGCTAGGACTGATACATCATTTGGATTGAAAATTCGTAATTTAGTTTTAATACTATATAATTTGCAGTTTCATATTTTGTTTAGACTTTTAAAAGCTGATGTTGCTTTGACAATTCGTAGCATAATTTAAAAAAAAAAAAATTTCTGTGCAATCAAAATTGCTACCTAAATATGTGAAATTATATTTATCCTTTTAGATTCCAGGGATCTGCCTTACCTTCCATAGGTGTTTTCATTATATTTACTTTTTCATAGTTTATCCGCAGTCCAACTTTTGATGCTATAGATGACAAGTTATCTGTTTTTCTTTGCATATCTAGGCTGTTTTTTATTAACAAGACAATATAATTTGCAAAATCCAAATCTTCTAGTTGACTATTTTCTACCCAATCGATGCCAGTTTCTCCCCTGCAACATTTTCCTCCGCCACTGCCTCAGTCGGTAGCCGCTTGAAACAATAGCGGAGATAGAATACAGTTTTGCTTTTACTCCGGTTAGCAAACGTTGGCGGATCTTGTTATTATTTACTTGTTGTCTGGTTAGAAATGAAACAATAAAGCGGTTTCACGATTTGAACTAAGAAAAATAAACAAGATGGAAACGCCTGACCTCATTTGGCAGGCACGAGTGACAAACATGAGAGAGCAGTGAAGGTTATCGCCCTTACTGGTGGAAAATTTGTGACGTATATTCCTTTTGCAGACAGTGAGATGCAAAGGCGGAGTTTAAATAAGTTTGAGAAAAAGGGTATCGTAGAATATGTATCACAGAATAACATTTGAGATATTTATATTTGTGTATTTATAACTAATTAAATATTATCTTAATAGTTATGAGGTATATGTTGTTCAGTTCTCGCCTCAAGTACCAAAGGGCCTTAGTTCGCGTCCAGTGTCGAGCAATCGGGTTATTTCCCAGTGATTTAGATCACAATGTAGGTGAGATCAAGTTCCTAGTCATATCGGGGATGGGCGATAAAACATATATCACGTAGTACAATATACATGTGGAGTGTGTTGTGATTTACCTTTGTTTATATTATTTATTAAGTGATTGATTGATTGAACAATCAATATTACATTTTGGTGAACAACCATGTGTACTCTGATTTCTTTCTTACACAGGAAGATTTCAGCTACAGTGCACGAAATCAGTAGTACTGGCGAGGTTTCTCGACGTAATTTAAAAGATGGTGAAAATATTTTGTAGGAATTTTATTTTTCCTAATGAATTTTATAACAAGATGAAAAAACTGGTCGTATCTATAGAACATTTACACTTACCCCTCTCTTTTCTATCAGGTTCGCCACTCTACCTGGCTGCAAGAAATGAAAGAAAAAAGAAAACAAAATCAGAACCCAACGTGTCACAAATATGTCTTTCTATTCTCTAGTCCTGTTTTATCTCACAGTGTCAGGATAGGAAGAGATTTTTTATTTTCACTTCATAAATATTGTCATTGACTGCTTCTGTTATTTTTTAGGTTCACCTTTTGCGTGGATGACCTTTTGTTTTGTATCCACTGTATCGGAGTAGCTTTGTTCTTTAAGGTTCACTGTCTGCTGGCAATCTGCTTATGTGACCGAACCATTTAATTTGTTGTTTCTTAATGAAGTTCAGTACTGATGTTGTACCGACTTTTCTTCCTGAAGTCTTTATTTCTTAACCGGTCTCTTCTTGTTTCTCCCATAATTCTGTGTAGACACTTCATCTCTGGACGCACCTCCCATCTCTTCATGTTCATTTCCGTGCTTATGGGTTATTGCCCCGTAGGTGGCAATTTTGGTGCGGACATATGCTCCAGGGAAGTTAGCATTCGTTCGTTGACGACTCGTACACTGCTGTTTTCTTACGTTTCTGCAAAATTTGGGCATTTTTAAAATCGGACATCAGCCAGGAGATGCGTGCATTTTGTTCAGGGATTTTTGGCCCTGCATGGCTTTTCCGTGTTTGCACTACTACCACTACCTGTAGCTCACCCTCGATCCCTACCAGCTTAGCCAGACAGAAACCAATGTCTGTTACCAAGGTCACCACGTAGAGGTGGGGTAGGACCTTGATTAGTGCCAGCTCACTAATCCTGATGTGGCGTTGTCCCTATGTGCCTTTGACACCCTTCTTCTTTTAACAGTGGTTGGCCAGATATTTCTCTGATTTCATCACTTCTCCTGAACTCGTCCCATTTTATGTTCATTATTTTTCAGAGACATCTATTTTCAAATGCATTCAACTTACATTCTATATCTTTAGTCATTTTCAAACTTCGTGGCATATGACAAGATTGATAGACAAATTGGGTAAGATCAATTTGACTACATAATTTCAATCCAGACGGTGGATACGCCTTTGAATATTTTGTTAAGTTATTAATGACGTCATCTTTTGGGAGTTTTGAACCCGAAGCGATGACCCACTAATCACCCTAAACAACATGCCTTGTAGGTGGCGCTGTTACTTTCAAATAAAGGTAACTATTCGTTATTCATGCAACAGACACTCGTTATATTGTGTCATTGATACTGATATTGAATCTATCCAGCATGTACCCTGGATGTCTGAGGTGCAGAGTGAACATACATAGTGATTGTTCACGTCATCAATAGGCATGTCACCCTCTCCTCCATGTGATGGGACATGTCACCTGTCCCTCCATGTGATATGGCATTTCACCACTCCTCCATGTGATAGGGCATGTCACTCCTCCCTCCATGTGATAGGCACGTCACCCTTCCTCCATGTGATAGGGCATGTCACCCTCCCTCCATGTGATAGGACATGTCACCCTCCTCCATGTGATAGGGCATGTCACCCCTCCTCCATGTGATAGGGCATGTCACCCTCCTCCATGTGATAGGCACGTCACCCTTCCTCCATGTGATAGGGCATGTCACCCTCCCTCCATGTGATAGGCACGTCACCCTTCCTCCATGTTATAGGGCATGTCCCCCTCCTCCATGTGATAGCATGTCCCTCCCTCCATGTGATAGGGCATGTCCTCCCTCCTCTATGTGATAGGCATGTCCCCTCCCTCCATGTGATAGGGCATGTCCCCTCCCTCCATGTGATAGGGCATGTCCCCTCCCTCCATGTGATAGGGCATGTCCCCCTCCCCCCATGTGATAGGGCATGTCCTCCTCCTCCATGTGATAGGCATGTCCTCCCTCCTCTATGTGATAGGCATGTCCCTCCCTCCACGTGATAGGCATGTTCCCCCCTCCATGTGATAGGGCATGTCCCCTCCCTCCATGTGATAGGGCATGTCCCTCCCTCCATGTGATAGGGCATGTCCCCTCCCTCCATGTGATAGGGCATGTCCTCCTCCCTCTATGTGATAGGCATGTCCCCTCCCCCCACGTGATAGGCATGTCCCCTCCTCCATGTGATAGGGCATGTCCTCCCTCCCTCCATGTGATAGGGCATGTCCCCCCTCCCTCCATGTGATAGGGCATGTCCCTCCTCCTCCATGTGATAGGGCATGTCCTCCTCCTCTATGTGATAGGCATGTTCCCCTCCCTCCACGTGATAGGGCATGTCCCCTCTCCCTCCATGTGATAGGGCATGTTCCCCTCCTCCACGTGATAGGGCATGTTCCCATCCTCCACGTGATAGGCATGTCCCCTCCTCCACGTGATAGGGCATGTTCCCCTCCCTCCACGTGATAGGGCATGTTCCCTCCCTCCACGTGATAGGGCATGTCCCCCATCCCTCCATGTGTATTCAGTACATAATTATAAATGCTCAGCGCGCCCTCATATGCACCCCCGCCTCCATATATGCTTAGTCATTTCCCATAGGTACTTAGGGCATACGCACAAGTGTTCAGTGAGCTCCCATAGGTACTTAGGGCATACGCACAAGTGTTCAGTGAGCTCCCATAGTACTTAGGGCATACGCACAAGTGTTCAGTGCGCTCCCATAGGTACTTAGGGCATACGCACAAGTGTTCAGTGAGCTCCCATAGTACTTAGGGCATACGCACAAGTGTTCAGTGAGCTCCCATAGTACTTAGGGCATACGCACAAGTGTTCAGTGAGCTCCCATAGTACTTAGGGCATACGCACAAGTGTTCAGTGAGCTCCCATAGGTACTTAGGGCATACGCACAAGTGTTCAGTGAGCTCCCATAGTACTTAGGGCATACGCACAAGTGTTCAGTGAGCTCCATAGTACTTAGGCATACGCACAAGTGTTCAGTGAGCTCCCATAGGTACTTAGGGCATACGCACAAGTGTTCAGTGAGCTCCCATAGTACTTAGGGCATACGCACAAGTGTTCAGTGAGCTCCCATAGGTACTTAGGGCATACGCACAAGTGTTCAGTGAGCTCCCATAGTACTTAGGGCATACGCACAAGTGTTCAGTGAGATCCCATAGTACTTAGGGCATACGCACAAGTGTTCAGTGAGCTCCCATAGGTACTTAGGGCGTACGCACAAGTGTTCAGTGAGCTCCCATAGGTACTTAGGGCATACGCACAAGTGTTCAGTGAGCTCCCATCACTAGTTAAAGCTACCCGATAGATGTTTAGTGCACAGCCACAAGTGTTCAGTGAGCTCCCATCACTAGTTAAAGCTACCCGATAGATGTTTAGTGCACAGCCACAAGTGTTCAGTGAGCTCCCATCACTAGTTAAAGCTACCCGATAGATGTTTAGTGCACAGCCACAAGTGTTCAGTGAGCTCCCATCACTAGTTAAAGCTACCCGATAGATGTTTAGTGCACAGCCACAAGTGTTCAGTGCGCTCCCATCACTAGTTAAAGCTACCCGATAGATGTTTAGTGCACAGCCACAAGTGTTCAGTGAGCTCCCATCACTAGTTAAAGCTACCCGATAGATGTTTAGTGCACAGCCACAAGTGTTCAGTGCGCTCCCATCACTAGTTAAAGCTACCCGATAGATGTTTAGTGCACAGCCACAAGTGTTCAGTGAGCTCCCATAGTACTTAGTGGGCCACCAGATGTACTCAACGTTCCTGTAGGTACTTTTGGTGCTTCCATGTGTATTTAGTGCGTTCACATAGGTACTTATGGTGCTTCCATAGGTACCTTGAGTGCCTCCATATGTATTTAGTACGTTCCCATAGGTACCCTGGGTGCTTCCATATGTATTTAGTGCGTTCCCATAGGTACCTTGGGTGCTTCCATATGTATTTAGTGCGTTCCATGGGTACCTTAGGGTGTTTCCATATGTATTTAGTGCGTTCCATAGGTACCATGGATGCTTCCATATGTATTTAGTGCGTTCCCATAGGTACTTAGGCAAATGTCTCAAAGTGTTGAAACGCATAGTTCAAATACTTATAGCAATTAGCTCAAAGACATATAGCACTTAATTCAAAGACATATAGCAATTAATTCAAAGACATATATCACTTAGTTCAAAGACTTATAGCATACATTTCAAATATTGACAGCACAAGTTAATAACAGGCAGTCACAGTTAAAGTCTCACCTGTCCTGGTTTACCCCTGAACGTTACATTTCCCTGGTAGAAACGCCTTTGAAAGTCTTTGACGAAACCAATTTTCTTTGATTTATAGCGGAAGTCTGGTTTCCATAGCAACGAGCCGTAACCGAAAACCCATATTGTAGGATTGTCTCCCAGTAGTTTCTGGACGGAGTCCATGCTCAGGCGTTACGTATTGATAGCAGGGGGTTTCTAATTTATACTTCTTTTAGTGTAGACGTATCGTGTTGTTGTCGTCACTGTTGAATAGTGGCAGTTTATATGTCACTTCCGGTGAGTTGGAGATGGACCGGATGCTATGATGGAAGTAATGGACGTTTGAATGCTATCTCCATAAACGATAAATTTGTTTCTTTTTTCTGAAAAGAAAAGATTAAAAAAATTACAGAATCAAACACTGAACAGAGAGAGAACACATGGCCAATCCCTATGTCAGTCTAAGACAAGCTATATAGAGATGTACATGGACTCCGGTTGACCACTGACTACTTTAGAAGTATACAAATCGATGACTCGAAAACGTTGGGAAGAAGAAAAAGACAGAATGAAAAATAAATGATTTAACGGAAAAATGTAAAAGAAAACAAAATCGACCATTTATGAACAGTTTTAATGCATTATATTAAATTTTGAAATACAAACATATCACCATGAACACAAAAACAGCAATGTTCAACATAATCTTTCTCCCCACATTATGCTATCAGTGCCAAACCCCGGACGCTGACATTCAGTGACAGAATAAAACTAGCCACGGCAGAGATGAAGTGTCTACGCAGAATGCCGGAGTAACAAGAAGAGACCGGTTTAGAAATGAAGACATCAGGAAAAAGTGTGTACAACATCAGTACTGAACTTTGTAAAGTGTGTACAACATCAGTACTGAACTTTGTGAAGTGTGTACAACATCAGTATTGAACTTTGTAAAGTGTGTACAACATCAGTACTGAACTTTGTGAAGTGTGTACAACATCAGTACTAAACTTTGTGAAGTGTGTACAACATCAGTACTAAACTTTGTAAAGTGTGTACAACATCAGTACTAAACTTTGTAAAGTGTGTACAACATCAGTACTAAACTTTGTGAAGTGTGTACAACATCAGTACTGAACTTTGTGAAGAAACTACAAATGAAATGGTTCGGCCGCATAAACAGATACCAACAGACAGTGCACCTCAAAGAGCAATGCTGCTCCGATACAGTAGATACACTGAAAAAGAAGGCCACGGAAAAGGTGGACCTCAGAGATAACAGAGGCGACGAAAGACACTATTTATAAAGCGCATACAAGAGCTCTTTCTATAAATCTCTTCGTATCCTCACGCTGTGAGGCAAATCAGGATTAGACGAAAGAAAGACAAAAGATGACAAGTTTATGGAAGTTCTAATTTTGTTTGTTTAGTCATGTCTCACAAGGAAGCTGCATATTTGTCACGCCCATGTCTTGCCGAGGATCACACGTGAAGCAAAGAATAGTAACACTGCGATCTGCAAGGTATAGCGTAAGAGGCGACTCAGGTAGGTGCCTAGGGAAGCTACCCTAGTAAACAAAAAGCAAAGCAGAAGTCGAATCTGCTGACCTACCTGTAGGCGCATTACTAGCATAACGTACGAACGTTCTTAGGCTCAGATCACATACAAATCACAAAGAGTGGTTTAACAAGTGGTTGATATGGAGAGATGGAAAAAGAAGAATGAAAGTTTCAACTTTGACAATTTTCGTATCACGAAATTCAGTTGTATATATATCAGGATTATGACAAGTAATGCAGATATCACACTGGAATCTAAAATGATAAAAATAACAGAGCAATTCACCTATTTAGGTATCAATTTTGATTGCACAGGAACTGTTAAAAAGAAATTATGATACGAATTGGCAAAGCAACATCAGCTTTTAAAAGTCTAAATAAAATATGGAACTGCAAGTTAAATAGTATTAAAACTAAATTACGAATTTTCAATTCAAATGTTGTATCAATCCTAACATATGCCAGCGAGAGTTGGAAAATGACTAAAGATATAGAAAACAAGTTGAATGCATTTGAAAATAGATGTCTGCGAAAAATAATGAATATAAAATGGAACGAATTCAGGAGAAGTGATGAAATTAGAGATATGTCTGGTCAACCACTAGTGACAACTGTTATAAGAGGGAGAAGATGGAGATATGTTGAGCACACCTTGAGAAGAAATGATCAACGAATATCAAAGCAGGCATTGAAATGGGATGCAAAGGGTTCAAGAAAGAGAGGTCGACGTAAGGAGACCCTGAAACAAACTTTGCTGAGCGATTCAAGAAATATCGGTCTCAATTCCATGGAGGAGATTGAGCGACTTGCATAGAATAGAGTGGTATGGAGAAATTACTAGCAGGCCCTATGTAACGTAAAACGGTACGAGAGGAATTATTATTATTATTATATCATGATTGTCTCTATGTAACACTGAAGTACTCTCTTTCATACTTTCATGTCGATATCATTTATTCAGTCGATACCAGTATAAAGTCGATACCATTATAAAGTCGATACCTTTTGTAAAGGTGATACCATTTATCAAGTCGACTCCATTTATAAAGTCGATACTATTTATAAAGTCGATACCAGTGATACAACTGGTAATCAGATAGTTGTTTTCTTATGTCCAAGTAATGCACACCGAAGCATCTATAATGGTATCGATATAAATACATCGATTATGTACTAGTTAAAATGTTAACAATCAACACTTGACCGATACACAGCCACACATATTTATATGCACACCCACACGCATATATAAAAACACACACACACATATATAAACAAAATACACACTCACATACATATGTAAACAAAGCACACACCCACATATATATCTATAAACAACACCCATACATATCTATAAACAACACCCACACCCACACATATCTATAAACAACACCCACACATATCTATAAACAGACACACACATCCATACACATATCTATAAAGAAAACACACACCCACACACATATAAACAAAGATATGTGGTTAAATATATATATTTAAAAAAACCACACGAAATAGTACAAGTGTGAGTGAACAGAAACACACACACACAACCACACACAATAGTGCAAGTGTGAGTGAACAGAAACACACACACACAACCACACACAATAGTACAAGTGTGAGTGAACAGAAACACACACACACACACAACCACACACAATAGTGCAAGTGTGGGGGACTGCCTAGAGTAGTTGATAGTAGCTCGGCCTGCTAGCTGTGAGACGCCTCATAGCTCGGGTTCGAACCTACTGTCCGGCATTTGTTCGAGTCCCCTGGTCTTACTCAGGACGATAACGTGAGTACCTCTGAAGTCGGAGAAAATCTGCCTGTATGGCGAGGGAATACTAATTACGAGTACATTGAGCACACGGCTGCCAGTGTAAAGTAATTTACAATGTGCACGCTGCTGTCATTGTAAGAAATTGGAAAACGGATTTTCACGCAAAAATCAGTTTCAGAGATGAAACTTCGTCTGAGTTGAAAGCGGACGAAAGAAAAAAAAAAAAAAAAAAGTGCAAGTGTGAGTGAACAGAAACACACACACACAACCACACACAATAGTACAAGTGTGAGTGAACAGAAACACACACACACAACCACACACAATAGTGCAAGTGTGAGTGAACAGAAACACACACACACAACCACACACAATAGTACAAGTGTGAGTGAACAGAAAAGCACACACAACCACACACAATAGTACAAGTGTGAGTGAACAGAAACACACACACACAACCACACGCAATAGTACAAGTGTGAGTGAACAGAAACACACACACACAACCACACACAATAGTACAAGTGTGAGTGAACAGAAACGCACACACAACCACACACAATAGTACAAGTGTGAGTGAACAGAAACACACACACAACCACACACAATAGTACAAGTGTGAGTGAACAGAAACACACACACACAACCACACACAATAGTACAAGTGTGAGTGAACAGAACCGCACACAACCACACACATAGTACAGGGTGGATGAACAGAAACACACACAACCACATACATATGAGCAAGGTGAGTGTAAAGAATACACATGCACACTACCACACAAAAGTACAAGTGTGAAAGAACAGAACGCACAAACATCACAGATGACAACGTTGAGTGAACAGAAACGACAAAAACCACAAAAAGTACAAGTGTGAGTGAACAGAAACACACACACAACCACACACAATAGTACAAGTGTGAGTGAACAGAAACACACACACACAACCACACACAATAGTGCAAGTGTGAGTGAACAGAAAAGCACACACAACCACACACAATAGTACAAGTGTGAGTGAACAGAAACACACACACAACCACACACAATAGTACAAGTGCGAGTGAACAGAAACACACACACACAACCACACACAATAGTACAAGTGTGAGTGAACAGAAACACACACACAACCACACACAAAAGTACAAGTGTGAGTGAACAAAACACAACACACACATAGTACAAGTGTGAGTGAACAGAAAACACACACACAACCACACACAATAGTACAAGTGTGAGTGAACAGAACCACACACAACCACACACAATAGTACAAGTGTGAGTGAACAGAAACATACACACAACCACACACAATAGTACAAGTGTGAGTGAACAGAAACACACACACAACCACGCACAATAGTACAAGTGTGAGTGAACAGAAAAGCACACACAACCACACACAATAGTACAAGTGTGAGTGAACAGAAAAGCACACACAACCACACACAATAGTACAAGTGTGAGTGAACAGAAAAACACACACAACCACACACAATAGTGCAAGTGTGAGTGAACAGAAACACACACACACAACCACACACAATAGTACAAGTGTGAGTGAACAGAAACACACACAACCACACACAATAGTACAAGTGTGAGTGAACAGAAACACACACAACCACACACAATAGTACAAGTGTGAGTGAACAGAAACACACACACAACCACACACAATAGTACAAGTGTGAGTGAACAGAAAAGCACACACAACCACACACAATAGTACAAGTGTGAGTGAACAGAAACACACACAACCACACACAATAGTACAAGTGTGAGTGAACAGAAATATACACACAACCACACACAATAGTACAAGTGTGAGTGAACAGAAAAGCACACACAACCACACACAATAGTACAAGTGTGAGTGAACAGAAACACACACAACCACACACAATAGTACAAGTGTGAGTGAACAGAACCACACACAACCACACACAATAGTACAAGTGTGAGTGAACAGAAACACACACACACAACCACACACAATAGTACAAGTGTGAGTGAACAGAAACACACACACACAACCACACACAATAGTACAAGTGTGAGTGAACATAAACACACACACACAACCACACACAATAGTACAAGTGTGAGTGAACAGAAACACACACACACAACCACACACAATAGTACAAGTGTGAGTGAACAGAACCACACACAACCACACACAATAGTACAAGTGTGAGTGAACAGAAACATACACACAACCACACACAATAGTACAAGTGTGAGTGAACAGAAACATACACACAACCACACACAATAGTACAAGTGTGAGTGAACAGAAAAGCACACACAACCACACACAATAGTACAAGTGTGAGTGAACAGAAACACACACAACCACACACAATAGTACAAGTGTGAGTGAACAGAACCACACACAACCACACACAATAGTACAAGTGTGAGTGAACAGAAACACACACACAACCACACACAATAGTACAAGTGTGAGTGAACAGAAAAACAC
Organism: Arion vulgaris; assembly: GCA_020796225.1. Taxonomy (NCBI): domain Eukaryota; kingdom Metazoa; phylum Mollusca; class Gastropoda; order Stylommatophora; family Arionidae; genus Arion; species Arion vulgaris. The sequence continues at coordinate 64,719,939 of CM036759.1, forward strand.
ACACAACCACACACAATAGTACAAGTGTGAGTGAACAGAACCACACACAACCACACACAATAGTACAAGTGTGAGTGAACAGAAACACACACACACAACCACACACAATAGTACAAGTGTGAGTGAACAGAAACACACACACAACCACACACAACAAGACTCACGTACTTGTGAAATAGAACAGTTTCTATCAACTAAATTGACTCAATACGATCCTCCAAGATCTAAAACTGAAAACAAGAAGAATGGTTGAACTCTCTCCGTGTTTCATTATATATCCACAGTCACTTCATTTACATCCCCTCCACCACCTCATCCCCGTCCTCGTCATCATCTTTTTCCAGGCAAAACAACCACCGTAACTGGTTAACCAATGAATTCGTTAGTAGCTGACCTCTAAGCAATATGATTGGTGGATACGTTTGCCTATGAATTGCATCAGCGGTGTAAGGTGGTTTCTCTATTTATTGTCGCGATTTGTGGATGTTTGGTTTTCTGCATGTCAATCTGGCTCGTTCGTGCTAGGGCTTACAGCTGAGTTGCGTCAGCAGGGGAAGAAGAGAAACTGGCTACTGTGGTGGGAGTTTTATTGTGTGTGTGCTTAGACGAGCTTATTCGGGGTCACTTGGCTGCTTTCCACTCGACAAACCCTTAAACGAAAGTAGTTGTATCTGGTTAGAGCAAATGGTAATCCGGATATGTTAATTGAAATGTGGTCACATATTTTAGTGTAGGTCTATTGTCGATTTGTATAGACTGATGTCCACCCATGTTTGAGCAAGACACTTTTCCACGTGTGTTTTATCAAGTCGCGCTTACTAAGCCCCATGTTCACTTGTGTTACTTACGAGATGTGTGTCCCCTCTCTCTCCTGTTTAGCTAAGACGTGGTCCCACCCCCTCTTCTGCTTAACTAAGACCTGGCTCTTCCTGCTTAATTAACCAAAACATATTTTTGTGTTAAGACATTTGTGGCTCCTCACTCTCCTGTCTAGCTAAGACACATGGGGCCCCTTTCTCTATTATTTAACTAAGACATATGTTCTGTTATATTGAATATAATTAGCCAAGACATATGTCTCTCTCCCATGTCTGTGAGATCTGAAGAAAAAACCCAACCTTAGTTTAACTATTCTTATAGATTAATCATCCCGGAAAAGCTTCACTTGAACTTCTCACTCAAATATAATTTTTAAAGGTGTTGGCTGCTTGTGTGTTTTGCTTAATCTATGCATATCATCATCAAGGTGCGTATACTTTATAGGACGTTGCTTTCTTTGCAGCACATCTGAAATTCACTCTGTCTCTAGCCAGTTCATCCACTTCGTCGATGGTCATATTCATGGTTGTAGCCATCTTCTTCTTGGTCTGCCTCTGCGTCTTGGGACCCTGCCCTCTAATATTGTTCTTTCCAGGCCATCGCGACGCTTAATGTGACCAAAGTATCTAGTTTTTCTGTATAGTATGTTGTTTATCAGCCAGTTCTCTTTAACATTTAGTTCTTTCAGGACATCAGTGTTTTTTTCTTTCCATCGTATTTGTAGGATATTTGTGTAGCATTTAGTTTCGAAGGACTGGATTTTCGTTCTTGTTTTTGTGTAATGGTCCATGATTCACAACCATAAGTAGCCACTGGAAAAATGCATGTTCCCAATATTTTTAATTTTAATATTTTGCTGGTGCTTTGCCACATGTTCTTCATTGTGTTTAACTTCTTGATTGCTATTGCCAATCTTTTTGAGATCTCTTTGGAGCAGTCACCGTTATTGTTAATTATTGAGCCCAAATATTCGTAGCTCTCTACACATTGGAGTTCTTCATTGTTTATTTGGATGTTAGGTGAGCCTTTTGCTTTGTCAGTTGACCTGATTTTTGTTTTTTGTGTATTCAAATGTAGATGTTGGTCTTCACTATGTTTCTTGGTCGTTATGATTAGGTTTTCCAAACCCTCTTTGCTGGTGGATAGTAATACCTGCAAAGAATAGCAACACTGCGACCTACAAGGCATGTCGTAAGAGGCGACTGAAGTAGGGGCTTTGGGAAGTTACCCTAGTAACTAAAGAACGTCGCATAAATCGGATGTACTGGCCTATTTGTAGACGCTTAACTGGACAACGTGCAATCGCTCTTAGGCTCGCAGACAGATCATAAACTAGTGGTAGATATGTAGCGTTCAAAGAAGTAGAAGAAGAAGAAGAAGCAGAAGAAGAAGAAGCAAAAGATGATGAAGAAACAGAAGATCTTATTCAGCGATCGCCCGCTGTCAATTCAGGTGGTAGTCATGACGCCTGGTATTGTGCTTCTGACTGATTTTTGCGTGAGGCTTGCTTACCATTTGACTGGTGTCCCTCACCACGCCCGGAGTTCAATGACGTCAGTATAGTAGCCAATAACCAATAACAATACATAACCATGAACTAATAGAATTGGCTAAAATTTCAATAAAGCTGACAGTGTTTTATCATATATGTGTAACTTCAACGGAAATTTCCGATTTTGTGACAGAGCTAGTCCACAGCCAAATCTAAATAACTAGCCAACTCTCTAGATAAGTTTATAGTTGGCTGTGCCTAGTCTGACTTCTGTTACAGAAGGCCATGAATTGATATATTATTCAAACATTCCGATCCTTCGCAATATCGACTAATGTGGCAGTAAACTCCCACCTGTGTTGATCTAGTGACCTCGATACTGGAAAGGTAAAAAAGTATGTCACCTCCAACATATTAGGTGTGTTTTAAAAATCAAGAGGTCAAAACCCTCATAAAGAGGAAATATGCTATAGAATGCAAGGCAAACACTGGATATGATTATGGAAAAGACATTCTTTAATACCCCAGCTTAACAGACCTGATCATTACATTTTGCATACGTACTGGACATTGCAGACTCAATAGACTAGGAATAAGTAAAACAGCTCTCTGCCAGTGTCAGCAGGCGGAACAGACATCAGAGCATGTCCTGCAGGACTGTTCTCTCCTGGGTGAGCTGAGAAAACACGTGGCCATAGACAACCTGAAAACTACACATTTCAGTTTGGAATATCTTCACTGCACTCTGGACATGTCCATAGGTGCTCCGATCACCTTAACAATATCTCCAACAGCGTCCAGGGACTGACCGTACCAGTTCGATTTCGATTGATGAGTCCACTCATATACCTGTTGTGTTGTTCTATACTAGCCCTTTCATGGGGGACTCTGTGGCTAAGTGGTTACGCCCTTGCCTTGCGAGTCGAAGGCCGAGGGTTCGATTCCGGACCACACTGTTCTGTTCACGACTGCAATTTTTCCAGAGACCCCTAGGATTGTTGCCGGAGCTACGGAGTTCGTGCTTTGTGCAATACTTTCGGCACTTGGCGTACCATTTAGCGGAGGGTACCGATATAGGTTAAAACCCTGTACAATGAAGTCAATCCTTCCGTGTTAAAACCTCGTTAAAAAACCTCTTTTCTGTCCACTCCAATCTTCAATCCCAGCTCTTTGCATTCTAGCAATTGACATTGCTTGACCGGGAAACTAAGCTTTGGGAAAACCTGACAGACTTGAACCTGACTGACCAGTTTGCTGTTCACAGTCCAGCAAAGGGATCAAAGAATAGTCACACGGCGACCTACAAGGGATGTTGTAAGAGGGAACTGAGGTAGGGCCTAGGAAGCTACTCTAGTAAATAAAAAGCGTCGCAGAAATTAGATATGCTGGAGGCGCATAACTGGCACAATGTATAATCGCCCTTAGGCTCGGATCACATACAAATCACAAAGAGTGGTTAACAAGTGGTGGATATGGAGCGTTCGAAGAAAAAGAATGTAGTTCACAGTGGATTAAGCGCAATGTCAGATATCGCCGAAGAAGAAGAAGAATGTAGTTCACAGTGGATTAAGCGCAATGTCAGATATCGCTGAAGAAGAAGAATGTAGTTCACAGTGGATTAAGCGCAATGTCAGATATCGCTGAAGAAAAAGAATGTAGTTCACAGTGGATTAAGCGCAATGTCAGATATCGCTGAAGAAGAAGAATGTAATTCACAGTGGATTAAGCGCAATGTCAGATATCGCTGAAGAAGAAGAATGTAGTTCACAGTGGATTAAGCGCAATGTCAGATATCGCCGAAGAAGAAGAATGTAGTTCACAGTGGATTAAGCGCAATGTCAGATATCGCCGAAGAAAAAGAGAACGTAAAAGATTACCAAAGGACAGCCGGAAAAAGCAACGAGGTTTGAAAAGAGACTTGCCCACAAACAAACCTGATCAATAGAATAAGAAACAGGCAATCAGTGTGCTTCATGGATATAATGCAAAGAGAAGGTTTGCAATATTTGGTGACAACAGGCAAAATACAGTAAATTGAAGTATTTTGGACATATAAAAAGGGACATAAGAACAAATGACATACAAACAAAACTGTTTTAAACAAAAGTGTTTTAAGAGCCAGCGTTTTTCACTTGGCAACGTATGGTTGTGAGGCCATTGGCAAAGTGACAGAGAAGAGCATTAAAGTTTTTGAATGCAAATGCTACAAAGAGTACTTAGAATATCATGGACAGAGACGAGAACAAATGCTTCTGTTGTGCAGCAGCTTGATATTAAAGAGAGTTGGTTATTAAAGAACATAAAAACATTAAAATATTTCGGAAATGTCGCTTAGTCACTTATTATATATAGTTATTAATTATTCTGGTTAAGGCACTTAAACATCTCACTGGCAGCTAAACAACAGATGATTAACTGCATTTTCATACCTACTTTGTGTTATCAGAGTCAAACATGGACAATGAGCAAAGCACAATCGCAAACAATAACTACACGTGAAATACGATACCTACGAAAAGTTACCAACACACACCAGAAAAGACAAAGTCACCAACATCAGCCTAAGAAAGAAAGTTGGCACAGAAGCTTGCTTGAATTACATTGAGACACAAAGAATGAAGTAGTTCGACCACTTAATAAGAATTCAACCACGATCCACAGTATACAGTCTTATGCAACAGAGCATCAGGAAAGAAGACAAGAGGAAGACCAAGAAAAAGATGGTTAGATGGCATAGCAGAATGCTGTCAGAAAGCAAAAAGAATTATCACCCAATCTACTAGAGCAGCGCAAGACAAACACAGAAAACCACGACGCTAAGCAACAACCCGGTAACAGTGTGACGACAGAAGAAGAAGACAGAATTATTTATGCTTTTGTAATACTACAATTAAATAATTTTCAATTCAAATGTTGTATCAATCCTAACATATGCTAGCGGGAGTTTGAAAATGACTAAAGATATAGAAAGCAAGTTGAATGCATTTGAAAATAGATGTCTGCGAAAAATAATGAACATACAATGGGACGAATTCAGGAGAAGTGATGAAATCAGAGAAATGTCTGGTCAACCACTAGTGACAACTGTTATAAGAAAGAGAAGATGGAAATATGTTGGACACACTTTGAGAAGAAATGGCTGGTCAACCACTAGTAACAACTGTTATAAGAAAGAGAAGATGGAGTTATGTTGGACACACCTTGAGAAGAAATGCTTGGTCAACCACTAGTAACAACTGTTATAAGAAAGAGAAGATGGAGATATGTTGAGGAGAAATGATCAAAGAATACCAAAACAGGCAGTGAAAGAGGATGCAAATGGTTCAAGAAAGAGAGGACAACTTAAGATGACCCTGACACGAACTTTGCTGAAAGAGGCAAGAAATATCGATCTCAGTTTCATGGAGGAGATTGAGCGAGTTGCCCATGATATAGCGGTATGGAGCAATTGATTGCATGCCCTATGTAACGTATAACGATACGAAATGAATTGTTATTATTAATACTAGAATATACCTGTGCTCGCCCGTATCATCATTAATCCTCTCCGCTCCTTGTGGAGCATAGGGCCTCAACAGTTGTTCGCCACTCTTCTCGGTCTCTGGCTGTTCTTTTTATGGTCTCCCAGGTCAATTGAGCACTCTTCAGCTCCTCCGTAAGACCTCGTCTCCAAGTCTGCTTAGGGCGTCCTCTTTTCGTTTTCCCTGCGGGTTCCACTCGAGCACCTGTCTAGTGACACTCGACTGTGTCTTCCGCAAGGTATGGCCTATCCATCGCCATCTTCTCCTCTTGACCTGTGTCATCATAGGTTCCTGCCCTGTTCTTATCCACAGATCCGTGTTTGTAACTCTATCATACCATCTCAATCTGAGAATCCGCTGCAAACATCCGTTGACAAAGGTCTGGATCTTATTTGTATATTTGCCCTAGTGACTCGCCAAGTTTCCGAGCCATACAGCAACACCGACTTCACATTTATGCTGAAAATCCTGAGCTTTGTTTTCGTGGAGATGGCAGCGGACTTCCACACCATCTGCAGGATCGCAAAGGCCTGTCGGGCCTTCCTAATCCTAGCATTAATGTCCTGATCTGCTGATCTTACTTCCAAGGTAGACAAATTCATCCACATCTTCTATGTCCCTTCCCTCAATCAGTATTGGATCTTGCTGTATGTTGTTGCTACGCATTACTTTAGTCTTCTCTTGACTGATTTTAAGACCAACTCGTTGTGCCGTTTGTGCCAGAGCATCCACTTTTTCCTGCATGTCTTGTAGTCTATGCGAAAGCAAGGCGAGATCGTCCGCAAAATCCAGGTCTTCTAGCTTTGACATAAGTGTCCACTGTATGCCTTTTCCAGACCTGGCGTAGGCTGTGCGTGTGACCCAATCAAGTAGCACCAAGAAGAGGAGGGGGACAGCAGGCATCCCTGTCTAACACCAGTAGTGACCTGTAACACCAGCTCGCCCGTATAGTCAATGTAAATTTTGCTGACGAATGTTGGGTAGTTTCATTAAACTAACAACTGCGCAGCAGGGTGATTGACGTCAGTTATTGTCACTAGTGTTTTGTACTTACCTGACAGAAGCTACAGGTGGATTAACCTGTTCTGAACCTGGGACACTGATGCACACCTGTTGCAAACACTAGTCCGTGGGCGTCTAATCTCGAACATAATTTAAAGCCTTATACTCCAAGTTTTATAGTATTAAAACTAAATTATGAATTTTCAATTCCCATGTTGTATCAATCCTAACAAATACCAGCGAGAGTTGGAAAATGACTAAAGATATAGAAAGTAAGTTGAATGCATTTCACAATAGATGTCTGCGAATAATAATGAATATAAAATGGAATGAATTCAGGAGAAGTGATGAAATCAGAGAAATGTCTGGTCAACCACTAATAACAACTGTTATAAGAAGGAGAAGGAGGAGATATGTTGGACACACCTTGAGAAGAAATAATCAAAGAATTACAAAGTAGGAAATGAAGTGGGAGGCAAATGGTTCAAGAAAGAAGTGACGACCTAGAGAAACCCTAAAATGAACTTCGGACTCGAACCTTCGATTTTTGAAACACAGCCAAGGGCTTAACCACAGACATATAATAATAAATATTAATAATAATAAATCATAATAAATAAATATATATATATTATTAGACCCTTATACGGGATCAAAGGCGCATTGGGGCAACGCCGGGCCAGTATTAGTGAGCTGGCACTAATCAAGACCCCACCTCCTCGTGGTGACCCTAGAAACAGACAAAGGTACCTGTCAGGCCAAGAGGGTAAGGATCGAAGGAGAACTACAGGTAGTGGTAGTAGTGCAAGCACGGAAAAGAAATGCAGGCCTAAAACCCCTGAACCAAATGCACGCATCTCCTGGCCGAAATCCAATGAAAGTCTCGTAAATGGTTGCTGAAATGTGATGAATAATAGCGTACAATAGTCTGTGAACGAATGCAACTCCCCGGAGTAAATGGCCGAATAAAGGGATGTGGGGTGCATCAGAGAAGAGACGTGGGACGAGAATCGGATCCGGAGGGGGGGGGCTGAGCTGAGTTGCTCATGGGACCGCATAGGGTGAAACCCTGAGCCTTGAGGTGGTGGCACGAATTGAGTTCCAAGGGGTGCATCCAGAGAAGAGACGTGAACCCGAGTGGGGCGAAACTCGGGCCCCCACCTCCAGGCACGAGTTGAGTAGCACGTGGGCCCACATAGGGTGAAACTCGGAGCCCTGAGGTGGGGGCCCGAGTTGAGCTCCGTGTCCGGACAGTCTAGAGGCATGGTGAATGTGTGCGCGGTGAGAACTAATAGACATGGTTGGCAGGCAACGGGGCAGAGCGAACACGCATGCGAACGATGCACGGATGAGCTCAACGGTGGGGCAGACGTGCACGACACTAATGGTGAGCGACGAAGGGGAGTGACAATCGTATGGGTGAGCGGTCCACCCAAATATGCAGAAAAACTGGAAAGCCCAGCAGAGGCTTGAATCCAGTGCGCGTTTCCGTTCGCGGGGAACTACTACTGCATTGTAGTTAGATTGTGGACAATCAAAGGCTAGCGGAGGAAAACCGTACACAAAACTGGACGGTAGGCAAACCAAGTAATCCAAAAAAAGACCATGTAACCTGGGCAGATGACCCTCAACAACCTGGGAGAGCAGATTGTCTAAGGGTCGCTACCCTAAAAGAAAATATCAACCTGCTGCCTTGCAGGTTGGCTGGGACCGCCAAAAGCTGACGTAGAGCGAAACCAGTAAACGCTGGCTGAAACCGGACACGTTACCGAAGGATAAGCACAAGAGCTCCAAATGCTACTGAAGATGTGAAGTAAAATTGCGTTCTTGGCAAGGCTGTTTTTATATCACAATAAGAATGATCAAAATGGCCAAAAGAACGATCGCGCGAGAGAGAAAAAGAAAGAAAGAGAGAGAGAGAGAGTGAGAGAGAGAATGAGATCAGCTAGAAATTTGTTATAATATATTTTAGTTGCCTAGTGGCTCTATGAAGGCTCTCACCCCCTGGCTACGATCTAGTGGACACTACATTTTGATCTTAGCTAAAAATCTGGTTATCAGTTATATGTGGGCTATCATCATAGCACTCCAGACATGTCTAGCCGTAGGTATATATATATATGTGGGCTATCATCATAGCACTCCAGACATGTCTAGCCGTAGGTATATATATATATGTAGGCTATCATCATAGCACTCCAGACATGTCTAGCCGTAGGTATATATATATATGTAGGCTATCATCATAGCACTCCAGACATGTCTAGCCGTAGATATATATATATATATATATATATATATATGTGGGCTATCATCATAGCACTCCGAACATGTCTAGCCGTAGATATATATGAGGACTATCATCATAGCACTCCAGACATGTCCAGCCATAGATATATATGAGGACTATCATCATAGCACTCCAGACATGTCCAGCCGTAGATATATATGAGGGCTATCATTATAGCCCCTTTCGAGATGCTTGAGGACCTGGATTTTGCAGACGATATAGCCCTGGTGTCACACAAATATGAACATATACAAGAGAAAAGTACAATACTTCACAGCACGGCAAAGACAGTAGGCCTCAAAACAAACACAGGAAAAACAAAAATTATGACAAACAGTGAAATCCAACAACCAGTAATGTTAGAAGATGAAACACTGGAAAGGGTTGAGCAGTTTACATATCTTGGTAGCGTACTGACACTAAATGGTGGCACAGAGGAAGATATAAAATCACGTCTGAGTAAGGCCAGAACCGCTTTTGCCAGAATGAAACCAGTATGGAAGTCCAAATCTACAATAGGACCACAAAGCTTAAACTCTATAAAAGCATTGTTTTGCCAGTTTTGCTCTACGGATCGGAGTGTTGGAGGATGACCAAAGGAGATACTAGCAGGCTGTCAGTTTTCCACCACTCTTGTCTTCGCAGAATCTTGGGAATCTTTTGGCCAGTAAAAATATCCAATAACCAACTACTCCAAGACACAAGACAAGAGTCAATGAATGACATACTCAAAAAGAGAAGATGGAAATGGCTCGAACATGTTATGAGAATGAGACAAGAAATGCCTGCAAGGATAGCCCTCACTTGGACACCAGAGGGAAAGAGAAAGAAAGGCAGACCACGGACAACATGGAGGCGCATGATGGAAGAGGAACTGGACACCGCATCTCTGACGTGGGGCTCTGCGCTGAAGGTTGCACGGGACAGGAGAGCATGGAAAGTCCTTTCTGAAGCCCCATGTGTCACTAGGCATGACGGGATTAAGTAAGTAAGTATCATTATAGCACTCCGGATATGTCCAGCCGTAGGTATATATGAGGACTATCATCATAGCACTCCAGACATGTCCAGCCGTAGATATATATATATATGTGGGCTATCATCATAGCACTCCAGACATGTCCAGCCGTAGGTATATATGTTGGCTATTATTATAGCATTCCGAACATGTCTAGCCGTAGATATATATGAGGGCTATCATTATAGCACTCCAGACATGTCCAGCCGTAGGTATATATGTTGGCTATCATCATAGCACTCCGAACATGTCCAGCCGTAGGTATATATGTGGACTATCATCATAGCACTCCGGAGATGTCCAGCAGTAGGTATATATGAGGGATATCATTATAGCACTCCGGACATGTCCAGCCGTAGGTATACATGAGGACTATCATCATAGCACTCCAGACATGTCCAGCCGTAGATATATATATATATATATATATATATATAGGCTATCATCATAGCACTCCAGACATGTCAGCCGTAGATATATATATATATATGTGGGCTATCATCATAGCACTCGGACATGTCTAGCAGTAGGTATATATATATATGTGGGCTATCATCATAGCACTCCAGACATGTCCAGCCGTAGGTATATATGTTGGCTATCATTATAGCATTCCGAACATGTCCAGCCGTAGATATATATAAGGACTATCATCATAGCACTCCGAACATGTCTAGCCGTAGATATATATGAGGGCTATCATTATAGCACTCCAGACATGTCCAGCCGTAGGTATAAAATGTTGGTTATCATCATAGCACTCCGAACATGTCTAGCCGAAGATATATATGAGGACTATCATCATAGCACTCCAGACATGTCCAGCCGTAGATATATATATATATATATATATATATGGGCTATCATCATAGCACTCCGGACATGTCCAGCCGTAGGTATATATATATATGTGGGCTATCATCATAGCACTCCGAACATGTCCAGCCGTAGATATATATATATATGTGGGCTATCATCATAGCACTGAACATGTCAGCCGTAGATATATATATATGTGGCTATCATCATAGCACTCCGGACATGTCCAGCCGTAGGTATATATATATATGTGGGCTATCATCATAGCACTCCGGACATGTCCAGCCGTAGGTATATATATATAAAGTAGTAGCATGTATTTTGCGGAGCGTCACTATCATCACAGCCCGCCTGAAAAACTCTATGTCTTTTGCAAGTTCTCCCGCCTCCTCCAGCGTCATGTTCAGGTTTCTTTTATGTCTTGCTGCCGCCTTCGTCGTCCCCTGCCTCGTACTTCAGTAATCATGCCTTCCATTACCGTTCTCTCCAAACGACTGTGACGTTTAACATGGCTGCAATATTTCATCTTCCTGGACGTGCTGTTATTTATGAGCCAGTGCTCCTCACTATGCAAGTCTTGTATGGGTTCTCTGTTTTTTCATGAGCCAGTGCTCCTCGCTATGCAGGTATTGTATGGTTTCTCTGTTGTTTATGAGCCAGTGCTCCTCGCTATGCATGTCTTGTATGGTTTCTCTGTTATTTATGAGCCAGTGCTCCTCGCTATGCAGGTCTTGTATGGTTTCTCTGTTATTTATGAGCCAGTGCTCCTCGCTATGCAAGTCTTGTATGGTTTCACTGTTATTTATGAGCCAGTGCTCCTCGCTATGCAGATCTTGTATGGTTTCTCTGTTATTTATGAGCCAGTGCTCCTCGCAATGCAGGTCTTGTATGGTTTCTCTGTTATTTATGAGACAGTGCTCCTCGCTATGCAAGTCTTGTATGGTTTCACTGTTATTTATGAGCCAGTGCTCCTCGCTATGCAGGTCTTGTATGGTTTCTCTATTATTTTCATGAGCCAGTGCTCCTCGCTATGCAGATCTTGTATGGTTTCTCTGTTATTTATGAGCCAGTGCTCCTCGCTATGCAAGTCGTGTATGGTTTCATTGTTATTTATGAGCCAGTGCTCCTCGCTATGCAAGTCTTGTATGGTTTCACTGTTATTTATGAGCCAGTGCTCCTCGCTATGCAAGTCTTGTATGGTTTCTCTGTTATTTTCATGAGCCAGTGCTCATCGCTATGCAGGTCTTGTATGGTTTCTCTGTTATTTTCATGTGCCAGTGCTCATCGCTATGCAGGTTGTGTATGGTTTCTCTGTTATTTTCATGTGCCAGTGCTCATCGCTATGCAGATCTTGTATGGTTTCTCTGTTATTTATGAGCCAGTGCTCCTCGCTATGCAAGTCTTGTATGGTTTCTCTGTTATTTTCATGTGCCAGTGCTCCTCGCTATGCAGGTCTTGTATGGTTTCTCTGTTATTTTCATGTGCCAGTGCTCATCACTATGCAGATCTTGTATGGTTTCTCTGTTATTTATGAGCCAGTACTCCTCGCTATGCAGATCTTGTATGGTTTCTCTGTTATTTATGAGCCAGTGCTCCTCGCAATGCAGGTCTTGTATGGTTTCTCTGTTATTTATGAGACAGTGCTCCTCGCTATGCAAGTCTTGTATGGTTTCACTGTTATTTATGAGCCAGTGCTCCTCGCTATGCAGGTCTTGTATGGTTTCTCTGTTATTTTCATGAGCCAGTGCTCCTCGCTATGCAGATCTTGTATGGTTTCACTGTTATTTATGAGCCAGTGCTCCTCGCTATGCAAGTCGTGTATGGTTTCATTGTTATTTATGAGCCAGTGCTCCTCGCTATGCAAGTCTTGTATGGTTTCACTGTTATTTATGAGCCAGTGCTCCTCGCTATGCAGGTTGTGTATGATTTCTCTGTTATTTTCATGTGCCAGTGCTCATCGCTATGCAGATCTTGTATGGTTTCTCTGTTATTTTCATGTACCAGTGCTCCTAGCTATGCAGATCTTGTATGGTTTCTCTGTTATTTTCATGTGCCAGTGCTCCTAGCTATGCAGATCTTGTATGGTTTCTCTGTTATTTATGAGCCAGTGCTCCTCACTATGCAGATCTTGTATGGTTTCTCTGTTATTTATGAGCCAGTGCTCCTCACTATGCAAGTCTTGTATGGTTTCTCTGTTATTTTCATGTGCCAGTGCTCCTCGCTATGCAGGTCTTGTATGGTTTCTCTGTTATTTTCATGTGCCAGTGCTCATCACTATGCAGATCTTGTATGGTTTCTCTGTTATTTATGAGCCAGTGCTCCTCGCTATGCAAGTCTTGTATTCTCTCTCTCTTTAGCCTGTTACGCCCCTGGCGTTTAGGGCAACAACAAACGTACACCATTCTTCCCTGTTCATGGCCTTCCTCTGTATTGTGTTCCAGCTATGATTCATTTCCTTCAGCTCTTGCTCTATCGTTCTCCTCCAGGTCGTCTTGGGTCTTCCACGCTTTCGCCTACCCTCTGGAGTCCATCTCAGTGCAGTTTTCGTGTCGGAGCCAGTCTCCATGCGCATCACATGTCCAATCCATCTCCAGCGTCGTCTTCGGATGATAGTGCCCATATTCTCTTGTTGGCATCGTGCAAGCAATTCTTGATTCGAGATAGTAGTCGGCCAGTACACGCGTAAGATTTTTCGCAGACAAGTTGTATGAAAGGCGGAGAGTCTGGACATATCCTGTTCTGTCATTCTCCAGCATTCCGATCCATACAGCAAGTTGACAGCACACAGCTGTTATAGATACTAGTCTTGGTTCTGATGCTGTATTGGGCAGATTTCAAGGCGGTCTGAAGGGTCATGAATGCACTGCGTGCTTTACTCAGTCTGTTGTTAATGTCAGATCCAGCGCCTCCTTCATTGCTAATAACACTTCCAATGTATGTGAAAGCGGTTGTATCTCGGAGGGTTTTACCTTCTAGTTTGACTGGTGCTGGGGTTGCTATGTTCAGAGTCATTACTTCAGTTTTCTTCTGATTTATTTTCAGCCCAACCATCTCACTATATTGGTTAAGGCGGCTGGTCTTTTCCTGGATATCTCTATGTGTATGAGATAGGAGTGCGATGTCATCTGCAAAATCTAGGTCTTCCAGAGTGGATGTGAGCGTCCATCTAATACCTCTTGCCTTATCTTCCGTTGTTTTACGCATCACCCAATCTATGACAGTGTTGAATAATAGGGCTGACATAACACATCCTTGTCGCACGCCTGTTTTTACTTCAAACTTTAGTTCTGAAGTTTCAACACTGCATGCAAACTTGCTGTAGCAGCTTTTATAATATTTATAAAACACAGTGGGATTCCATACCATCTTAAGATACGCCATAGACTTTCGCGTGTATGCTATCAAAAGCCTTTTCAAAATCTACAAAGTTGATATAGAGTTTGCTTTGCCATTCTGTGCATTGTTCTATGATATTTCTAAGAGCAAATATTTGGCCTATACAGCTCCGTCCTCTGCGAAATCCTGCTTGTTCCTTTCTCAGTTTCTTATCCACAGCGTCAGTAATACGTTGTACGATGATTTTGCTTAAGATTTTACTTGGGACAGAAAGCAGTGTTATTCCACGCCAATTATTACAATCGGCAAGGGAGCCCTTTTGGGTATCTTGATGATGACTCCTCTGTTCCATGCATCAGGTATTATTTGGGCATTCCATATAGTAGTATTCTCTGTTATTTTCATGTGCCAGTGCTCCTCGCTATGCAGATTTTGTATGGTTTCTCTGTTATTTTCATGTGCCAGTGCTCCTCGCTATGCAGATCTTGTATGGTTTCTCTGTTATTTATGAGCCAGTGCTCCTCGCTATGCAGATCTTGTATGGTTTCTCTGTTATTTTCATGTGCCAGTGCTCCTCGCTATGCAGATCATGTATGGTTTCTCTGTTATTTTCATGTGCCAGTGCTCCTCGCTATGCAGATCTTGTATGGTTTCTCTGTTATTTTTTCATGTGCCAGTGCTCCTCGCTATGCAGATCTTGTATGGTTTCTCTGTTATTTTCATGTGCCAGTGCTCCTCGCTATGCAGATCTTGTATGGTTTCTCTGTTATTTATGAGCCAGTGCTCCTCGCTATGCAGATCTTGTATGGTTTCTCTGTTATTTTCATGTGCCAGTGCTCCTCGCTATGCAGATCATGTATGGTTTCTCTGTTATTTTCATGTGCCAGTGCTCCTCGCTATGCAGATCTTGTATGGTTTCTCTGTTATTTTTTCATGTGCCAGTGCTCCTCGCTATGCAGATCTTGTATGGTTTCTCTGTTATTTTTTCATGTGCCAGTGCTCCTCGCTATGCAGATCTTGTATGGTTTCTCTGTTAGTTTTTCATGTGCCAGTGCTCCTCGCTATGCAGATCTTGTATGGTTTCTCTGCTATTTTTTCTTGTGTAAGCATATCTTCTTCTTCGAACGTTGCATATCGAACACTTGCTAAACCACTATTTGCGATTTGTATGTGATCTGAGCCGGTACTTTGTCATTAGCCGGCCGCAAAAAGACCTGAACAACGAGTTCCGGGTAAACCCGGGTATCCCGTAGGCGTGTCGGGGATTGTTCAGTATTTTCCAAAGGTCGAACAGTCTGCGCGGTTTATTCCATTTGCGTTTTTAGGGGTTTCATGTTGAAAAACCTTTCGTTTTCGGCTTTAAAAAAAAAATTAAGTAGTAACAAACAATCGTAAGATTTTATATTTTGTGGCAGGGTTAGGGTTAGGCAATTTCTGTGGGGTTTTTTCCTATAATATAATTGTTCCTCCTTTCCTCGCTGTATTTGTGTTGTTATCACTGTATATGTATCGACATACTATATTGACATACTACATATATTTTGTGGCAGGGTTAGGGTTAGGCAATTTCTGTGGTTTTTTCCTATAATATAATTGTTCCTCCTTTCCTCGCTGTATGTGTGTTGTTATCACTGTATATGTATCCACATACTAATGCTTGACCTACCTGGGTCCCAAAGTGGACTGTCCACGACTATTTACAACATATCTAAAAATAGATGACACTTTCCGACAATTTCTAAAAATAGGTCTTCCTGTCAGTTGTGGCCGGCTAATGACAAAGTACCTCTGAGCCTAAGCGCGATTGAACATTGTGCCAATTATGAGGCTACACGTAGGCTAGCACATCCCATTTCTGCAAAGCTTTTTATTCATTACACTAGCTTCGTTAGGTCCCTACCTCAGTCGTCTCTAACGACATGTCTTGTAAGTCGCAATGTTACTATTCTTTGCTCCCCTTGCGAGCCCCGGCAACATACGGGCCTTGAAAGTATAAATATGTATATACAAATAGTATATTCAATTATTTATCAAATGTTACTTACCGCAAACAACGTAAACATTAGATCTGTAGGTGATGGCGTTATAAAACGATTGTATTCAGAATTCTGTAACGTCCATGATATTGAAAGAGTTAAACACTGAATATTGCGCTACGATAGTACACCGGTACTAGATACTTGATTCTGTGTTACTGTACGGTATCAAACCAGTGATAGCAATGAATATGAAGTATTGAGTATTAGCGACTGATATTAAACTTCAAACAAACCACAAATAGTGATCCGTTTACAAAAGGAAACAATTTTCTCCTGTTTGTGAACTAAGCATGACTTGCCCAGCCTGGCCTTGGTGGCAGCCATGACAGGAAATATCCAGTTTCATTACAATTGGTCGGTTGTAAGCGCGCTGTGAAGGACACCATTTCGATCTGGTTCGATCAGCCGGTGTCGATATTCATGTTCCCTTGAGAAAGAGGTACGAGCATAAAGAGAGGGTTAGGTATTTTAACTGGATTCTCTACACAATGTTATTTCTTCCTTCCTTTCGCTGGAAATATTGTCTATATATTCAATGTTGTCTCTTGTATCCTTCCTTCCTTTCTTTCGCTTGAAATATTGTCTGTATATTCAACGTTGTCTCTTGTATCCTTCCTTCCTTTTTTCGCTTGAAATATTGTCTATAAATTCAATGTTGTCTTTTGTATCCTTCCTTCCTTTCGTTCGCTTGAAATATTGTCTATAAATTCAATGTTGTCTCTTGTATCCTTCCTTTCGTTCGGTCGCTTGAAATATTGTCTATATATTCAATGTTGTCTCTTGTATCCTTCCTTCCTTTCGTTCGCTTGAAATATTGTCTATATGTTCAATGTTGTCTCTTGTATCCTTCCTTCCTTTCGTTCGGTCGCTTGAAATATTGTCTATATATTCAATGTTGTCTCTTGTATCCTTCCTTCCTTTCGTTCGGTTGAAATATTGTCTATATGTTCAATGTTGTCTCTTGTATCCTTCCTTCCTTTCGTTCGGTCGCTGGAAATATTGTCTATATATTCAATGTTGTCTCTTGTATCCTTCCTTCCTTTCGTTCTTCAGTCTTGAATTTTCTATATCCAATGTTGTCTCTTGTATAAACTTCACTGTCTTTGTGCCAGTACAGAGGTCCTGTGTTTCGTCGAGTGTATGTTCGTTAGGCAGTTAGTTTGCCTCAGTTATCATTTCGGCCAGTCTTAGTATGTGTCGCAGTCTGATGTACCTCATCCACATGTACACATGGTTGAATGCAATGTTACTTTTTTCTTTATGTATTGTTTGATACCTCTGACATAACTGAAAATAGTTTCTGTGGTTGAAGTGCAATCGACTTAAAGAGGTTCTAATTCCCTACATTACAAGCAAACACATAGGAGAGTGATAGGTTTACAGTGGCCCACCAGTAACATTAAAGAGGTTCTAATTCCCTACATTACAAGCAAACACATAGGAGAGTGATAGATTTACCGTGGCCCACCAGTAACATTAAAGAGGTTCTAATTCCCTACATTACAAGCAAACACATAGGAGAGTGATGGTTTACGTGGCCCACCAGTAACATTAAAGAGGTTCTAATTCCCTACATTACAAGCAAACACATAGGAGAGTGATAGGTTTACCGTGGCCCACCAGTAACATTAAAGAGGTTCTAATTCCCTACATTACAAGCAAACACATAGGAGAGGGATAGGTTTACCGTGGCCCACCAGTAACATTAAAGAGGTTCTAATTCCCTACATTACAAGCAAACACATAGGAGAGTGATAGGTTTACAGTGGCCCACCAGTAACATTAAAGAGGTTCTAATTCCCTACATTACAAGCAAACACAGAGGAGAGTGATGGGTTTACGTGGCCCACCAGTAACATTAAAGAGGTTCTAATTCCCTACATTACAAGCAAACACATAGGAGAGTGATAGGTTTACAGTGGCCCACCAGTAACATTAAAGAGGTTCTAATTCCCTACATTACAAGCAAACACATAGGAGAGTGATAGGTTTACAGTGGCCCACCAGTAACATTAAAGAGGATCTAATTCCCTACATTACAAGCAAACACATAGGAGAGTGATAGATTTACCGTGGCCCACCAGTAACATTAAAGAGGTTCTAATTCCCTACATTACAAGCAAACACATAGGAGAGTGATAGGTTTACAGTGGCCCACCAGTAACATTAAAGAGGTTCTAATTCCCTACATTACAAGCAAACACATAGGAGAGTGATAGGTTTACAGTGGCCCACCAGTAACATTAAAGAGGTTCTAATTCCCTACATTACAAGCAAACACATAGGAGAGTGATAGATTTACAGTGGCCCACCAGTAACATTAAAGAGGTTCTAATTCCCAACATTACAAGCAAACACATAGGAGAGTGATAGGTTATACGTGGCCCACAGTAACATTAAAGAGGTTCTAATTCCCTACATTACAAGCAAACACATAGGAGAGTGATAGGTTTACAGTGGCCCACCAGTAACATTAAAGAGGTTCTAATTCCCTACATTACAAGCAAACACATAGGAGAGTGATGGGTTTACAGTGGCCCACCAGTAACATTAAAGAGGTTCTAATTCCTCACATTACAAGCAAACACATAGGAGAGTGATAGGTTTACAGTGGCCCACCAGTAACATTAAAGAGGTTCTAATTCCCTACATTACAAGCAAACACATAGGAGAGGATAGATTTACCGTGGCCCACCAGTAACATTAAAGAGGTTCTAATTCCTACATTACAACAAACACATAGGAGAGTGATAGGTTTACAGTGGCCCACCAGTAACATTAAAGAGGTTCTAATTCCCTACATTACAAGCAAACACATAGGAGAGTGATGGGTTTACAGTGGCCCACCAGTAACATTAAAGAGGTTCTAATTCCCTACATTACAAGCAAACACATAGGAGAGTGATGGGTTTACAGTGGCCCACCAGTAACATTAAAGAGGTTCTAATTCCCTACATTACAAGCAAACACATAGGAGAGTGATAGGTTTGCAGTGGCCCACCAGTAACATTAAAGAGGTTCTAATTCCCTACATTACAAGCAAACACATAGGAGAGTGATAGGTTTACCGTGGCCCACCAGTAACATTAAAGAGGTTCTAATTCCCTACATTACAAGCAAACACATAGGAGAGTGATGGGTTTACAGTGGCCCACCAGTAACATTAAAGAGGTTCTAATTCCCTACATTACAAGCAAACACATAGGAGAGTGATAGGTTTACAGTGGCCCACCAGTAACATTAAAGAGGTTCTAATTCCCTACATTACAAACAAACACATAGGAGAGTGATAGGTTTACAGTGGCCCACCAGTAACATTAAAGAGAGTTCTAATTCCTACATTACAAGCAAACACATAGGAGAGTGATAGGTTTACAGTGGCCCACCAGTAACATTAAAGAGGTTCTAATTCCCTACATTACAAGCAAACACATAGGAGAGTGATAGGTTTACAGTGGCCCACCAGTAACATTAAAGAGGTTCTAATTCCCTACATTACAAGCAAACACATAGGAGAGTGATGGTTTACAGTGCCCACCAGTAACATTAAAGAGGTTCTAATTCCCTACATTACAACCAAACACATAGGAGAGTGATAGGTTTACAGTGGCCCACCAGTAACATTAAAGAGGTTCTAATTCCCTACATTACAAGCAAACACATAGGAGAGTGATAGGTTTACCGTGGCCCACCAGTAACATTAAAGAGGTTCTAATTCCCTACATTACAAGCAAACACATAGGAGAGTGATAGGTTTACAGTGGCCCACCAGTAACATTAAAGAGGTTCTAATTCCCTACATTACAAGCAAACACATAGGAGAGTGATAGGTTTACAGTGGCCCACCAGTAACATTAAAGAGGTTCTAATTCCCTACATTACAAGCAAACACATAGGAGAGTGATAGGTTTACAGTGGCCCACCAGTAACATTAAAGAGGTTCTAATTCCTACATTACAACAAACACATAGGAGAGTGATAGATTTACAGTGGCCCACCAGTAACATTAAAGAGGTTCTAATTCCCTACATTACAAGCAAACACATAGGAGAGTGATAGGTTTACCGTGGCCCACCAGTAACATTAAAGAGGTTCTAATTCCCTACATTACAAGCAAACACATAGGAGAGTGATAGGTTTACAGTGGCCCACCAGTAACATTAAAGAGGTTCTAATTCCCTACATTACAAGCAAACACATAGGAGAGTGATGGGTTTACAGTGGCCCACCAGTAACATTAAAGAGGTTCTAATTCCCTACATTACAAGCAAACACATAGGAGAGTGATGGGTTTACAGTGGCCCACCAGTAACATTAAAGAGGTTCTAATTCCCTACATTACAAGCAAACACATAGGAGAGTGATAGGTTTACAGTGGCCCACCAGTAACATTAAAGAGGTTCTAATTCCCTACATTACAAGCAAACACATAGGAGAGTGATAGGTTTACAGTGGCCCACCAGTAACATTAAAGAGGTTCTAATTCCCTACATTACAAGCAAACACATAGGAGAGTGATAGGTTTACCGTGGCCCACCAGTAACATTAAAGAGGTTCTAATTCCCTACATTACAACCAAACACATAGGAGAGTGATGGGTTTACGTGGCCACCAGTAACATTAAAGAGGTTCTAATTCCTACATTACAAGCAAACACATAGGAGAGTGATGGGTTTACAGTGGCCCACCAGTAACATTAAAGAGGTTCTAATTCCCTACATTACAAGCAAACACATAGGAGAGTGATAGGTTTACAGTGGCCCACCAGTAACATTAAAGAGGTTCTAATTCCCTACATTACAAACAAACACATAGGAGAGTGATAGGTTTACAGTGGCCCACCAGTAACATTAAAGAGGTTCTAATTCCCTACATTACAAGCAAACACATAGGAGAGTGATGGGTTTACAGTGGCCCACCAGTAACATTAAAGAGGTTCTAAGTTACATTGCAAAAACAACATAGAGGTGATGATTTACATGTGTCATTATTAGATAGAAAGTCAATTCAGTTAAAAAGCAACAGACATAGGGATAATTTATGTGCAAATGAAGTAACATTAAAGAATATTTTAATTTCACCATACAAAATTTATCAACAATGAGAGAGTGATAATTTCCTGATGTCACCATATTAACATTAAAGAGTTCTGATTGCTACTATTACAAGAACTCATAGGAGGTGGGTTTACCAGAGCCCCACCGTACATTTACTAAAATGTGTTCAATTCCGACTCGCGTCTTACACAGTCCATATTTGGCGTGGCCCACAGTAAAATTAAAGAGGTTCTAACCTCACATTCGTGAAACATGATAGTGATTTACAAACATAAAGAGGTTCTCAATTCCTACATTACAAACACCCACATAAGAGTATAGTTTCAATGTACCCCCTGAAAACATTAAGAGCTTCTACTATTCCTGCATTCACATTTAGATTAAATCTAAACAATAGGAGAGGATAAGGTTTATTCAGTAACATTAAAGAGCTGAATTCTATTAACACTTTCATCAATAAAAACACCAGGAACTGATAGATTAACATGGCACATAACATTAAAGAGTTCTATCAACATATACAAAAATCAGCCCATAAGATGATGGGTTTGATTTGGCCCACCAGTAACATTAAAGAGGTTCTAATTCCCTACATTACAAGCAAACACATAGGAGTGATAGGTTTACCGTGGCCCACCAGTAACATTAAAGAGGTTCTAATTCCCTACATTACAAACAAACACATAGGAGAGTGATGGGTTTACAGTGGCCCACCAGTAACATTAAAGAGGTTCTAATTCCCTACATTACAAGCAAACACATAGGAGAGTGATAGGTTTACCGTGGCCCACCAGTAACATTAAAGAGGTTCTAATTCCCTACATTACAAGCAAACACATAGGAGAGTGATGGGTTTACAGTGGCCCACCAGTAACATTAAAGAGGTTCTAATTCCCTACATTACAAGCAAACACATAGGAGAGTGATGGGTTTACAGTGGCCCACCAGTAACATTAAAGAGGTTCTAATTCCCTACATTACAAACAAACACATAGGAGAGTGATAGATTTACAGTGGCCCACCAGTAACATTAAAGAGGTTCTAATTCCCTACATTACAAGCAAACACATAGGAGAGTGATAGGTTTACCGTGGCCCACCAGTAACATTAAAGAGGTTCTAATTCCCTACATTACAAACAAACACATAGGAGAGTGATGGGTTTACCGTGGCCCACCAGTAACATTAAAGAGGTTCTAATTCCCTACATTACAAGCAAACACATAGGAGAGTGATAGGTTTACCGTGGCCCACCAGTAACATTAAAGAGGTTCTAATTCCCTACATTAAAAGCAAACACATAGGAGAGTGATAGGTTTACCGTGGCCCACCAGTAACATTAAAGAGGTTCTAATTCCCTACATTACAAACAAACACATAGGAGAGTGATAGGTTTACAGTGGCCCACCAGTAACATTAAAGAGGTTCTAATTCCCTACATTACAAGCAAACACATAGGGGAGTGATGGGTTTATGTGGCCCACCAGTAACATTAAAGAGGTTCTAATTCCCTACATTACAAGCAAACACATAGGAGAGTGATGGGTTTACAGTGGCCCACCAGTAACATTAAAGAGGTTCTAATTCCCTACATTACAAGCAAACACATAGGAGAGTGATAGGTTTACAGTGGCCCACCAGTAACATTAAAGAGGTTCTAATTCCCTACATTACAAGCAAACACATAGGAGAGTGATGGGTTTACAGTGGCCCACCAGTAACATTAAAGAGGTTCTAATTCCCTACATTAGAAACAAACACATAGGAGAGTGATGGGTTTACCGTGGCCCACCAGTAACATTAAAGAGGATCTAATTCCCTACATTACAAGCAAACACATAGGAGAGTGATAGGTTTGTGACCCACCAGTAACATTAAAGAGGATCTAATTCCCTACATTACAAGCAAACACATAGGAGAGTGATGGGTTTACCGTGGCCCACCAGTAACATTAAAGAGGTTCTAATTCCCTACATTACAAGCAAACACATAGGAGAGTGATAGATTTACAGTGGCCCACCAGTAACATTAAAGAGGTTCTAATTCCCTACATTACAAACAAACACATAGGAGAGTGATAGGTTTACAGTGGCCCACCAGTAACATTAAAGAGGTTCTAATTCCCTACATTACAAGCAAACACATAGGAGAGTGATGGGTTTACGTGGCCACCAGTAACATTAAAGAGGTTCTAATTCCCTACATTACAAACAAACACATAGGAGAGTGATAGGTTTACCGTGGCCCACCAGTAACATTAAAGAGGTTCTAATTCCCTACATTACAAGCAAACACATAGGAGAGTGATGGGTTTACCGTGGCCCACCAGTAACATTAAAGAGGTTCTAATTCCCTACATTACAAGCAAACACATAGGAGAGTGATAGGTTTACCGTGGCCCACCAGTAACATTAAAGAGGTTCTAATTCCCTACATTACAAGCAAACACATAGGAGAGTGATGGGTTTACAGTGGCCCACCAGTAACATTAAAGAGGTTCTAATTCCCTACATTACAAGCAAACACATAGGAGAGTGATGGGTTTACAGTGGCCCACCAGTAACATTAAAGAGGTTCTAATTCCCTACATTACAAGCAAACACATAGGAGAGTGATAGGTTTACAGTGGCCCACCAGTAACATTAAAGAGGTTCTTATTCCCTACATTACAAGCAAACACATAGGAGAGTGATGGGTTTACCGTGGCCCACCAGTAACATTAAAGAGGTTCTAATTCTACATTACAAGCAAACACATAGGAGAGTGATGGGTTTACAGTGGCCCACCAGTAACATTAAGCGGACGAGCTCAGGTAAACATTGTCAGAAATCAGACCCTAAGTGTGGCGTGATCCCTCACATTTCATTATTGTTAGATAGAAATGAATTCATGTTAAAAACGACGCAACGTGCAAGAAATCGGTTATATTATGTCACAAATGAAATTTAACACTAAGGAATATCATTATTATTAATACTTGTCACCAATAAACAAATATTTATTTCAAGAATGGAGCAAATTGCAATAATTCGCTTACAATGTTCTATCAAACATATATAAAAACCAGCCCCCATCAAACAGGAATTTCCGATTTTTTGGCTAAGCTATTCGGACTTCTGTTATCAGAGGCTGCGGGTTTACACACAGCAGTCACCTCCACCCCCACCTCCTGTTCCTGAAACATAAACCATTACGTCGAATTGGAAATTTCCGGAAGTCCGTCTTATCACGTCCATATTTGGGGCGTGGGGAAGGGAGGGAGGGGGAGGGTGGTGAGCGCCACCCGTGGAAAATGTATTTCTGATAAAACAAAAAGTTTTTACGAGTCTGGTCTTCTCCATTTCCTCATACTAAACTACCCACTAACATTTTAATTTCAATGTACCCCTCCCTGGAAAATCTTATGTTGACGCCCTTGCTCACGTCACGTGTCCCTTGCATTCCAGTATTGTTAGATTAAGACACATACGTTTTTAAAAAACAACAGGACGAGCGAAAACAAGGTTATATTATGTCACACATTAAATGAAACGCTAAGGAATATCAGTAGTATTAACACTTTTCATCAATAAATAACCACCAGGAACTTGTAGAGTGGGTAACATTGCAATAAAGATTACAGTGTTCTATCAAACATATACAAAAATCAGCCCCCATTAAACATGAATTTTTGATTTCCCGTCTGAGCTAGTCGGCCTTATTGTTGCCGGGGGCCACGGTAAAATCTTAGTTATCCATCTGTTACGATTTTTATCCCGTTGGATAATATGCATACACTTTGGTCGAAATTCGGATGTGATTGTTCTACATGCTGGAGGGGCCTACGGGGGTGCAACATACGTTCACTGCACAAAAACACATATCATAAAGAGTGGTTAAATTGGTTGACAAGAACGAACGCAGACACAAACAAACAATAGTCTGCGCGCCGAATGGGTGGACAGCATTCGGAGGTCCCATCTCAAGAAACTGACTTGGCTATATACATCTCGACATGTTGGAGTGCAGGGTAACGAGCGTGCTGACTTGCTTGCAAACAATGCCCCGACTCAAGCGGGCAGAAGTATGAACAGAGCTGATGCCATCAATGCGGTGCACTCTCATTTGTCTGATGTGGGCGAGTCTCAGACACTGGAACGAGTGCGAGAATTAGGAGTTAAGTTTGGACATGCCAGACAGTGTCGTTTTCGTGGTAGAGAGAGAAGATATACTAATCAACTTCTCATGGGTACGGCGAGCAAGTGGACTTTGGGATTGCCGCGAACGGAGGACGGAGTAAGCCTGGGAGTGCCAATGCATCATTACGTCGATAGTATAACATAACATAACATAACATAGCATAACATAACATAGCATAACATAACATAACATAACATAACATAGCATAACATAACATAGCATAACATAACATAACATAACATAAAATAACATAAATAATATAGCATAACATAAATATGCATAACATAACATAATATAACATAACATAACATAACATAACATAACATAGCATAAATAACATAACATAATATAAATAACATAATATAGCATAACATAATATAGATAACATAACATAGCATAACATAACATAACATAACATAAATATAACATAAATAACATAATATAACATAACATAACATAACATAATATAATATAATATAATATAACATAATATAACATAACATAATATAACATAACATAACATAACATAACATAACAAACATAGAAAATATCAAAAAGGGAATAGAAAGCAGGGTCGTACCGTACCATGATACAGAGAGGCGGCCGCATCTCGGCACCGTAAGAGAGAGGAGGGGGATAAGCAGCGAAATCAAAATACAGTTTGAACCATTCAATAATTTCAAATCTTTACACAACGCTTTTCTATATTGGTCTTTGTTATTAGGATATTGATGTATACGATTTATGATTTATCGCACACCTCTGCCTTAGCGCTTTCGGTACCATTTGATTCCTGCTTCTGGTGCAGGTGGCAAAGCTATTATTTTGGTTTGTAATATACCGCGCGGCTACTCCTAAAAGCTGAAGCGGCAATTATCACAAAAGACAATTGCACGTGTTACGTGTTGAAATCTGTCATTACTTAGAACTTTATTTCTATTGAATCTACATTGGCTTCCACTCTAGACTACACATCCTTAATTAACGAATTTGCTAAAGTTAAAGTTGGAAGGGTAAAACTGTAGTAGATTCTTGTAGTTGATATCATTATTTTAAAGAAGTTTATATTTTCTAAATAAAAATAGTATTCGTACATTTTGTACAGTTTAAACAGAAAAATCACAATCGAAGGTTATTTAAGAAAAAACATTTAAGGGGCGACATTTCGAAGACTTGCATCATACTGAGAAAATATACTGTACGACCTGTGAGAAAGTTACCAAAATAAAAAAGTAGCTGACATTAAGTTAGGTCGGAATGTTGATTAATTATGTTGATGTACTCTGTAGACATGGGCGTCTATACGTTAACGCAAAGGTGGGCAAATGCTATCTTATGGAAAACTTTTTTTTATTTTTCTGAAAAATTGTTAATTGGTTTCTTCTTATGAGCGCCTACATTTTATTTGATATTTGGGAGAAGTATATGATTGTCTGTTGTTAACTAGATTTGATAGTTGGAGAAGTATATGATTATCTGTTGCTAACTAGATATGATAGTTGAGGAAGTATATGATTGTCTGTTGCTAACTAGATTTGATAGTTGGGGAAGTATATGATTGTCTGTTGCTAACTAGATTTGATAGTTGGGGAAGTATATGATTGTCTGTTGCTAACTAGATATGATAGTTGGAGAAGTATATGATTGTCTGTTGTTAACTAGACATGATAGTTGGAGAAGTATATGATTGTCTGTTGCTAACTAGAAATGATAGTTGGAGAAGTATATGATTGTCTGTTGTTAACTAGATATGATAGTTGGAGAAGTATATGATTGTCTGTTGCTAACTAGAAATGATAGTTGGAGAAGTATATGATTGTCTGTTGTTAACTAGATATGATAGTTGTAGAAGTATATGATTGTCTGTTGCTAACTAGATATGATAGTTGGAGAAGTATATGATTGTCTGTTGTTAACTAGATATGATAGTTGGAGAAGTATATGATTGTCTGTTGCTAACTAGATATGATAGTTGAGAGTATATGATTGTCTGTTGCTAACTAGATATGATAGTTGGAGAAGTATATGATTGTCTGTTGCTAACTAGATATGATAGTTGGTGAAGTATATGATTGTCTGTTGCTAACTAGATATGATATTTGGGAGAAGTATATGATTGTCTGTTGCTAACTAGATATGATAGTTGGAGAAGTATATGATTGTCTGTTGCTAACTAGATTTGATAGTTGGAGAAGTAAATGATTCTCTGTTGCTAACTAGATATGATAGTTGGAGAAGTATATGATTGTCTGTTGTTAACTAGATATGATAGTTGGGGAAGTATATGATTGTCTGTTGCTAACTAGATTTGATAGTTGGAGAAGTATGTGATTGTCTGTTGCTAACTAGATATGATAGTTGGAGAAGTATATGATTGTCTGTTGCTAACTAGATATGATAGTTGGAGAAGTATATGATTGTCTGTTGCTAACTAGATTTGATAGTTGGAGAAGTATATGATTGTCTGTTGTTAACTAGATATGATAGTTGGGGAAGTATATGATTGTCTGTTGCTAACTAGATATGATAGTTGGGAAAGTATATGATTGTCTGTTGCTAACTAGAAATGATAGTTGGAGAAGTATATGATTGTCTGTTGCTAACTAGATATGATAGTTGGAGAAGTATATGATTGTCTGTTGTTAACTAGATATGATAGTTGGGGAAGTATATGATTGTCTGTTGCTAACTAGATTTGATAGTTGGAGAAGTATGTGATTGTCTGTTGCTAACTAGATATGATAGTTGGAGAAGTATATGATTGTCTGTTGCTAACTAGATATGATAGTTGGAGAAGTATATGATTGTCTGTTGCTAACTAGATATGATAGTTGGAGAAGTATATGATTGTCTGTTGCTAACTAGATATGATAGTTGGGGAAGTATATGATTGTCTGTTGCTAACTAGATATGATAGTTGGAGAAGTATATGATTGTCTGTTGCTAACTAGATATGATAGTTGGAGAAGTATATGATTGTCTGTTGCTAACTAGATATGATAGTTGGTGAAGTATATGATTGTCTGTTGCTAACTAGATATGATAGTTGGAGAAGTATATGATTGTCTGTTGCTAACTAGATTTGATAGTTGGGGAAGTATATGATTGTCTGTTGCTAACTAGATATGATAGTTGGAGAAGTATATGATTGTCTGTTGCTAACTAGATATGATAGTTGGAGAAGTATATGATTGTCTGTTGCTAACTAGATATGATAGTTGGAGAAGTATATGATTGTCTGTTGTTAACTAGATATGATATTTGGGAAAGTATATGATTGTCTGTTGCTAACTAGATATGATAGTTGGAGAAGTATATGATTGTCTGTTGCTAACTAGATATGATAGTTGGAGAAGTATATGATTCTCTGTTGCTAACTAGATATGATAGTTGGAGAAGTATATGATTGTCTGTTGCTAACTAGATATGATAGTTGGAGAAGTATATGATTGTCTGTTGTTAACTAGATATGATAGTTGGAGAAGTATATGATTGTCTGTTGCTAACTAGCTGTGTTTAAATATTTATATGGTTCGGTCACATAAACAGATTACCAACAGACAGTGCGTCTCAATAAGCAATGTTGCTCCGATACAGTGAGTACAAAGCAAAATGCCGGAAACGCAAAAAGTGGACCTCAGAGATAACAGAGGCGACAAAAGACACTGTTTATGAAGCGCACACAAAAGTCCGTTCTAGAAATCTCTTCTTATCCTGACGCTGTGAGGCAAAACAGGATTAGAATAAAGAAGAAAGAAGTAGTTAATATTTATATACATGGAGCCCGCAATCAAAATCTTTGTGTGTAAGGGCTTGCTTTCCTTATCATCAATGCCCCTCGTCATCCAGGTGTTACTTACTTAAACTTCAGTTGTACTTGTAAATTTGTCCACTAAGTAAAGGATCTTCTTCTTCTTCTTTGAACGCTCCATGTCGACCACTTAATAAGGACTCTCTGTGACTTGTATGTGATCTGAGCTTAAGAGCGATTGTACGTTGTGTCAGTTATGCGCCTACAAGTAGGCCAGCACATCCGATTTCTGCGATGCTTTTTATTTATTAGGTAGTTTCCTAGGTCCTATCTACTAGGTAGTTTCCTAGATCCTATCTACTAGGGTAGTTTCCTAGATTCTATCTACTAGGTAGTTTCCTAGTCCTATCTACTAGGTAGTTTCCCTAGGTCCTATCTACTAGGATAGTTTCCAGGTCCTATCTACTAGGTAGTTTCCAGGTTCTATCTACTAGGTAGTTTCCTAGATCCTATCTACTAGGTAGTTTCCTAGATCCTATCTACTAGGTAGTTTCCCTAGGTTCTATCTACTAGGTAGTTTCCTAGGTTCTATCTACTAGGTAGTTTCCTAGGTTCTATCTACTAGGTAGTTTCCAGATCCTATCTACTAGGTAGTTTCCTAGATCCTATCTACTAGGTAGTTTCCTAGATCCTATCTACTAGGTAGTTTCCTAGATCCTATCTACTAGGTAGTTTCCTAGATCCTATCTACTAGGATAGTTTCCTAGATCCTATCTACTAGGGGAGTTTCTAGATCCTATCTACTAGGGGAGTTTCCTAGATCCTATCTACTAGGTAGTTTCCCAGATCCTATCTACTAGGTAGTTTCCTAGGGTTCTATCTACTAGGTAGTTTCCTAGGTTCTATCTACTAGGTAGTTTCCTAGGTTCTATCTACTAGGTAGTTTCCTAGATCCTATCTACTAGGTAGTTTCCTAGATCCTATCTACTAGGTAGTTTCCTAGATCCTATCTACTAGGTAGTTTCCCTAGGTCCTATCTACTAGGTAGTTTCTAGGTTCTATCTACTAGGTAGTTTCCTAGGTTCTATCTACTAGGGGAGTTTCCAGATCCTATCTACTAGGTAGTTTCCCAGGTTCTATCTACTAGGTAGTTTCCTAGATCCTATCTACTAGGTAGTTTCCTAGATCCTATCTACTAGGGGAGTTTCCTAGATCCTATCTACTAGGTAGTTTCCTAGGTTCTATCTACTAGGCAGTTTCCTAGGTTCTATCTACTAGGCAGTTTCCAGGTTCTATCTACTAGGTAGTTTCCCAGATCCATCTACTAGGTAGTTTCCTAGATCCCATCTACTAGGTAGTTTCCTAGATCCTATCTACTAGGTAGTTTCCAGATCCTATCTACTAGGTAGTTTCCTAGGTCCTATCTACTAGGTAGTTTCCCCAGGTTCTATCTACTAGGTAGTTTCCTAGATCCTATCTACTAGGTAGTTTCCTAGGTTCTATCTACTAGGTAGTTTCCCAGATCCTATCTACTAGGTAGTTTCCTAGGTCCTATCTACTAGGTAGTTTCCTAGGTCCTATCTACTAGGTAGTTTCCTAGGTCCTATCTACTAGGTAGTTTCCTAGGTCCTATCTACTAGGTAGTTTCCAGGTCCTATCTACTAGGTAGTTTCCTAGGTTCTATCTACTAGGTAGTTTCCTAGATCCTATCTACTAGGTAGTTTCCCAGGTCCTATCTACTAGGTAGTTTCCTAGGTTCTATCTACTAGGTAGTTTCTAGGTTCTATCTACTAGGTAGTTTCTAGGTTCTATCTACTAGGTAGTTTCCCAGATCCTATCTACTAGGTAGTTTCCTAGGTCCTATCTACTAGGTAGTTTCCTAGGTTCTATCTACTAGGGGAGTTTCCTAGATCCTATCTACTAGGTAGTTTCCAGATCCTATCTACTAGGTAGTTTCCAGATCCTATCTACTAGGTAGTTTCCAGATCCTATCTACTAGGTAGTTTCCTAGGTTCTATCTACTAGGTAGTTTCCTAGGTTCTATCTACTAGGTAGTTTCCCTAGATCCTATCTACTAGGTAGTTTCCCAGATCCTATCTACTAGGGTAGTTTCCCAGATCCTATCTACTAGGTAGTTTCCTAGGTTCTATCTACTAGGTAGTTTCCCTAGGTTCTATCTACTAGGTAGTTTCCTAGATCCTATCTACTAGGTAGTTTCCTAGATCCATCTACTAGGGTAGTTTCCTAGATCCTATCTACTAGGGTAGTTTCTAGGTTCTATCTACTAGGTAGTTTCCCTAGATCCTATCTACTAGGTAGTTTCCTAGATCCTATCTACTAGGTAGTTTCCTAGGTCCTATCTACTAGGTAGTTTCCTAGGTTCTATCTACTAGGTAGTTTCCTAGATCCTATCTACTAGGTAGTTTCCTAGATTCTACATCAGTCACTTCTTACATGCCTTGTAGGTCGCAGTGGTACTATTCTTTGCCTGCCTTGCGGGCCCCGGCACCACATGGGCCAATCAATCAATCAATCAATCAATCAATCAATCAATCAATACCTACGTTGTGTTAGCAGAGCCAAGCATGGACAATTAGCAAAGCACAGTTGCACAAAAATAAGTACAGTGAAATGCGCTGTCTGCGACAAGTTACCAACAACACCAGAAAGACAAAGAATCACCAACATCAGCATAAGAAAGAAAGTTGGCACAGAATCTTGTTTGAATTACTTTGAGAAACAGAGTCACCAACATCAGCATAAGAAAGAAAGTTGGGACAGAACCTTGTTTGAATTACATTGAGAAACAAAGAATGAAGTGGTTTAGCCAATTACTAAGATTGCAACAAAACTCCCCTGTACACAAAGTCTTCTTCGACAGAACATCAGTAAAGAAGACGAGAGGCAGACCACGAAAAAGATGATTAGATGGCATAGCAGAATCCTATCAAAGAGTAAAATAATAATCATTCTTCTTCTTCGATCGTTCTAGGCTTGTTTTTATCATTCTCTTTGTGATATATAAACAGCCAAACATCAGAACGTAATGTACGTGCACCAACCCTCAGCACCTATTTGAGCACAGTTGCTTATCCTTCGGTGGGGTGTTCGATTTCAGCCAGCTATTTTGTACGGATTCGCTTCTTCCGCTAGTCTTTGACTGTCCGCAGCTAAAACCCACAAGGCAGTGGGTTGCTATTTTCTTTCAGGGCAGCGACCCTTAGACGGCCTGCCCTCCCGGACTTTTGATCACCATCTACCAATCATTCAAGCCACTAGAGCAGCGTGAGACAAAAACAGAAAACCACGACACTGGGCAACAACCCGTAGCAACGTGACGATAAAAAAATAAAGAAGATTAATTCTCATCATCTTTATCACTTTATTCATCATCAAATAGCTTATCCTGAGCAGAACTTTGCCACCCCAACAGTCCTTCAGAATTTCTCTCTCTACAGGCCAGATGTCCTGTCTCTGCAGCCATCATGCTCAAATCTTTAGTTTCATCCTTTCCATGATCTAGTTCTTCTCTTTGCTAGGATGCCTTCTTCCATAATGGCCTTCTCCAGCTCTTCGTGTATCTTTATATATCCAAGATATCTCAATTTTCTTATTCTTATTTGTAGCATCAGCACAGTTTTCTGTGATTTGGATTTCTTTCTGGATAGATCCATATGTTCTCTTCTCTGTCCATGTTATACCGTGGACTATTCTGTAACACTTATATTCAAAAAGCACATATATGTTTTCCAGTCTTTTCTGATGAATGTTAAACTCTAATTTTGAATACCGTACCAAAGGTCAAAGGCGAAGGATTGACTTCATTGCACCGGGTTTTACCCCATATGGCTCGGGGTCCCTCTCCGCAGAAATGGCATGTCACTTGCTACCTAGAATATTGTACCGGGTTTTACCCCATATGGCTCGGAGTCCATCTCCACAGAAATGGCATGTCACTTGCTACCTAGAATATTGTACCGGGTTTTACCCCATATGGCTCGGAGTCCCTCTCCGCAGAGATGGCATGTCACTTGCTACCTAGAATATTGTACAAAGCACGAACTCCATAACCGACAAAATCCTAGGTGCTTCTGAACACACAAAAATCCAAGGTGAACAAATTGGCGCTGTCCGATTCGAACCACGATCTAGGGAATGGAAGACACGGCTTCAACACCCACAGAGACCTCGAATACCGACAGGATCGTATTATACAAAAAAACTCCACCTGTTGGAACAAAGGGAGACTAAACATTGCATAAGAATGTTAAAGAATACAACAGGTTGCTGCCCCTTCATTACAAGAACAGGTGGTTGTTGAGTTTAATTCTGTTATTGTTTTGATGGAGGGATCTCTGTGACGTAGAGGTTAGTTGTCCGTCTCTCGTGTCAAAGGTACCAGGTTTGTTTCCTCGTTGAACCATCTGTATATTTTTTCAGAGATCCCTGATCTCAGTGTAGGTGAGATCGAGTTCCTAGTCCTATCGGAGACAGACGATAAAACATAGGTCCCGTGTCCAAGTTGAGCACGTAAAAGAATCCATGGCAGTTCAAAATCGAGAAGTGCAGGCTAGAAAGCCACTTTCCTTCCAAATGATTAAAAAATGATTTAAAATAAAATTCATAAAAAACATATCTTCACCATCTTCAAAATGATACCGGGGACCATCGCCGGTGCTACGGAGTTCGTGCACTGCAACTGAGATCTTCCTGTCTAATAAAGAGATCGGAGCACACGTGATTATTCACCGAAGTGTAATGATGATGGTCATATCAATTACTCAATCATAAGATAAAAACAGGAAAACCACCACACTGGACAACAGACGGGTAACACCACACTGGACAACAGCACGGTAACACCACACTGGGCAACAGCCCAGTAACACCACACTGGACAACAACACGGTAACACCACATTGGACAACAGCATGGTAACACCACACTGGGCAACAGCACGGTAACACCACACTGGGCAACAGCACGGTAACACCACACTGGACAACAGCACGGTAACACCACACTGGGCAACAGCACGGTAACACCACACTGAGCAACAGCACGGTAACACCACACTGACGACAGCACGGTAACAGTGTAAGGACAAACGAAGAAGAAGATATATATTAATCACACTAAGACCACGTGACACCCTGTTGAAAAACCATCATGGAAGGGAAAGTTAGAAGGAATGAAAACAAGAGAAAGATAGAGATACAATTGGGAGGGAAACACTAGGAAATGAACAGGTATTAGTCTGTCATAGTGCATTGTCCGGACAAGTGACACAACGTGTCGGGGAGCCATTACAGATAACGATCCTAACAAACACGATACATGATTGCTTGATTGATTGATTGATTGACTATGGCTATTTAGTGTCTTCATACACGCTTGTAAAACAAAGCCCAATCTAGTTAGCACCCAATCATTGGCGGCTCGTCATTAAGGTCAGTGAGGCCGGGTCCCACACAAAATAATGTATAACGTGTATTTATTATTTTTGTAAATTATTTGTCCATAATTATTACTTTTAACGTGATACTGATATTCTTTAAAAGTTGAATATGAATATATAACACAAAAATATCATATACAGTCTGAAATTCAGCGTCTTTCCTCCATAATTAGTATACTTCATGCATTTCCAGCGCACTAATTTTTAGGGTTAGTTGAAATGTGGTCTATTTAGACCGTCTGTTAACATAGCGACCTCTGACTTCTCTCTCAGCTAGTTATTTACCACAGACAAATATGTGGTTTTCATTCCTTCAGTAGGGAGATTCTCACGTAAGCCAGTGCACAGTTAAACGGTGTTATTGCGCTACATTTTGTCCGGATGCGTATATACTGAATGATATATACAAATAATATAAAATAATAGGAATAATTAACTAAACATCATAGATTAGTTTAAGATACTCGTTCCTTCCTTCAATATACCTCTGTCTGTGTTCGAGAATGTAAGTGTTATAGTATGGGGGGGGAACTTCCCGGAATAGACAAATAATAATAAATACTAAAATATAATAATAATAATAACTATTCCTCTCGTACCTTTATAATAGCCGTCCATCGCAAGTGATGATGACAACAATCTCAGACGTGTACTGTTGCACCTCTCTGGTGTGTGCGGAGGTGACTGTAGAGTCCAATCCTAGAACAGAATCCCCTGACCACAGGTGGGGCATACATGATCAAGGTTAGACATGTGCGTGTTGTGTGCTCTGTCTTTTCGCGCTGCTCGTTTTCTCTGTGACTCAACAATACGATGCTTCTCAGCTATTCGGGTTCCTCTTTGTTGTTACAGCGCCACATTTGGCGATCTTGCGCAAGGGATTCCCAGCACGTATTGTCTATATCGAAGCATTTCAAAGACACTTTAAGAGTGTCTTTAAAGCGTTTTTTCTGTCCACCAGCTAAACGTCTGCCCCTTCAAGCTCGCCATACATCAACTGTTTTGGGATGCGTTTATCAGGCATTCGAGCAACGTGACCGACCCATCTCAGTTGGGCCTTCTGCAACAGGGTGTTGACGCTTGGGATCTTTGCTCTTGTGAGGACTTCGCTGTCTGGAATTTTGTCCTGCCAGTTTATTTTTAGTATTCTGCGTAGACAGCTTGTGTGGAAATGGTTTAATTTTCTTGGGTGTCTGCTATACACTGTCCATGTCTCGCTTGCGTACAGCAGCGTTGTTAGCACTATGGCCTGGTAAACTTTCAGCTTTGTGACTATGCTTATCCCCTTCCGTTCCCACACAGTGACACGTAACCTTCCGAACGCAGCACTGGCTTTGGATATCCTATTGTGGACCTCAGAATCTATGTTTGCCGATCTGGATAGGAGGCTGCCAAGATAAGCAAAGTTGTCCGTTGACTGGAGACGCTGGTGTTTAATGTTGATGACTGGATCGTAATACTGTTCTCTAGGGGCGGGCTGGAACATGACCTCTGTTTTTTGGTGTTAATGGTGAGGCCAAACCTATCACAGGCCATTGAGAACTTGTCCATGTAAGTCTGCATTTCTTCCTCAGAGTTGGTAGCGAGGGCACAGTCATCAGCAAACAACAGGTTTGAGATAGTTGATTCTTTTACCTTGGTGGAGGATTTTAACCTCCGAAGATTGAATAGGTTACCGTCTGTCCTGTATCTAATCTTTACCCCATGTTCGTCGCCTTCCCAAAAGACATCCGTGAGCATGGCAGCAAACATCATGCTGAAGAGTGTTGGGGCCAGTACACAGCCCTGTTTGACGCCGTTGGTGACATGGAAGGCTTCCGACAGCTCCTCTTCGTCAAGTACACGTGCCATCATGCCCTCGTGAAACTGTTGGACGATCTTGATGAATTTCCTGGGCATCCAAATTTTTCCATGATCTTCCATAGACCCTCCCTGTTAAACGTGTCGAAAGCCTTTGTCAGATCGACAAAGCCCATATAGAGGTTACGGTGCTGCTCTTGGCATTTCTCCTGTAGTTGGCGAGCAGCAAATATCATGTCTGCTGTTCCACGACCTGCTCTGAAGCCACATTGGGTCTCAGGGAGTAAGTCCTGTTCCAGGTGATCGATTAATCGATTGAGGAGGACTCTGGCCAGTATTTTGCCAGCGATTGACAGGAGGGAGATCCCCTGTGGTTATCGCAGGCCTGGCGGTTTCCTTTCCGCTTGTACAGGTGGACAATAGAACCTTTATAACGTAATATAATTTTAAACGTACCTTTATATGTTACATAAGGCCTACAAGCAATTTCTCCACACCGCTTTATATTGGGCAACTTGCTCAATCTCTTCTATGGAACTCAGACCGATATTTCTTGCCTCTCTCAGCAAAGTTCGTTTCAGGTCTCCTTAGGTCGTCGTCTCTTTCTTGAACCCTCTGCATTCCACTTCAATACCTGCTTTGTTATTCCTTGATCATTTCTTCTGAAGGTGTGTCCAACATATCTCCATCTTCTCATTCTTATAACAGTTATTACTGGTGGTTGACTAAAATATAACTCAATTCAAAACCATGATTTTTCGGAAAATGTTTGTCTAACCCACCAACAAAAATGATCTCGAGACGCCACTGCAAACAATACATTAAAATACACCTGGTAGTGGATACATGAAAAACCCATACTCCGCATTTAGAAAACCCATCCAAAACTCCCCATTATAGAACCCCACACAACGCAATTTTATGAAACCTTAGAGAGTGTAAACACTTAACAATTGACTCTTGGTCTGGGCATGTTACTGTATGTACGGTACCGAACATTGCTGCCTAGGTTTTAAGGGTTCAATAAAATAGTGGGACAAATTGATTGATTGATTGAGAGGACCATCAATATAAGGGCAGACTGCAGTTAAACTATGTAGCAATGGCGAAATGTTGCTGGTTATTGTTTTTGTATTTGGTAAAATTACAGTACTTTCTTTTTATGTGTTTTGCAATTGATAGACCATCATCATAGCACTTTCTGTGAATACTTATACGTACTTCGAGAATCTATGTAACGTAGAGCGTAGAGGTACGGTGCTCGCCTTAAGTTTCACAGATACTCGGTTCGCTCCCTCGTGGAACCATCGGGATATTTTCCTGAGATCCCTGATCTCATAGTAGGTGAGATTGAGTTCCTAGTTCTATCGGAGACGGACGATAATACGTTAGACCCATGTTCAAGATGAGCACAAAAAGGAACTCTAACAGTTCAAAATCAAGAAGAGCAGGCAAGAAAACCGCTGCCCGGGCAAAATTTATTAGAAAAAAATGAAAAATAAAATTTCCAGTAAATATTTTCACCATTTTCTAAATTACATCGAGGACCCTCGCTGATGCTACGGAGTTCGTGCAATATCGCTGAGATGATCCTGTATAAGAAAAGATTGGAACACGCATGGTTACTCACCGCAGTGCAGTGATAATGGTCCAATCAATCAATTTTTTAACCCTGTTTTGCATTACGGCATCAGATCGAAAAAGACACATGGGGTGAGCCTCATATGCGCTTTGTACTAGATCAAAATGTAATGCCTTGGATATTCCGGCGATACATCGTTTACGTGGTCGTCCTCTGGATTTGTTACAGTTGTATCTGAGTACTAATGCCCTTTGTGGAGACTGTCTTTGTGAGAGAAGGAGCCAATGATTAATTGATAGGACCATCATCATTGCACTTCGGTGAGTAACCATGTGTGCTTCGATCTCTTTCTTACACAGGGGTATCTCAGCAGCAGTGCACGAACTCCGTAGCACCGGAGAGAACCCCCGATGTAATTTTGAAGATTGTGAATATATATTTGTAGGAATTTTATTTTGTATTTTTTTTTCTACTGAATTCTGCCAGGGCAGCGGCTTTCCAGCCTGCTCCTCGATTTTGAACTGCCAAGGGTTATTCTACGTGCTCAAATTGAACACGGCACTTACCTTTTATCGTCCGTCTCCGATAGGACTAAAAACTCTATCTCACCTACACTGAGATCAGGGACCTCTTGAAAAATATCCAGATGGCTCCACGAGGGAACGAACTTGGTACCTTTGGCACGAGAGACGAGCACCTAGCATCTCCGCCACAAGATGACTTCGCCAGGTACACGACCAGATGGCAGGTAACTTTACAAACACGACATGACCACTATGACGCCATGCTTCCGGACCCCCATATCAACAATGGACTTGACCTTGATGGTAGAGTTCATTCTCCAATATCTTGACTCTATAGATGCCCTCTTGCCCCGATTCCTGCTGATCCTACTGCCTGCTGACCACAGTGGACAGTGGTCACACTTGGACACAATGACTACTACTGAATTAAGAAAGCAAATTCAGGGTGTCGTTTGTTGACCTTTCGTTTGCGTCTGTGGTTGCAGCCAAATGAAGAAAGTTTAAGCAAATTACCTGCATTATTTGTCATTTACAATTTAAATTAATTGATGAATAATTCCTTGTACCACCATCAACTGGACAGAGAAGAGAACAAATAGATCTATCCAGAAGGAACTCAGAATCAAAGAAAACTGGCTGTTGCTGCAAATAAGAATGAGAAAGTTGAAATGTTTGGACATTTTATCACAGAAAGAATTAAGAGAAAGAGAGCTAAGAAAGGGACGCTGGCGATGGATAGGACATACATTGAGAAGACTGACCGGAAGCATTGCAAGACAGGTACTGTTTTGAAACGCACAGGGAAAGAGGAGTAGAGGAAGACCAAGACAGACCTGGAGATGAGAGCTGGAGGCTGATATTAAAGGATAGGTAAAACATGGAAAGAATTGGAAGGGATGGCAAGAGAAAGGAAGAGCTGGAAGAAGTATGTTGAAGACCTGTGCTCCGTTGGGAGTTGAAAGGTGAAGAAGAAGAAACTAATGGCATACTTGTAAAACCATAGGTGCTTAGCTTCCCCAAGCAAATATCGAAGGATGTCCATGCTGATGTTTCTATTGGCTCACTGGTTAAACATACTAATCACTTTGCGCTCTCACGCATCTGGTTCTACTTGTACAACTTGTAATTTCCCACTCCTTACGTCACTGAATAGATTCAATGTCTACTTGTACAACTTCTAATTTCCCACTCCTTACGTCACTGAATAGATTCAATGTCTACTTGTACAACTTGTAATTTCCCACTCCTTACGTCACTGAATAGATTCAATGTTCTACTTGTATAACTTCTAATTTCCCACTCCTTACGTCACAGAATAGATTCAATGTCTACTTGTACAACTTCTAATTTCCCACTCCTTACGTCACTGAATAGATTCAATGTCTACTTGTACAACTTCTAATTTCCCACTCCTTACGTCACTGAATAGATTCAATGTTCTACTTGTACAACTTGTAATTTCCCACTCCTTACGTCACTGAATAGATTCAATGTTCTACTTGTACAACTTCTAATTTCCCACTCCTTACGTCACTGAATAGATTCAATGTTCTACTTGTACAACTTGTAATTTCCCACTCCTTACGTCACTGAATAGATTCAATGTTCTACTTGTATAACTTCTAATTTCCCACTCCTTACGTCACTGAATAGATTCAATGTCTACTTGTACAACTTCTAATTTCCCACTCCTTACGTCACTGAATAGATTCAATGTTCTACTTGTACAACTTGTAATTTCCCACTCCTTACGTCACTGAATAGATTCAATGTTCTACTTGTACAACTTGTAATTTCCCACTCCTTACGTCACTGAATAGATTCAATGTCTATTTTAGTGTCCTTATCCAACACCAACAGGTCGTAGACAGGAAACCGAAGAACATCCTCTTTATCCATCGTCAATGTTAGTGTGGTCATCCAACTGGCAGTAGACAAGAAAGAGAAGAACATCCTCTTTATCAATCGTCAATGTTAGTGTGGTCATCCAACTGGCAGTAGACAAGAAAGAGAAGAACATCCTCTTTATCAATCGTCAATGTTAGTGTGGTCATCCAACTGGCAGTAGACAAGAAAGAGAAGAACATCCTCTTTATCAATCGTCAATGTTAGTATGGTCATCCAACTGGCAGTAGACAAGAAAGAGAAGAACATCCTCTTTATCAATCGTCAATGTTAGTGTGGTCATCCAACTGGCAGTAGACAAGAAAGAGAAGAACATCCTCTTTATCAATCGTCAATGTTAGTGTGGTCATCCAACTGGCAGTAGACAAGAAAGAGAAGAACATCCTCTTTATCAATCGTCAATGTTAGTGTGGTCATCCAACTGGCAGTAGACAAGAAAGAGAAGAACATCCTCTTTATCAATCGTCAATGTTAGTGTGGTCATCCAACTGGCAGTAGACAAGAAAGAGAAGAACATCCTCTTTATGCATCGTCAATGTTAGTATGGTCATCCAACTGGCAGTAGACAAGAAAGAGAAGAACATCCTCTTTATCAATCGTCAATGTTAGTGTGGTCATCCAACTGGCAGTAGACAAGAAAGAGAAGAACATCCTCTTTATCCATCGTCAATGTTAGTGTGGTCATCCAACTGGCAGTAGACAAGAAAGAG
This sequence comes from Arion vulgaris, assembly GCA_020796225.1. Classification (NCBI taxonomy): domain Eukaryota; kingdom Metazoa; phylum Mollusca; class Gastropoda; order Stylommatophora; family Arionidae; genus Arion; species Arion vulgaris. The sequence continues at coordinate 64,761,240 of CM036759.1, forward strand.
AAGAACATCCTCTTTATCCATCGTCAATGTTAGTGTGGTCATCCAACTGGCAGTAGACAAGAAAGAGAAGAACACCCTCATCCATTATCAATTTTAATGTCCTCATCCAATAGTCAGGTCGACAAGAAACCGAAGAACATCCCCGTTATCCATCGTCAACTTCCCGAGAATGAATGCTGTTTGATGTAAGCATGACCGTTCTCTCACCGCCGCAACACTCGCATATAGAAGACAGTAGATCCACGTATACATGGCGGGTGAGAATAGTAACGGCTAAGAACATATTTATATATGTTAACTTTTTCACTCCTTAATGTTGGTTTGACCACAGAGTGCGTTTATATTGTTATGTGTACTGAACTATAGTTCATTCCAAAATTCGTGAACACACTAAGGTTTCATTTATACGAAATCTACCTGATGCATAACAGTAAGTAACTTTTTTGCAGGCAGTCTTATATACCCCACGACCTTACGAATTCATGTTTAACTAACTTGTAGTTAACTTAATTGATGCAAAAAATGTATTTTGTTATATAATTTTGTACAAGCACAACAAAATGATCATCAAAGTTTAGAATATACAGTAATACACAAAATGGGGGCGAATGTTTGTAAAGACGTAACCCTATTACATATTATAAAAAGCAATGTGACATAGTGAACAAATGATAGCTCCTACTTCTATCAATGAAAATGATGGTGTGTGCTTACGTCAATGACCCTCGTTGGGATACATTGTGAACTGATTAATTCCACGGATTTCCGATTTACTTGCGCTGAATTGCATGTTAAACACGGAAATGTGTATAGAAAATCTTGACAAGCATACTGCTAAACTTCTGCATGTATACCAAATCAACACTGTTGCTACTTTAGTAATATATATAAGTAAAATACTACAGCACTAAAGGTTTGGGTGGGCAAAAATACTTTAGGAAGGTCGCCACTGTCACCTATATAAAAATGTAAAAACAATAATTTCTGTCAAGTGGATGATTTTATATCGGTCGGTAAAGATGTTCACGAATTTTGAAGCGAATTATTGACAAGCTTTGCAACATCATTAAACAATACCGTGAGACAGTATATCGACTTGAAAGCTTTAATGGGTTAATATAAATGGGATAATAGCCGTCCATCGCAAGCCATGATGACAACAGCCTCAGACGTGTGCTGCTGCACCTCTCTGGTGTGTGCGGAAGTGACTGTAGAGTCCACTCCTAAAACACAATCCCTACCACAGGTGGGGCATACATGATTAAGGTTAAACATGTGGGTGTTGTGTGTACTGTTTTTTTTCCGCGCAGCTCGTTATCTATGCGCATTGACGATTCTCAGCTATGCCAGCTTCTCTTGTGTTGTTACAGCGCCACATTTGGCGAACTTGCGCCAGGGATTCCAAGCACATGGTATCTATATCGAAGGATTTTTATAGACACGTTAAGAGTGTCTTTAAAGCGTTTTTTTCTTTCCACCAACTGAACGTCTGATCCCTTCATGCTCGCCCTACATCAACTGTTTTTGGAACCGGAATGGCGAGGGATCTGGCGACAAAGGAAAGTAACCATACACGAAAAAATTAATAGGAGGTGCCATATTAGGCACCGTGACAGCGCCTAAATTGTTGGTGTACAAACGAAAATAAATGTCAACTGTACAAAGACACTACATCTCTGTGTAGACACTTCATCTCTGTGTAGATACTTAGACACTTCATCTCTGTGTAGACACTTCATCTCTGTGTAGATACTTCATCTCTGTGTAGACACTTCATCTCTGTGTAGATACTTCGTCTCTGTGTAGATACTTCATCTCTGTGTAGACACTTCATCTCTGTGTAGACACTTCATCTCTGTGTAGACACTTCATCTCGGTGTAGATACTTCATCTCTGTGTAGACACTTCATCTCTGTGTAGACACTTCATCTCTGTGTATATACTTCATCTCTGTGTAGACACTTCATCTCTGTGTAGACACTTCATCTCTGTGTAGACACTTCATCTCTGTGTAGATACTTCATCTCTGTGTAGATACTTCATCTCTGTGTAGACACTTCATCTCTGTGTTGACACTTCATCTCTGTGTAGATACTTCATCTCTGTGTTGATCTAGCCACTTCATCTCTGTGTAGACACTTCATCTCTGTGTAGATACTTCATCTCTGTGTAGACACTTCATCTCTGTGTAGATACTTCATCTCTGTGTAGACACTTCATCTCTGTGTTGATACTTCATCTCTGTGTAGATACTTCATCTCTGTGTAGATACTTCATCTCTGTGTAGACACTTCATCTCTGTGTTGACACTTCATCTCTGTGTAGATACTTCATCTCTGTGTTGATACTTAGCCACTTCATCTCTGTGTAGACACTTCATCTCTGTGTAGATACTTCAGCTCTGTGTTGATACTTCATCTTTGTGTAGATACTTCATCTCTGTGTAGATATTTCATCTCTGTGTAGATACTTCATCTCTGTGTAGACACTTCATCTCTGTGTAGATACTTCATCTCTGTGTAGATACTTCATCTCTGTGTAGACACTTCATCTCTGTGTAGACGCTGCATCTAAGCATCTCTCTCTCTCTCTCTCTTTGCCTTTTTAACCCGGATTGGGGCATAGGCCCTCAACCAACTCATGCCAAGTCTTCCTATCTCTAGCTATCTCCTGCAGCTCCCTCCAGCTCTTCTTTATATTGTTGATCTCCGCCTCCAAATCTTGTCTCCATGTATTTCTCGGCCTCCCCTTCTTTCGCTGTTTCTGCGGGTTCCAGGCAAGGACCCTTCTTTTATATTCCCCTCCGGTTTTCGCAAAGTGTGTCCTATCCAGCGCCAGCGTCTTATTTTAACCTGTTCGTTCACTGGAATCTGTCTTGTTCTCTCCATAAGTTCCTCATTGGTGACCCTATCATACCATCTTATTCCCTCTATTCTGCGCAGACACCAGTTGATGAATGTTTGCAATTTATGCGCTATTGTTTTAGTTGTTCTCCATGTTTCTGACCCATACATTAGAATTGCTTTAACATTAGAGTTAAATATCCGAATTTTTGTTCTAGATTTGATTTCTTTGGACTTCCAAATGTTTCCCAGTGCAATGAAAGCTCCTCTTGCCTTCTGTATTCTTATTTTAACATCTCTATCTGTTCCACCCTCTTTGTCTACGTTGCTGCCCAAATATGTGTATGATTCTACCTCTTGAAGTGGGATTTCACTCAGGAGATCTTGTTGTCGTTTGCTTGGTTAATTCTCAATATCTTTGTCTTTCCCTTATGAATGTTCAGCCCTAGTTGCTGGGACCTTAGATTCAATGTGTTTAGCTTATCCTGCATCTGATTTCGTTTATGTGACAGAAGGGCTATATCATCAGCGAAGTCCAGATCATCTAGTTGCTCTGTCAGAGTCCATTGGATGCATCTAAGCATAGACAATTTATATCTGTGTAGACACTTCATCTCTGCATCCCCTACCTCCTAAACCCCCTCAAACATAGAAAAAATGAAATATATGACATTAAATATTTACTATTTACAGATTTTTGTCAAATTTGGAAACAAAGCAGAATTTATAATTCTTCTTTAAAACTACTGGTATCTGGCATATAAAATAATAGGGAACGTTTTGATCCAGACCATCTGGCATAGACAGGGAAAATATCTTGAAGTTCAAAGACGAAAATGAATGATTGTAAGTGGAGCTTGTTTGATAATATCTTCGTCGAATGTTCGAGAATGTGGGAATAGGGGCAATGTAACACGGAGAAGAACAAGAGAAATCAGAGAAGAAAGCACCAGTATTGATCATAGGATAGTCAGGCAGCGTCTTCGGTCCATCTAATAGCATAATTAAGATTATTTGCGAAGTACACGATGATGGAGAGACATTGTTATTTGAAGGTTTTCAACGCACGGGTCGACATCTCTTAAAGATGGGTGGATTCTTTACTGGTAGTTATGAATTACTACACTGGAAGTAGTCCCCCCCATGTAGGTCAAACCATTGTTAGGGGGAAAGCGTGATACTGCAACCGTCATATTCTTCTCCTCTTGTATTTCTTTCAAATATCAAAGGGTTGAATGAATATTCCCATACCTTAACAGGGGTACTAGCACAAATAATCAAAACAGTATGTGATCCCTGGTGTCTTTGGGGTCCTTTATGATCCCAGTCACAACTTATTTCGTTAAATAGAGCTTGTGCCTTGGGGAAATCTTTGCCACGTAATGCTAGGTCGTAGAAATTTTGAGAAGTTTAACATGAGGGCTGGTTGGTTTTCTGGGACAAGTGACGCACACTTGAACATTTTTTTTAGATGAAAGTAATTTAGTTGATGAAGTAGGCATGCTCCTCTTCAGGAGAATCCTGAGTTTCAATATGATGGTGGTCGTGTAAACACGTTCATCGGGGAAGAAGATTGCTAGCACACGTGCGCGCGTGCACACACACACGTACACACATATGCACCTCCCCGAATCTCCGATGTCTTACAGGCAGTGTTAGGATCTCCAAGAACAACGATAGAAAGACTCCATAACATCCTCCACCAAAGACGACAAATATCTGCCCTAACAGATCTGGATACCCAGACAAATTTATAGTGCGACCTGTACAAAGAAGATAAAAAAAACGTAGACATTTTACAAGATAAGATCATCGAAGAACTTTTTCTTTTCTCTAATCATATTTTGTTTCCCAGGGTCAGCGTAAGAAGAGATTTCTAGAACGGGCTCTTGTGTGCGCTTCGTAAATAATGTATTTCACTATATCTGTTATTTAGTAATCCACCTTTTGCGTGGGTGACCCTGTGCCTTGTATCCACTGTATAGCAATAACATTATTCTTTGAGTCGTACTGTCTGTTGGTAATCTCTTATGTGACCGAACTATTAAATATGTTGTTTCTTGATGAAGTTTAGTATCAACGTTTTTCATGATCTCAGTAGCGTAGTTGTTAGTAAACTCGCTTTTTTCATGATCTCAGTAGCGTAGTTGTTAGTAAACTCGCTTTTTTCATGATCTCAGTAGCGTAGTTGTTAGTAAACTCGCTTTTTTCATGATCTCAGTAGCGTAGTTGTTAGTAAACTCGCTTTTTTTTAGACTAGCAGTCTGGCTTCAATTCCACAGTGTGCGTGGCTTTTCCCCCGACACTAATGGCTCTCATTGAAAAAGTAAAAATAGACCTCACCGTTCAGAAAGCAATGACAAACTACTGAATGTATAAGTGGTGTCTAGAAAATCAAGAGAGCCGCTGTAGCGTAGTTGTTAGTGAACTCGCTTCGATAGGCTGGTGGTCTGAGTTCAGCTCCTGTAATGCGTGGGGAATTTTTCCCGACCACGATGGCTCTCAGGTTGACCCAGCCTCAACTGGGTACCAGACATTCTCTGGGAAAGTAAAGGCGGCCGGCGTAATGCTGACCACATCACACATCGTGTGCCGACGGTCAATGAAAAATACAGGCCTAACACTGTATTGACCCATATACCACGAGGTATGAAAGGGTTCCTTTACTTTTACTTTACTAGAAAATCAACGACTCGTTTTCTGTGGTTAATGTCTACGTCCTTTGGGATATGCCACGATTTTCATTTTCAATGGCTCTCATGTCGACCCGGCCTCAATTGGGTACAAAGAACTGAGAAGTAAAGGAGACTGTCGTCATGTTGACCACATCACCCATCGTGTGCCGACGGTCAATGAAATACACACCTAAGACAGTATTACCCAATATACCTCCAGTTCTTCTTCTTCTTCGAGCGCTCCATATCGACAACTTGTTAACCACTCTGTGTGATTTGTATGTGATCTGAGACTAAGAACGATTGTACGCTGTACAAGTTATACGCCTACAAGTAGATAAGCACATCAGATTTCTGCGATGCTGTTTAGTTACTAGGGTAGCTGCCCTAGGTTCTACATTAGCCGCCTCTTACGACATGTCTTGTAGGTCGCAGTAGTAATATTCTTTGCTTCCCTTGCGGCCCCGGCACTATACGGGCGCCTCGAGGCATAAAAAGGATTCCTTTACTTTTTTAAAACTGCATTTCTAAACCGGCCTCTCCTTGATGCCCCCAGCGTTCTGTGTTGATACTTCATCTCTGTCGTGACTAGTTTTCTTCTATCATTTACTGTCAATATCCAGGCTTGGTACTGATAGCATTGATATAAGGCAAGACTGCAGTAAAACTATATAGCAATGACTAAACAAGTTAAAAAAGCCAAAGTACAGTAGATTTACAAACTACAAAAACAATAACATTACACAGCAACGTTTCGACCAAAAGGCCTTTATCCAACAAATGATACAACATAAGTGAAGAGATTCATTTCTAGCACATCACAGCACAGCACAGCACAGCACAGCACAGCACAGCAGACATATAGAATTGAACAATAAATTGGGCTGTTAGGAATCTATTGCCCGATTCTATATGTCTGTGCTGTGTAGAATGTCTTCATTTCTATTGTATCATTTGTTTTCATATTTTGTCAAACTACAATACTTGGTGTTTACGTGTTTCTCCATTACTGATATCATCGAAGAACATTGGATAATAAACATCATCATGTTCCGGAAACTGATATTATTTTTTATGACATCTGTTGTCACAGTCATTAAAAAAGACAACAAATGGGAGACTAGTTTCTAGAAGAAGAGGCAGGGATCGACCAATACGACGGTGGCAATATGACAGTTATGAAACCTTGAACATAACGACGGAGGAGGTGGGGGAATTGGTTAGAGATCACGGATATTTTAAAGAATATTGTTAGCTATTTCAAGGAATGTTACATGAAGATTGAAGTGATACGTATGTGTCGCTGCAAACAATCGCCAGGGCTAAATAGAATTGTGATCATTGCCATCATCGCGTCAAATATGCGCCAAGCGCCTTTAATCTTGTTTAAAGTGTCAACGGCAAGGCATTTTAAACGGTAGCACCGACAACGTTTTTACCCGCTCAGAAAGTTAAACAGCTGGATGGAGTAGAAAAGCGATTGTATCTTGTATTGAACCTCTATCGCACGTGCCATGAAGGGGCTCGGAAGGGGAGCAAAGAATAACACCACTGCAACCTACAATGCATGTCGTAAGAGGTGACTAGTGTAGACACTAGGGATGCTACCCTAGTAAATAAAAAGCAGCGCAGAAATCGGATGTGCTGGCCTACTTGTAGGCGCACAACTGGCACATCGTACAATCTCTCTTAGGCTCAGATCACATACAAACCACACAGAGTGGTTGACAGGTGGTCGGTATGGAGCTTTCGAAGAAGAAGAACCTCTATACTTTGTACTTGGGGCCTGCGCTTTGTCACTACGCCATGTCAACTACCAGTTACATATGTTACTCATGTCCACCGCTCACATATATATGGGGTCTCACGCGCCAGTTTTGGTCAAAGCGAACCATTAACTGCCTCGCCGACAGGTGTAAGGAAGTGAAAATGGAATGAAGGAGTTCGAATCCTTTGTTTGGTAATTTATTTTGTCCACAAGCCTCTAACACTTGTTCACTGTCTTGTTATTGGTCGTATTCATTGACCTCTGTGCTTTCCCTGGGGTTCTTCAAACTCCGTATTCTCTTCTCAGGGCACTAGGGTGCATACTCCGTAACATCATTTAGTTATGGATGTCTGTCGATCTTAAGACTTTTAGTGTTGTTAGTCGCCGAATGTGTGTCAAGGTTACTCTACCTTTGTCTTCCTGACTTTGTACAGGTGTTAGAGAGTTGGCGCGTGCGGATAAATATTTGCCGGAAGCGAGTTTTAGACAAGTGGTGCTAAGAATAATAGGTGAGCAAAGAGGAAGTGCTGAGCCCGACAGCACAGTGGTTAGTGCATTTGCTATGTAAGTGTCTGAGCCCAGGATCAATTCCGTATTGGAATCGTAGCAGCTCACAGGTCGACTCAGCATCAATTAACTTTCAGAGAAACAATGGGAAATAAAGGAGGTCGGGGGGATATTTGATTGATTGATTGATAGGACTCTCATCATTGCACTTCGGTGAGTAACCATGAGTGCTTCGATAGCTTTCATACACAGGAAGATCTCAGCGGCAGCACATGAATTCACTAGTACATGGGAGGGTCCCCGATGTAATTTAGAAGATGGTAAACATATTTTATGGGAAATTTATTCATAATTTGTTTGTGTGTCTTTGATTTTATCCCTGGCAGCGGCGTTTCAGCCAGCTCTTCTTGATTTAGAGTTACCATGGGTTCTTTTATGTGCTCAACCTAAACAAGGGACCTACATTTTATAGTCCGTCTTCTTTAGGACTAGGTACTCGATCTCAAATACTCTGAGATCACGGATTTCTGGAAAAAATATCACGAGGGATCAAACCGAGCACCGAACCTTTACACTACAGAGACTCCCACAGTTTACTACATAAATCATCATGTGTTGGTTAAAGTTTACCACATAACACATCATGTGTTGGTCAAAGAGAAGTATGGACATAACACATCATGTGTTGGTCAAAGAGAAGTATGGACATAACACATCATGTGTTGGTCAAAGAGAAGTATGGACATAACACATCATGTGTTGGTCAAAGAGAAGTATGGACATAACACATCATGTGTTGATCAAAGAGAAGTATGGACATAACACATCATGTGTTGGTCAAAGAGAAGTATGGACATAACACATCATGTGCTGATCAAAGAGAAGTATGGACATAACACATTATGTGTTGGTCAAAGAGAAGTATGGACATAACACATCATGTCTGTCAGAGAAAGGACAAACACATCAGATGCTGATCAAAAAAGTATGGACATAACACATCATGTGCTGATCAAAGAGAAGTATGGACATAACACATTAGAGGTGATCATCTTACATTCGCGTCGTCCCCACAGAGGAGGAATATCTCAAGGTGTGCTGTTTTTATGCAATATCTTCTTCTTCTTCTTCTGCAATCAGTTTCTAGAGCACATAGATCTGAGCAAGGAGATGATGTAACTTCATCAATTCAGTTGTCAGCTTCTCAATTTCTATCTTCTCATTTTCAATCTCTATGTTCGACTTCACAATCTCTATTTTCTACTTTTCAATCTATTTTTTTTTCAAATTTGCAAGCTTTATTTTCTATTTTTCAATCTCTATTTCCTTTCTCTCATTCTCTGTTCCGTTATATATCTCTCAATCTCTATTTCTTTCTCATTCTCTGTTCTATTATCTATCTCTCAATCTTATTTCCTTTCATTCTCTGTTCTATTATCTATCTCTCAATTCTATTTCTTCTTTTTCTTGTTCTGTTATCTATCTCTAATTCTTTCCTTTCTCATTCTCTGTTCTATTATCTATCTCTCAATCTCTATTTCCTTTCTCTCATTCTCTGTTCTGTTATCTATCTCTCAATCTCTATTTCCTTTCTCTCATTCTCTGTTCTATTATCTATCTCTCAATCTCTATTTCCTTTCTCTCATTCTCTGTTCTGTTGTCTACCTTCCAATCTCTGATTAACACTAGACTGACCACCCCAACAGCTTTCTTCAACAGCTGGCCACGTCTGCTCCAGGGAACAGATGCCTAAAGTCTCTGCTCTAGGGTCAAGGGATACGACCTTGCGTGCTTGGGTATTAACTAAGGTCAACCCTGGATCATGTGACCTTCCGATCCCTCATCCAGCAGAAGTGCCCAGGCCACTCTGGGCAAAAGCTTGTTTTTTCTAGAACAGAATGTGGAATGTAATCAAAGTTCAGTCGGGTAGAGCAACATCTCCAGCAGGGTATCTCTCTATCCTGTTCTCTAGTTGTTTTTGTTATTGGTGGGGGCGCTGCGGGTTGTTATTGGGCGTCTTGTCTTGCATAGTAAGTTCTTCTTCTTCTTGGTTCGGTACAGTATCATCATCATCATCATCATCATCGTTATCATAATCATCATCATCGTCATCATCATCATCGTTATCATCATCATCATCGTCATCGGCATCATAATCATCGTTATCAACATCGTCATCATCATCGTCATCATCATCGTTATCATCATTATCATCATCATCATCATCATCATCGTTATCATCATTATCATCATCATCATCATCATCATCATCATCATCATCGTTATCATCATCATCATCGTCATCATCATCATCGTCATCATCATCATTGTCATGATCATCATCATCATCGTCATCATCATCATCATCGTTATCATCATCATCATCGTCGTTATCATCGTCGCTACATATCTGGTCATTATATTTTGCATACGTACCGGACACTGCAGAGTCAAGAGATCAGAGCACACGTGGTTACTCACCGAAGTGCAATGATGATGGTCCTAGCAATCAATCAATTAATCAATCAATGAATCAATCCATCAACGGTATCGGTAAACAGAGTCACAGAAAGCCATTGAAGTACTGCAGCGTGACATTATTTGATCAGACTATTTCTCCTATTCCGACGTGATGAACTCCAAACATTATTCTATCAGTGCCAAACCTGAACCCTGACATCAAACGATAGAAGAAAACTAGTCACGACAGAAATGAAGTGTCTACGCAGAATTGATGGGAGTATCAGGAAAAGATCTGTTTAGAAATGAAAACATCATGAAAAAAGTGGGTACAACATCAGTACTGAATGTCATCAAGAATCAACAAATTAAATGATTCGGCCACATACGCAGATTACCAACAGACAGTGTGCCTCAAAGAGCAATCCTACTCCGATACAGTGGGTATAAAGCAAAAGCCAGTCCACGCAAAAGGTAGACCCCAGAGATAAAGGAGACGGCGAAAAACAGTGTTTATGAAGTGCACACAAAAGCCTGTTCAAGAAATCTCTTCTTATCTTGACGATGTCAGACAAAACAAGGTTAGAGAAAAGAAGAATAAAAGAAGAAGAAGACGTACTGAAAGTTGGACAAGCTATATACATCTCTTGTGGATATTTTGTCAACATTCTGATCCACGTAGAACAGCGATTCCCAAAGTGTGCGGTACCGCCCCCCAGTGGGCGCTGCAACGTTCTAGGGGGCGATAGTGGGTTCAGTAGAATTTAGGAGTGTTCATGGGATTAGTGGTCGGTGGCTCCTTAAAGAAGAATTAATAATAAATATTTTTAAATAAATTATTATCGTGATTTTGTGATTGAATAATCATTTAAAATTTGAATTTTGTATTTTAATTTATCTTATGCCCGTCTTACACGATCCATTTTTCATCAATTTTCTATTTCATGTATATAATCATTTCAAAATTGACCGTGTATGACAGAAATATATATCAATTTTCTATGTCAAAGCGAAAATAGAGCATGTATATATTTGGGAGGGAGGGGCGTTGGAAAACTTATAATGTGGAGGGCGTTACATAGTTTATGCTGTGCAAAGTGGGCGGTGGGCCGAAAAAGTTTGGGAATCTATGGCTAGAAGAACGATTACAGATTTACAAGTTTTGAAAGCTGTTCTTCTCATTCTACTTTTTCTTCGTTTTTTTTCTTCTGCCATCTCTGGTCATGCACTTTGTTTACCGTTGCCCATAAACTGTGTAGTCAGCTTCAGGTCTGTCAGGTTTTCCCAAAGGTTAGTTTTCAGCTTGACTGGGTGTGGCCACATTTTGCTTCTTAGTTGACACATGAGAGGACAGTCTTGCAGGACATGCTCTGGTGTCCGTTCCGTCTGCTGACACCGACATAAAGCTGTTTGACTTATTCCTAGTTTATGTTAGCGTCTGTTGAGTTTGAAGTGAAAAATGAAAATGGTGGCATATCATTGACAAGACTTCATCATCAACCACAGTAAACGAGTCGGTGATTTTCTAGGCACTACTTATACATTCAGTAGCTTGCCATCGCTTTATAAACAGTGAGATCTATTTTTATTGTTCGTAAAAATACACCGGAATAAATTTTCTTGAAAAACTGTCTGCCGCAGAGTTTGAACTAGGCACTCTTGGGTTGTGATCGAGCTCACTACCGCTAGGCCACAGATGCCCACTGAGTGTCCGGTACATAGGCGAAATATATGGTACCTGGTCTGGTCTGTTGTGGTCTTTGAGAAAGTATTTTTCAATCATATACAGTCTAGATCTTCTAGTCTACTGTACACAGTTGTCGTCTAGTCTACTGTACAAAGATGTCTTCTAGTCTACTGTACAAAGATGTCTTCTAGTCTACTGTAGAAAGCTGTCTTCTAGTCTACTGTACAAAGATGTCTTCTAGTCTACTGTACAAAGATGTCTTCTAGTCTACTGTACAAAGATGTCTTCTAGTCTACTGTACAAAGCTGTCTTCTAATCTACTGTACAAAGATATCTTCTAGTCTACTGTACAAAGATGTCTTCTAGTCTACTGTACAAAGATGTCTTCTAGTCTACTGTACAAAGATGTCTTCTAGTCTACTGTACAAAGATGTCTTCTAGTCTACTGTACAAAGATATCTTCTAGTCTACTGTACAAAGATGTCTTCTAGTCTACTGTACAAAGCTGTTTTTCTACTTAATCTACTGTACAAAGCTGTCTTCTTTCTATGTACAAAGATGTCTTCTAGTCTACTGTACAAAGATGTCTTCTAGTCTACTCTACAAAGCTGTCTTCTAGTCTACTGTACAAAGATGTCTTCTAATCTTCAACGTTCTACTGTACAAAGATGTCTTCTAGTCTACTGTACAAAGAGCCTGTCTTCTACAACTGTTCTAATATGTACAAATGTCTTCTAGTCTATTGTACAAAGATGTCTTCTAGTCTATTGTACAAAGATGTCTTCTAGTCTATTGTACAAAGATGTCTTCTAGTCTACTGTACAAAGCTGTCTTCTTTCTACTGTTCAAATCTCTTTTTTGCTTACTGTACAAAGATGTCTTCCGTTCTGCTGTACAAAGCTGTTCAATGTCAGGTGGATGTATTTATTGTAAGTGTACTTGAAATCTGCCTACTTCTGACACCTATTTGTTTACCTGTAACACCTGTGTTGGCTGCTTCTTCAATAGCTTTTCCTTATATCACCTTCCAAAGTGTGGCGGGTCATTATAACACGGTTCATCGCGACGTAGGTCGCCGTGACATATATTAACGTGACATATATCGCCGTGACATATATTAACGTGACATATATCATCGTGACAGAATGTCACGATAACAAGAGATGGAATTGGATTGAAGGCAATCATAAAAAAACCAATAAGAACCTTAAACAACTGAAAACTGTAGAGAATAGAACTGATAAGACAATCACAAATCACAATACTACACAGTGAGCGAGACATATTCCACAAATCACAATACTACACAGTGAGCGAGACAGATTCCAGTAAGAAGAAATGAAGCAAAGACACTGGGACAGGATAGGACATCATCATCATCAAGTAGCTTGTCCCTTCCGGAACTTGACTCCCATGACAACAGTCCTGAAAAACTCTCCGTTATGTGCAAGTTGACCGGCGTCAACAGAGGTCATTTTCAGATCGTCAATGATATCATGCACTCTTCGTCTTCTAGTTCTTCCTCTCATTATTCTTCCAGGCACCATTCCCTCCAAATTATCTTCTCTAGGCACTCATGTCGTTTGATGTGTCGAAATATTTAATTTTCCTTGATTTTATGCTCTTTAATAGCCAACTCTCTTTAATATCAAGCTGTTGCAGAACAGAAACATTTGTTCTTTCTCTGTCCATGACATTCCAAGTACTCTTCTGTAGCATTGACATCAAATACATTAATGATCTTCTCTGCCGCTTTGTCATTGGTCCATGTCTCACAACCGTGAGACACAGGATAGGAAATACCGTGAGAAAATCCGAGAGGAAACAAGAAGGGACCTTTCCTGGAACCGAAAGGGAGAAAAAGCGAGCGAGAGAAAAGTACATGGAGTATAGATTTGAAGAAAAAAGTCACTATGAACACTAAAAGAGTATTGTTCAGCACAATCTTTCTTCCAACATTATGCCATTAGTGCCAAACTTGGACCCTGACATCAAATGATAGAAGAAAATTAATCACGACGGAGATGAAGTGTCTACGCAGAATGCTGGTAGTAACAAGAAGCGACAGGTTTATAAATGAAGACATCAGGAAAAAGTGGGTACAACATCAGTACTGAATGTCATCAAGAAACAACTAATTAAATGGTTCGGCCACATAAGCAGATTACCAACAGACAGTGCTCCTCCAAAAGCCTATGTTACTCCGATACAGTTAAAACAAAGCAAAAGCTATGTTACTCCGATACAGTTGCTACAAAGTAAAAGCTATGTTACTCCGATACAGTTGCTACAAAGTAAAAGCTATGTTGCTCCGATACAGTTGCTACAAAGTAAAAGATATGTTACTCCGATACAGTTGCTACAAAGTAAAAGCTATGTTACTCCGATACAGTTGCTACAAAGTAAAAGCTATGTTACTCCGATACAGTTGCTACAAAGTAAAAGCTATGTTACTCCGATACAGTTGCTACAAAGTAAAAGATATGTTACTCCGATACAGTTGCTACAAAGTAAAAGCTATGTTGCTCCGATACAGTTGCTACAAAGTAAAAGATATGTTACTCCGATACAGTTGCTACAAAGTAAAAGCTATGTTGCTTCGATACAGTTGCTACAAAGTAAAAGCTATGTTCTCGATACAGTTGCTACAAAGTAAAAGCTATGTTGCTCCGATACAGTTGCTACAAAGTAAAAGCTATGTTACTCCGATACAGTTGCTACAAAGTAAAAGCTATGTTACTCCGATACAGTTGCTACAAAGTAAAAGCTATGTTACTCCGATACAGTTGCTACAAAGTAAAAGCTATGTTACTCCGATACAGTTGCTACAAAGTAAAAGATATGTTACTCCGATACAGTTGCTACAAAGTAAAAGCTATGTTGCTTCGATACAGTTGCTACAAAGTAAAAGATATGTTACTCCGATACAGTTGCTACAAAGTAAAAGCTATGTTACTCCGATACAGTTGCTACAAAGTAAAAGCTATGTTGCTCCGATACAGTTGCTACAAAGTAAAAGCTATGTTACTCCGATACAGTTGCTACAAAGTAAAAGCTATGTTGCTTCGATACAGTTGCTACAAAGTAAAAGCTATGTTGCTTCGATACAGTTGCTACAAAGTAAAAGCTATGTTGCTCCGATACAGTTGCTACAAAGTAAAAGCTATGTTGCTCCGATACAGTTGCTACAAAGTAAAAGCTATGTTACTCCGATACAGTTGCTACAAAGTAAAAGCTATGTTACTCCGACACAGTTGCTACAAAGCAAAAGCTATGTTACTCCGATACAGTTGCTACAAAGTAAAAGACCGTTCATACAAAGGTATACATCAGGGTAGCAGAGGCGACGAAAAACACTATTTATTTAAATCGTACTGATTTGTAGATCTCTTCTTATCCTGACGTTGTCTCTTTGGATCGAGTGTGATCTTCCATTCTTCTGTTGTCTTTTTGGTTATCTGATTTGTGATCTTCTTCTTCTTCTTCTGTTGTCTTTTTGGTTATCTTCTTCTGTTGTCTTTTTGGTTATCTGATTTGTGATCTTCTTCTTCTTCTGTTGTCTTTTTGGTTATCTGATTTGTGATCTTCTTCTTCTTCTGTTGTCTTTTTGGTTATCTGATTTGTGATCTTCTTCTTCTTCTTCTGTTGTCTTTTTGGTTATCTGATTTGTGATCTTCTTCTTCTTCTTCTGTTGTCTTTTTGGTTATCTGATTTGTGATCTTCTTCTTCTTCTTCTGTTGTCTCTTTTGTATCTTCTTCTGTTGTCTTTTTGGTTATCTGATTGTGATCTTCTTCTTCTTCTGTTGTCTTTTTGGTTATCTGATTTGTGATCTTCTTCTTCTTCTGTTGTCTTTTTGGTTATCTGATTTGTGATCTTCTTCTTCTTCTTATGTTGTCTTTTTGGTTATCTGATTTGTGATCTTCTTCTTCTTCTGTTGTCTTTTTGGTTATCTGATTTGTGATCTTCTTCTTCTTCTTCTGTTGTCTTTTTGGTTATCTGATTTGTGATCTTCTTCTTCTTCTTCTGTTGTCTTTTTGGTTATCTGATTTGTGATCTTCTTCTTCTTCTGTTGTCTTTTTGGTTATCTGATTTGTGATCTTCTTCTTCTTCTGTTGTCTTTTTGGTTATCTGATTTGTGATCTTCTTCTTCTTCTGTTGTCTTTTTGGTTATCTGATTTGTGATCTTCTTCTTCTTCTTCTGTTGTCTTTTTGATCGTTGATCTCTTCTTCTTCTTTGTCTTTGGTATCTGAGGTCTTCTTCTTCTTCTGTTGTCTTTTTGGTTATCTGATTTGTGATCTTCTTCTTCTTCTTCTGTTGTCTTTTTGGTTATCTGATTTGTGATCTTCTTCTTCTTCTTCTGTTGTCTTTTTGGTTATCTGATTTGTGATCTTCTTCTTCTTTTTCTAACACTCCACATCGACCACTTGTTAACCACTCTGTGTGATTTGTATGTGATCTGAGCATAAGAGCGATATTACTTTGGGACAGTTATGCGCTTACAAATAGGCCAGCACATCCAATTTCTGCGATACTTTTTATTTATTAGTGTAGCTTCCGTATGACCTAAATCAGTCGCCTCTTACGACATGCTTTGTAGGTTGCAGTGGTACTATTATTTGCTTCCATCACGAGCCACGACACCACACAGACGATTTGTGGTCAATTGTGCTTTTCTTTGATCTTCCATATTTTTATTCTTGGAATCAATATTCTTCAAAGATAAGCAGACGGATAAAAAGTTCGTCCTGTCGTGAACTTTTAACAAACAAATTATTTTTTAACCGCACGAGCGGAAACATCTGCCTGAAAAGATTTCTCCGTGAGCGGAAGTCATGTACGGGGTGACAGTGGCCAAAATGGGCGTCTTCCGGTTCAGTTGTCCCCTTATTAAATCTGCCAGGTACAATAAACAAAAGATGGTTAAAAAACAAACAAAAAAACAATTGCTATATAAAGTCAAGATTAAGGAAAATTGTGAGAAGACTAAATTTGATTTTATATGAAGACAAAAATTAATGTTAATATATTCAATATCATCAAATAGCTTTGTCCCGAGCATAGTTTTGTCACGCTAACTGTCCTTCGAATTTCTCTTCTCATAGGGTGCTACAGAGTTCGTGCACTACCGCTGAGACTTGTCTGTGTAAGAAATAGATCGGAGTACACATGGTTACTCACCGAAGTGCAATGATGATGCTCACATCAATCAATCAATCAATCAATCAATCAATCAATCAATCAATCAATCAATCAATCAATCAATCAATCAATAACTTCACCTCTAAGAAATAGATCGGAGTACACACGGTTACTCACCGGTGCAATGATGATGTACATCAATCAATCAATCAACATCAATCAATCAATCAATCAATCAATCAATCAATCAATCAATAATAACTTCACCTCTTCTGCTGTCATGCTTAGAATGGTGAGGTTTCTGAAGACAGCAAAACGAAGGTCCCATGTTAAAGTCAACTACGTAAAAGAACATATAGTATTCGAGAATAAATAAGAGTACACTGCAAAACCGTTTCCCGGGAAAACAATTATTTAAAAAATAAATTTCTGCGAACAATGTTACTACAAATATTGACACAATTACGTACATGAGGGACTCTCCCCGCTGCTACTGAATTCGTGCACTGCCGCTGAAATCTTTCTGTGTAAAAAACAAGTAAGGAATCGTATGCGCGACTAATGAAAGAAGTTTTTGAAGGTTACACGAGACATTAAAAATATTCTTTCCAACTCCTTCGTCCTTTAGACCGGTTTACTGGCTTGAGAAATTGTTTAATTTGACGCAAAGTCAGACGCCCGTGTGTTGCTGGGGCTAGCAAGGGAAGACAAGAATAGTAGTAACACGGTGGCATACATGGCATGTTGTAACATTCGATTAAGGTAGAGTTTGACATGGGGCTGGCTACCCTATCCAGTATCAAATTTGTAGTAACACGGCAGCCTACATGGCATGTTGTAACATTCGATTAAGGTAGAGTTTGACATGGGGCTGGCTACCCTATCTAGTATCAAATTTGTAGTAACACGGTGGCCTACATGGCATGTTGTAACATTCGATTAAGGTAGAGTTTGACATGGGGCTGTCTGCCCTATCTAGTATCAAATTTGTAGTAACACGGTGGCCTACATGGCATGTTGTAACATTCGATTAAGGTAGAGTTTGACATGGGGCTGTCTGCCCTATCTAGTATCAAATTTGTAGTAACACGGTGGCCTACATGGCATGTTGTAACATTCGATTAAGGTAGAGTTTGACATGGGGCTGTCTGCCCTATCTAGTATCAAATTTGTAGTAACACGGTGGCCTACATGGCATGTTGTAACATTCGATTAAGGTAGAGTTTGACATGGGGCTGTCTGCCCTATCTAGTATCAAATTTGTAGTAACACGGCGGCCTACATGGCATGTTGTAACATTCGATTAAGGTAGAGTTTGACATGGGGCTGTCTGCCCTATCTAGTATCAAATTTGTAGTAACACGGTGGCCTACATGGCATGTTGTAACATTCGATTAAGGTAGAGTTTGACATGGGGCTGTCTGCCCTATCTAGTATCAAATTTGTAGTAACACGGTGGCCTACATGGCATGTTGTAACATTCGATTAAGGTAGAGTTTGACATGGGGCTGTCTGCCCTATCTAGTATCAAATTTGTAGTAACACGGTGGCCTCATGGCATGTTGAACATTCTGATTAAGGTAGAGTTTGACATGGGGCTGTCTGCCCTATCTAGTATCAAATTTGTAGTAACACGGTGGCCTACATGGCATGTTGTAACATTCGATTAAGGTAGAGTTTGACATGGGGCTGGCTACCCTATCTAGTATCAAATTTGTAGTAACACGGTGGCCTACATGGCATGTTGTAACATTCGATTAAGGTAGAGTTTGACATGGGGTTGGCTACCCTATCTAGTATCAAATTTGTAGTAACACGGCAGCCTACATGGCATGTTGTAACATTCGATTAAGGTAGAGTTTGACATGGGGCTGGCTACCCTATCTAGTATCAAATTTGTAGTAACACGGTGGCCTACATGGCATGTTGTAACATTCGATTAAGGTAGAGTTTGACATGGGGTTGTCTACCCTATCTAGTATCAAATTTGTAGTAACACGGCGGCCTACATGGCATGTTGTAACATTCGATTAAGGTAGAGTTTGACATGGGGTTGACTACCCTATCTAGTATCAAATTTGTAGTAACACGGCGGCCTACATGGCATGTTGTAACATTCGATTAAGGTAGAGTTTGACATGGGGCTGACTACCCTATCTAGTATCAAATTTGTAGTAACACGGCAGCCTACATGGCATGTTGTAACATTCGATTAAGGTAGAGTTTGACATGGGGCTGACTACCCTATCTAGTATCAAATAAGGTAGAGTTTGACATGGGGCTGACTACCCTATCTAGTATCAAATAAGGTAGAGTTTGACATGGGGCTGACTACCCTATCTAGTATCAAATAAGGTAGAGTTTGACATGGGGCTGACTACCCTATCTAGTATCAAATAAGGTAGAGTTTGACATGGGCTGACTACCTATCTAGTATCAAATAAGGTAGAGTTTGACATGGGGTTCACCTATCTAGTATCAAATTTTAGCCACACAATCCAATTAACCATGAACAAGTCAAATAAAAAACAAATAATAATTATGCCAAACCAAGTAATAAAAAACAAATAATAATTATGCCAAACCAAGTAATAAAAAACAAATAATAATTATGCCAAACCAAGTAATAAAAAACAAATAATAATTATGCCAAACCAAGTAATAAAAAACAAATAATAATTATGCCAAACCAAGTAATAAAAAACAAATAATAATTATGCCAAACCAAGTAATAAAAAACAAATAATAATTATGCCAAACCAAGTAATAAAAAACAAATAATAATTATGCCAAACCAAGTAATAAAAAACAAATAATAATTATGCCAAACCAAGTAATAAACAATAATAATTATGCCAAACCAAGTAATAAAAACAAATAATAATTATGCCAAACCAAGTAATAAAAAACAAATAATAATTATACCAAACCAGATGAATTAGTGGACAGTAGAATTTATCAACTTGAATTATAGTGAATCGTAATGTTGGAAGTATCAATAACAGATCGGTTTAGAAATGAAAACATTATGAAGAAAGTCAGTACAACATCAATACAGCTAAACTTTATCAAGACAACTAAACAGAAATACATGGAGAGAGAAAGAGAGAGAGAGAAAAGGAGAGAGAGAGAAAGAGGAGAGAGAGAGAAGAGAGAGAGAGAGAGAGAGAAAGAGTGAGAGAAAAAGAAGAGAGTGAGAGGAGAGAGAGAAAGAAGAAAGAGAGAGAGGAAAGGAGAGAGAGAGAGAGAGAAAAGAGAGAGAAAAGAGTGAGAAAGGAGAGAGAAAGATAGAGAAAAGATAGAGAGAGAGAAAGATGAGAGAAAATGAGAGAAAGAGAAGAAGAGAAATGAGTGAGAGAGGATAGAGAGAGAAAGATGAAGAGAGAAAGAGAGAAGAGAAGAGAGAGAGAGAGAAAAGAGAGAGAGAGAAAGAGAAAGAAAATGAGAGAAGAAAAGAGAAGAGAGAAAGAAGAGAGAGAGGAGAGAGAAAGAGAAAGGGGAGAGAAAGAGAAGAAAGAGAAAGCAGAGAAGAGAGAGAGAGAAAGAGATAAATAGACAGAATGAAGAGAGAGGAGGAGAAGAGATAGAAATAGAAATGGGGGTGGGAGGTGAGGAGGGGGTAAAAAATACTAATAGAATGGTTAATAAAGAAA
This sequence comes from Arion vulgaris, assembly GCA_020796225.1. NCBI lineage: Eukaryota > Metazoa > Mollusca > Gastropoda > Stylommatophora > Arionidae > Arion > Arion vulgaris. The sequence continues at coordinate 64,781,974 of CM036759.1, forward strand.
AACAAAAAAACAAAACGTGTAAAATATGCGGAGACAAAGAAAGAATGTACAGAGAATTTGTGTGTGTGTGTGTGTTTTCCTTTTGCCTTCGTTTCGGGGCTCTTTTGTGGCGGAGAGGCTAGGTGCTCGTTTCTCGGGCTAAAGGTACCAGGTTTGCTCCTCGGGAGCCGTCTGGATATTTTTCCAGAAATCTCTGACCGCAGTGTAGGTGAGATCGAGTTCCTAGTCCTATCGGAGACGGACGATAAAACGTAGGTCTCGTGTTCAATTTGAGCACGTAAAAAAACTCTTGGCAGTTCAAAATCGAGTAGAGGAGGCTGGAAAGCCGCTGTCCGGTAAAATTGATTTGAAAAAAATAAAAATAAAAATTTCTACAAAAATATCTTCACCATTTTCAAAATTACATTGGGGACCCTCGCCGGTGCTATGGAGTTCATGCACTGCAGCTGAGATCTTCCTGTGTAAGAAAGAGATCGTAGTACACAGGGCTACTTACCGAAGTGCAATGAGGGTACTATCAATCAATCAATCAATCAGGTTTAATGAAGAAAAAACAAAACCACAAATGTGGGAAATATACGGAGACAAAGAAAGAACAGAACGTACAGAGAATTGTATTTGTGTGTCTTCCTTTTGGTGAGGGGTCTCTCTCTTATCTAAAGAACTATACTTGTGGTCCGTACAACGAACGATAAGACGCACGCGCTCCCTTCTGTCGATAAATGCATGTTCATGAAAATAGGGACAGAAGGGAAGGGGGTGGTGGTGAAAGTGGGTGGGGGTGTTTCTTGAACAGTTAATACCAACACTACACACTCACGCGCCAAATCTTATTTTAGCTTACGTTTCTTTGTCGCGTGCGAGCATAACCTTACAGTAACCTATCACCCTTGACCCTTCACTCACGCGCTCTTAATCCTGTGGTTTGTTGTCAGTCGTTGTATACCAGGTACCTTTCAGATTGTGTTTCCTTCTGCCTGGGTCGGTCGGCTTGCTCTTTTCGGGTTTTTTTTACCCCATCGCTTTAAGTATTAGATTGGTACACCCTCATTTCACTTATTAATAGCAGGTGCATAGATTTGAGTGGCCGAGCCTCCACTTGGCCACATCGCCATAGTCTATCGTACCTGGAAATCGCAGAATTGCATTCATATTATAAGTGTACATAGACTAGGGGAAGGGCAATTGGGCAGTGAACTAGAAAATCGTTTCTAAACAGGACCTGTTCAGCGCTGACAGAAAGATTAGTGGCTTCAAATGCATACATGACATGGTCGACCTCATAGTTTTTTTCGTTTTTTTCTTCTGCAGTTTGTCTCTTTAAAAAAATCTGTTGTCTGTCACGTAGAATTTCTTTCTTTCCGTCATTCATTTTTATGATCAGTCTCCCTCTCTCTCTCTCTTATGTGTCTTTTCTTTAGGTCTGTATTGGGTCACATTTATTAGTAATACATTTGGTTGTCAGTGGAATAGGGCGGTAACTGTCGTTCTTTTACTTCTACTTCGGCGTTTTTTACTACTAGTTACCCACTACTACTACTATTTCTACTTCTGCTACTACTACTACAATTACTATTACTGTTACTACTACTACTACTGCTACTACTACTGCTGCTGCTACTACTACTACTACTGCTGCTACTGCTGATACTACTACTACCACTACTACTATTACTATCCGTATAATTTTCAGACCTTAGAGTATGAAGTCCCTGTCATTTCATATTTTTAGACCTTAGTATGATGGAGATAGAAAGGCCAATTCCGTTGCTCATGTATGGAACTAACGTCGAGTGTAGGATTGAACTCATAACCTTCTTCAGTTTGAGTTGATAGGCAAACGCTTAAGGATTACGCTAATCCGCCCCACCACTTGTACTATAGCTCACGTTTATCTATGTGCTGCTGCATGGAACTGTAGTCGCCCTAACCTGGCTGCTGAGCACACTGACCGGGAGATAACCGAGAGAGTACATCTCAATTTACATACTCACACAGTGTGGCCAGACCACCTTTAAGAGATGACTTGTGCCAGGGTCAGATAGACATTCACTTAATAAGTGTAGTGCCAGGGTCAGATAGACATTCACTTAATAAGTGTAGTCAGCTCAGATAGATATTCACTTAATAGTGTAGCAGGCTCAGATAGATATTCACTTAATAAGTGTAGTGCCAGGCTCAGATAGACATTCACTTAATAAGTGTAGTGCCAGGCTCAGATAGACATTCACTTAATAAGTGTAGTGCCAGGCTCAGATAGACATTCACTTAATAAGTGTAGTGCCAGGCTCAGATAGACATTCACTTAATAAGTGTAGTGCCAGGCTCAGATAGACATTCACTTAATAAGTGTAGGAAGACACAAATCTTATCTGTTGGGAATCGCTTCTGTGGCATAGAGGTTAAGTGCTCATCTCTCGTACCAAAGTTACCAGGTTCGCTCCCTCGTGGAGTCATCTGGATATTTTCCAGAGATCCCTGATATCAGTGTAGGTAAGATCGATTTCATAGTCCTATCGGAGACGGACGATAAAATGTAGGTCCCGTGTTCAATTTGAGACGTTAAAGAACACCTGCTGGAATGCCGCTGCCCAGGGCAAAATTTACTAGAAAAGATTAAAAATAAAATTTCTGCAAAAATATCTTTCTTCTTCTTCTTTTGTCGTCACACTGCTATCGGGTTGTTGCCCAGTGTTGTCACACTGCTAGCGGGTCGTGGTTTTCTGTTTTTGTCTTGCGCTGTTCTGGTGGCTTGGGTGATTGTTATTTTTGCTCTTTCACAGGATTCCGCTACGCCATCTAACCATCTTTTTCGTGGTCTTTCTCTTGCCTTCTTTCCCGATGTTCTGTTGTAGAAGACTCTGTATACTGTGGAGTTTGGATGCATTCTTATTAAGTGGACAAACCACTTCGTTCTTTGTTTCTCAATGTAATTCAAGTAAGGTTCTGTGCCAATTTTCTTTCTTATGCTGATGTTGGGGACTCTATCTTTTCTGGTAATATATCTTTACCATCTTCAAAATTACATCGTTGAACTTTCGCCAGGGCTACGGAGTTCGTGCACTGCAGCTGAGATCTTCTTGTGTAAGAAAGAGATCGAAGCACACATGGTTACTCACTGAAGTGCAATATCAATCAATCAATCAATGTTGGGAATGATATTGAAGATCAGACCACGCCCGTGCAGGTTAGTTGTGGGCTCAGACAAATAAACCATAAAAGATATAATGTTATGTAAAATAGAAAGGTTCTTAGTAAAGGCAATACCTATGAAGTAGGAAAATGCATGCATGTATGGCGGGAGACAATGGAAATAAGGAAAGCAATCATTCACGCATAAATCAGTAAGAGGCGCTCTGAAAACGCACGAATTAAAAGCGGGCGAAGACAAGAAGAAGAAAAGAAGAAGTAAAGGTAAAGGGTTGAAATAAGTTTTCCTTCATTACTCGGTCTCTTTCTTCGCAGAAATGACATGCCATAAAGCAAGAACCACGTAGCTCCAGGAATAATCATTGGGATCTCCGGGGGAAAATACACATATGGAAAAAAAACCGTGTGGTCCGGAATCGAATTCATCCCCTTCAGAACGCAAGACAGAAGTCGTAAATACTTTACCACAGAGTACTCCTTATAAAATTAGAATAATATGTAACAATTTCAGTCTATGGCATATACTATATACTAGTGTTTCCCAAACTGAGCTCCTCAGGCCCCTGGGTGTTTGCGAGGTACGCATAAGGGGCCCTCAAGCGCTTGAAGAAAATTATGGCCAATGACATTTCAAACAGAAAAATTAATTTTAAAAACATGTAAAAAAATGCTTTATAAATATATATATATATATAATATAAATATAACATATATAATAAAGCTCTGCTGCGAAATCAAAGGACCCGGACCAGATCGGAGTCTAAATATCTGACAGGAGAAAATGAAAGATCATTTGAAGTTTCCCACAGTATGTAAAAGTTGAGCAAGCTTTACTGTTGCTGTGGTGTAATAATAACTCCATCGCTAGAAGATTTTCATATATATAAATTTTTGGGGCCGCTGCAGCAAAATATATTTAAAAGGGTGGTCCGCAGTAATGCAAAGTTTGTGAACCACTGGTATATGCTATATGGCCCTCCGCGGTAATGCAAAGTTTGTGAACCACTGGTATATGCTATATGGCCCCTTTTCATCTTTACAGACGGTAAAGCAAGTAGGATTTGCGCTCGGCCAACTTTACCCAATATATTTTTTTGCGCTTGGCCTCTTGTACGGAGTTTACCGCAATCTTCCTATGTGTCGTCACGATATGTTACAGTGTTTCGGAGACACTTACCGAGACCTTTGATTTATTACGCATCGTTCTCATTGATTCTGGCCCCATGGCTATTTACTCCGGAGGAGTTGGAATTCGTTCACAGGCGACTCGTACACTACTGTTTCTTATGTTTCAGCAATTATTTGGGTAACTTTTTATCGGACATCGGCCAGGAAATGCGTGCATTTTGTTCAGGAATTTTGGACCTGCATTACTTTTCCGTGCTTGCACTACTACCACTACCTGTAGCTCTCCCTCAATCCATACCAGCTTAGCCAGACAGGAACCGTTATCTGTTTCCAGGGTCATCACGTGGAGATGGGGTAGGATCTTGAATAGTGCCAGCTCACTAAACCTGGCGCAGCATTGTCCCTAGAAATGCGCCTTTGACCCCGCCTTTTTCTCTAAATTTTGAACTGCCAAGGGTTCTTTTAGTGCTTTAATTGAACACATGACCTACGTTTATGTCCATCTCCGATAAGACTAGAAACTCGATTTTACTTATACTGAGATCAGGGTTCTCTAGAAAATATCCAGATGGCTCTACAAGATAGCGAATCGAGTATCTTTTATAACGAGAGGCAAGACTCTAACCACTACACCGCAGAGAGCCACAGAGTTACTAAGCGACATTCTAATTCCTTTTTTCATGAAAAGTTACAGGTAGGAGGCGCTGCTGGGAACAAGGCGATGTACGGAAATCTGAGCTGGTCAGACCAGATCAGATCTTAGAAAACCGTGGATAGGTTGCGGTTATACTAAATAAATTGACGTTAAAAGACAAAGACACGTGTGCATAGTATCACATAAGTAAGCAAAACTGTAAGTAAATGTAAAATTAACTACTGCTAGGAACAATGAAGTTAAAAGCAGCAAGTTTATCCATTCATGTCCACAAGTTTCGTCTTGCACCTGTACAAACTCTAGAATAATGTCGCTAAGACTAGAAACAGGAATATATGCAATGAAATTATACATTGTCTGGAATTGTCAATGACCAAAACCCTGGAAAGCAGGCAGCTGTGAAAACTTACGGTGCAAACAATTAGTATGCACAGGGACTTCATGTTGATGTTGTCCACTTCTAACTGACCCTAGCTAAAACCGTGTCTGTGTTTGTCCAAGACTGAATCTCTTGTTTTTGCTTTTAGCAACTCATGTTATCTCTAAGAGAATTGCTGGAATATAGTGAGGTACTTAATGGAGGAATAGTCGCAAGCATAAAGATAATAGAGTCAGGTACTTAATGGAGGGATAGTTGGAAGTATAAAGAGAATAGAGTGAGGTACTTAATGGAGGAATAGTCGCAAGCATAAAGAGAATATAGTCAGGTACTTCATGGAGGAATAGTCGCAAGTATAAAGAGAATATAGTCAGGTACTTCATGGAGGAATAATAGCAAGTATAAAGAGAATATAGTCAGGTACTTCATGGAGGAATAGTCGCAAGCATAAAGAGAATATAGTCGAGTACTTAATGGAGGAATAGTCGCAGGTATAAAGAGAATATAGTGAGGTACTTCATGGAGGGATAGTTGGAAGTATAAAGAGAATATAGTCAGGTACTTAATGGAGGAATAGTCGCAAGTATAAAGAGAATAGGGAGGTACTTCATGGAGGAATAATAGCAAGTATAAAGAGAATAGAGTGAGGTACTTCATGGAGGAATAGTCGCAAGTATAAAGAGAATATAGTCAGGTACTTCATGGAGGGATAGTTGGAAGTATAAAGACAATATAGACAGGTACTTAATGGAGAATAGTGCAGTATAAAGAGAATATAGTCAGGTACTTCATGGAGGGATAGTTGGAAGTATAAAGACAATATAGACAGGTACTTAATGGAGGAATAGTCGCAAGTATAAAGACAATATGAAGAAGAGAAATGAAAGTGTGTGGTGTGAATATAAATTGAAGACTTGAAGTGTGTCCATGCTATTCAGCAGAGGATACGAGTTGGATTATGTGTAGAGATAAGTACAACACAGTTTTCAAGATCAAGAGATTCAACTTTTCTTTCTTGTTGTGAACCCAGGAATTATGAGTTTTCCTCTTTTCCTATATGGCATTGGGAAGAGTACCTGCTTTCTCAAACCCAGAAACCTCCAACGGCTCTAGGCGTGTAGTGCTAGGGTTAGTGCTGCAGAAACTCCAACGGCTCTAGGCGTGTAGTGCTATGCTTAGTGCTGCAGAAACCTTCAACGGCTCTAGGCGTGTAGTGCTATGCTTAGTACTGTGGAGACTCCTACTCAGGTAGTGTCTATTGGTCATCACTGCCGTATTCTCTCATTTCTAGTGCTGTAGAAGCTCTAAAAAAGCATCACTTATTGATCACAATAAGCATGTGATTATAGTCCAGAGAGCCACTTCCGTGGGTGCTCTAGAACAACCGCTCGTTGACCACTCTTTGTGACCTATATGTGGTTTTTGCCAGAGAGAGAGAGAGCGAGCGAGAGAGAGAGAGAGAGAGAGGGGGTACCGAACGACAATCTGCACGGACAGACGTTTGCGTTCACTCGAAATGATACACTTTCGGCTGTTTAATTAGCCTGTTTGATCTGGGCCTTCGAGTGTGCGCATGCTGTGGACGTCACTCTATAAGTGTAGGACGATCGCGTCCGAAAAGTGTCAGCCTTTGTCAATGTTTGGGTTTATACGAGAACACAAACCCTTGCATTATCGGCCTTACTCTTCTAGCCACTGTGAGTTTATTCCGGAAGAAATGTTCTTACTTGGCAATATTGTAATTTCTATCCTGCATTTTCCTTGGCCCCAGAAAACACTAAACTATTCATTTCAATATGAGATCAAACTAGGGGAGCACCAAAAGTTGCAAACATTCATCAATAGATGCCTGCGCAGGATACATCCTCTACGATGGTATGGCAGTACCACAAACAGGGAACTGTGGGATAGAGCGGGACAGCGGCAGATGGAACAAGAGATAATGAGCAGAATGTGGCGCTGAATAGGATACACATTGAGTAAACTCCCTGACAGCATCACGAGACAGGCGCTTGGATGTAACCACCAGGGTAATAGAGGTAAGGAAAGACACACGAACACCTGGAAACGGAAGTTGGAAACGGAATGCAAGAAAATGGGAAGAAAGTGAAGAGATCTGGACAAGATGGCATTGGATATGAGAGATTATGTCTTCCTAGGGAGCGGGGAGGGGGGAATGAAGACAATGTAGATGAGTATAAAGACATCCGCCATGACAGAGTGCTTAACTGAATCAATTACATTAACCACCATTCATCTATATCTTAGAAGATCCTCGCCGGTGTTACAGAGTTCGTGCATTGCCATTAAGATCTTCCTGTGTAAGAAAAAGATATCAGTACACAAGGCTACTCACCGAAGTGCAAGGATGATGGTTCAATCAATCAATCAATCAATCAATCAATCAATAAATAAATCAATCAATCAATCAATCAATCTTAGACGAGAGTCTATCCGAACGGATAAGATCGTTGAATCCCATTCGAGAGACTCAGGTTCGATCCCCAGTAAGGCCAATGAGTTTCTGTCGGTGGCATCAAGAAAAATCATAACCTGAACATTTTCGCGGCGACTGCACTAGCCATACGACCCGTAAATCTCTCAGGTTTATGTACTCCATCCTACACCGCCCAAACAAGCGGCAACACAATTACTAAAGACAAATTTTTCAAACGATATTTCTATCTTCTTCGTGTTCCTTTTATCACATAAAGTTTCTACATCAAATTTTCATTATTGTCGTTATATCACATTTCTATAAATTATTTGCAACAGTTCCTCTCCATGTTTCATTTGAAAGTCCAGGCCTTCTTTTCCTAGCCGCTGTCCATCAGAGAGCTATCTTAACCAATGTCCCTTCTCGCATATACCACACATGATCAATGCATCTCCACCTCCACATCCATTTCTATCTCCACCTCTGCCTCCACCTTCATCTTTTAATGATGGTCTACAGTGTAGCACTTCATCTTCTTCTGCGATTAGCTTTTGCTATGCGACTACTCCGGTATGTGTCATAAACAGGGCGGTGCGCTTAAGGTCTTCTGCGATTAGCTTTTGCTATGCGACTACTCCAGTATGTGTCATAAACAGGGCGGTGCGCTTAAGGTCTTCTGCGATCACCGGTCCCCTAAAGTTTGTCTTGTAGTGTTGTTTCTGTTATCCAGATCTCCAATCTCTCACTACTCAGACTGGGGCAGTCTTGCAGGATGTGCTCTGGTGACTGCTTAGGTGCTCCACAGGTGCAGGCTGCTGAATCCCTGAGACCGATTCTATGGAGGTGTGCTCTGAGACTGCAGTGTCCCGTTCCAAGTCTGAAGACTGTGGTCTGTGCTTTTCTGTTTAGTGTATTCATACTGTCGTGTTCTTGGTTGTATCCTCCATTCGTTTTTCTCCACATCATTTTTCTGGATTGTTTCAGTAGAGTCTTTGCTTCTGTAAAACTTTGTGTTGGGTGGTGTTGTGTTAGGTCCCTCCAGTCTTTGCTTCTGTAAATGTTTGTGTTGGGTGGTGTTGTGTTAGGTTCCCTCCAGTCTTTGCTTCTGTAAATCTTTGTGTTGGGTGGTGTTGTGTTAGACTCCCTCCAGTCTTTGCTTCTGTAACGCTTTGTGTTGGGTGGTGTTGTGTTAGGATCCTCCAGCGAGCAAGTTTGTCCGCCTTTTCATTTCCTGGTTGAGCGCGTATAGAATTGAAGCAGTTGCAATCCAAAGAACAAGCTGCAAAAAATCTGATCATTGTTTTGATAGATAGGACAGTCATCATTGCACTTCGGTGAATAATCATGTGTTCTTAGATCTCTTTCTTACACAGCGGCAGGGCATGAACTTCGCTACATCATCGAGGTGCACCGATGTCATTTAGATTATCTTTCTTCTTCTTCTTCATCGAACGCTCCATATCGACCACTTGTTAACCACTTGTGATTTGTATGTGATCTGAGCCTAAGAGCGATTGTACGCTGTTCCAGTTATGCGCCTACAAGTTATGCGCCAGCACATCCGATTTCTGCGCTGCTTTTTATTTACTAGGTAGCTTCCGTAGGGCCTACATCAGTCGCCTCTTACGACATGCATTGTAGGTTGCAGTGGTACTATTCTTTGCTTCCTTGCAGGCCCCGGCACCACACGGGCGAGATTATCGTTGAAATTGATAGTCATTTAAATTTTGTATGTTTTTTATGTTCTCTTTCTTCACTTACATCTCTCAGCTCACACCTCTCACACTCTACCTCTCACACTCTCACACCTCTCACACCTCTCACCTCTCAGCTCACACCTCTCACACCTCTCACCTCTCACCTCTCACACCTCCCATCTCTCATCTCACTACCTCACTCCACACTCTCACACCTCTCACACCTCTCACACCTCTCACACCTCTCACACACTCTCTCACATCTCTCACACCTCTCACACTCTCACACCTCTCACACCTCTCACACCTCTCACCTCTCAGCTCACACCTCTCACACCTCTCACCTCTCACCTTACACCTCCCATCTCTCATCTCACACCTCTCACCTCTCACACCTCTCACACCTCTCACACCTCTCACACCTCTCACCTCTCACACCTCTCACACCTCTCACCTCTCACCACCTCACCTCTCACCTACACCTCCCATCTCTCATCTCACACCTCCACCTCTCACACCTCTCAACCTCTCACACCTCTCACACCTCTCACACCTCTCACACCTCTCACCTCTCACCTCACACCTCACACCTCTCACACCTCTCACACCTCTCACCTTACACCCTCCATCTCTCATCTCACACTCACCTCTCACACCTCTCATCTCTCACTCCAGCTCAAACTCTCACACTCTCACCTTCACCTCCATCTCTCTCACACCTCCACCTCTCACCTCCTACCTCCACCTCTCAGCTCAACCTCTCACCCTCTCCCACACCTCCTCCTCACTCACCCTTCAATTCTTAGCCTCTTCACACTCACACTCACACCTCTCACCTCTCACCTTCACCTTCCCCATTCCTCATCTCATCTCCTTCTATCTTCACCTCCTCACTCTACTTCACTCTTCTTCTTTAACTCCACTTTTCCTTCACACTCATCACCTTCTACCTTCGCACAATTCTCCTCCTGCCTTTGTAGATTGTTAAGATTTTTGTCTTCCTTGTACAGCTTTACCTGGTAGATGTCAATGTTTGCTTCTTGTGAAGCTTATTGAGTGGTTAAGACGTTTGTCTGTCTTGTGAAGCTTTTGTAGTGGTTAAGACGTTTGTCTGTCTTAAGCTTATGGTAGAGTGGTTGACTTGTATTCTTGTGCTTTATGGTAGAGTGGTTAAGACGTTTGTCTGTCGTTGTGAAGCTTTATGGTAGAGTGGTTAAGACGTTTGTCTGTCGTTGTGAAGCTTTATGGTAGAGTGGTTAAGACGTTTGTCTGTCGTTGTGAAGCTTTATGGTAGAGTGGTTAAGACGTTTGTCTGTCGTTGTGAAGCTTTAGAGGTGGTAGAGTGAGGTTAAGACGTTTGTCTGTCGTTGTGAAGCTTTATGGTAGAGTGGTTAAGACGTTTGTCTGTCGTTGTGAAGCTTTATGGTAGAGTGGTTAAGACGTTTGTCTGTCGTTGTGAAGCTTTATGGTAGAGTGGTTAAGACGTTTGTCTGTCGTTGTGAAGCTTTATGGTAGAGTGGTTAAGACGTTTGTCTGTCGTTGTGAAGCTTTATGGTAGAGTGGTTAAGACGTTTGTCTGTCGTTGTGAAGCTTTATGGTAGAGTGGTTAAGACGTTTGTCTGTCGTTGTGAAGCTTTATGGTAGAGTGGTTAAGATGTTTGTCTGTCGTTGTGAAGCTTTATGGTAGAGTGGTTAAGATGTTTGTCTGTCGTTGTGAAGCTTTATGGTAGAGTGGTTAAGATGTTTGTCTGTCGTTGTGAAGCTTTATGGTAGAGTGGTTAAGACGTTTGTCTGTCGTTGTGAAGCTTTATGGTAGAGTGGTTAAGACGTTTGTCTGTCGTTGTGAAGCTTTATGATAGAGTGGTTAAGACGTTTGTCTGTCGTTGTGAAGCTTATGGGTTTGATTCCAAACCGAGTTACATGGATCATTTTTTCCCGAGATTGCTAGGATTGTTGCTGGAGCTATGGAGTGTGTGCAACACTCTCGGTAAATTGCGTGCCATTTCTGTCGGTAGGGGCGGAGCCACGTAGGGAAACCCGGTGAAATGAAGTTAATCCTTCGTCTTCGCTCATTTACTGTCCTCTCTCTCTTTCTACACTTTCTTACTCTTTTCATTGTACACTCACTCACTTCATTTCCTCCTCCCTCCTACACACTTTTACCCTCTTCTTCTACACTCTCTCATTCCCCTCCTTCTACGCTCACTCCCTCCCTCCTACACTCTTCTCCATCCCTCATTCACTTCCCACCCTCGACATTCCTCAATAATCACACGTTTGGTAAATCACCCACGATCTAACGCAGCGTTTCCCAAACTGGTGTCCGCGGACCCACATGATGTCCACGAGTTACTCACATGATGTCCACGAGTTACTCACATGATGTCCGCGAGTTACTCACATGATGTTGCGGACCCACATGATGTCCACGAGTTACTCACATGATGTCCGCGAGTTACTCACATGATGTCCGCGAGTTACTCACATGATGTCCACGAGTTACTCACTGATGTCCGGGACCCATGATGTCCGCGAGTTACTCACATGATGTCCACGAGTTACTCACATGATGTCCACGAGTTACTCACATGATGTCCGCGGACCCACATGATGTCCGCGAGTTACTCACATGATGTCCGCGAGTTACTCACATGATGTCCGCGAGTTACTCACATGATGTCCACGAGTTACTCACATGATGTCCGCGAGTTACTCACATGATGTCCGCGAGTTATACATGATGTCCGCGAGTTACTCACATGATGTCCACGAGTTACTCACATGGGCTGCTCAAGCGCTTGAAGAAACATTATCTGATCTGTGACATTTCAAACACAAAATTATATTTAAAAAAACATGTTTAAAACAGCGGTAAACTAGTTTCGCTGTGAAATCAAAGGACCCAGACCGGAGTCTAAATGTTTTACAGAACAAAATGAAAGATTATTTGAAGTTTCCCGCACTCTGAGAATTATGTTTACTGTTGTTACACACATATCATTCATTCTTGTCCATTTTCATCTATAGAAATTTCTGGGGGATCTGCGGCAGAAAAATGTATTTAATAAATGGGATTCGCGGTATTGTAAAGTTTGGGAAACTTTGATCTAACGTATACAAGAACCGGGATAATCTTGAACTAAATTCTGGCAAAGCAACTCATCCATGACGCTAAATCTACTCACGCTGAGTGGGCACAGGTATATCTAGTGTAAACACCTATCAGGTATTACCTCACAGTTAAAGACACTCATAAAATATAGGTCAAACACGGGCAAGGTAGGGCGTGACATCGTAAATCTAACTAGCATGAAATTAGCACCCCTATTTGTAAACAGAACGCCCAAGTTTATTTTGTTTTTAAGCGCAATGTTTTCTTGGAATTGATAGAAACAATTTGGTTTATTTGTTTCTTTCCCAGCTCGTGTGTTGCTCCAGGCTGATAGAATAGAACTACTGCTACCTACAAGGCATGTAGTAAGAGGCAACTACTGCTACCTACAAGGCATGTAGTAAGAGGCAACTACTGCTACCTACAAGGCATGTAGTAAGAGGCAACTACTGCTACCTACAAGGCATGTAGTAAGAGGCAACTACTACTACCTACAAGGCATGTAGTAAGAGGCAACTACTACTACCTACAAGGCATGTAGTAAGAGGCAACTACTACTACCTACAAGGCATGTAGTAAGAGGCAACTACTACTACCTACAAGGCATGTAGTAAGAGGCAACTACTACTACCTACAAGGCATGTAGTAAGAGGCAACTACTACTACCTACAAGGCATGTAGTAAGAGGCAACTACTGCTACCTACAAGGCATGTAGTAAGAGGCAACTACTGCTACCTACAAGGCATGTAGTAAGAGGCAACTACTGCTACCTACAAGGCATGTAGTAAGAGGCAACACTGCACCTACAAGGCATGTAGTAGAGGCACTACTGCTACCTACAAGGCATGTAGTAAGAGGCAACTACTACTACCTACAAGGCATGTAGTAAGAGGCAACTACTACTACCTACAAGGCATGTAGTAAGAGGCAACTACTACTACCTACAAGGCATGTAGTAAGAGGCAACTACTACTACCTACAAGGCATGTAGTAAGAGGCAACTACTACTACCTACAAGGCATGTAGTAAGAGGCAACTACTACTACCTACAAGGCATGTAGTAAGAGGCAACTACTGCTACCTACAAGGCATGTAGTAAGAGGCAACTACTGCTACCTACAAGGCATGTAGTAAGAGGCAACTACTACTACCTACAAGGCATGTAGTAAGAGGCAACTAATGTAGGGGCTTAGAGAAGCTAACCTATGAAATAAAAAGCGTTGTAGAAATCGGATGTGATGGCCTACTTGTAGTTGCATAACTGGCACAACGAATAAACGTTCTTAGACTTGGATCAGTCCGGATCCAAACATTGGCAAAGGCCGATACTTTATACGGTGTTTTATACGAGTAAGATGCTGTTCGAGGACAAGCCTATAAGCCCCGTGAAATGTTCCTAATCCGGAACGATCTCCCAGTCAGAAAGGGCATAACAGTGTAACTCACTGTTTTGGCGTAGATCACAAAGCCCAAATATACTGCAAAGCTGATCGAAAAGGCGAAGATCCGGGCCGAAATAGTCGGAAGAAAGGATCGTACCTAGGGGAAAGCTCACCCTAGTAAATCAAAAGCTGGCTGAAACCGGATGGGCGGGCCTAGTCACCATGGGCGCATAATCGACCCAACGTAGATCACTCTGTTCTTGTCAAAGGACCAATTATTTATCACAAAAAGAATGATAAAATTGGCCGTGAAGAACGAACGAAAAGAGAAGAAGAAGAAGAAGACTTGGATCACTGACAAATCACAAAGATTAGTTAACAAGTGGTCGATGTGGAGCGCTCGAAGAAGAAGAAGAAGAAGTCTTCTAGAAACAATTCTCTGAAAATAAAGGCGAAGAATTGACTTCATTGCACCGGGTTTTCCCAATATGGCTACGACCCTTTCGGCAGAAATAGCACATCACTGCGTAGAGTTTTGCAAAAAGTTATATCCGTAGCTCCAACAACAATCCTAGGAATCTCTTGAAAAAATTGCACATGTGATTCGGACCGGATTCAAACTCATAACTTTCAAAACGAAAGATGAACGTCTTAACTACTTTGCCATATCGAGCCTCTTGTTTGCGTTAAACTAGAAACGAATAGTTTCTTTTGTTGAATCTCTATTTCTTTAGTCAAATAGTTTAAGCAGACAGTGTAGCTTGTTGCCCTGGTGTTGTCATGATGTATACAAACGGTAACCATGGAGCCATGTTTGATAGGTAAACATGATGGAACACAATTGAATCTTGAGTGCGAGCTGTTATCAGCGCGTGAACCGATCCACTATGATTCATATTTATTGCCTAATCAAACATGGCATTGTTATTTGTCAATGACGTCAACGACCTGTGTTATAACGACTCCAGGTCTGGGTTTATTTTGGAAACATATGTTATCTTGTTTCTGCTTTTCAGGTCTCTGTGACGTAATAGTTAGATGCTCGCCGCCTTCGTGTCATAGGTAACCGGTTCGCTTCCTCGTGTAGCCATCCAACATTTGTTCCAGAGATCCCTGATCTCAGTGTAGATCGAGTTCCTAGTTCTAACAGAGATGGATGATTGAAAGTAGATCCCGTCTTCAATTTGAGCACGTAAAAGAACACTTGGCAGTTCAAAATTGAGAAGAGCAGTCTGGAAAGCCGCTGCGCAGGGAAAAATTCCTTAGAAACATTAAAAACTAAAATTCCTACAAATTATATTTCATCATCTTCTAAATTACATCGGGGACCTTCGCCGGTGTTACGGTGTTCGTGCACTGCAGCTGAGATCTTCCTGTGTAAGAAAGAGATGGGAGCACATATGGTTATTCACTGAAGTGCAATGATGATGGTCCTATCAATCAATCAATCAATCAATCAATCAATCAATCAATCAATCAATCAATCAATCAATCAATCAATCAATCAATCAATCAATCAATCAATCAATTAATCAATTAATCAGTCAATCAATCAATCAATTAATCAATTAATCAATTAATCAATCAATTAATCAATCAATCAATTAATCAATTAATTAATTAATCAATCAATCAATCAATCAATCAATCAATTAATCAATTAATCAATCAATCAATCAGTGAATTAAATCTGTTAACAGACGTGTTTGGATAATGAAGATACAATTTACATTATTTCCCTTAGGTGCAGCATGTTAAAGACATCTGCCTGTGTGTCAGGAGGGAATCTTTACTTTCACTGTTAGCCTATCTTAGTGATTGTAACATTACTGATAAAAAAAAAAAAAAATATGTAGTAAGAGGGTCTATATGACGAAGTGGTTAAGACGTTTGTCTGTCGTTCTGTAAATTGTGTGTTTCAACCAGACCGAGTCAAATGGGAATTTTTAATGAGATTTCTAGAATTGTTATTGGAGCTACAGAGTTTGGACTTGGTGTCTGCGCAGAATAGAGGAACTGAAATGGTATGATATGGTCACAGACGAGGGACGTACATGGTCACAGACGAGGGACGTATATGGTCACAGACGAGGGACGTATATGGTCACAGACGAGGGACGTATATGGTCACAGACGAGGGACGTATATGGTCACAGACGAGGGACGTATATGGTCACAGACGAGGGATGTATATGGTCACAGACGAGGGACGTATATGGTCACAGACGAGGGATGTATATGGTCACAGACGAGGGACGTATATGGTCACAGACGAGGGACGTATATGGTCACAGACGAGGACGTATATGGTCACAGACGAGGGATGTATATGGTCACAGACGAGGGACGTATATGGTCACAGACGAGGGATGTATATGGTCACAGACGAGGGACGCTATGGTCACAGACGAGGATGATAGGTCACAGACGAGGGACGTATATGGTCACAGACGAGGGACGTATATGGTCACAGACGAGGGATGTATATGGTCACAGACGAGGGACGTATATGGTCACAGACGAGGGACGTATATGGTCACAGACGAGGGACGTATATGGTCACAGACGAGGGATGTAATGTCACAGACGAGGACGATACGGTCACAGACGAGGGATGTATATGGTCACAGACGAGGGATGTATATGGTCACAGACGAGGGACGTATATGGTCACAGACGAGGGACGTATATGGTCACAGACGAGGGATGTATGGAGAGAACGAGACATATTCGAGTGAACCAAGAGTTGAAAAAAAAGACGGTGGCGCTGGATGAAACAAAACCAGAGGGAAATTTAACAAGAAGGGTCCTTACCTGGAACCCACAGGAACAGCAAAAGAAATGGAGGCATAGAAATACATGGAGACGAGATTTGGAGGCAGAGATCAACAATATAAAAGAGCTGGAGGGAGCTGCAGGAGATAGGTAGAGGTAGGAAGACTTAGCATGAGTTGGTTGAAGGCCTATGCCCAATTCAGGATAAAAAGGCAGAGAGAGAGAGAGAGAGAGAGAGAGAGAGAGTGAGAGAGAAAGAGAGTGAGAGAGAAAGAGAGAGAGTTTTTGAATGAGGTTTCTAGAATTGCTATTGAAGCTACGGAGCTCGTGCTTTATGCAATACTCTTGAATTTTCTGCCGACAGGAACGGAGCGACATTGGGAAACCCGGTGCAATGAAGTTAATCTTTCGCAATTAGATCCGTATAGACTGTAATCAAACTAGCATAATCGTCAGGGACTATTCCATCTGGCGTTGGCGATCATGGCGCTTCAGAAACGTCTCCGTCTATCATTAGAAGAGAATAAGGAGTTTCAAGAACCCAAGGGGAAGCACCGAAGCCAATGCATATGATCAATAAATAGTGAATAATTATTAAGGGCTTCGGCAAAAAAATATTACCAAACATAGGATTCGAACCTCAAACCTTTATTTCTTACAGCATACATTGTCTCGCTCTACTGACGAGTGGTTGCAAGCACATAACCAGCTAGCTTACAGCATACATTGTCTCGCTCTACTGACGAGTGATTGCAAGAACATAACCAGCTAGCTTACAGCATACATTGTCTCGCTCTACTGACGAGTGGTTGTAAGAACATAACCAGCTAGCTTACAGCATACATTGTCTCGCTCTACTGACGAGTGGTTTATTTCTTACAGCATACATTGTCTCGCTCTACTGACGAGTGGTTTATTTCTTACAGCATACATTGTCTCGCTCTACTGACGAGTGGTTTATTTCTTACAGCATACATTGTCTAGCTCTACTGACGAGTGGTTGAAGCACATAACCAGCTAGCTTTACAGCATACATTGTCTCTGCCTCACTGACGAGTGGTTGTAAGAACATAACCAGCTAGCTTACAGCATACATTGTCTCGCTCTACTGACGAGTGGTTTATTTCTTACAGCATACATTGTCTCGCTCTACTGACGAGTGGTTTATTTCTTACAGCATACATTGTCTAGCTCTACTGACGAGTGGTTGCAAGAACATAACCAGCTAGCTTACAGCATACATTGTCTAGCTCTACTGACGAGTGGTTGCAAGAACATAACCAGCTAGCTCTACTGACGAGTGGTTGCAAGAACATAACCAGCTAGCATTACTGACGAGTGGTTGCAAGAACATAACCAGCTAGCTTACAGCATACATTGTCTAGCTCTACTGACGAGTGGTTGTAAAACATAACAGCTAGCTTACAGCATACATTGTCTAGCACTACTGACGAGTGGTTTATTTCTTACAGCATACATTGTCTAGCTCTACTGACCAGTGGTTGCAAGAACATAACCAGCTAGCTTACAGCATACATTGTCTAGCACTACTGACGAGTGGTTTCAAGCACATAACCAGCTAGCACTACTGACGAGTGGTTGTAAGAATATAACCAGCTAGCTTACAGCATACATTGTCTAGCACTACTGACGAGTGGTTGCAAGAACATAACCAGCTAGCTTACAGTATACATTGTCTAGCACTACTGACGAGTGGTTGCAAGCACATAACCAGCTAGCACTACTGACGAGTGGTTGTAAGAATATAACCAGCTAGCTTACAGCATACATTGTCTCGCTCTACTGACGAGTGGTTGCAAGAACATAACCAGCTAGCTACATCATACATTGTCTAGCACTACTGACGAGTGGTTGCAAGCACATAACCAGCTAGCTTACAGCATACATTGTCTAGCACTACTGACGAGTGGTTGCAAGAACATAACCAGCTAGCTTACAGCATACATTGTCTCGCTCTACTGACGAGTGGTTGCAAGAACATAACCAGCTAGCTTACAGCATACATTGTCTAGCTCTACTGACGAGTGGTTGCAAGAACATAACCAGCTAGCTTACAGCATACATTGTCTAGCTCTACTGACGAGTGGTTGCAAGCACATAACCAGCTAGCTTACAGCATACATTGTCTCGCTCTACTGACGAGTGGTTGCAAGAACATAACCAGCTAGCTTACAGCATACATTGTCTAGCTCTACTGACGAGTGGTTGCAAGCACATAACCAGCTAGCTTACAGCATACATTGTCTAGCTCTACTGACGAGTGGTTGCAAGCACATAACCAGCTAGCTTACAGCATACATTGTCTAGCTCTACTGACGAGTGGTTGCAAGAACATAACCAGCTAGCTTACAGCATACATTGTCTAGCACTACTGACGAGTGGTTGCAAGAACATAACCAGCTAGCTTACAGCATACATTGTCTAGCACTACTGACGAGTGGTTGCAAGAACATAACCAGCTAGCTTACAGCATACATTGTCTAGCACTACTGACGAGTGGTTGTAAGAATATAACCAGCTAGCTTACAGCATACATTGTCTAGCACTACTGACGAGTGGTTTATTTCTTACAGCATACATTGTCTAGCACTACTGACGAGTGGTTTATTTCTTACAGCATACATTGTCTAGCTCTACTGACGAGTGGTTGTAAGAACATAACCAGCTAGCTTACAGCAGACATTTTCTAGCCCTACTGACGAGTGGTTGGAAGAACATAACCAGCTAGCTCTACTGACGAGTGGTTGTAAGAACATAACCAGCTAGCACTACTGACGAGTGGTTGTAAGAACATAACCAGCTAGTTTACAGCATACATTGTCTAGATCTACTGACGAGTGGTTGTAAGAACATAACCAGCTAGCACTACTGACGAGTGGTTGTAAGAACATAACCAGCTAGCACTACTGACGAGTGGTTGCAAGAACATAACCAGCTAGCTTACAGCATACATTGTCTAGCTCTACTGACGAGTGGTTGCAAGAACATAACCAGCTAGCTTACAGCATACATTGTCTAGCTCTACTGACGAGTGGTTGCAAGAACATAACCAGCTAGCTTACAGCATACATTGTCTAGCTCTACTGACGAGTGGTTGTAAGAACATAACCAGCTAGCTTACAGCATACATTGTCTAGCTCTACTGACGAGTGGTTGCAAGCACATAACCAGCTAGCTTACAGCATACATTGTCTAGCTCTACTGACGAGTGGTTGCAAGAACATAACCAGCTAGCTTACAGCATACATTGTCTCGCTCTACTGACGAGTGGTTTATTTCTTACAGCATACATTGTCTCGCTCTATTGACGAGTGGTTTATTTCTTACAGCATACATTGTCTAGCTCTACTGACGAGTGGTTGCAAGAACATAACCAGCTAGCTTACAGCATACATTGTCTAGCTCTACTGACGAGTGGTTGCAAGAACATAACCAGCTAGCTCTACTGACGAGTGGTTGCAAGAACATAACCAGCTAGCATTACTGACGAGTGGTTGCAAGAACATAACCAGCTAGCTTACAGCATACATTGTCTAGCTCTACTGACGAGTGGTTGTAAAAACATAACCAGCTAGCTTACAGCATACATTGTCTAGCACTACTGACGAGTGGTTTATTTCTTACAGCATACATTGTCTAGCTCTACTGACCAGTGGTTGCAAGAACATAACCAGCTAGCTTACAGCATACATTGTCTAGCACTACTGACGAGTGGTTGCAAGCACATAACCAGCTAGCACTACTGACGAGTGGTTGTAAGAATATAACCAGCTAGCTTACAGCATACATTGTCTAGCACTACTGACGAGTGGTTGCAAGCACATAACCAGCTAGCTTACAGTATACATTGTCTAGCACTACTGACGAGTGGTTGCAAGCACATAACCAGCTAGCACTACTGACGAGTGGTTGTAAGAATATAACCAGCTAGCTTACAGCATACATTGTCTCGCTCTACTGACGAGTGGTTGCAAGAACATAACCAGCTAGCTTACATCATACATTGTCTAGCACTACTGACGAGTGGTTGCAAGCACATAACCAGCTAGCTTACAGCATACATTGTCTAGCACTACTGACGAGTGGTTGCAAGAACATAACCAGCTAGCTTACAGCATACATTGTCTCGCTCTACTGACGAGTGGTTGCAAGAACATAACCAGCTAGCTTACAGCATACATTGTCTAGCTCTACTGACGAGTGGTTGCAAGCACATAACCAGCTAGCTTACAGCATACATTGTCTAGCTCTACTGACGAGTGGTTGCAAGCACATAACCAGCTAGCTTACAGCATACATTGTCTCGCTCTACTGACGAGTGGTTGCAAGAACATAACCAGCTAGCTTACAGCATACATTGTCTAGCTCTACTGACGAGTGGTTGCAAGCACATAACCAGCTAGCTTACAGCATACATTGTCTAGCTCTACTGACGAGTGGTTGCAAGAACATAACCAGCTAGCTTACAGCATACATTGTCTAGCTCTACTGACGAGTGGTTGCAAGAACATAACCAGCTAGCTTACAGCATACATTGTCTAGCACTACTGACGAGTGGTTGCAAGAACATAACCAGCTAGCTTACAGCATACATTGTCTAGCACTACTGACGAGTGGTTGCAAGAACATAACCAGCTAGCTTACAGCATACATTGTCTAGCACTACTGACGAGTGGTTGTAAGAATATAACCAGCTAGCTTACAGCATACATTGTCTAGCACTACTGACGAGTGGTTTATTTCTTACAGCATACATTGTCTAGCACTACTGACGAGTGGTTTATTTCTTACAGCATACATTGTCTAGCTCTACTGACGAGTGGTTGAAGAACATAACCAGCTAGCTTAAGCAGACATTGTCTAGCCCTACTGACGAGTGGTTGGAAGAACATAACCAGCTAGCTCTACTGACGAGTGGTTGTAAGAACATAACCAGCTAGCACTACTGACGAGTGGTTGTAAGAACATAACCAGCTAGTTTACAGCATACATTGTCTAGATCTACTGACGAGTGGTTGTAAGAACATAACCAGCTAGCACTACTGACGAGTGGTTGTAAGAACATAACCAGCTAGCACTACTGACGAGTGGTTGCAAGAACATAACCAGCTAGCTTACAGCATACATTGTCTAGCTCTACTGACGAGTGGTTGCAAGAACATAACCAGCTAGCTTACAGCATACATTGTCTAGCTCTACTGACGAGTGGTTGAAAGAACATAACCAGCTAGCTTACAGCATACATTGTCTAGCTCTACTGACGAGTGGTTGTAAGAACATAACCAGCTAGCTTACAGCATACATTGTCTAGCTCTACTGACGAGTGGTTGCAAGCACATAACCAGCTAGCTTACAGCATACATTGTCTAGCTCTACTGACGAGTGGTGCAAGCACAAACCAGCTAGCTTACAGCATACATTGTCTAGCTCTACTGACGAGTGGTTGCAAGAACATAACCAGCTAGCTTACAGCATACATTGTCTAGCTCTACTGACGAGTGGTTGCAAGAACATAACCAGCTAGCTTACAGCATACATTGTCTAGCACTACTGACGAGTGGTTGTAAGAATATAACCAGCTAGCTTACAGCACACATTGTCTAGCACTACTGACGAGTGGTTGCAAGAACATAACCAGCTAGCTTACAGCATACATTGTCTAGCACTACTGACGAGTGGTTGAAGAATATAACCAGCTAGCTTACAGCATACATTGTCTAGCACTACTGACGAGTGGTTTATTTCTTACAGCATACATTGTCTAGCACTACTGACGAGTGGTTTATTTCTTACAGCATACATTGTCTAGCACTACTGACGAGTGGTTTATTTCTTACAGCATACATTGTCTAGGTCTACTGACGAGTGGTTGTAAGAACATAACCAGCTAGCTTACAGCATACATTGTCTAGCACTACTGACGAGTGGTTGTAAGAACATAACCAGCTAGCTTACAGCAGACATTGTCTAGCCCTACTGACGAGTGGTTGGAAGAACATAACCAGCTAGCTCTACTGACGAGTGGTTGTAAGAACATAACCAGCTAGCTCTACTGACGAGTGGTTGTAAGAACATAACCAGCTAGCTTACAGCATACATTGTCTAGATCTACTGACGAGTGGTTGTAAGAACATAACCAGCTAGCTTACAGCATACATTGTCTAGCTCTACTGACGAGTGGTTGCAAGAACATAACCAGCTAGCACTACTGACGAGTGGTTGTAAGAATATAACCAGCTAGCTTACAGCATACATTGTCTAGCACTACTGACGAGTGGTTGCAAGAACATAACCAGCTAGCTTACAGCATACATTGTCTAGCACTACTGACGAGTGGTTGTAAGAACATAACCAGCTAGCTTACAGCAGACATTGTCTAGCCCTACTGACGAGTGGTTGGAAGAACATAACCAGCTAGCTCTACTGACGAGTGGTTGTAAGAACATAACCAGCTAGCTCTACTGACGAGTGGTTGTAAGAACATAACCAGCTAGCTTACAGCATACATTGTCTAGATCTACTGACGAGTGGTTGTAAGAACATAACCAGCTAGCTTACAGCATACATTGTCTAGCTCTACTGACGAGTGGTTGCAAGAACATAACCAGCTAGCACTACTGACGAGTGGTTGTAAGAATATAACCAGCTAGCTTACAGCATACATTGTCTAGCACTACTGACGAGTGGTTGCAAGAACATAACCAGCTAGCTTACAGCATACATTGTCTAGCACTACTGACGAGTGGTTGCAAGAACATAACCAGCTAGCTCTATAAAAACAACAACTTTAATTAAGCCATGTCTTTACAAAAGCATCAGCTGTTGAACACAGAATAATCAGGTCAGATTTGATCGAACAGTGTTTGCATACACACATGCGATAATCTTTTTGTGCTTATATATTTAAGACGAAACAACAGCATACATAATACACACAAGTATACACACATAACACACAGGTATACACATCATTCATAGTAGATTCAAGTTTATTTTTTGTTAAACTAAAATATTTATAATAATTCTTCTTTTGATTTCATTAATACTACAATTTAAAAAAATCAGAAACATGGAAGACAACAAAAGAAACCACAAGAAAACAGACCTTCATAATTGAATGTTTACGTAGAATAGAGAGACAAACCTACTGCCTTGCAGGTCGGCAGGGGACAGCAAAAGGCTGACGGAGAGCGAACCCAGTAAACGCTGGCTGAAACCAGACACATCGCCGAAGTATAAGCAACAGAGCTCCAAATGGCGCTGAAGATGGGACGAAATCCACCCATGCTAAGGCTGCATGAATCAGGTTTCCACATGAATGAGATTTATGGGGAAATCTGGTACATCAGTCTAAGAGTGATCCCGCGAGAGAGAGAGAGAATAGAGAGACTGAGATGGTATGATAAGATTACAAACGAGGAACTCAGATAAAGAGTTCAGGCAGAGATGCTGGCGATGAATAGGACCTACATTGAGAAGACCGAGCGGAAGCGTTGCAAGACAGGCACTGCTTGGAACCCGCAGGAAAGAGGAGTAGGGAAGGCCTAGACAGACCTGGAGAAGAAAGATGGAGACTGATATTAAAAGGATAAGTAAAAATAGAAATAATTGAAGGGATGGCAAGAGAGAGGAAGAGCTGAAAGAAGTTTGTTAAAGACCTGTGCTCCATTGAGAGTTGAAAGGTGAGGAAGTAGATACAAAAAAATAATAACAAGTAGATTGAAAAGATGGAGTCAGTAAACTTGACAAAAGAAAGTCACCCTAGTAGATTCAAAAGATAGAGTCGGTAAACTTGACAAAAGATGGAGTCAGTAAACTTGACAAAAGATAGAGTCATTAAACTTGATAAAAGAAAGAGTCTCTCTCTACTGACAGCTTGCAAACAATCTTAACTTAAGAGAGCTGACGTTGAAGCAATTCAAGTTCTTCTGACCAGAACCCTATTCTCTTAAGAGAGCTGACGTTGAAGCAATTCAAGTTCTTCTGACCAGAATCCTATTCAGACTCCAAATATAATATTCGGAAGACATTCAAATGACCATTCGTATGTTTCATTTGGGGCTTCGTCTTTTTATGTACAGAGTACATTCATTTAATTGCTCTAGATTCCCTGGTCTCACACGAACAGACACACACACAACCACACCTCATTTACATTTATGGCTTCCGTGAGTGAATTATTTATTTAGGGAAATGTGATTTGTATCGGATGTCCCTGTAGGAGAACTAGCAGATGCAGCAGAATATATTCTCATTTGGTAGTGCTAATATAGTATCGATATAATTGAAGACTACAGTAGAATCTATTCTCATTTGGTAGTGCTAATATAGTATCGATATAATTGAAGACTACAGTAGAATCTATTCTCATTTGGTAGTGCTAATATAGTATCGATATAATTGAAGACTACAGTAGAATCTATTCTCATTTGGTAGTGCTAATATAGTATCGATATAATTGAAGACTACAGTAGAATCTATTCTCATTTGGTAGGCTAATATAGTATCGATATAATTGAAGACTACAGTAAAACTATTCTCATTTGGTAGTGCTAATATTGTATCTTGATAGACATACTAGTGAGAGAAAGTGAAAAGAAAGGATTAAGCATGAATATAAAGAAAACAGAGGTTATGGTTGTCTCCAAGAAACAAGAAACACCAACATGCAATATCAAAATAAATAACACAACACTGAAACAAGTCCATCGATTCAAGTATCTAGGAACATTCTTAACACCAGATGGAAGATGTACAACAGAGATTAGGAGTAGAATAGCTCAAACGAAAGCAGCTTTTATGAAAATGAAGAACACACTATGCGTGAACTCACTACCAATGACACTGCGAAAACGAGTACTCCAATGCTATATTGAACCAATTCTATGTATGGCAGCGAATCATGGACACTGAACAAACAATCAATACGATCATTGGAAGCCACAGAGATGTGGTTTTACAGAAGAATGTTGAGAATTCCATGGACAGCAAAGAAAACAAACGTGGAGGTTTTAAATCAGGCCTGAACACAAAGAAACCTTATCAAAAGAATAAGAATCCGACAATCAAGGTTCTTCGGGCATATAATGCAAGAGAGAGGTTTTGGTGACTACAGGTAAAATTCAGGGAAGGAGAGATCGTGGAAGACAGAGGAGAAGATGTTGGATGGCCTGACATCATGGTTCGACAAAATATCGACGTCAGAACTGATTACATGCACCAAGCAAAGAGAGTTGTGGAGAGACATGATCGCCTACGCCGGCAGGCATGGCACTTGATTGAATATTGTATCGATATAATTTAAGACTACAGTAGAATCTATTCTCATTTGGTAGTGCTAATACAGTATCGATATAATTGAAGACTACAGTAAAACTATTCTCATTTGGTAGTGCTAATACAGTATCGATATAATTGAAGACTACAGTAGAATCTATTCTCATTTGGTAGTGCTAATACAGTATCGATTTAACTCAAGACTGCAGTAAAACTAGGTAATCATCATCAGGTGCCGTGCCGGTGGCGTAGGACAGACGATTCATACCAACAGACACCAGGGTATAAAAAAATCGCCACGACACATCAGGTCCATGTTTCTCACAGACAGAAATTAAATGATGAATAAATGTACGTAGCATTGTCCAATTATTTCTGTATTTCTTTGCTTTTAGTTTCTTATTCATGAAGTTTTTTTGTGTATCGTACGTCTACGATTTTTAGTTGGATTTCAAGTGTGCCCCGACTTCAAAAATGTTTGAGAACCACTTTGCTGGAGACTACATTATTTTATACTGTGATAAAAAAGACAGCTTTATAGACACATCTTTAGCGAGGATTTGTTAATTAAATGGATAAGTCAACCGGACGTCTATTGACCAGCTGTCATTGTCAATGAGTGTTGGAGTTTCGACATTTGCTTTTGACTGGAAACGGCGTAGTGATTAATGAGGGAATCCTTACTCGACCATCATTTTGTGGGGCTTTGGAGGGATATGGGTGAGAGGTGGTAGACGCAGTAGCGTAGATGTTAGTGAACTCGATTCTTATGCGTGTAGATGTTAGTGAACTCGATTCTTATGCTAGCAGTCCGGGGTTCAATTCCACAGAGAAAGTGGAATCTTTTCCCGACTTTACTTCTCTGAGGTCAAACCAGCCTCAGTTGTGTATCAGGAAAAGCAACGGTAAATAAAGGAGCCACCGTCATGTTGACCACATCAACCATCGTGTGAGTCTCTGTGGCGCAGAGGTTAGGTCACCGTCATGTTGACCACATCAACCATCGTGTGAGTCTCTGTGGCGCAGAGGTTAGGTCACCGTCATGTTGACCACATCAACCATCGTGTGAGTCTCTGTGGCGCAGAGGTTAGGTCACCGTCATGTTGACCACATCAACCATCGTGTGAGTCTCTGTGGCGCAGAGGTTAGGTCACCGTCATGTTGACCACATCAACCATCGTGTGAGTCTCTGTGGCGCAGAGGTTAGGTCACCGTCATGTTGACCACATCAACCATCGTGTAGTCTCTGTGCCAGAGGTTAGGTGCTCGCCTCGTTCCAGAAGGTACTCAATTCGCTCAGAAACAGAAAGTGTGTACACACAAGATACTGAAGCTTCATCAAGAAATAACAAATTAAACGGTTCGACCGTATAAGCAGATTCCAAACAGACAGTGTGCCTCAAAGAGCAATGTTACTCCTGCACGGTGCATACAAACGAAGACCGACCTCGCAAAAGTTGGACCTCAGAGATAACAGAGGCGACGAAAAATACTGTTTATGAAGCTTAACAAAAGCCCGTGTCTGAAACGAGTCATTGTCTGACGCAATTAGACAAAAGATTGATGGAGAAGAACTTGTTGTACTGAACTGCTCAGTCGATGCTTTACAAGATCCAGACGACAGATTGTGTATCGAACTTGTACTCAGAGCTTTAAGATCCGACGGACATTTGTACTTACAATCGGGACTCTAGTCGATGCTTACAGATCCAGACGGACAGATTTGTACTGAACTTGGTGACTATATGTGCTTTACAAGATCAGATGTTACAGAATTTGTACTGAACGAGACTTCAGTCGATGCTTTTACAAGTTGAAGAGGACAGGATTTGTACTGAACTTGGTGACTCTCAGTCGATCTTTACAAGATCCAGAGTGATAGATTGACGTTTAAGCTTGAGTTACCTCAGTCGATGCTTTACGAAGATCCAGACGAAGATGTACTGAACTTGGTGAATCAGTCGAGCTTACAAGATCCAGACGGACAGATTTCGATATCTGAACTTGGTGACTCAGTCGAGCTTTACAAGATCCAGACGGACAAATTTTTACTGAACTGGAACTCTCAGTCGATGCTTACAAGATCCAGACGGACAGATTGTTGAGAACTTAAGTACCCTATCGATGCTTTAAAGATCCAGACGGACAGATTTTAGCTGAACTTGGGACCTCATGTGTTTACAAGATCCAGAGGACAATGATACTTGAACTTAATGTACTCTCAGTCGAAGTCATACAAGATCAAGGACAGATTTGTATCGAACTGTACTTCTAGTCGATGATTTTCAAGATCCAGACGGACAGATTTCTATGAACTTGGTGACTTAGTCGATGCTTTACAAGATCCAGAGGACAGATTTGTACTGAACGGTGACTCTAGTCGAGCTTTACAAGATCCAGACGGACAGATTTGTACTGAACTTGGTGACTCTCAGTCGATGCTTTACAAGATCCAGACGGACAGATTTGTGCTGAACTTGGTGACTCTCAGTCGATGCTTTACAAGATCCAGACGGACAGATTTGTACTGAACTTGGTGACTCTCAGTCGATGCTTTACAAGATCCAGACGGACAGATTTGTACTGAACTTGGTGACTCTCAGTCGATGCTTTACAAGATCCAGACGGACAGATTTGTACTGAACTTGGTGACTCTCAGTCGATGCTTTACAAGATCCAGACGGACAGATTTGTACTGAACTTGGTGACTCTCAGTCGATGCTTTACAAGATCCAGACGGACAGATTTGTACTGAACTTGGTGACTCTCAGTCGATGCTTTACAAGATCCAGACGGACAGATTTGTACTGAACTTGGTGACTCTCAGTCGATGCTTTACAAGATCCAGACGGACAGATTTGTACTGAACTTGGTGACTCTCAGTCGATGCTTTACAAGATCCAGACGGACAGATTTGTACTGAACTTGGTGACTCTCAGTCGATGCTTTACAAGATCCAGACGGACAGATTTGTACTGAACTTGGTGACTCTCAGTCGATGCTTTACAAGATCCAGACGGACAGATTTGTACTGAACTTGGTGACTCTCAGTCGATGCTTTACAAGATCCAGACGGACAGATTTCGGTATGAGTGGATGTCGTCTATAGAAGTTTCTAACCTCCAGAGGCGTACGTGGATATACTGTCCTGAGCATGAGAGTGTTTGCGGAAATGAGAGAGTGCACAGACTTGCATCAACAGCATCGTTGGGGAGTTGAAGATGGATAAGGGGAATGTTCTTCGGTTTCTTCGCGACTGCCTGTTGGATGAAGACACTAAAATAGATGTTGAATCGATCAAGC
This sequence comes from Arion vulgaris, assembly GCA_020796225.1. Taxonomy (NCBI): domain Eukaryota; kingdom Metazoa; phylum Mollusca; class Gastropoda; order Stylommatophora; family Arionidae; genus Arion; species Arion vulgaris. The sequence goes on from CM036759.1 coordinate 64,811,290, forward strand.
GATTTAAGTGGTTTGGAGTTACCCGTTGTACAAGTAGAACTGGATGCCTGAGAGGCAGAGTGGGGAATATGTTTAATCAACGAGCCACGGAAACCATCAGTATGCATACTCTTCGATATCTGTTGGGAGAGACACCTATGAGTCTGCCCGGAGTGCAATGACGTCAGTTTAGTAACCAATCACCAATAACTAACTTGGTGCACCCCCATAAATCTGTTTGAGAACCTCTAAATTATAACCGCTACTTACTTTCTAATCTAAATTGATTTTGTCAAATTTTAAAAAAAACCAAGAAAAAAAAACTCACATGGAGTTTAAGCAATCAAAGATAACAGATATTTTTAGAATATAATCGTCATCAAGATTTGAAAGATCAATCAAGCAATCGATTATTGAACATTTTCTATCAATTAATTATATTCTGGTTGATAATAAAGTTTGTTAACACAACAATATGTCAAGACCTTCATTTGCAGGTCAATATCATTATTTATTGTTAATCAATATAATAAGGTAAAATATGTGTAAAAATTATGAGGGAAAAGGCAGTGCCAGGGTCAGTTAGCTGGCAATGCCCAAGACCGTTTCACTCCTCCACGCTGTGACCATGGAAACAGACTGAGTCTGGTCAAATTGATATGCTTTGAGGGGATACCACCCATGCCACGATGTGGTGGTGGTAGTGTATACGCTGTTGCGATATTTATAAGAGAATTAACGTACATTATGCGATGGATATCTCTGAGTGGTAACGTTTACACGAGTCTCTTAGACGATGCCTAAGTTCGAATTCTGTAGAAATGATAAGTTTCAACTACAGATTAACTGGGTGATACAATCAGTAGCTATAGACAAATAATGAACATAAAATAGAACGAATTCAGGAGAAGTAATGAAATCAGAGAAATGTCTGGTCAACTACTAGTAACAACTGTTATAAGAAAGAGAAGATGGAGGTACGTTGGACATACCTTGAGAAGAAATAATCAAAGAATACCAAAGCAGGCATTGAAGGAAGGCAAAGGGTTCAAGAAAAAGAGGACGCCATAGGGACACGCAGAAACGAACTTTGCTGAGAAAGGCAAGAAATATAGGTCGATATAATTTCATGAAAAAGTTCGAGCGAGTTGCCCGGGACAGAGCGGTATGGAGAAATTACTTGCAGGTCCTATGCAACGTATAACGGTATGAGAGAAATTATCATATTATATTTATAACCAGTATCTACCTAACTTGTCACTTCGGCATGGACTGGGTTATGATCCCATCAACTTCGGCATGGGACTGGGTAACCCCATCAACTTCGGCATGGGACTGGGTAACCCCATCAACTTCGGCATGGGACTGGGTAATCCCATCAACTTCGGCATGGGACTGGAACCCATCCTTCGGCATGGAGGTAATCCCATCAACTTCGGCATGGGACTGGGTAATCCCATCAACTTCGGCATGGGACTGGGTAACCCCATCAACTTCGGCATGGGGACTCCGGATAACTGACCCATCAACTTCGGCATGGGCTGGATACCCCATCAACTTCGGCATGGGCTGGACATAACTCCCATGCATACCCATCAACTTCGGCATGGAGCTGGATACTCCCATCTTATGAAAACAAACTTTCGCTTCTAAATTCAACTAACCATGACTGCTCATGTGTTAGTTGAGAGTATATACTCTTACTGGGGTTTAAAAGTTAAAGAGAAGAATAAGATTCAGTATATACTTCATTCTTCATCTTCTTTTGTCGTCCCACTGTTACCGGTTTGTTGTACAGTGTCGTCACACTGTTACCGGTTTGTTGCACATTGTCGTCCCACTGTTACCGGTTTGTTGCACAGTGTCGTCCCACTGTTACCGGTTTGTTGCACAGTGTCGTCCCACTGTTACCGGTTTGTTGCACAGTGTCGTCCCACTGTTACCGGTTTGCTTGTCACAGTGTCGTCCCACTGTTACCGGTTTGTTGCACAGTGTCGTCCCACTGTTACCGGTTTGTTGCACAGTGTCGTCACACTGTTACCGGTTTGTTGCACAGTGTCGTCCCACTGTTACAGGTTTGTTGCACAGTGTCGTCACACTGTTACCGGTTTGTTGCACAGTGTCGTGGTTTTCTGCTTTTGTCTTGTGCTGTTCTAGTGGCTTGGGTGATTATTTTTGCTCTTTGACAGGATTCTGCTATGCCATCTAACCATCTTTTCATGGTCTTCCTCTTGCCTTCTTTCCTGATGTTCTGTTGTAGAAGACTTTGTATACAGTGGAGTTTGGATACATTCTTATTAAGTGGCCAAACCACTTCATTCTTTGTTTCTCAATGTACTTCAAGCAAGGTTCTGTGCCAACTTTCTGTCTTATGCTGATGTTGGTGACTGTCTTTTCTGGTGTTGTTGGTAGCTTTTCGCATTGCATTTGACATGTATTTATTTTAGCGACTGTGCTTTGCTTATTGTCCATGTTTGGCTCTGCTAATACAGAATAGACAGGAATATACTATTGATCATCTGTTGTTTAGCTGTCAATGAGATGTTTGGGTGTCTTATCAATGGGGCTAGCTGGTAGGTTACAGCATTTGCTTTTTCTGCACTCTACCTCCTGTATGACTCCATTGCCCTTTCTTAATAACATACATCCAATCTCACAGATAACCATACACACACACACACACACACACACACAAAACAGAAACACACTTAGAACGAGTGATGTTTAACATATATGCATGGGCGTTTACATAAATGCTTCCAGGACGGTTAACATGAATTTTAGTTGCTAGTTTACCGCCTCGAAATGGAGAACAGATTCGCAAAAAACTATGTTATCAAAAAGTCATTTCCCAAGGACGTGGCACTTACTCTCTCTTCCCTTAAGACGTCTATACATATATGTTTGGAAAAATAGACTTGTTGACGTCTGTTGATGTTAAATAATTGTTGCTACGCTGGTATCGATATTCATATATTTAAACGAAGGGATTGGATATTTGTTCAAACGATATTGATTTTTTAAAAAATGACGATAAGTCGTATTTTATTTCTCATCATCATTGTCATGCTCTCTATGGGGGCGCTCTATGGGGACCCTGTGGTAGACATCACCATTGTCATGCCCTCTATGGGGCCTATGTAGACACATGTCAGCTCTATGGGGACCTTGGTAGACATCACCATTGTCATGCCTCTATGGGCACCCTGTGGTAGACATCACCATTGTCATGCTCATGCACCTGTAGACATACTTGTCAGCTCTATGGGGACCCTGTGGTACAAGAAAATAAATTGTTAAAAAATTGTGTATATATTTGATTAATATTGTTGCATTTTCTTTTGACCGGATCTAGAATTTACCACGAAAACGCGCCCGTGTGGTGCCGGTGCGTACAAGGAAAGCAAAGAAAGTACAACTGCGACCTACAAGATGTGTCGTAAGAGATGACTGATGTAGGGCCTAGGGAAGCTACCTTAGTAAATAAAAAGCGTCGCAGAAATCGGATGCGCTGGCCTACTTGTAGGCGCCTAACTGGTAAAACGTACACTCGTTCTTAGGCTCAGATAAATCAAATCACACAGAGTGGTTAACAAGTGGTCGATAAGAGCAGGAACGTGATTAGAGGAAGAATGAGAAGAAGAGCAAGGAACGGTGCTTAGAGGAAGAATGAGAAGAAGAGCAAGGAACGGTGTTAGAGGAAGAATGAGAAGAAGAGCAAGGAACGGTGCTTAGAGGAAGAATGAGAAGAAGAGCAAGGGAACGGTGCTTAGAGGAAGAATGAGAAGAAGAGAAGTGTAAAAATGGGAAAAAGAAGGAACGGTGTTAGAGGAAGAATGAGAAGAAGAGCAAGGAACGGTGCTTAGAGGAAGAATGAGAAGAAGAGCAAGGGAACGGTGATTAGAGGAAGAATGAGAAGAAGAGCAAGGAAACGGTGATTAGAGGAAGAATGAGAAGAAGAGCAAGGAACTAGGTGAATAGAGGAAGAATGGAGAAGAAGAGCAAGGGAACGGTGTTGAGGAAGAATGAGAAGAAGAGCAAGGAACGGTGCTTAGAGGAAGAATAGAAGAAGAGCAAGGGAACGGTGCTTAGAGGAAGAATGAGAAGAAGAGCAAGGAAACGGTGCTTAGAGGAAGAATGAGAAAAGAGCAAGGAACGGTGCTTAGAGGAAGAATGAGAAGAAGAGCAAGGAACGGTGTTAGAGGAAGAATGAGAAGAAGAGCAAGGAACGGTGCTTAGAGGAAGAATGAGAAGAAGAGCAAGGAAACGGTGCTTAGAGGAAGAATGAGAAGAAGACAGGAACAGGTGAGGAAGATTGAAGAAACAAGAATGAACGTGCTTAGGAAGAATGAGAGAAGACTGCAGTCATGGTAGCAGATGTCATGAAGCAAGATCTAGAATCGATGCTTGCTTGAGTCTTTGCTGATAAGATTGTAAAGCTGTGTCTGGTGACGATAGTTTTAAGCGGGCAGTCTACAAGTTCACAGACAGGATAGCAAACCAGAAAACAAGTACATTGATAACAATCGAAACTGTGTGACTGACGAGGTTCGACAGTTAAGCCATGAAAGCAGACAAAACAAAACAAACATTGGAACATCCAAACATAAAAAGAAGAAGAAGAGAAGACATCATGATGCTCAAAGTAAACATGGGGCTCACAACACTTTTTTACACAAGATTCAGCAGGTGCAGTGCACAAACTCGTAGCCCTACGAGGAACCCTGATGTAATTTAGAAGATGGTGAAATATAGTGTGTAGGAATTTTATTTTTAATCTTGCTAATAATTTTGCCGGCAGCTACTTTTCAGCCTGCTCTTCTCGATTTTGAACTGTCAAGTATTCTTTGAGGGAACTGTGGGATAAAACGGTGGAACAAGAGATAAGGGGCAGAAGGTGATATGGATCAGACACACACTGGAGAAACCCCCTGACAGCATCACTATACAGGCTCTTCAATGAAACCCCCCCAGTGGAATAGAGGTAAGGGAAGAACAGGAACACATGGAGACGGGAGTTGGCGATAGAATACATAGTTCATAAGTACGGTTCCAACTTCACTGCAACGGTCACCCCATAATTGCTCCGTTCCTGTGCCAATGAAAATCACACAAAATGCTAACAACTGTGAAATGTTTCTGTGTGAACTAATTCCAGAATGAAACAGCCGCGTACCGCCACAAAAGCAACCTGCACCGCATAAAATGCATATGGCCGTCGCTAATGTAACAACACAAAACTGTTCATCACTTGAATTGCAATTCTTGTCGAAGGGAATATCAATCATGACAAAATCCAGCTTTCTGCACTCACAATATAACTGCATACGACAGATTGAGTTTGTTCGTCATAACCGCTGTCCGCCATTTTCTGAATACACACAACAAACGTACGGTTAACACAGCAAAAAGCATTCCATGTAACATTCATAGCTCACAGCGTTGCTCAAGCACTAACTCAGTAGTTCGGCAAACGAAACCGGAAAATACCCGACCGAACATGGCGAAAATGCGCTAGCAAAGTCGTGTTCAGAATCAAACAGTTCTGACACTGAATGGCAAGAATGGATAGAATGCAAGAAAATGGCAAGAGAGTGGAGAGATCTGGAAAAGATGACTTTGGATAGGAGGAAAACCTTGGTTGTGCCTCTCTAGGGAAGAAGGGTGGCGAAAAAGTGTTCTTTTAGTGCTAAACTTGAACACGAGACCTACGTTTTATCGTCCGTTTCCGATAGACTTAGAAACTCGATCTCACCTAAACTGAGATCAGGAATCTCTGGAAACAATATTCCAATGGCTCCACGAGGAAGCGAACCGAGTATCTCTGAAATGAAAGGCGTGTACCTAACCTCTATGCCACGGCGACAACCAGTGAAAGAATAACGAAAAACAAGGTTTCTGTATCAAGAACAATAACGTTGACCTTTACCTTCTATCTGTGGTATCTAACTTGACCTGTCACCTTTAGCCTTTGTTCTAGTTTAAACGAAGCTAATTTGACCAGCACTTAAATGTCTGTGTATGGCGTTTGTTTAATTGTGTCCCTTCTTCTTATTACTTCCCCTTTTCATTTAGTACTTTGGAGGATGGGGGTTGTTGTCTCTGTGGCGTAGAGGTACGGTGCCCGCCTCGTGTCTCAAAGGTACGCTGTTCGTTCCGTGTGTAGCGATCGAGATACTTCACCTTCTTCTTCTTCGAACGCTCCATATCGACCACTTGTTAAACCACTCTGTGTGATTTGTTTGCGATCTAGCCTGCTCACACTGCACAGTGTGCATGCGAGACAGAAACACAGATTACAAAGCACATCCTGCAATCATGTCCATCATACATACACCAACGAAACGAAACATGGCCTCATGAACGAATCTTACAGAGCAAGCTATGGAGAACTCACGAGGAACTCCAACTGACATGCAGCTTCATAGAGGCAACCCATCTCATGGTTTAGACGAGCGTACCAAACCGAACGCAAAGAAGAAGTAGAAGTATGTGATCTGAGCCTAAGAGTGATTGTACGTTGTGCCAGTTATGCACCTACAAGTAGGCCAGCATATCCGATTTCTGCTACGCTTTTTATTTACTAGGGAAGCTTCACTACGAGGAACGTCTGGTCGATATATTTTATAGCACAGCCCCCATGCGGCAGATCGCTTTTCACTCCAAAGGTCAATAATTTTGTATGTCGGGGGCATAAAAGAAAAATACTAACTTGAAGAGTTTCTCAGCGACTGCAATAGTCATGCCACCATTTAATTTCTCCTGCCCTTCCCCGCCGTCCTACACTGCCCTAAAAAGCGGTATTACAGGCTGTAAGAACAATTTTTAAAATAATTTTCTTAGCTTCCCTAGGCCCCTACTTGAGTCGCCTCTCACGACATGCCTTGTAGGTCGCAGTGTTTCTATTCTTTGCTCCCTTGCAAGTCCAGACAACATACGGGTGATTCTATTTGTCTGAACCAAGTTCTGGTCTTTCAAAAAAAAATAATATAAAAATACAAAACAACAAAGATTTTGAAACAAAAGATTTGATCTGTGCAAACAAAACTTGGATAAACATCGATGGAACGTTTAGAACAATCTGGATACAAAGGGTTTTTTGATGAAGACCTTTAGAAGACCAGACAGAGTGCAAATAATCTTTGCTATTATCAAAACATTGGCGAGGAATAGTGAGGTCTGCCGTTTAAACGGACAGTGCGTGGCATTTGTAGTCCAATATTGACCGGCGAAGTTCAAGCCGCGAGAATATTTATGAAGATAAGAAGGTTGAAGTTGATGCAGGCGCGACCCGTTACTGGACTTCTAAATATGGAGGTTTTGTTGTCTAAACTTAACTCGTGAACAGCGTTTGAAATAATTGTAAAACGAGGGTTTGTTGAGGGTTAGATGTTTGTTCTTGTATTTTTGTGTGATCTCACTGTGGCGTAGGGATAAGGCGCAGGCATCTAGTTCCAAAGACACTTGGTTCGTTTCCCGAGTGGAGTGATCTAGATATTTTAAAACCAGACATCGCTTAACTTAATGTTAACTGAAGATTTGCTTTCTTAGTCACCAGTGTCCCTCTCAATTCAGGCTAGCTTTTCTCCAATTTCAGAGGTACCTGTAATTTATATCCCTAAGAAAAGGATTATGATTTCCTGTAATCCAACCGTATACCATTTTTATTTTAACCAAATCTGGCTTCGAACCCCAGATTTTAGAAGGCATGTAGTCACTAGTACAGCGTGTTATCAACTTTGCTTTCAGCGAATGCATGGTCCTCTGTTTAAAACCATCAGTTATCAGATATCAGTTGTTATCAGTTATATGTGGACTATCATCATAGTACTCCAGACATGTTCATAGGTGCTCCGATCTCCGCCTCAACAAATTCAGCAGCGTCCAGCAGCGTCCAGCGGCCTAACATGTCAGTTTGATGTTTATTAATCAATCTTTTTTGCATATTTGCTATGTCGTTCTTTTCGAGCTGTACCAATATCGACATCCATCTCTCTCAGTCTGGTCAGCAACTGAGATTCGCAATCTGTTTAAAACCATCTTAAAGATGAAGGGAAAATGCAGAAGTGTAACGGGAAGACAAAGAAACAGTTTGGAGAGGGGGACATCAAGAAGTGGACAAGAAATAGTCTGACAGAAGCTACAGTCAAAACAATGGACATCACTAGTTGAGTATTATTACACATAATTTTCACTGCATGACCACACATAGCTAGTACATCCAACAAGACCTGCATATCGATGAGCAGTGATACATAACTAACATCATGTCCCGGAAGATGAAATATTTTGGCCCCGTTAAACCTCACAGTGGTTTGGAGAGAACGGTAATGGAAGGTATGATTCCTATAGCACGAGAGAGGGGACGACCAAGATGAAGCTGGTAGCAGAACATCAAAGACGTCATGTACATAACGCTAAAGGAGACGGGAAAACTTACAAGAGACAGATAGAATTTCAGGCCGGCTGTGATGAAAGCAACGTTCTGAAAGGGACATGCTACTGCTTGACTTGACCGCGCATAAATTGATTGATAAATTGATTGATTAAACCATCAATCTCGTGTATGTCTCCCACACCGTGTTTTAAAAATTTTCTTTTATCGTCAGAAATCAGCGTGGGTGAATTAATCCTTTATTTCATTTATTAACCCATTTCGTAAGTAAACTTTCGACAAAATCGCTTTAATAGTCACAAAAAGGGCAATACAATGCGCCATTTGGACAGCACAGCAGCTCAGACAAAGTGCAATCAATAAATTAATGATTTCACTTTGTGAAGGAGATTGTTGCCAATATTGTCTAAAGTGTTTAGTTGGTTGATTGATTAATGATCGATGGCTATCGATCACAATAAAGTGCGTATGTTTAATCAGGAATGATTAGAAGAGGAAAGAGGAATTATATTAACAAATTTGTGTTTTTTTGGTTCCTTTTCATGTTATTTGTTTTGTTGTGCTTATTTACTGTTGTTTCAAGAGGGGGAGGGTCTCTATGGTGTAGAAGTTAGTTGTTCGTCTCTCGTTGTAACGGTACTTGGTTCGCTCACTCGTTGAGACATCGGGATATTGTTTCCAGAGATCCATGATATCAGTGTAGGTGAAATTGAGTTCCTAGTCCTATCGGCGACGGACAATAAAACGTGGCTCCCGTGTTCAAGTTGACCACGTAAACGAACCATTCAGATTTCAACATCCAGAAAAAACAGACTGGAGAGTTGAAACAGACTGGAGAGTTGAAACAGACTGGAGAGTTGAAACAGACTGGAGAGTTGAAACAGACTGGAGAGTTGAAACAGACTGGAGAGTTGAAACAGACTGGAGAGTTGAAACAGACTGGAGAGTTCATTAGAAAGGTAAATTGAGATTTCAACATCCAGAAAAAACAGACTGGAGAGTTCATTAGAAAGGTAAATTGAGATTTCAACATCCAGAAAAAACAGACTGGAGAGTTCATTAGAAAGGTAAATTGAGATTTCAACATCCAGAAAAAACAGACTGGAGAGTTCATTAGAAAGGTAAATTGAGATTTCAACATCCAGAAAAAACAGGCTGGAGAGTTCATTAGAAAGGTAAATTGAGATTTCAACATCCAGAAAAAAACAGACTGGAGAGTTCATTAGAAAGGTACATTCAGATTTCAACATCCAGAAAAACAGACTGGGGAGTTCATTAGAAAGGTACATTCAGATTTCAACATCCAGAAAAAACAGACTGGAGAGTTCATTAGAAAGGTACATTCAGATTTCAACATCCAGAAAAAACAGACTGGAGAGTTCATTAGAAAGGTACATTCAGATTTCAACATCCAGAAAAAACAGGCTGGAGAGTTCATTAGAAAGGTACATTCAGATTTCAACATCCAGAAAAAACAGACTGGAGAGTTCATTAGAAAGGTAAATTGAGATTTCAACATCCAGAAAAAAACAGACTGGAGAGTTCATTAGAAAGGTAAATTGAGATTTCAACATCCAGAAAAAACAGACTGGAGAGTTCATTAGAAAGGTACATTGAGATTTCAACATCCAGAAAAAACAGGCTGGAGAGTTCATTAGAAAGGTACATTCAGATTTCAACATCCAGAAAAAACAGACTGGAGAGTTCATTAGAAAGGTAAATTGAGATTTCAACATCCAGAAAAAACAGGCTGGAGAGTTCATTAGAAAGGTAAATTGAGATTTCAACATCCAGAAAAAAACAGACTGGAGAGTTCATTAGAAAGGTACATTCAGATTTCAACATCCAGAAAAAACAGACTGGAGAGTTCATTAGAAAGGTACATTCAGATTTCAACATCCAGAAAAAAACAGACTGGAGAGTTCATTAGAAAGGTACATTCAGATTTCAACATCCAGAAAAAACAGACTGGAGAGTTCATTAGAAAGGTGCATTCAGATTTCAACATCCAGAAAAACAGGCTGAGAGTTCATTAGAAAGGTACATTCAGATTTCAACATCCAGAAAAAACAGACTGGAGAGTTCATTAGAAAGGTAAATTGAGATTTCAACATCCAGAAAAAAAAAGACTGGAGAGTTCATTAGAAAGGTAAATTGAGATTTCAACATCCAGAAAAAAAAGACTGGAGAGTTCATTAGAAAGGTACATTGAGATTTCAACATCCAGAAAAACAGGCTGAGAGTTCATTAGAAAGGTACATTCAGATTTCAACATCCAGAAAAAAACAGACTGGAGAGTTCATTAGAAAGGTAAATTGAGATTTCAACATCCAGAAAAAACAGACTGGAGAGTTCATTAGAAAGGTACATTGAGATTTCAACATCCAGAAAAAACAGACTGGAGAGTTCATTAGAAAGGTACATTCAGATTTCAACATCCAGAAAAAACAGACTGGAGAGTTCATTAGAAAGGTACATTGAGATTTCAACATCCAGAAAAAACAGCCTGGAGAGTTCATTAGAAAGGTACATTCAGATTTCAACATCCAGAAAAAACAGACTGGAGAGTTCATTAGAAAGGTAAATTGAGATTTCAACATCCAGAAAAAAACAGACTGGAGAGTTCATTAGAAAGGTAAATTGAGATTTCAACATCCAGAAAAACAGGCTGAGAGTTCATTAGAAAGGTACATTCAGATTTCAACATCCAGAAAAAACAGACTGGAGAGTTCATTAGAAAGGTAAATTGAGATTTCAACATCCAGAAAAAACAGACTGGAGAGTTCATTAGAAAGGTACATTGAGATTTCAACATCCAGAAAAAACAGGCTGGAGAGTTCATTAGAAAGGTACATTCAGATTTCAACATCCAGAAAAAAACAGACTGGAGAGTTCATTAGAAAGGTAAATTGAGATTTCAACATCCAGAAAAAAACAGACTGGAGAGTTCATTAGAAAGGTACATTCAGATTTCAACATCCAGAAAAAAACAGACTGGAGAGTTCATTAGAAAGGTAAATTGAGATTTCAGCATCCAGAAAAAAACAGGCTGGAGAGTTCATTAGAAAGGTACATTCAGATTTCAACATCCAGAAAAAACAGGCTGGAGAGTTCATTAGAAAGGTACATTCAGATTTCAACATCCAGAAAAAAACAGACTGGAGAGTTCATTAGAAAGGTAAATTGAGATTTCAACATCCAGAAAAAACAGACTGGAGAGTTCATTAGAAAGGTAAATTGAGATTTCAACATCCAGAAAAAAACAGGCTGGAGAGTTCATTAGAAAGGTACATTCAGATTTCAACATCCAGAAAAAACAGACTGGAGAGTTCATTAGAAAGGTAAATTGAGATTTCAACATCCAGAAAAAACAGACTGGAGAGTTCATTAGAAAGGTACATTGAGATTTCAACATCCAGAAAAAACAGGCTGGAGAGTTCATTAGAAAGGTACATTCAGATTTCAACATCCAGAAAAAAACAGACTGGAGAGTTCATTAGAAAGGTAAATTGAGATTTCAACATCCAGAAAAAACAGACTGGAGAGTTCATTAGAAAGGTAAATTGAGATTTCAACATCCAGAAAAAAAACAGGCTGGAGAGTTCATTAGAAAGGTAAATTGAGATTTCAACATCCAGAAAAAAACAGACTGGAGAGTTCATTAGAAAGGTAAATTGAGATTTCAACATCCAGAAAAAACAGACTGGAGAGTTCATTAGAAAGGTAAATTGAGATTTCAACATCCAGAAAAAACAGACTGGAGAGTTCATTAGAAAGGTACATTCAGATTTCAACATCCAGAAAAAACAGACTGGAGAGTTCATTAGAAAGGTAAATTGAGATTTCAACATCCAGAAAAAACAGGCTGGAGAGTTCATTAGAAAGGTAAATTGAGATTTCAACATCCAGAAAAAACAGGCTGGAGAGTTCATTAGAAAGGTAAATTGAGATTTCAACATCCAGAAAAAACAGACTGGAGAGTTCATTAGAAAGGTAAATTGAGATTTCAACATCCAGAAAAAACAGGCTGGAGAGTTCATTAGAAAGGTAAATTGAGATTTCAACATCCAGAAAAAACAGACTGGAGAGTTCATTAGAAAGGTAAATTGAGATTTCAACATCCAGAAAAAAACAGACTGGAGAGTTCATTAGAAAGGTAAATTGAGATTTCAACATCCAGAAAAAAACAGACTGGAGAGTTCATTAGAAAGGTAAATTGAGATTTCAACATCCAGAAAAAACAGGCTGGAGAGTTCATTAGAAAGGTAAATTGAGATTTCAACATCCAGAAAAAACAGACTGGAGAGTTCATTAGAAAGGTAAATTGAGATTTCAACATCCAGAAAAAAACAGACTGGAGAGTTCATTAGAAAGGTACATTCAGATTTCAACATCCAGAAAAAAACAGACTGGAGAGTTCATTAGAAAGGTAAATTGAGATTTCAACATCCAGAAAAAACAGGCTGGAGAGTTCATTAGAAAGGTACATTCAGATTTCAACATCCAGAAAAAAACAGACTGGAGAGTTCATTAGAAAGGTAAATTGAGATTTCAACATCCAGAAAAAAAACAGGCTGGAGAGTTCATTAGAAAGGTACATTCAGATTTCAACATCCAGAAAAAACAGGCTGGAGAGTTCATTAGAAAGGTAAATTGAGATTTCAACATCCAGAAAAAAAACAGGCTGGAGAGTTCATTAGAAAGGTTAATTGAGATTTCAACATCCAGAAAAAACAGGCTGGAGAGTTCATTAGAAAGGTAAATTGAGATTTCAACATCCAGAAAAAACAGACTGGAGAGTTCATTAGAAAGGTAAATTGAGATTTCAACATCCAGAAAAACAGGCTGAGAGTTCATTAGAAAGGTAAATTGAGATTTCAACATCCAGAAAAAACAGACTGGAGAGTTCATTAGAAAGGTAAATTGAGATTTCAACATCCAGAAAAAACAGGCTGGAGAGTTCATTAGAAAGGTAAATTGAGATTTCAACATCCAGAAAAAAACAGACTGGAGAGTTCATTAAAAAGGTAAATTGAGATTTCAACATCCAGAAAAAACAGACTGGAGAGTTCATTAGAAAGGTAAATTGAGATTTCAACATCCAGAAAAAAACAGACTGGAGAGTTCATTAGAAAGGTAAATTGAGATTTCAACATCCAGAAAAACAGGCTGGGGAGTTCATTAGAAAGGTAAATTGAGATTTCAACATCCAGAAAAAAACAGACTGGAGAGTTCATTAGAAAGGTAAATTGAGATTTCACCATCAAGAAAAAAACAGACTGGAGTGTTCATTAGAAAGGTAAATTGAGATTTCAACATCCAGAAAAAACAGACTGGAGAGTTCATTAGAAAGGTACATTCAGATTTCAACATCCAGAAAAAACAGGCTGGAGAGTTCATTAGAAAGGTAAATTGAGATTTCAACATCCAGAAAAAACAGGCTGGAGAGTTCATTAGAAAGGTAAATTGAGATTTCAACATCCAGAAAAAACAGGCTGGAGAGTTCATTAGAAAGGTAAATTGAGATTTCAACATCCAGAAAAAACAGGCTGGAGAGTTCATTAGAAAGGTAAATTGAGATTTCAACATCCAGAAAAAACAGGCTGGAGAGTTCATTAGAAAGGTAAATTGAAATTTCAACATCCAGAAAAAACAGGCTGGAGAGTTCATTAGAAAGGTAAATTGAGATTTCAAAATCCAGAAAAACAGGCTGAGAGTTCATTAGAAAGGTTAATAAAATAAAATTCCTACAACATATTTTAATCATCGTCTAAATAACATCGGGGACCCTCGCCGGTGTTACGGAGTTCGTTCACTGAGACTGAGATTATGCATGTTTAAGAAAGAGATCGGTGCACACGTGGTTATTCACCAAAGTGCAATGATGAAGGTCTTATCAATCAATCAATCAATCAATCAATCATATATTTTCATGACTTCTGTTCGCTTTAATGCAACGATGGAAGTGCTCATTGCTTGCTTCGTGAACCATACAAATCTCGTTGTTGGATCGACCCACGGGAAGTTGAGGCGAGATCCTGTCTGATATGTTTCCTGGCACTGAAATGTCAAATTTCTCTGCGTCCTCAAATTGTTGACCACAACGAAATGCATAAATAATTCTCACCAATCTTCGGGAGTTACTATGACAAAGTTGTCACGCCTTTTCCTTTCTCTCACCAATCTTCGGGAGTTACTATGACAAAGTTGTCACGCCTTTTCCTTTCTCTCACCAATCTTCGGGAGTTACTATGACAAAGTTGTCACGCCTTTTCCTTTCTCTCACCAATCTTCGGGAGTTACTATGACAAAGTTGTCACGCCTTTTCCTTTCTCTCCCCAATCTTCGGGAGTTACTATGACAAAGTTGTCAGCCTTTCCTTTCTCTCACCAATCTTCGGGAGTTACTATGACAAAGTTGTCACGCCTTTTCCTTTCTCTCACCAATCTTCGGGAGTTACTATGACAAAGTTGTCACGCCTTTTCCTTTCTCTCACCAATCTTCGGGAGTTACTATGACAAAGTTGTCACGTCTTTTCCTTTCTCTCACCAATCTTCGGGAGTTACTATGACAAAGTTGTCACGCCTTTTCCTTTCTCTCACCAATCTTCGGGAGTTACTATGACAAAGTTGTCACGCCTTTTCCTTTCTCTCACCAATCTTCGGGAGTTACTATGACAAAGTTGTCACGCCTTTTCCTTTCTCTCACCAATCTTCGGGAGTTACTATGACAAAGTTGTCACGCCTTTTCCTTTCTCTCACCAATCTTCGGGAGTTACTATGACAAAGTTGTCACGCCTTTTCCTTTCTCTCACCAATCTTCGGGAGTTACTATGACAAAGTTGTCACGCCTTTTCCTTTCTCTCCCAATCTTCGGAGTTACTATGACAAAGTTGTCACGCCTTTTCCTTTCTCTCCCCAATCTTCGGGAGTTACTATGACAAAGTTGTCACGCCTTTTCCTTTCTCTCACCAATCTTCGGGAGTTACTATGACAAAGTTGTCACGCCTTTTCCTTTCTCTCACCAATCTTCGGGAGTTACTATGACAAAGTTGTCACGTCTTTTCCTTTCTCTCACCAATCTTCGGGAGTTACTATGACAAAGTTGTCACGCCTTTTCCTTTCTCTCACCAATCTTCGGGAGTTACTATGACAAAGTTGTCACGCCTTTTCCTTTCTCTCACCAATCTTCGGGAGTTACTATGACAAAGTTGTCACGCCTTTTCCTTTCTCTCACCAATTTTCGGAGTTACTATGACAAAGTTGTCACGCCTTTTCCTTTCTCTCACCAATCTTCGGGAGTTACTATGACAAAGTTGTCACGCCTTTTCCTTTCTCTCACCAATCTTCGGGAGTTACTATGACAAAGTTGTCACGCCTTTTCCTTTCTCTCACCAATCTTCGGGAGTTACTATGACAAAGTTGTCACGCCTTTTCCTTTCTCTCACCAATCTTCGGGAGTTACTATGACAAAGTTGTCACGCCTTTTCCTTTCTCTCACCAATCTTCGGGAGTTACTATGACAAAGTTGTCACGCCTTTTCCTTTCTCTCACCAATCTTCGGGAGTTACTATGACAAAGTTGTCACGCCTTTTCCTTTCGTTCTGAACGTCGTGAGTTCTGTTTCGTGCATTTGTTCCAGAGACCTCTAAGATTATTGCCAAAGCTTATGCTTGTGTAATACTCTGGCAGGTGGCGTACCATCTCTGCTGCAAGGGCCTAGCCTTATGGGGTAAAACCAGGAGCAATGAAGTCAATCCTTCGGTATAGCTCAAATTTAAAAATATATAAATCTCCCCCAAATAACAACATCATTTTTCAAGTGCATGGACAGAATGTTTCATACTTGCGATCAATAACCAGATTAGAGTGTCCACTTTCAGAGAAAGCTGGCATGTAGTTGCAAGCCTAGGGTCAAATCAAAGTTCAGGATTCTATCCAAATTTTACGATGATACCACGAGATGCTACTCGATAACGTCTCTGTGTGAGACAACACATGCTGTGCTTTTTTGGAGAACACAAAAATGAACTAAAGAAAAAGTAATCGACTTCGCTTCATTAAACTTGACTTTTGATGACTTGGCTTCATTAAACTTGACTTTTGATTGCTGAGATTAGACCGCCGACTTCGGACACTCATTCGAACGCTCTAGCCAAATATAAAAGAAATGGCATCCCGACAACATTAATCAGTTTTGACCAGTCCTTGTGAATAAACAGCTCTGGCAGTGGTCGCGCGCGCATGTGTATGTGCGAACAAATTATAAAGGGGAGAAATAAAATGAAGCCCAATAAAGCTGCAAAGAAATTTAATTACTCATGGAGGGAAAAAAATAAATGGACAGCATGCACGTGCTGAGCAAAAATAAAAAAATAAAAATGGTTTCACGTGCTTAAAATAGAAACCGTGAAGCGGAAGAAAATGGCGGTTAATTAATGTCCGACAAGGCCAGATTTAAGTACCATCACTGGCACTTTAGATTGGCCAAACTCATTTCAAGATTTGGGCACGAGATTTTAACACAATAATACAATTTCTGTGGTTTGGCCAAAGTATGGTACCTCAAAGCGTGACTGAGTTCAGGTTTTAGTCGGATTATAAAGAACAACAACGGTGGATTTTTTTCTTTTACAGTAACTGGTTATTGGTTACTGAACCGATGTCATAGCACTTCAAAAATACACATAGGTGCTTAGTATACTCCAGCCAGATATCATAGGCTATCTTCTTCGAATGCTTCAAATCAACCACTTGTTAAACCACTCTTTGTGGTTGTACGTTGTGCCAGTTATGTGTCTACAAGTAGGCCAGCACATTCAATTTCTACCACGTTTTTATTTACTAGGTAGCTTCCTAGGCCCCTACGTCAGTCGCCTCTTACGACATGCTTTGTAGGTCGCAGTGGTACTATTCTTTGCTCCTTGCGAGCCCCATCAACACACAGACTTCAATGAATCTAACAAAAGGTGTTGTTCCGACTGTTCTTCTAATTTCCTCATTTCTTATATGGTCTCTTCTTGTTTTATTTACTGCTTTCCTCAAGCATCTCATTTCACAGGTGGTTAATTTCATTTCTTTTGTAAGCATAGGAAAAACAAACTTAAATTAGTTCTTCGTGTCATCACAACCTGGAGCTTAACTGTCTGTTTCGTCTGTACCAGTATCCGCCTACATACCTACGCAAGATCTTGTTATTGGACGACACGCGATAAATGTTGATTACGGTAACCATAGCAACGGAATAACCAATATGATCGATACCGTTTTTTTCCCGTCTGCGCATTTTTTTGACGTCGATGTTGAAGAGTTTTGATCGAACTTGACAGATCGATCATTCAGTCTCAGTTTAACTTATCGATTTATCGATTTATCTAAGCAGCGATCCAGCTTGCACTATCTCAGTATAACAGTTTGAAAATCAATATCTTTCTAATAAGCTCTGTATGTGATTTGATTCCATTTATCTAGTGCCGTGCCGGTTCACGTAGGCGATCATGTCTCTCCACATCTGTCTGTCTGTGGTACAATCCACCAACTCCGTCACCGATCCATTGCCGAACCAAGATTTCAAGTCATGCCGAATAGTGTCCATGTGTCTCCTTCTTTGAGTTAGACATTTTTGGGAGGTTCATGCTATAATTATTAGTGATATATACATCATATGATCATTTGACATTTTTTCCACGCTGCAACTCTACTGCACGCTGCAAGGGGGTTAATTCTTTTCCGCCCGAATGGTTACCGGGGCCCAGATTGGGGTGTATAGAATAGAACCACTGTTACCTGCCACGCATGTCGAAAGAGGCGGCTAAGAGGTTGGAGTGGGGCTGGCTACCCCACCACCGTACTAGATGGCTACAGAACGGAGAGCGAACCGAGTAAACGCTGGTTGAAACCGGACATATCGCTGTATGGATGAGCGTCAGAGCTCCAAATGGTGCTGAAGATGTGACGTAAAACACATCAATGCTAAAGCTGCATGAATCAGATTTCCACAGGAATAGAATTTATGGGCAGATCTGGTACATCGGTCTGGGTGGTGATCGCGAGAGAGAGAATTCTTTTCAAGGTAATTTATCATTTTTGAATAAATAATTACGATACGTTCACTAAACTTTGTTTATCATCAAAAACTGTCTTTTTGCAACCTGTAGCCAAATTGTATGACAATATGTCTGTTACCTTTTTTCTCTGTTCATTTTTAAAAAGACAACCCTTGTTCTGAGGGATCCCACGTCGTAACCACTTCGCCATAAGATCACCAAAAGAAAAATGACAACATTTAATACTTACACTCCGCGGTTTTGTTTTGTTTACCTCCGGCCACATCTATATAGCAGTATATAGTGAGAAAAAAAAGCCGGTATACTAGCTTTGCATCATCTTACAAAGGAATGCAGGCCTACATATCGGTACGGAAAGTTGAATGGGTTAATAAATAAAATAAAACTTGCAGACATGCACTTAATACAAATCATTATGATTGACAGAAGTACTGACATCCAACACGAAACCATGGCTGCACGTTCATATACTTGAATTATTAGGCATTACCAACAGCGGGAATATCCGAAAGCTGCCAGCCTCAACAATCGAAGCAGCTAATTTATTTGTAATATTCAGAAACACGTAACTCCATGGATACAAATTATCTATGTGATTTTCATTAATCAATCAAGTGCCAAGCCTGCCGGCGTAGGCGATCATGTCTCTCTACAACTCTCTTTCTTATTCGTGCAGGTAATCAGTTCTGACGTCGATCTTGTGTCGAACCATAATGTCAGACCATCCAACATCTTCTCCCTATGTCTTCCATGATGTCAGACCATTCAACATCTTCTCCCTCTGTCTTCCATGATGTCAGACCATCCAACATCTTCTCCCTCTGTCTTCCATGATGTCAGACCATCCAACATCTTCTCCCTATGTCTTCCATGATGTCAGACCATCCAACATCTTCTCCCTCTGTCTTCCATGATGTCAGACCATCCAACATCTTCTCCCTATGTCTTCCATGATGTCAGACCATCCAACATCTTCTCCCTATGTCTTCCATGATGTCAGACCATCCAACATCTTCTCCCTATGTCTTCCATGATGTCAGACCATCCAACATCTTCTCCCTATGTCTTCCATGATGTCAGACCATCCAACATCTTCTCCCTCTGTCTTCCATGATGTCAGACCATCCAACATCTTCTCCCTATGTCTTCCATGATGTCAGACCATCCAACATCTTCTCCCTATGTCTTCCATGATGTCAGACCATCCAACATCTTCTCCCTCTGTCTTCCATGATGTCAGACCATCCAACATCTTCTCCCTATGTCTTCCATGATGTCAGACCATCCAACATCTTCTCCCTATGTCTTCCATGATGTCAGACCATCCAACATCTTCTCCCTATGTCTTCCATGATGTCAGACCATCCAACATTTTCTCCCTATGTCTTCCATGATGTCAGACCATCCAACATCTTCTCCCTATGTCTTCCATGATGTCAGACCATCCAACATCTTCTCCCTATGTCTTCCATGATGTCAGACCATCCAACATCTTCTCCCTATGTCTTCCATGATGTCAGACCATCCAACATCTTCTCCCTATGTCTTCCATGATGTCAGACCATCCAACATCTTCTCCCTATGTCTTCCATGATGTCAGACCATTCAACATCTTTCTCCTATGTCTTCCATGATGTCAGACCATCCAACATCTTCTCCCTATGTCTTCCATGATGTCAGACCATCCAACATCTTCTCCCTATGTCTTCCATGATGTCAGACCATCCAACATCTTCTCCCTATGTCTTCCATGATGTCAGACCATTCAACATCTTCTCCCTATGTCTTCCATGATGTCAGACCATTCAACATCTTTCCTATGTCTTCCATGATGTCAGACCATTCAACATCTTCTCCCTATGTCTTCCATGATGTCAGACCATTCAACATCTTCTCCTCATGTCTTCCATGATGTCAGACCATTCAACATCTTCTCCTATGTCTTCCATGATGTCAGACCATTCAACATCTTCTCCCTATGTCTTCCATGATGTCAGACCATCCAACATCTTCTCCCTATGTCTTCCATGATGTCAGACCATCCAACATCTTCTCCCTATGTCTTCCATGATGTCAGACCATTCAACATCTTCTCCCTATGTCTTCCATGATGTCAGACCATTCAACATCTTCTCCCTCTGTCTTCCATGATGTCAGACCATCCAACATCTTCTCCTTATGTCTTCCATGATGTCAGACCATCCAACATCTTCTCCCTATGTCTTCCATGATGTCAGACCATCCAACATCTTCTCCCTATGTCTTCCATAATGTCAGACCATCCAACATCTTCTCCCTATGTCTTCCATGATGTCAGACCATCCAACATCTTCTCCCTATGTCTTCCATGATGTCAGACCATCCAACATCTTCTCCCTATGTCTTCCATGATGTCAGACCATCCAACATCTTCTCCCTCTGTCTTCCATGATGTCAGACCATTCAACATCTTCTCCCTATGTCTTCCATGATGTCAGACCATTCAACATCTTCTCCCTATGTCTTCCATGATGTCAGACCATTCAACATCTTCTCCCTATGTCTTCCATGATGTCAGACCATCCAACATCTTCTCCCTATGTCTTCCATGATGTCAGACCATCCAACATCTTCTCCCTATGTCTTCCATGATGTCAGACCATCCAACATCTTCTCCCTATGTCTTCCATGATGTCAGACCATTCAACATCTTCTCCCTATGTCTTCCATGATGTCAGACCATCCAACATCTTCTCCCTCTGTCTTCCATGATGTCAGACCATCCAACATCTTCTCCCTCTGTCTTCCATGATGTCAGACCATCCAACATCTTCTCCCTCTGTCTTCCATGATGTCAGACCATCCAACATCTTCTCCCTCTGTCTTCCATGATGTCAGACCATCCAACATCTTCTCCCTCTGTCTTCCATGATGTCAGACCATCCAACATCTTCTCCCTATGTCTTCCATGATGTCAGACCATCCAACATCTTCTCCCTCTGTCTTCCATGATATGTCATTCCCTGAGTTTTACCTGTTGTCCAAAAATAAAACTGTCGTTACTGCCTGTAGTACTGCCTGTAGTACTGCCTGTAGTACTGCCTGTAGTACTGCCTGTAGTACTGCCTGTAGTACTGCCTGTAGTACTGCCTGTAGTACTGCCTGTAGTACTGCTTTAGGCGGTGGAGGACAGGTAAGACGAGAGCATGAGGAATTTAATTGCCTGCATGGCTAGTGCAGTCGTCACGAAACAGTTCAGGTTAGGATGTTTTCCTGTTGTCACCAAATGTTCTAAACCTTCACTTTGCATTATAAGCCCGAAGAACCTGGATTGTCTTATTCTTATACTTTTGATGGTTTCTTTGTGTGCAGAACTGTTTTAGAACTTCATCATTTGTTTTCTTCGCTGTCCATGACATTTTAAGTATTCTTCTCTCTCTCTCTCTCTCTCTCTCTCTCTCTCTCTCTCTCTGCAATCACTGCCCAGACCTGATGTACCAGATTTCCCATAATTTATATTCATGTAGAAATCTGATTCATGCAGCCTTAGCATTGGTGTGTTTTACGTCACATCTTCAGCACTATTCGGACCTCTGGTGCTTATCCTTCGGCGATGTGTCCGGTTTCAGCCAGCATTTACTCGGTTTGCTCTCCGTTCTGTAGCCATCTAGTGTTTTTACGGTGTTGGGTAGCTAGCCCCACGCCAACCTCCTTAGGCGCCTCTTACGACATGCGTGGCAGGTAACAGTGGTTCTATTCTTTACACCCCAATGTGTGCTCCGGTAACCACTCAGGCGAGCATTCTTCTGTAAAACCACACCTCTTTGGCTTCCACTGATCTTAATGATTGTTTGTTCATTGTCCATGATACGCTACCATACACAAGTAAGTTAATCGCATATCCTTTACAGGACTTTGCGAATCAACTCCAGCTTTTAACGCTGTTTGTGATTTTTCTAGGCATTATTACGTTCAATAGTGTGCCATTGTTTTCTGAACGGGTGGTGCCATAGTCCTTTGTAAAATCCACGCGAAACAAGTTGCAAACAAATTGTCCGCAGCGTGATTCGAACTCAGAATGTCGGGGTTAATAGACCGAGTCACTATCCCCTAAGCCACAGGCGCCACACCAGACACAAGTAGCAATATAGCAATGGAGGACTTTTTTCGCCATGTCATATTATTACAGACCAAAAGTCTCTGAATAAGAAAGCTCACTTTATTTTCTTCTTCTGTTAAAGAAAAACGAAAAAACACATACAACAAAGAAACGGAAAACTAAATATAAATAAAGCATTTAGTCGGCAAATAATTATTGATGGTTTTAATGGAAATGATTTATTGAACGAGTAAACCGACAAACAATTTTCTTTATATTATGTAACGATTTGAATTAATCTTCGAAATGAGAAAAGTACGAAAACATGTATAACTTAGAAACCATTTTTGACCTAATTGAAATATCTATTCAGTTTTGATTTGTGTATGGGTTATGCAGGACCGAGGATGGAACAGCTGTCAGGTTAGCTGATCTATTACATGTGAAGCATGGACATTTAGCTAGACAGTAGAAAAATAGATTTGTGCTTTTGAATATAAACCGCCCGTGGGTTGCCGACAATTTGGAGAGGAATTCTTTGCAAATGAAGCAAAGAATAGTACCACTGCCGTCTAAAAAGCATGTCGTAAGAGGCGACTTCATCCTTCCTTTCATTCGCTTGAAATATTGTCTATATATTCAACGTTGTCTCTTGTATAAACTTCATTGTCTCTTGTAGCTCACACAGAGGTCAGAGGTCAGAGGTCCGTGTAGTTTTCTGTCCAGTGTTGTTTCGTATAATGAGAGGCGACTGATATAGGGACCTAGGGAAGCTACCCTAGTAAATAAAAAGCGTTGAAGAAGTCGGATGTGCTGGCATACTTGTAGGCGCATAACTGGCAAAACGTACAATCGCTCTTAGGCTTGGATCACATACAAATCACATAAAGTGTTTAACATGTGGTCGATATGGAGCACTCGAAGAAGAAGAAGAAGAAAAGTGTTACATAAGTGTCTTTCGTATATCATAGACAGAGAAGTGTCTTTCGTATATCATAGACAGAGAGGTGTCTTTCGTATATCATAGACAGAGAAGTGTCTTTCGTATATCATAGACAGAGAGGTGTCTTTCGTATATCATAGACAGAGAAGTGTCTTTCGTATATCATAGACAGAGAAGTGTCTTTCGTATATCATAGACAGAGAAGTGTCTTTCGTATATCATAGACAGAGAAGTGTCTTTCGTATATCATAGACAGAGAAGTGTCTTTCGTATATCATAGACAGAGAAGTGTCTTTCGTATATCATAGACAGAGAAGTGTCTTTCGTATATCATAGACAGAGAAGTGTCTTTCGTATATCATAGACAGAGAAGTGTCTTTCGTATATCATAGACAGAGAAGTGTCTTTCGTATATCATGGACAGAGAAGTGTCTTTCGTATATCATAGACAGAGAAGTGTCTTTCGTATATCATAGACAGAGAAGTGTCTTTCGTATATGATAGACAGAGAAGTGTCTTTCGTATATCATGGACAGAGAAGTGTCTTTCGTATATCATAGACAGAGAAGTGTCTTTCGTATATCATAGACAGAGAAGTGTCTTTCGTATATCGTAGACAGAGAAGTGTCTTTCGTATATCATAGACAGAGAAGTGTCTTTCGTATATCATAGACAGAGAAGTGTCTTTCGTATATCGTAGACAGAGAAGTGTCTTTCGTATATCATAGACAGAGAAGTGTCTTTCGTATATCGTAGACAGAGAAGTGTCTTTCGTATATCATAGACAGAGAAGTGTCTTTCGTATATCATAGACAGAGAAGTGTCTTTCGTATATCATAGACAGAGAAGTGTCTTTCGTATATCGTAGACAGAGAAGTGTCTTTCGTATATCATAGACAGAGAAGTGTCTTTCGTATATCATAGACAGAGAAGTGTCTTTCGTATATCATAGACAGAGAGGTGTCTTTCGTATATCATGTACAGAGAAGTGTCTTTCGTATATCATGGACAGAGAAGTGTCTTTCGTATATCATAGACAGAGAAGTGTCTTTCGTATATCATAGACAGAGAAGTGTCTTTCGTATATGATAGACAGAGAAGTGTCTTTCGTATATCATGGACAGAGAAGTGTCTTTCGTATATCATAGACAGAGAAGTGTCTTTCGTATATCATAGACAGAGAAGTGTCTTTCGTATATCGTAGACAGAGAAGTGTCTTTCGTATATCATAGACAGAGAAGTGTCTTTCGTATATCATAGACAGAGAAGTGTCTTTCGTATATCATAGACAGAGAAGTGTCTTTCGTATATCATAGACAGAGAAGTGTCTTTCGTATATCATAGACAGAGAAGTGTCTTTCGTATATCATAGACAGAGAAGTGTCTTTCGTATATCATAGACAGAGAAGTGTCTTTCGTATATCATGGACAGAGAAGTGTCTTTCGTATATCATGGACAGAGAAGTGTCTTTCGTATATCATAGACAGAGAAGTGTCTTTCGTATATGATAGACAGAGAAGTGTCTTTCGTATATCATAGACAGAGAAGTGTCCTTCGTATATCATAGACAGAGAAGTGTCTTTCGTATATCATAGACAGAGAAGTGTCTTTCGTATATCATGGACAGAGAAGTGTCTTTCGTATATCATGGACAGAGAAGTGTCTTTCGTATATCATAGACAGAGAAGTGTCTTTCGTATATCATAGACAGAGAAGTGTCTTTCGTATATCATAGACAGAGAAGTGTCTTTCGTATATCATAGACAGAGAAGTGTCTTTCGTATATCATGGACAGAGAAGTGTCTTTCGTATATCATGGACAGAGAAGTGTCTTTCGTATATCATAGACAGAGAAGTGTCTTTCGTATATCATAGACAGAGAAGTGTCTTTCGTATATGATAGACAGAGAAGTGTCTTTCGTATATCATAGACAGAGAAGTGTCTTTCGTATATCATAGACAGAGAAGTGTCTTTCGTATATCATAGACAGAGAAGTGTCTTTCGTATATCATGGACAGAGAAGTGTCTTTCGTATATCATGGACAGAGAAGTGTCTTTCGTATATCATAGACAGAGAAGTGTCTTTCGTATATCATAGACAGAGAAGTGTCTTTCGTATATGATAGACAGAGAAGTGTCTTTCGTATATCGTAGACAGAGAAGTGTCTTTCGTATATCATGGACAGAGAAGTGTCTTTCGTATATCATAGACAGAGAAGTGTCTTTCGTATATCATGGACAGAGAAGTGTCTTTCGTATATCATAGACAGAGAAGTGTCTTTCGTATATCATAGACAGAGAAGTGTCTTTCGTATATGATAGACAGAGAAGTGTCTTTCGTATATCATGGACAGAGAAGTGTCTTTCGTATATCATAGACAGAGAAGTGTCTTTCGTATATCATAGACAGAGAAGTGTCTTTCGTATATCGTAGACAGAGAAGTGTCTTTCGTATATCATAGACAGAGAAGTGTCTTTCGTATATCATAGACAGAGAAGTGTCTTTCGTATATCATAGACAGAGAAGTGTCTTTCGTATATCGTAGACAGAGAAGTGTCTTTCGTATATCATAGACAGAGAAGTGTCTTTCGTATATCATAGACAGAGAAGTGTCTTTCGTATATCGTAGACAGAGAAGTGTCTTACGTATATCATGGACAGAGAGGTGTCTTTCGTATATCATAGACAGAGAAGTGTCTTTCGTATATCATAGACAGAGAAGTGTCTTTCGTATATCATAGACAGAGAAGTGTCTTTCGTATATCATAGACAGAGAAGTGTCTTTCGTATATCATAGACAGAGAAGTGTCTTTCGTATATCATAGACAGAGAAGTGTCTTTCGTATATCATAGACAGAGAAGTGTCTTTCGTATATCATAGACAGAGAAGTGTCTTTCGTATATCATATACAGAGAAGTGTCTTTCGTATATCATGGACAGAGAAGTGTCTTTCGTATATCATGGACAGAGAAGTGTCTTTCGTATATCATAGACAGAGAAGTGTCTTTCGTATATCATAGACAGAGAAGTGTCTTTCGTATATGATAGACAGAGAAGTGTCTTTCGTATATCATAGACAGAGAAGTGTCTTTCGTATATCATAGACAGAGAAGTGTCTTTCGTATATCATAGACAGAGAAGTGTCTTTCGTATATCATAGACAGAGAAGTGTCTTTCGTATATCATAGACAGAGAAGTGTCTTTCGTATATCATAGACAGAGAAGTGTCTTTCGTATATCATAGACAGAGAAGTGTCTTTCGTATATCATGGACAGAGAAGTGTCTTTCGTATATCATGGACAGAGAAGTGTCTTTCGTATATCATATACAGAGAAGTGTCTTTCGTATATCATAGACAGAGAAGTGTCTTTCGTATATGATAGACAGAGAAGTGTCTTTCGTATATCATGGACAGAGAAGTGTCTTTCGTATATCATGGACAGAGAAGTGTCTTTCGTATATCATAGACAGAGAAGTGTCTTTCGTATATCATAGACAGAGAAGTGTCTTTCGTATATCATAGACAGAGAAGTGTCTTTCGTATATCATAGACAGAGAAGTGTCTTTCGTATATCATAGACAGAGAAGTGTCTTTCGTATATCATAGACAGAGAAGTGTCTTTCGTATATCATAGACAGAGAAGTGTCTTTCGTATATCATGGACAGAGAAGTGTCTTTCGTATATCATGGACAGAGAAGTGTCTTTCGTATATCATAGACAGAGAAGTGTCTTTCGTATATCATAGACAGAGAAGTGTCTTTCGTATATGATAGACAGAGAAGTGTCTTTCGTATATCATAGACAGAGAAGTGTCTTTCGTATATCATAGACAGAGAAGTGTCTTTCGTATATCATAGACAGAGAAGTGTCTTTCGTATATCATAGACAGAGAAGTGTCTTTCGTATATCATAGACAGAGAAGTGTCTTTCGTATATCATAGACAGAGAAGTGTCTTTCGTATATCATAGACAGAGAAGTGTCTTTCGTATATCATGGACAGAGAAGTGTCTTTCGTATATCATGGACAGAGAAGTGTCTTTCGTATATCATAGACAGAGAAGTGTCTTTCGTATATCATAGACAGAGAAGTGTCTTTCGTATATGATAGACAGAGAAGTGTCTTTCGTATATCATGGACAGAGAAGTGTCTTTCGTATATCATAGACAGAGAAGTGTCTTTCGTATATCATAGACAGAGAAGTGTCTTTCGTATATCATAGACAGAGAAGTGTCTTTCGTATATCATGGACAGAGAAGTGTCTTTAGTATATCATAGACAGAGAAGTGTCTTTGTATATCATAGACAGAGAAGTGTCTTTCGTATATCATAGACAGAGAAGTGTCTTTCGTATATCATAGACAGAGAAGTGTCTTTCGTATATCATAGACAGAGAAGTGTCTTTCGTATATCATAGACAGAGAAGTGTCTTTCGTATATCATGGACAGAGAAGTGTCTTTCGTATATCATAGACAGAGAAGTGTCTTTCGTATATCATAGACAGAGAAGTGTCTTTCGTATATCATAGACAGAGAAGTGTCTTTCGTATATCATAGACAGAGAAGTGTCTTTCGTATATCATAGACAGAGAAGTGTCTTTCGTATATCATAGACAGAGAAGTGTCTTTCGTATATCATGGACAGAGAAGTGTCTTTCGTATATCATAGACAGAGAAGTGTCTTTCGTATATCATAGACAGAGAAGTGTCTTTCGTATATCATAGACAGAGAAGTGTCTTTCGTATATCATAGACAGAGAAGTGTCTTTCGTATATCATGGACAGAGAAGTGTCTTTAGTATATCATAGACAGAGAAGTGTCTTTGTATATCATAGACAGAGAAGTGTCTTTCGTATATCATAGACAGAGAAGTGTCTTTCGTATATCATAGACAGAGAAGTGTCTTTCGTATATCATAGACAGAGAAGTGTCTTTCGTATATCATGGACAGAGAAGTGTCTTTCGTATATCATAGACAGAGAAGTGTCTTTCGTATATCATGGACAGAGAAGTGTCTTTCGTATATCATAGACAGAGAAGTGTCTTTCGTATATCATAGACAGAGAAGTGTCTTTCGTATATCATAGACAGAGAAGTGTCTTTCGTATATCATAGACAGAGAAGTGTCTTTCGTATATCATGGACAGAGAAGTGTCTTTCGTATATCATAGACAGAGAAGTGTCTTTAGTATATCATAGACAGAGAAGTGTCTTTCGTATATCATGGACAGAGAAGTGTCTTTCGTATATCATAGACAGAGAAGTGTCTTTCGTATATCATAGACAGAGAAGTGTCTTTCGTATATCATAGACAGAGAAGTGTCTTTCGTATATCATAGACAGAGAAGTGTCTTTCGTATATCGTAGACAGAGAAGTGTCTTTCGTATATCTTGTACACAGAAGAGAAGAAATATATCTATATCCATAAAGTATCCAAAATAAAAGAAAACTGACTGATGCTGCAAATTAATATTTTTATTCATTCGTTCGCTATAAATTAGATGTAGTCAGGGTGCCTAATATGTCACATCTGACCGATTTTTGCGCGTAGTCTTGTTTTCCTTATCAGCAGTGTCCATCGCCATTTAGGCGATCCTTATTCGATTTCTGAGGTCCTTGTAATTTAGAACCCCAAGTAACGGATCAGGAAAACATATAGTCTAAACATGTACCATGTGCATACCGAAAATATTGTTGGACCAAGTTGGCCTCGAACGTCGTGTACTTAGTACGGCATGTGACTACTATCAAAGCGTGTCTTGGACTTTGCTATTGGTACTCCATGCTACACATACGAATGAGAAATGCCCTTCATGTTACAAATAAGAATGAGAAATGCCCTTCATGTTACAAATAAGAATGAGAAATGCCCTTCATGTTACAAATAAGAATGAGAAATGCCCTTCATGTTACAAATATGAATGAGAAATGCCCTTCATGTTACAAATAAGAATGAGACATGCCCTTCATGTTACAAATAAGAATGAGAAATGCACCATATGCTGCAAATATGAATGATAAAGGCACCCCATGGTACATATAGGGATGAGAAAATTAAAGTATTTTATATAAAAAGGGCTTGGTAACCCTTCACGATAGACCTGGTGACCCTTCACGATACACCTGGTGACCCTTCATGATACACCTAGTGACCCTTCATGATACACCTGGTGACCCTTCATGATACACCTAGTGACCCTTCATGATACACCTAGTGACCCTTCATGATACACCTGGTGACCCTTCATGATACACCTAGTGACCCTTCACGATACACCTGGTGACCCTTCACGATACACCTGGTGACCCTTCATGATACACCTAGTGACCCTTCATGATACACCTGGTGACCCTTCACGATACACCTGGTGACCCTTCACGATACACCTGGTGACCCTTCATGAAACACCTGGTGACCCTTGACGATACACCTGGTGACCCTTCATGATACACCTGGTGACCCTTCATGATACACCTGGTGACCCTTCATGATACACCTGGTGACCCTTCATGATACACCGAAGATCTATCAACGCACACCTGGTAAGTCTTCATAACACACTTGACACATCCCGTCAGAACACACTTGCAGAGACTTAATACCACACTACAAAACTGTTCAGAACATGCATGTCGTTCTTCATAACACATAAAAGGTTATCTCTGTAGGGCAGAGGTTAGGTGCTCGTCTATCGTACCAAAAGCTACCAGGTTTGCTCCCTCGTGGAGCCATCTGGATATTTTTCCAGAGATCCCTGATCTCAGTGTAGGTGAAATAGAGTTCGTAGTCCTATCGGAGATGGACGATAAAATGTAGATCCGGTGTTCAATTTGAGCACGTAAAAGAACCATTCACAGTTCAAAATCGAGAATAGCAGGCTGGAAAGCCGCTGTCCAGGAAAAATTCATTAGAAATTTTTTTTTTAAATTCCTACAAAAATATATTCACCGTCTTCAAAACATACATCGGGACCTTCGTCGGTGCTACGGAGTTCGTGCACTGCAGCTGAGATTTTCATGTGTAAGAAAGAGATCGGAGCACACATGGTTACTCACCAAAGTGCAATGATGATGACACTATCAATCAATCAATCTTCATGATATACTTCATGAGCCTTCACGACACACCCATTTTTGAACCATAAATCTCCACACACACAGACAGAAATTTGCTCAGAAAATCTGTGTTGTTGGTTAGTTTCTTGATTATCTCAAATCTTTAAACAACTGACGGAATATCTAATCTAAGCTGCAATTCTTGTGTGATAAAGTGCGTAAACAAAAGCTAGGCTGGTGCCATTTATGTGGGGTATCGCCAGTTAGCAGGCTTTTAGCAACTTATTCCTGTTTGCTAATTTGTAACTGCACACAACTTGTGTCTTCCTTTGCGATTGCATGTCAGTCCTGCAGGCCACACAAAGGGAACTACAAGATAATATGGAAACTATAGCTAAACAAGCTCTCAGAACACAACCAAATTATTCTCCAGTGCATACCTGCCCACTGTGGCGTATAAGGAAATGAGAGAGCAGACAGGCTGGCTAAGGAGGGAACAAAACTGATACAACATAAACACACAGTGTCATTACCAGAAATCAAGACACATATCAAGCGAAAGTACAAAGAGTTGTGGAAGCAACAAACCTACAGCAAACACACACAAGATCCCATCATCAGACTCAACAGAAAACTGCACACAACAATATTTCGCCTAAGAACAGATCACTGCAAGCTCAACCATCACATGCACAGAAAAAGCCTGCTCAGACTGCACAGTGTACATGTCAGACAGAAACACAGACTCAAGTGCACATCCTGCAGTCATGTCCATCATACATACACCAAAGAAACGAAACATTGCCTCATGAACGAAGCTTACAGAGAGAGCTATGGCTAAATCTCGAGGAGCTTTAACTGACATGCAGTTTTATAGAGGCAACCCATCTCATGATTTAGACGAGCATATAAAACCGAACTCCAGAAGGAAAGAGAAAGAAAGGCAGACCACGGACAACATGGAGGCACATGATGGAAGAGGAACTGGAAACCGCATCTCTGACGTGGGGCTCTGCGCTGAAGGTTGCACGGGACAGGAGAGCATGGAAAGTCCTTTCTGAAGCCCCATGTGTCACTAGGCATGACGGGATTAAGTAAGTAAGTAATAAAACCGAACGTAAAGAAGAAGATAACTGCGCATGCTCATGTAGTAGCATATCCCTTGTGGAACGTTGCTTTCATCACAGTCCGCCTGAATATCTCTCTGTCTCTAACTAGTTCTCCTCCCTCCTCCAGTGTCATGTTCAAGGTTTCTTTGATGTCCTGGTGCCACCTTCGTCTTGATCATCCCCTGTCTTGTACTTCAGTGGTGTTTCAGAGATACGATCATATTTAAATAGTAGCACATCTATTGTGGAACGTCGCTTTCGTCACAACCCGTTTGAAACTCTTTTGGTCGTCCTCTGCCTCGTACTGCCTTCCATTACCGTTCTCTTCAAACCACTGTGACATTTAACGTGGTCAAAATATTTCATCTTACAGAACATAATGTTATTTATGAGCCAATACTCCTTGATATGCAAGTGTCTTGTAGGATGTCTTTGTTTTTTTCTCTTCTCTGTCTAAGATGTTGCAAGAATTTTTCTGTAACACCTTCTTCTTCTTTGCGTTCGTTCTTTACAAATAATTTTAATCACTCTTTGTGATATGTTTGATCTTTGCCAAGAACGTGTATACGTTGCACATTGGTTTGGTAGGCCCCTAAACGCATATACCTCTACACGCTTAGGACACATGCATCCAATTTCAGTCAAACCTCCTTAATCGCCTCTTATGACATGCATGGCAGGTAACAGTGGTTCTATTCTTTACACCCCAAATTTGGGCCCCGGTAACCACTCGGGCGTTGTAACACCTTTATTCGAAAGCTTTAATTATGTTCCTGAATGGTTTTATTATGGTCCATTGACATAAATGCTCGTCTCTCGTACCTAAGGTACTTGGTTGGCTCCCTCGTGGAGCCATCTGTATATTTTTCCAGAAATCCTTGATCTCAGTGTAGATGAGATAGAGTTCATAGTTCTATCGGAGAAGGAAAATAAAGCGTAGTCACGTGTTCCAGTTAAGAAAATAAAAGAACCATTGTCCAAAGTCGAGATCAGGCTGAAAAACCGCAGCCCGGGAAAATTCATTGGAAAGATTTAAAAATAAAATTATTACAAAACATTGTCACCATCTTTTAAATTACATCGGGAACCCATGCCGGTGCTACGGAGTTTGTACACTGCCGCTGAGATCTTCCTGCCTAAGAAAGAGATCGGAGCACACATTGTTATTCAACAAAGTGCAATGATGATGGTCCTATCAATCAATCAATGAATCAACCAATGTTGAGCTTATCTAAAGAAATGATCAAAGAATACCAAAGCATACATTGAAGTGGGAGGCAAAGAGTTCCAGAAAGGGAGGACGCACTAGAGAAACCCTAACACGAACTTTGCTGTGACAGACAAGAAATATCACACTTATTTCCATGGAAGAGATTGAGCGTTTTGTCCTGGTCAGAGCGTTGTGGAGAAATTACATGTAGACCCTTTGTAACATTTAATGGTACAAGATGAATATATATATCATCATCATCATCTAATATCTTGTCCTGAGCAAAACTTTGCCACTCTAACAGTCCTTCGGAATGTATCTCTCATAGGCTAGATGACCCACCTCTGCAGCCGTCATGATTAAATCATCAGTTACATCATGAATCTTTCTTCTCATGGTCTTCCTTCTCTTCTTTGCCGGATGTCTTCTTCCATAATGGTCTTCTCCATCCGTCATGCTCTTTATACGCCCAAGATACATCATTTTCTCATCTTATTTATAACAGCAGTCAGTTTTCTTTATTTTAGGTCTCTTTTCTAGATAGATCTAGTCTTGTTCTTTCTTCAGATAATCGAGAATTCTCTTTTCTCCATGATATACGAGAACTCTTCTCTCTCCATGATATACGGAGAACTCTTCTCTCTCCATGATATACGGAGGCCTCTTTTCTCTCCATGATATACGGAGAACTCTTCTCTCTCCATGATATACGGAGAACTCTTCTCTCTCCATGATATACGGAGAACTCTTCTCTCTCCATGATATACGGAGAACTCTTCTCTCTCTATGATATACGGAGAACTCTTCTCTCTCCATGATATACGGAGAACTCTTCTCTCTCCATGATATACGGAGAACTCTTCTCTCTCCATGATATACGGAGAACTCTTCTCTCTCCATGATATACGGAGAACTCTTTTTCTCCATGATATACGGAGAACCTTCTCTCCATGATATACGGAGAACTTCTTCTCTCCATGATATACGGAGAACGCTTCTCTCCATGATATACGGAGAACTCTTCTCTCTCCATGATATACGGAAAACTCTTTCTCTCCATGATATACGGAGAACTCTTCTCTCTCCATGTATACGGAGAACCTCTTCTCTCCATGATATACGGAGAACTCTTCTCTCTCCATGATATACGGAGAACTCTTCTCTCTCCATGATATACGGATAACTCTTCTCTCTCCATGATATACGGAGAACCTTCTTCTTATATTAAATACTGGAACTCATTCTTCCATGCCTTAGTTAAATTCATGTTCTTCCATGTATATAGATTAAAATATCTACTATCTTCATGATGTTCTACATTGTTGGTCTTGTCTCTCATTACCTGAACATCTGTTTTGAGTTTGTCCTCCATGATTACAACATGCAGGTGTAGTTGTTAGTCAACTCACTTCAGGCTAACGGAGAACTCTTTGGTCCGGGTTTAATTATGCAGTGAGCGGGAACTTTTTCCAACCGTAACAGATCCCAGGTCGACCCGCCTCAATTGAATACCAGGAAAAGCACTGGGAAGTAAAGGCGGCCGGCGTGATGTTGAGCACATCACCCATCGTGTGCCGACGGATAATGACAAATACGGTGCTAAAACCGTTATTACCCAATATAACATCTGGTAAACAAAGGGTTACTTTACTTTTAATTTTCTGTTCATTTGGAAATAGATGGAGAAGTTAGATAGATAGATAGGTAGATAGATAGATAGATAGATTGATGGATAAATAGATATGTAGACAGTTAAATAGATAGATAGATTGATGGATAAATAGATAGGTAGATGGATAGATGCTCCTCTTGCATGGCATGCCCTATGTAACGTATAACGGTACGAGAAGAATATATTGTCTTTCCTCCAGGTGGGTGATGTAATTGGTTGCCCACTCTTGCCGTTAAGCGTAGAGGGGGGAGCTTTAATTTGCGTTCCAGGGCCAGATGAGTCACCCTTGTTATGTTATATCCATGTTTATTTAGTGAGGTCTTCATATTGTCTATTCATCTTTTTCTTGTTCTTTCCTTTGTCTTATTATCTGATCTCTTTTTATTGTATGCTGTTATTGGTAGTTGGTTGTATTCCATTCTCATTAAATGTCCAAATCACTGCATTTGTTGTCTTTCGATGTATTTGGTGCAAGAAGTTATGCCCACTCTGCTTCTGATGTCCTCATTTCATATTCTATCTTTCCTGGTGACCTCCACCACTTTCCTCAAACATTTCAGTTCACATGTGAAATATATATATATCTCTTTATGATATCACTTTCCTTGGTCGTCTTGTTCCAATCCCTCTACCTGAACATCTGGTTTGAGTTTGTCCCGAGCAGATTACAAACATGCATTGTCACTTTCAAATGTTTTCTCGTGTGGTTTTTCTTTCTAGAAATTTCTTCTGCAGACTCGACATGTATCAAAGGATAACTGACAGGTCACCCTACAGGTTTCGAAAATCAAAGACTTGCACACGTTCCTGGTCAAATTGAATGCATTATTTGATCTGATGGTGCGATGTAGTTTGAGAACTTTGTGATGTAAGAATTTCTGCTTTTGTGTGTTTTATTTTTCTTTGAAGATTATACGGTTTTTTTATGTTTACTCTTTTGGGGATGGGGATGTGGGGCGGGGTAGATGAATATGGAGGGATAGAGGGAAAGGTAAATATATAGAGGTGGGTAGATATATATATATATATACAGAGAGGGATGGATAGATAGATAGAGGTAGATAGATAGAAAGAGGTAGGTAGAATGGATACAGTGAGAAAAAGTGATAGATAATTTGAGAGAGAGGTAGATAGATAGAACAGGTATATGGCAGAAGGAAAGGGAGATAGATAGATCTATAGAGGTAGATAGATATGGAGAGAGAGAAAGCAAGGTATATAGAAAGAGAGATATGGATAGGTATGGAGAGAGATAGATAGATAGAGAAGTAGATAGTGAGGAAGAGAGGGAGATAGACAGGTAAAGATAGTGATGGAGATACATATGGAGAGAGAGAGAGAGTCGAAGATTTAAAAATATATATGTTGAGAAAAGACACAAAGATGTGATAGAAGAAGCTTTGCAGCCTAGCTTGGTATCGCCGATGGGATCTTTCTCTTTCATTTTCTCCTCCTTCATCCTCTTTCTCTCTCTCTTTCTCTTTGGCTTTATCTTTCAATCTCTCCTTCCCTTTCTCTTTCATCCTCTTTCTCTCTCTCTCTCTATTTGGCTTTCTCTTTCAATCTCTCCTTCCCTTTCCCTTTCATCCTCTTTCTCTCTCTCTCTCTCTCTTTGACTTTCTCTTTCAATCTCTCCTTCCCTTTCCCTTTCATTCTCGTTCTCTCTCCTCTCTTTTGCCTTTCTCTTTCATTCTCCTCTCCTTTCCCTTTCATCCTCTTTTCTCTCTCTCTTTGACTTTCTCTTTCAATCTCTCCTCCTTTTCCCTTTCCCTCTTCATTCTTTCTCTCTCTCTCTTTGCTTTCTCTTTCAATCTCTCCTTCCCTTTCTCTTTCATCCTCTTTCTCTCTCTCTCTCTCTCTTTGACTTTCTCTTTCAATCTCTCCTTCCCTTTCCCTTTCATCCTCTTCTCTCTTCTCTGACTTCTTTCAATCTCTCCTTCCTTCTTTTCCTCTTCTCTCTTCTTGCTTTTTCAATCTCTCCTTCCTTTCCTTTCATCCTCTCTTTCTCTCTCTCTCTATTTGCTTTCTCTTTCAATCTCTCCTTCCCTTTCCTTTCATCCTCTTTCTCTCTCTCTCTCTCTCATTTGCTTTCTTTTCAATCTCTCCTTCCCTTTCTCTTTCATCTCTCTTCTCTCTCTCTCTCTCTCTTTGACTTTCCTTTCAATCTCTCCTTCCTTTCCCTTTCATCCTTTCTCTCCTCTCTCTCTCTTGACTTTCTCTTCAATCTCTCCTTCCCTTTCCTTTCATCCTATTTTCTCTCTCTCTCTCTCTTTGACTTCTCTTTCAATCTCTCCTTCCCTTTCCCTCTTCTTCTCTTCTTCTCTTCATCTTCTTTGACTCTTTTCTCAATCTTCCTTCATCCTCTTTCGCCTTCATTTTCTTCTTCGATCGTTCTAGGCCTGTTTTACATTCTCATTGTGATATAAAACGCCAAACATCGAACGTTCGTATGTCACCAGCTTCAGCACTTTGAGCCAGTGCTTATCCTCGTGGGTGTTCGTTTTCAGCACTTTTGATTTACTGGTGAGCTCCAGGTACGATCAGCTTTGCGATTTTGGCTTGGACTACGCCGACGTGAGTTACGCTGTTTATGCCCGTTCTGACTGAGAATATTTCTCGGGGCTTGTAAGCTTATCCTCGGACGGCGTCTTACCGTATAAGACACCGTGTAAAGTATCGGCCTTCGCCAATGTTCAGACCCGAACTTCCTGCTTGATCCGTACATTGTCGGCCTTGCTTTACCGTACATTTTTGAGTTTGATCCGGGAAGGAACATTCTCAGCCTTTTCTAGACGCGTATCGGTACGTGGCAATTTGCAATTAACCTCGAAAGCACTGGCATGGGGCCGAGTACAAACAATGTAGAGGGTCGTTTCAGTCGGCACTATCAGCGTAACTGAGGATTTTGCGCTCGCCGCCATCACCCGCCCCGTTTTTCCGGGGATGTTAGTTACGACTGCAACGAACCTTGCCCGGTTGCCCCAAGGCTGGCAGTTCCGTTAGGCATCACCAACCTCAGTTCTTCCGGGGATGTTAATTTTAATCGCACAGTACCTTGCACGGTTTTCCCAGGGCGGGTAGTTTCGTTATGCACTAAACGCAACTTGTTCTTTTGCGCTCGGCAAACCTTGCCCAGTACATGTATCTGCACCAGGCTACCAATGCGGGTCAGCTGCAATCTTCTCTCGCACCAACACGAGGGTAGACTTTTATTCGTTACGGTCCTGTCTTATTTATTCTTGCCGACGGGCTGGCAATGTTTGCCCCTCCTCAGGGCTTCGAGCTTCTCCCTACGTGGGCATACGTTTGGTCACTGGATGCACCTCTCATCCATGTCTGAGACGTTTCGTTGCTGTTTCTTTGCGTTCAGGGACTTGGGCAATATCTTGTTGGACATCGTTCAGGAGATTTGTGCATTTTCTTTGTATGTATCTTTATCGTGTATCCGCACTTGCACTGCTACCCCTACCAGTAGTTTTCTCTCCCCGATCCCTGCCCCTCTTAGCCAGACCAGAACCATAGTCTGTTTCTAGGGTCACCGCGTGGAGGTTAGGGCAGGGTCTTGGTAGCGCGCCCTCGCTAACCCTGGCTCATGTTACCACCATGACCTCATGAGCCTTTGACCCCTTTCATTCTATTTCTCTCTCTCTCTCTCTTTGACTTTCTCTTTCAATCTCTCCTTCCCTTTCCCTTTCATTCTATTTCTCTCTCTCTTCTTTCTTTCAATCTCTCCTTCCTTTCTCTTTCATCCTATTTCTCTCTCTCTCTTTGACTATCTATTTCATTATTTCTTTCCCTTTCTCTTTCATCCCCTTTGACTCTCTCTCTCTCTCTCTCTCTCTATATATATATATATATATATATATATATATATATGACTTTCTCTTTTACTTTCTCTTTACATTCTCTCAATTTTCCCTCTTTAATCCTCCTGCACTCTCTCTTCCACTTTCAATGTCTCGCTATAACTTTACTTTGTCTCTTTCTTTCTATCTCTTTCTCTCCCGATGTATTTGTGTTGTTGTTGTTGATAAGTGACAGAGTATGTTATCTGAAACCTAACAACAACACCCACCTACTGGTTATTGGTTATTGAACTGGCGTCACAACACTCCAGGCAGACCCATAGGTGCTGAGACTCCTCCAACAGATTTCGAGGGGTGTGCATGATGGTTCCTTTGGCTCGCAGGTTAAAGACACTCCTCTCTCTATGCCCTTAAAACATCTAGCTCTACTTGTCATTCTTCATGTAGTACCGCTTTTAGGGCGGTGTAGGACAGGTGGGACGTGAGCCTGATGAATTTAATGGCTGCATTACGCAGTTCTCGAGTGTCAGGTAGTTTCATTGCCACGAAATCGTTCGTGATTGAACAGGTCCAAGGACGTTTTTCATTCGCAATCTTATGAACGTGTTATCCAACGTTCAATCGTATTGAGTCAACGTCAATTAGTCATCTCCAGTAGTCGCAAAGTCGACTTCACTCATCACATAGGTCGCAGAATTGAAGTCACTCAAGTATGACAGGGTCGAGCTACATCACGAGCCAGTCAAGCTTACCTATCAGCTACTCCCACGATATTTCGTAACACCAGCTAGGCAAAAATAGTACCACTGTACTCAAGGTATGTAAAGTCCTGATTGGACTAGAGCTCCGTGATAAGCATTGAATCGATGCTGGCATAACGACATCCTACAATCGCTCTTAAGCTCAGATCACATACAAATCACAAAGAGTGGTTAACAAGTTGTCGATATGGAGCGTTCGAAGAAGAAGAAGATGCAAGCATGTCCGCTTTGTGATTGCCGCGAGCACCCGCATGACCAGGACAGTAGATCCACGTGAGTCTCTGGAAGCTCACGGACGCGTAAAGAACATCAATAATAGAAAGTACTGTGTATAGACGGCCTGTACAATGTATCCACTGAAATAGAGTTGATCTCTTCGGGACATTCATAATTCATAAGTCATTGAACTACGCCGCAACGATCTGAGAAGGGTTCTGGGAGTAAGCATTATATGGATCAATTATTTATGATGGATATAAATATATATAAATCAATCAATCAAGTGCCATAAAACGAAAGGAGAAAAAAAATCTCATCAATAGCATTAGATCAGAACGTCAAAAGATAAGGCAAGAAAAGAATATACAGAACTAAACAAAATGGTAAAAGAAGTGCTAGAACAGACAAGAGAAAATTTATGGAAAAGACAGCAGAAATAGCAGAAAAGGCTGCTAAAGTACATGATCTGCACACACTGTACAGGATTACCAAACAATTATGCGGGGTAAAAGACACAACCATAACATGCCAGTCAGAAACAGTCTAGGACAACTGTTGACAACAGAGCAGGAGCAGGATATGAGATGGACATCCCACTTTGAAGATGTGCTAAACAGACCTGATCCTGAACATCCACCGGATATTCCACTGGCCGCACAGGATATTGATATCAACCTCAAATTGCCAGAAAAGCAAGAAATAGTAAAAGCTATTGGATCCTTGAGAAACAACAAAGCACCGGGAAATGATGAAATGACAGCAGAGTTTTTCAAGATCGATCCCATCTTGGCTGCAAACATATTAGAGCCATTGTTTGCAGATATCTGGGAGAAAGAAGAATTGTCTAAGGATTGGACTAGGGGTACTGTAGTGAAAATCCCCAAGAAAGGAGACCTAACAGATTGCAATAACTGGAGAGGAATCACGTTGCTTTCAATCCCAAGTAAGATATTCTGCAAAATTATCATAATGCGAATACAAGAAGCAATAGATAAGTGTCTACGAATGGAGCAAGCAGGATTTAGGAAAGGAAGAGGAACAAATGAACATATATTTACCCTGCGTAACATTTTAGAACAATGTAGCGAGTGGCAAATGACTATATACATCAACTTCATAGATTTTGAAAAGGCATTCGACAGCGTCCACAGAGACAGCCTATGGAAGATACTAAGACAATACGACGTACCGCAGAAGCTTGTCAACATCATAGCCCTCTTCTATAAAGATTTCTCCTGCAACCTAAAGAATTCCAACAAAACATTTCCAGTAAAATCTGGTGTAAGACAGGGATGCATAATGTCCTCTCTTTTGTTTAGTATTACAATTGACTGGGTGCTAAAAATGCCATAAATCAACAAGCACCAAGAGGAATAAGATGGACCCTTTCGATATGCTTGAGGATCTGGACTTTGCAGATGATATAGCCCTGGTGTCACACAAATATGAACATATACAAGAGAAAAGTACAATACTTCACAGCACGGCAAAGACAGTAGGCCTAAAAACAAACACAGGAAAAACAAAAATTATGACAAACAGTGAAATCCAACAACCAGTAATGTTAGAAAATGAAACACTGGAAAGGGTTGAGCAGTTTACATATCTTGGTAGCGTACTGACACTAAATGGTGGCACAGAGGAAGATATAAAATCACGTCTAAGTAAGGCCAGAACCGCTTTTGCCAGAATGAAACCAGTATGGAAGTCCAAAATCTACAATAGGACCACAAAGCTTAAACTCTATAAAAGCATTGTTTTGCCAGTTTTGCTCTACGGATCGGAATGTTGGAGGATGACCAAAGGAGATACTAGCAGGCTGTCAGTTTTCCACCACTCTGTCTTCGCAGAATCTTGGGAATCTTTTGGCCAGTAAAAATATCCAATAACCAACTACTCCAAGATACAAGACAAGAGGCAATGAATGACATACTCAAAAGAGAAGATGGAAATGGCTCGGACATGTTATGAGAATGAGACAAGAAATGCCTGCAAGGGTAGCCCTCACTTGGACACCAGAAGGAAAGAGAAAGAAAGGCAGACCACGGACAACATGGAGGCGCATGATGGAAGAGGAACTGGACACCGCATCTCTGACGTGGGGCTCTGCGCTGAAGGTTGCACGGGACAGGAGAGCATGGAAAGTCCTTTCTGAAGCCCCATGTGTCACTAGGCGTGACGGGATTAAGGTAAGAAGTAAGTAATCAAGTGCCATGCCTGCCGGCGTAGGCGATCATATCTCTCCACAACTCTCTTTGCTTGGTGCATGTAATCAATTCTGACGTCGATATTTTGTCGAACCATGATGTCAGGCCATCCAACATCTTCTCCTCTGTCTTCCACGATCTCTCCTTCCCTGAATTTTACCTGTAGTCACCAAATGTTCTAAACCTTCTCTTCGCATTATATGCCCGAAGAACCTTGATTGTCGGATTCATATTCTTTTGATAAAGTTTCTTTGTGTGCAGGCCTGATTTAAAACCTCCACGTTTGTTTTCTTTGCTGTCCATGGAATTCTCAATATTCTTCTGTAAAACCACATATATAAATAGAATGTTTAGTTTAGTTTAGTCGTTGTATCATCATCACTGCACATCGAATCAATTAGTCCATAAGTGCTCCGATCTCCTCCTCAGTATGTCTCTCAGCGTGTGGCAAACTAACGACACCGCTTCTAGTTTAGTTTAGTCTTTGTATCATCATCACTGCACATCGAATCAATTAGTCCATAAGTGCTCCGATCTCCTCTCAGTATGTCTCTAGCGGTGAGGCAAACTAACGACACCGCTTCTAGTTTAGTTTAGTACTTTATCATCATACTCACATCAATCAATTAGTCCATAATGTGCCGATCTCCTCCTCAGTATGTCTCTCAGCTGTGTTGAACTAACGACACGTTCTGTTTAGTCTGTATTCTTTGTATCTTCATCACGTGACATCGAATCAATTAGTCCATGATTGTGCCGATCTCTCTCAGTATGTCCTCAGCGTGTGCACTAACGACACCGCTTCTAGTTTAGTTTAGTCTTTGTATCATCATCATTGCACAAACGAACCAATTATTCCGATGGCTCCACGAGGGAGCAAACCGCGTACTTTTGGAACGAGAGGCTAGTACCTAACCTATATGCCACAGAGACCCCTGAAGAGAGCAAGTGTGAATATAATATATTACATAACATCTACATCTATAACATAACATCTACATCTATAACATAACATCTACATCTATTACATCTATTTAGACGATATGTGTACACCATCACTACACAACACATTAACAATATCTGTTCACGTCATCAGTACTTGTGTTGAACGTTTCTCACAGACATTATTTGTTTACCTCATCAGTACTTGCTCTGAACGTAACTTCTTCGATCACGTGTTAAACCACTCTTTGTGATCTGAGCATAAGAGCGATTGTACGTTGTGCCAGTTATGTGCCTACAAGTAGGCCAGCACATCTGATTTATGCGGCGCTTTTTATTTACTAGGGTAGCTTCCGTAGGCCTCTACTCAGAGCCAACTATAAATTTATGGGCCTGCGGACTCAGGAAAAAATTATGAGAAATCAGACCACAACTACACCAAATGACAGCATTCTAGTATTGGTGTATATAGCTGAATTCATTTTAAAATCAACACAAAATGCTAAATCAAAGTTATATTATGCAACAAGTTAAGTTTAACAATAAGGAATAGCAACATTATGAATATTTTTCACCAATAAATAACCATAGACTCACAGAATAGAGTAAAATTACAAAAAGAGCGCGCAGTGTTCTATCAAACATATATGAATTCCAGTACCCAGCTCTGATCTAGGTCACGACTTTC
Organism: Arion vulgaris; assembly: GCA_020796225.1. Lineage (NCBI taxonomy): Eukaryota > Metazoa > Mollusca > Gastropoda > Stylommatophora > Arionidae > Arion > Arion vulgaris. Next base: position 64,854,429 of record CM036759.1, read on the forward strand.
CATGTCAGTTGTCAGGCCTAGTTATTTAGAGTTAGCTCTGCCCTACCTTAGTCGTCTCTTTGGAAATGCCTTGTATATCACAGTGTTACTATTCCTTCCTCCCCTTGCGCGCCCCAGAAACACACACGGGCGATAACGTAACTCACAGACATTGACGAATTGTTTACGTCATCAATACTTGCGCTGACCGTATCTCACAGACATTCACTAATTGATTACGTCATCAGTATTTGAGCTGGCCATATCTCACAGACATTCTACAAAAGTAATGAATCAAATATAATTTCTTGTTCATCAACCTACGCTTTTTGTCTTCAACAAAAGCAACTGAAGTTTATCAGCAATTTCCAAATGTTGACATGTCAACATTAGAAACATCAACAAAATAATGAGTGTTGTAACGAAATATATCTCTATCTGATAGTTTATAAATGAATAAAATAAATATTTGAGAAATGATTTTGTCACCTACTGGGAACATTTTAATAAACGATTCAACGGACCTGGTTTCCTGTTCAAACTGAGACAACGAGGAGTTGATTAAGGTTCCACCGGGGCCAGACATAATTAATTAATCATTGTTTTTGTTGATTGATTTTGATGATAAAAATCTCTCGTGACAAGGTTTCGAGATAACAAGAAGATAAGGGTTTGAATCTATCGTGAGCCCGCGTGCCCAGCGTGTTCGTAGCGCGATGGACTGTGGGTGACTAGCCCTCTGTGTGTACGGGTTCAATTCCGTGGGCAGGCAGAAAAAGCCACAGATTCCCCAGATTCACGGTGTTCGTGGCACCGAACCGAAGGGTTACGATGTCCATGGCACCGAGCCGAAGAGCTGAAAAGCTCAAGTGCTTCTGGATCGGAAAAAAAAATCTATCGTGCAGTTTCGTCAGACGAAAGACTAGTTCTTTCCAATTTTATTTGTGTCTTGGTGAAATCTGAGTTAGTTTGTACATTTTTTACATTTTCACTGCGTCAGACAGCAGAGCTGGTGAGGATATTTTTCCAGAGATCCTTAATCTCAGTGTAGGTGAGATCGAGTTCCTAGTCCTATCGGAGATTTACGATATAAACGCGTTGAAGTTATACTTGATATGATAACTGCTATGAATAACTTGAACTTGATATGATAACTGCTATGTATAACTTGAAGTTATACGTAGGGAGATCGTCAGAGCTTACCCATGACACAGGAGTTTAGAAAGAATAATAATGGAGAATATAATTGTTTTCAACAACTTACCAACAACAGAAAAGACAGAATCACCAACATCAGCATAAGAAAGAAAGTTGGCACAGAACCTTGCTTAAATTACATTGAGAAACAAAGAATGAAGTGGTTTGGCCACTTAATAGGAGTGCAACCAACTCCACAGTATACATAGTCTTCTACAATAAAACATCAGGAATGATAGACGACGGGAAGACCACGAAAAAGATGGTTAGATGGCATAGCAGAATCATGTCAAAGAGCAAAAATAACTATCTATTGTCTATTCCCAGGCTGAAGATATAGTTGGCTGTCCACTTTTGCCGTTAAGCGTAGCGGTGGGAGCTTAGAGCTAGATGAGTCGCCCTTGTTGTGTTGTATCCGTGTTTATGTAGTGTGGTCTTGATGTTGTCTATCCATCTTTTCTTGGTCTTCTCTTAGCTCTAGTACCTGATCTCTTTTTATTGTATGTGTTATTGGTGGTTGGTTGTATTTCATTCTCATTAAATGTCCAAACCACTGAATTTGTTGTCTTTCGATGTATTCGGTGCATGAACTTATGCCCACTCTGCTTCTGATGTCCTCATTTCGTAGTATGTCTTTCCTAGTGACTCCCACTGCCTTCCTCAAGCATTTCATTTCACACTTGGTGAGCTTTCTGTGGTGTATTGCTGTAAGAGATCAAGATTGACACTGGTAACAAAGTGTTGGTAGGAAAATACTTTTATCATCTGTCTTTTCACTTCCATCTTGATCTGTGGGTGTTGTAGTAATGGTGCCAGCTCGTAGGTTACTGCATTTGCTTTTTAACACCTTGTCTCTACTTCTCTATCAAGTTTTCCGTCCTGTGTGAAAATGCTGCCTAAATATTTGAATTCAGAAACTTGCTTTACTCTGGTGTTGTCTATCTGTATGTTTGCTTGGCTTGGTGTTCTGCTGATTTTCATGGTCTCTGTCTTTTGTTTGTTAATTTTCATGTTGTACTTCCTACATAAAAGAACAAGAAAGGAAAATTACCATATGCGAAATGAGATGCCTGAGGAAAGCAGTAAATAAAACAAGAAGAGACCATATAAGAAATGAGGAAATTAGAAGAACAGTCGGAACAACACCTGCTATTAGATTTATTGAAAACAGAGACTCAAATGGTTTGGCCACTTGGTCAGAATGAACCCGAATACACCAGTTGCAAGAGCGTACAACCTGAAAATGGAATCATCAAGAGGAAAGGGCAGACCAAGAAAAGATGGATTGATGGAGTTACAGACATCTTAAAACTCCACAATACCACACCATATCAAGCGACCGAGCGTGCATTATCTCGAAAACCGATCATCAGTTAAACCTGCTACGCCTAGCGGCAAAAAGCAGAGAAGGACAAAAGAAAGAAAGAAAGACTTCCTACATGCTATTAGCAATGAATTCATGTGTTGTTGTAGTTGATCTTCGTCTTCATAGATTAAACTTTGGTCGTCTGCAAAAATTAATTCGTTGATTTGATTATTTAATTGGTCGTATTGATCATTGTCTATGTCAATAAGATCTGTGCCGCACTCTGTCTCTTTCACTATTCTGTCTATATATATATATATATATGTTGAAGAGAAGAGGTGAGAGCACACAACTCTTGTCTTACTCCTGATTTTGTTTCGAATGAGTCTTGTCATTCCGTCTGTTGTTCTTACCACGCTGTGACTATTTGTGTATATTGCTCTGATATTGTCTAGCAGTTGTCCCTTGATCCCATATTTTTCTAGTGTTTCCCATAGAATACTTCTATCTATTCTGTCAAATGCCTTTTATTGATCCATGAATAATAAGTGTAGCTCTTTATTATATTCTATTGCTTTTTCACTTAGTTGTCTCAGAGTGAATAGAGCGTCTGTGCATCCCACTCCTCTTCTAAATCCAAACTGTGAGGGCTTATTTGTGGGTCAGCGATGTGTCTTATGCGCTGTTCTAATATTTTTGCGTATATTTTTACCAGTGTGGCTTAATGGTGAAATGCCTCTGTATGTTTCGCATTCTCTTTTATTGCCTTTATTTTTCCATAATGGGACTATTGCTGATTTTTGTCAGTCATCTGGAACTTTTCTTTCTGTCCATGCGGCTGTGAATATTCTATTTAACCATTTTACACCTATTTCTTTGCATGATTTAATTGCTTCGTTGGGTATGCCATCTGCACCTGGTGATTTGTTGTTCGAGCTGTTCTTTATTGCTGTTTCAATTTCTTGGATCAATATATATGGTTCTGTTTCTTCACTTTCCTTTGTTGTGTATATATATTCAGTTAATTTAGTAGGGTTGTAAAGTTTTTGAAAATATTCCTACCAAATAACTATCGCCCAAGACAAAAACAGAAAACCTTGACACTGGACGAAATTCTGGTAACAGTATGACGACAAAAGAAGAAGAAGATAATTGCTGAAAGACTAGACAGGGGATGGCAACGACGACGGCATCACCGAGACATTAAAGAACAGAATTAAGAAGGAGGTTGGAGAACTGGCTGAAGATCTCGAGTCTTTCATACTGGCCGTGATGAACTCTTAAGTTCCACAAAAGAACAAGCTAAATGAAAAGAGAATCTCCACTCAATAAGCCTACGTCCTTCCTTGAATCCCAGAAAAAAACACACTTAAAACATAATTTTAACAGACTATTACTTTGAAGAGCAATGCACTTTAGCGGGCCAGAACCCAGCCAGGACCGTATTATTCCCCTTTGAAATACTTCAAGGGCTTTGTGGAGAGTTACGTTGAGACACTGCCGGAATAGACCGCCGACCTCAATTCAAAATGTGATCAGTTGGTAAACATAAAGAAAGAGGAAACATATGTTCTGGTTTTTTTAAAGTTGAAAAGGTCATGTATGTTTTTAAACTCTGAAGTGGACCATAAGTGAAAATGAAAAAACAATTTTGGTATGAAGTTTTTGTGTGTTGGCAATAAAGACTTGAAGTCGAAGGAGAGTGAGGTTAAATTGAAGATAAGAGTAACATGTCAATAAAAGAAAGAAAATAGTAACATGTCCATAAAAGAAAGAAAATAGTAACATGTCAATAAAAGAAAGAAAATAGTTACATGTCAATAAAAGAAAGAAAATAGTTACATGTCAATAAAAGAAAGAAAATAGTTACATGTCAATAAAAGAAAGAAAATAGTAACATGTCCATAAAAGAAAGAAAATAGTAACATGTCAATAAAAGAAAGAAAATAGTTACATGTCAATAAAAGAAAGAAAATAGTAACATGTCCATAAAAGAAAGAAAATAGTAACATGTCAATAAAAGAAAGAAAATAGTAACATGTCCATAAAAGAAAGAAAATAGTAACATGTCAATAAAAGAAAGAAAATAGTAACATGTCAATAAAAGAAAGAAAATAGTAACATGTCAATAAAAGAAAGAAAATAGTAACATGTCAATAAAAGAAAGAAAATAGTTACATGTCAATAAAAGAAAGAAAATAGTAACATGTCAATAAAAGAAAGAAAATAGTTACACGTCAATAAAAGAAAGAAAATAGTAACATGTCAATAAAAGAAAGAAAATAGTTACACGTCAATAAAAGAAAGAAAATAGTAACATGTCAATAAAAGAAAGAAAATAGTTACACGTCAATAAAGAAGAAAATAGTTACATGTCAATAAAGAAAGAAAATAGTTACACGTCAATAAAGAAAGAAAATAGTTACATGTCCATAAAAGAAAGAAAATAGTTACACGTCAATAAAAGAAAGAAAATAGTTACATGTCCATAAAAGAAAGAAAATAGTAACATGTCAATAAAAGAAAGAAAATAGTAACATGTCAATAAAAGAAAGAAAATAGTTACATGTCCATAAAAGAAAGAAAATAGTAACATGTCAATAAAAGAAAGAAAATAGTTACATTGGAATCATCTTCCTTTGTTTTTGTCTCTAATCCTGTTGTGCCTCACAGCGTTAGGATAAGATGAGAGTTCTAAAACAGGCATTTGTGGGCGCTTCATAATTGTCTTTTTTTCACTGCTTCTGTTATTTATGTTGTTCAATTTTTACATGGGCGACCTTCTGAGTTGAATCCACTGTATCGGAGTATCATTGCTCGATGAGGCGCACTGTTTGTTGGTAATCTGCTTATGTGGCCGAACCATTTAATTTGTTGTTTCTTGATGACGTTCAGTACTGCTGATGTTGTACCCATTTTTTCTCTGATGTCTTCATTTCTAAACCGCTCTCTTCTAGATACTTCTAGGATTTATGCGTAGACACTTTCATCTCTATGTTGACTAGTTTTCTTCTATCGTTTGATATCAACGTCCAGGTTTGCAACTGATAACTGATGAAGTAACTAAAGAAAATTGTTCGGAAAAAGTTGGTGCTGATGTTTGCTTTCGTTCCGCCCGTGTGGTGCCGGGACCCGCTAGGGAAGCAAAAAATAGTAAAACTGCGACCTACAAGGCATGTCTTAAGAGACGATTAAGGTAGGGGCCTAGGGAAGTTACCTAGTAAATAAAAAGCGTCGCAGAAATCGGATGTGCTGGCCTACCTGTAGGCGCATAACTGGCACAACATAACTGGCACAACATAACTGGCACCACGTGATCGATATGCAGCGTTCGAAGAAGTTTTAGTTTGTTCTTATAAAAACAGTTAACCACTTTTTGTGATCTGTGCAGTTTGCGCCAAGAACGTGAGTAGTTGCGTCACATTGAGATCTCTACGGCGTGCAAGACCAGCACATCTGAATTTCAGTCAAAGTCTATACATATTATCTAACATGAGACACATTTCTAACAACGGGATAACTGTCAGACTTTACACACAGACAAACCTCACTTTAAAGTATCACATCTGAAGTTATACTGTAGTATGGTATCACATCTGAAGTTATACTGTAGTATGGTATCACATCTGAAGTTATACTGTAGTATGGTATCACATCTGAAGTTATACTGTAGCATGGTATCACATCTGAAGTTATACTGTAGCATGGTATCACATCTGAAGTTATACTGTAGCATGGTATCACATCTGAAGTTATACTGTAGCCTTGTATCACATCTGAAGTTATACTTTAACATGGTATCACATCTGAAGTTATACTGTAGCATGATATCACATCTGGAGTTATACTGTAGTATGGTATCAGATCTGAAGTTATACTCTAGCATGGTATCACATCTGAAGTTATACTGTAGCATGGTATCACATCTGAAGTTATACTGTAGCATGGTATCACATCTGAAGTTATACTGTAGCATGGTATCACATCTGAAGTTATACTGTAGCATGGTATCACATCTGAAGTTATACTGTAGTATGGTATCACATCTGAAGTTATACTGTAGCATGGTATCAGATCTGAAGTTATACTGTAGCCTTGTATCACATCTGAAGTTATACTTTAACATGGTATGACATCTGAAGTTATACTGTAGCATGATATCACATCTGGAGTTATACTGTAGTATGGTATCAGATCTGAAGTTATACTGTAGCATGGTATCACATCTGAAGTTATACTGTAGCATGGTATCACATCTGAAGTTATACTGTAGTATGATATCACATCTGGAGTTATACTGTAGTATGGTATCAGATCTGAAGTTATACTGTAGCATGGTATCACATCTGAAGTTATACTGTAGCCTTGTATCACATCTGAAGTTATACTTAACATGGTATACATCTGAAGTTATACTGTAGCATGATATCACATCTGAGTTATACTGTAGCATGGTATCAGATCTGAAGTTATACTGTAGCATGATATCACATCTGAAGTTATACTGTAGTATGATATCAGATCTGAAGTTATACTGTAGCATGAGTATCACATCTGAGTTATACTGTAGATGGTATCAATCTGAAGTTATACTGTAGCATGGTATCACATCTGAAGTTATACTGTAGTATGGTATCGCATCTGAAGTTATACTGTAGTATGGTATCACATCTGAGGTTATACTGTAGCATGGTATCACATCTGAAGTTATACTGTAGCATGGTATCACATCTGAAGTTATACTGTAGTATGGTATCACATCTGAAGTTATACTGTAGTATGGTATCACATCTGAAGTTATACTGTAGCATGGTATCACATCTGAAGTTATACTGTAGCTGGTATCACATCTGAAGTTATACTGTAGCATGGTATCGCATCTGAAGTTATACTGTAGCATGGTATCACATCTGAAGTTATACTGTAGCATGGTATCACATCTGAAGTTATACTGTAGCATGGTATCACATCTGAAGTTATACTGTAGCATGGTATCACATCTGAAGTTATACTGTAGCTTGGTATCACATCTGAAGTTATACTGTAGCATGGTATCACATCTGAAGTTATACTGTACTATGGTATCACATCTGGAGTTATACTGTAGCATGGTATCACATCTGAAGTTATACTGTAGCATGGTATCACATCTGAAGTTGTACTGTAGCATGGCATCACATCTGAGTTATACTGAGCTTAGAGTATCACATCTGAAGTTATACTGTAGCATGGTATCACATCTGAAGTTATACTGTAGCATGGTATCAGATCTGAAGTTATACTGTAGCATGGTATCAGATCTCATTGGTTATTGGGAGACCTTCAGAGTTGACTCATGCAAGGAAAACGTGATTATTGCAAGATTATGATTGAGTGATGGGAGAAGGTGAGAAAGATTAGTGACAAATTGATTGAGAGAGATGATTGAGAGGAAGAAGCGAAGAGAAAAGGTGATTCAGAAAGAAGTGTTGAAAGAGAGGTGATTAGAGAAAGAAAGTTATTAAGAGAAAGAATTTGATTAAGAGAAAAAAGTTTGATTAAAAAAAAGAATTAGACTAAAAGAAAGAAATTAATTGAGAAAAAGAATTTGATTAAAAGACATACATTGATTAAAAGAAAGAATTTGATTAAAAGAAAGAATTTGATTAAAAGAAAGAAGATGAAAGAAAAGAATAACATTTTTATTGATTTTATTCGTGAAAGAAAATCTCCATCTTGGAATCAAGTGCTCGAACCAGAAATCAATTCCATGGCGGTGTGCCATCATGCTTCACTCGACTTACCGTATTAAATATGTATTAGAAAACTGTGGCCACAGACAGACACATAAATAGATGGCACTAGACTCGAGATATTCAGCTCAAATGTGAAATATGTGTTGCTGTATGGCTTGAAAACATGGCGAGTTATCATCATCATCAAGTAGCTTGTCCCTTCCGGAACTTGGCTCCCATGACAGCAGTCCTGAAAAACTCTGTTCTGTGCAAGTTGGCTGTCGTCAGGATCATGAAATTGCTTGTCTTGAACATAACTTTGTCACCCTCAGTTCTTCGAATGCTGTACGCTCTCATTTATGTGGAAAGTCTCAGACATTGGAACGAGTGGGAGCATTAGGCGTTAATTTGGACATGCCAGACAGTGTCGTCTTCATGATAGAGAGAGAAGTTATACTAATCAACTTCTCATGGGTACAAGTTTGGACATGCCAGACAGTGTCGTCTTCGTGGTAGAGAGAGAAGATATACTAATCAACTTCTCATGGGTACGGTGAGAAGGAGGACTTTAGAATGGTTGCTGCAGCGGAGAACAGAGCACGCATGGGAATGCCCAATGTGCCATGACATCGCATAAGATAACATAACATTTGTCACCCTAACAGCTCGTCGGGATTTTCTCTCTCATATACCAGATGTTCCACCATTGCAGCCGTCATGCTCAAATCACCAGTTACATCCTGAATCCATCTTCTCTGTGATCTCCGTCTTCTCTTCTTTGCCGGGATGTCTCTTTCCATAATGGTCTTCTCCAACTCTTCGTGTCTCTTTATTTGTCCGAAATACTTCAATTTTCTCATTCTTCCCTCTCTCTCTCTCTCTCTCTTACTTGTATATTTTTAACCCCGATTTGGGCATAGACCAACAAACAACTCATGCCCCGTCTTCCTATTTTTAAATATCTTCCCGCCTGTGTGGTGCCGGTGCTCGCACGGGGAGCAAAGAATAGTAACACTGCGACCTACAAGGCATGTCGTAAGAGACGACTGAGGTAGGGGTATATGGAAGCTACTCTATTAAATAAAAAGCGTCGCAAAAATCAGATGTTCTGTTCTACTTGTAGGCACATAACTGGCACAACATACAACCGCTCATAGGCTCAGATCACATACAGATCATAAAACGTGGTTTAACAAGTGGTCAATATGGAGTTTTCGAAGATGAAGACTGGCACAATGTACAACCGCTCTCAGGCTCGGATCACATACAGATCACAAAGAGTGATTTAACAAGTTGTCGATATGGAACGTTCGTAGAAGAAGAAGAAGAAGAACAACAACTTCTGCACGCTCATCAAAATCAGCAATATCACGACCTCAGGACACCCCCTCCCATCCACTGCCCATAAGGAAAAGAAAATATATGCATGTCACGATATTCTCTCAATCGATTTCTAACTTCGTCACTGTTCGATCTGTTTGGAGCGGCTGAAACCCTGGACACTCAATCAACATAGACCGTGTCTACTCAAAGACAATATACTAGTCCTGTTAAGCAAACAATTAAAGTGCTGACCACGCAGTTTTCAAATGTCATATATATAGACTGTACAGGTCGTATGAGACATGTCAATACAAAAGAAAGTTTTAAAACATGTTTATTTTGGTAACAATCTAACAATGTCACCATGACCTGTTTGATAACCAAAATAAAACCCAAAAAACTCAAACAAAAAAAAACAAAGACCAAAAAAACAGGAAGGATTGTCTTCATGCCTTGTTTGTTTGGTTGGTGTTGGATTTTGTCTTCATGCCTTGTTTGTTTGGTTGGTGTTGGATTTTGTCTTCATGCCTTGTTTGTTTGGTTGGTGTTGGATTTTGTCTTCATGCCTTGTTTGTTTGGTTGGTGTTGGATTTTGTCTTCATGCCTTGTTTGTTTGGTTGGTGTTGGATTTTGTCTTCATGCCTTGTTTGTTTGGTTGGTGTTGGATTTTGTCTTCATGCCTTGTTTGTTTGGTTGGTGTTGGATTTTGTCTTCATGCCTTGTTTGTTTGGTTGGTGTTGGATTTTGTCTTCATGCCTTGTTTGTTTGGTTGGTGTTGGATTTTGTCTTCATGCCTTGTTTGTTTGGTTGGTGTTGGATTTTGTCTTCATGCCTTGTTTGTTTGGTTGGTGTTGGATTTTGTCTTCATGCCTTGTTTGTTTGGTTGGTGTTGGATTTTGTCTTCATGCCTTGTTTGTTTGGTTGGTGTTGGATTTTGTCTTCATGCCTTGTTTGTTTGGTTGGTGTTGGATTTTGTCTTCATGCCTTGTTTGTTTGGTTGGTGTTGGATTTTGTCTTCATGCCTTGTTTGTTTGGTTGGTGTTGGATTTTGTCTTCATGCCTTGTTTGTTTGGTTGGTGTTGGATTTTGTCTTCATGCCTTGTTTGTTTGGTTGGTGTTGGATTTTGTCTTCATGCCTTGTTTGTTTGGTTGGTGTTGGATTTTGTCTTCATGCCTTGTTTGTTTGGTTGGTGTTGGATTTTGTCTTCATGCCTTGTTTGTTTGGTTGGTGTTGGATTTTGTCTTCATGCCTTGTTTGTTTGGTTGGTGTTGGATTTTGTCTTCATGCCTTGTTTGTTTGGTTGGTGTTGGATTTTGTCTTCATGCCTTGTTTGTTTGGTTGGTGTTGGATTTTGTCTTCATGCCTTGTTTGTTTGGTTGGTGTTGGATTTTGTCTTCATGCCTTGTTTGTTTGGTTGGTGTTGGATTTTGTCTTCATGCCTTGTTTGTTTGGTTGGTGTTGGATTTTGTCTTCATGCCTTGTTTGTTTGGTTGGTGTTGGATTTTGTCTTCATGCCTTGTTTGTTTGGTTGGTGTTGGATTAAACCTTTATATGATCTTCTTCTTCTTCTTCTTCTTTCTCGAATCCTGTATGCCTCACAGCGTCAGGTCAGGAAGAGATTTCTAAAACAGGCCCTAGTATGCGCTTCGTAGATAGTCTCTTTCGTCGCCTCTGTTATCTCTGAGGTCCATCTTTTGCGTGGCCGGCCTTTTGCTTTGTACCCATTGTATCGGAGCAGCATTGCTCTTTGGGGTGCACTGTCTGATGGTAATCTGCTTACGTGACCGAACCATTTAATTTGTTGTTTCTTGATGAAGTCTAGTACTGATGTTGTACCCACTTTTTCCTGATGTCTTCATTTCTCAACCGGTCTCTTCTTGTTACACCCAGCATTCTGCGTAGACACTTCATCTCTGTTGTGACTAGTTTTCTTCTATCGTTTGTTGTCAGCGTCCAGGTTTGGCACTGGTAACATAATGTGGGGAGAAAGATTGTGTTGAACATTGCTCTTTTTGTGTTCATGGTGACGTGTTTGCATCTTAAAATTGGCGCCATTTGCCCTATCATTTGATTTGCTTTGTTGCATCTGTGTTGAATTTCATTAGTTATTCTTCCATTTGCTGAAAAAATGCTCCCCAGGTATGTGAAATCTTTTACTTGATTTAGTAGATGATTATCGATGGAGATGTTGGTAGTGTTTTCCTCTCTGGCGAATGTCATTACTTCTGTTTTGTCGATGTTAATTCTATGGTGGAGAGACTAATGTGGAAGCTCATTAATGCATTTGAATCTAAATGCTACAGATGAGTACTTAGAATATCATAGAGAGAGAAAAAGAAACAAATGCTTCTGTTCTGTAACATCTTGATATTAAAGAGAATTAGCTTATTAAAGTACATAGTAAATAATAATAATTTCTCTCGTACCGTTATACGTTACATAAGAACTACAAGCAATTTCTCCATACCGCTCTATCCTGGGCAACTCACTCAATAATTTCCATGGAACTGAGACCGATATTTCCTGCCTCTCTCAGCAGAGTTCGATTCAAGGTCTCCCTAGTCCGTCCTCTTTTTTCTTGAACCCTCTGCATCCCACTTCAATGCCTGCTTTGATATTCTTTGATCATTTCTTCTCAATGTGGGTCCAACATATCTCCATCTTTTCCTTCTTATACAAAAGTTGTTACTAATGGTTAACCAGACATTTCTCTGATTTCATCACTTCGCCTGAATTCTCATTCAAGGAACTTACACAGTAAGATCTCAGCGGCAGTGCACGAGCTCCGTAGACGCGGTGTAAGGGCCCGATGTCATTTAGATAATTGTGAAATTATTTTAGTAGGATGTTTTAAAACTTTCGAATGAATTTTGTCCAAGCAATAACTTTTCTTCGATTTGGAACTGCCAAGGGTTCTTGTGTATAGGAGAGTCTGGCCGAATGGATAGAGCGCGGCTTCCATGTGGAAGACCTGTGTTCAATTCACGGTAAGAGGAAGGATTTTTTCTGTCGAGGTCTTAAAGTAAAAGCCTATACTCAACAGTTTTGTGGCGACTGTACTAGCCATGTAGCCATTAAATGACTACACAGTCATTAAATTACTACACAGTCATTAAATGACTACACAGTCATTAAATGACTACACAGTCATTAAATTACTACACAGTCATTAAATTACTACACAGTCATTAAATTACTACACAGTCATTAAATTACTACACATCCATTAAATGACTACACATCCATTAAATTACTACACAGTCATTAAATTACTACACAGTCATTAAATTACTACACAGTCATTAAATTACTACACAGTCATTAAATGACTACACAGCCATTAAATTACTACACATCCATTAAATGACTACACATCCATTAAATTACTACACAGTCATTAAATGACTACACAGCCATTAAATTACTACACAGTCATTAAATTACTACACAGTCATAAAAAGCGGTATTACAGACAGTAACGATAGTTTTATTGTTGTTCTTCTACGTCCTCAACATGAACACGGGACCTACGTTTTATCGTCCGTCTCCGATATGACTTGGAACTTGATCTCACCTACATTGTTTCATTGATAGGACTGTCATCATTGCACTTCGGTGAGTAACCATGTGTGCTTGATCTCTTTCTTACACAGGAAGATCTCAGCTGTAGTGCACGAACTCCGTAGAACCGGCGAGGGTCCCCGATGTAATTTTGAAGATGGTGAATATATTTTTGTAGGAATTTTATTTTAAATCTTTTCTAATGAATTTTACCTGGGCAGCGGTTTTCCAGCCTGCTCTTACGATTTGGAAATGCCAATAGTTATTTTACGTGCTCAATTTGAACACGGGACTTACGTTTTATCGTCCGTCTCCGATTGAACTAGGAACTCGATCTCACCTACACTGAGATCAGAGATCTCTGGAAAAATATACAGATGGCTTCAGGGGGAAGCGAACCTGGTACCTGTTGACACGAGAGACGAGCACCAAACCTCTACGCTACATAGAGCCCCGATTAGAATATACCACATGTTTACGAAAACGACTTTTTACCGTTACTGTTTGAACAAGCCCGCCAGACATCAGAACTGCCATCTTATTTCACCATTAGCTTCTAGCCAACCATACCAGCGTTCAATTAATACATAGCTGCACAATATCGCACACAACTCAACTGTGAAACAGCTTTCTCTACAGTTTCGTAGGACCCGGTACGCTTGTCTGTAGCTTTTAGCTGCGTCTCGTTAAGAGCTCTGACATTATTAAGGATGCACGTGAAACTGTTATACGCGCTGTCAATCCCTGGGCAAGGATCGTCTGCTCACTTAATAACAGTTCCTGACTTCAAGGAACGAAAATAATAAATTAAAGATAAATATAGGAGCATAAAAATTGGAGGAGAGAGAGGGGGAGGAAGGAGGAGGGGTGTGCAATTTCTTGAACAAACAAGCGCCAAGAAGTACTATTTTAACAAATGTGCGCGTTTTGTGAATGTTGTTGCTATTATTATTGTTTCTTGACGTTGCTGTTTTGATATTGTTACTGTTGTTACTTACCTTTATCTTTGTTTCAATCCATTCTGAAGGGGTGGGGGGAATGAGAAAGCGGATCCACTGGCGAACAATTGCTTCTATCAAG